>OZ005734.1:236984341-237626701 GCA_963930755.1 Eudasyphora cyanicolor
GCTGAAGCTATTCGAACTTTAATTCAGTGGATGTATGAAATGGTTCATTGTCTTGATAGTGAGCAAACGTGGCACCCATCTAGCGCACAGCTTTATCATCATCAAATTTTTCGACAATATGCAATTCATAGCATTTTTTAAATACCTATGACTTCAGCTAGCTCAAGAACCTTCAACCGACAGTCATCCAATACAATTTTGTGGGTTTTCTAACCATTTCTGGCGTGGACACCGCAATTGGTCGTCCTGGCAGCTCCTTCGGCCCCAAACTCTACCACCCAATATTTTATAGTAGTAAAAGAAGGAGCAGATTCCCCCAAAGTGGAATCTAGCTCGGTTTTAATATTTGTCGGACTGAGACCATTCAAATGAAAGTATTGAATTACATATCGGTGACCAATTTTTTCCCTGTTTACAAATTCAGTAAGATCGTTTACTTTTGATGGCTCAAAAAAAATTTAATGATAGGTTTTATAACGTTGCCCCTTTCAGATCGGCTAATTTTGGGATCGCCCTCGTACTTTGAAGGATACAATTAAATTGATATTGTGGAATGATCCACAATGACCACATCAATTTATGGTTCAATAACTATAATTTAATTTTAGAAAAAATCTGCGATATGTGGGATATTTACATAGACTATTTTGAACTTTTATCACTAATGTTTGGGTGTATTTGCCCCTTCTCATGAATACCTTATATTACGAGGGCTGTTCGGAAACTTCTTAGCCTAGCACAAAAAGCGCGGTATAAACTGAAAAAAGTTAAGTGTTTTGGAAACTTCCATCTCTGCTATGAACACATGTTAAATTTTGTTTCGATCTAGCAACTCCTTCATATAGAAACAGGTGTTCACAAAAGACGCATCCGCGATTTTTTTTGCAATGGAAAAATTTGAAATGCGTGGTGTCATTAAATATTTACATAAAAAAGGTTTATCGGGACAAGAAATTCATAATGATATGGTGAATGTGTTAGGTGAAAGTGCTCCTTCATATGCAACAGTAAAAAATTGGGTTGCTGAATTTAAACGTGGTCGTACAAGCATTGAAGATGAACCACGTAGTGGACGTCCAAAAACAGCAACAACAACAGAAATTGTAGCAAAAGTGCATGATATGGTATTAAATGATCGACGAATAAAAGTGCGTGAAATAGCTAATATCATGGGCATCTCAAATGATCGAGTCCATTTAATTTTGCATGAAGAACTACAGATGAAAAAGCTTTCTGCAAGATGGGTGCCGCACTTGTTAACAGTCGACCAAAAACGCATAAGAATGAACATTTCTCAAGCTTGTTTGGATCGTTTTAAGCGAAATAAAATGGATTTTAAGCGTCGTTTCATAACTGTTGATGAGACATGGATCCACCACTATACTCCAGAGACAAAAGAACAATCCAAACAATGGACTGAAGCTGGAGGAAGTGCCCCAAAGAAGGCAAAAACAATTCAATCGGTTGGTAAGGTTATGGCAACGGTTTTTTGGGACTTCAAAGGTATTTTATTGATTGACTATCTGCAAAAGGGTAAAACAATAAATTCAGAGTACTATTGCAACCTTTTGGATAAATTAAATGTACAAATTCGAGAAAAACATCCTGGCTTACAACACAAAAAAATAATTTTTCATCAAGACAACGCACCAGCGCACAAGAGTGTTTTAACAATGGCTAAAATCAACGAATTAAAGTACGAGTTGCTTGACCACCCACCTTATTCTCCTGATTTAGCTCCCAGTGACTTTTACCTGTTCCCAAATCTAAAAAAATCCCTTGCTGGCAAGCGTTTTACCTCAAATGAAGATGTAATTACAGTTGTAAACCACTATTTTGAAGACCTTGAGGAAAACTATTTTAATCAACGGATAGAATTGCTAGATAAGCGTTGGACTAAGTGTATTGAAGTTTCAGGAGATTATATTGAAAAATAAAAATATTTCTGAAAAACTAACTATTCTCTTTCATTGATAGGCTAAGAAGTTTCCGAACCGCCCTCGTATACTAAAAGATGTGAAATCGGAACTTTCAAGTACCCTTCGGAAATGTTGCCCCGTTAATTTTACTAGGGGCCTTCGTAGATGGGATCACAGAAAATTTACCATTTAATTGATTAATTAGTCCGTTTAAAAAATATGGAAACAAATTTTACTTTTAAATAAACATAACGGACAATGACTGGGGAAATGATGTTCGAATCATCAACCTTCCCAACTGCAAGTTAATTTTTCGATTTCCCTCCTCAAAAAACATCTGTGTTAATTTTAAGAAAAAACTGCAAACGTATGAGGACTATTTTTGTTCACGAATCTCCAATTTTTCGTCCGTTTTTTAAGAAAAACTAAAAAATCTTACAGAACGACCAATTTGAACTTCAAATATCCTACAAAAATGTTCCTCCCTACATTCCACATGTGGTTATCGATGGTTATTGATATATAAAAGTTTTGAAGATCACTTAGTCTTCGTTTCAATACACGCACATAAAAATAGTTTCGCTTTGGCAATGAACAAGGATAACAGCTTAAGGCGTTCATCAATGTATTCCTGCGTCAATGCAAGACTACCTCTTCTGCGTCAAGGACTACATCTATAGAAATTGGTGAACATAATTCAGAATATATGCATAGGATATATAATTCCATATATGTGGTGGTTTTAGGTTGTAGAACCTAAAATTTAAATAAAATAATGAGAAATTCAAACTGAAAATTCACATCGTAGGAAAGATAGTTCTATGTCATTATTTTAGTTTAAGTTAGAATAAAATTAACTCTGTTTTGCAGAAAAACTTAAAACTTACAATGAATTATCAATATTTGTATACCCTAGACCATACTGTGTTACAGGCTTTTATAATTTTGTGCATTGAATTTTTTTGACATATCGCGCACCATATGGGTTATCATCTGGTCCAAATTTTTTCAATTTAAAAATATTACTTTATTTGAAAAATCGAGATCTTAATTAGTGTTTTAAAATTAACAATATGTCATGCAACTTCCAAACAGCATCCACCTCGATATAACGTGGTTAAAACAAAATTTTTTAGTATCTCTCGTAGAACAAAGTTATGAGCATTCGAATGCAAGCACTTTTCGATATTTTTGTCCAATATTTTACAACAAAATTTTATATTCGATATTAGAGCACCATAATTAACATTACCACCAAGTTCCATCAAAATCGAAGACCATCGGCAATTTTAATATGATTCGACAATTCAAATATGATTTTTTGTATTTTTAAGAATCCTGTCAGCTATCTGGAGCAAAAATAAATATGGGTTTGGTCTACGCATTAAGCCTTTTTAGACACAAAAGATATATAAAGGGTGGTTAAATTGTAGGGGCTGATGTTGAATGTGAAGCACACTTAAACGTCATGTTTTTTTTCTGCATTTCATTTGACATTTCTCAATTTCAGACTAACTCAATTTGAACCCTGGAAAGATACACAATCGAGCAACGCGTTAAAGTTTTTTAAGCCTTTTACGAAAATCGATGTTCAAATCAAAATGCATTTCATGCACTTCGTGATGTTTTTTTGATCAGCATAATCGACCAAATGTGTTCACAATCGGGAGAATTGTGCGCAAATTTCAGCAAACCGGGTCTGTAGGAGATGTGAAAACACCTGTGCATGGTCGCCCAGTTCGTTTAGTGCGGCTTATGAGCTGGCGACGTCATCGGGCCATGCTTCTTCGAAATGAGGCCGGTCAGGTGTGAATGCTGTGAATGGTGTTCGCTATCGTGAGATGATAACGAACTTTTGATGACCCGATTTGGAAGATATGGATGTAGACAATATGTGTTTTAAACAGGACGGTGCACTTGCCACACAGCTAACGAAACAAAGGCTCTTTTGCGCAACAATTTCAATGGCCGTGTTATCTCACGTCGTGGCGATGTCAATTGGCCGCCAAGATCATGTGATTTGACACCGTTGGACTTCTTTCTTTGGGGTTATTTGAAAGAAAAGGTGTACTTTGATAAGCCAGCAACAATTCAAGAGCTAAAGGATGAGATAATTCGGCACATTAACGGCATACGAGTAGCACCTCAATTATGCCTCAGCGTCATCGAAAATTTGGACCATCAGATGGAGGTGTGCCGCCGAAGTCGCGGCGGCCATTTGGCCGATATTTTGTTCCATACATAATTGAACCATACCAATATTAGCATAATAAAGGGTTTTCCAACAAGAGGTGTTATTTTATTATTCAAAGAAAAATTCAATTTTTGAGATAAATGATCGGATGTTTATTTCATAATAAAGAGGAAGGTATGCCGTTAATAATAAAAAACAACATCACCCAAATGGCCACCACGACCACGCTGACAGGACCATATCCTTTTCATGAAATTGTGAATAACCAAATCGCAGAGTGGCTGCCCTATGTCCTCGATAGCCTCACGAATTCTATCTTTCTTTCACGTGGCCCCAAAGTAAGAGGTCGCAAGGTGTTAAATCACAAGATCTGGTGGTCAATTGTGATCACCTCTTCGAGAGATAACAAGTTCAGGAAACTTTTCCCATAACAGAGCAATAGTTTATTTGCTTGTGTGGCACGTAGCGCCGTCTTGTTGTAAATAAACGTTATCCAGATCAATACCATCCAACTCCGACAATAAAAAATCATTAATCATCTCTCGGTAGCGCAATCCATTCAACGTAACTGTTGTTCCAACCTCATTTTCAAAAAAGTAAGGTCCAATGACCCCGCCGGACCATAAACCGCACCAAACAGTCACACGTTGAGTATGGAGAGGCTTCTCAACAATAACTCTTAGGTTTTCCGAGCCCCAGATGCGACAATTTTGCTTGTTGACGTAGCCACCGAGGTGGAAATGGGCCATCAGTCAAGATGATTTTTCGATGTTTTTCGAATTTTAATAATTTCAATGCGTTGATGAATGGTGTATCGTTCCATTTTTAGTAATGGCGTAGTTTCTACTTGTCAAATGTCAAAGAATAAAAGCTTCAAAAGTGACAGCTACCGAAATACCGGGTGATTCAAAATAACACCTCTTGTTGGAAACCCCTGTAGAAAGAAATGACAATAATTTCCTAAATAATTTTTGTTTTATTCAAAATCAACATCGGCCCTTAAAATTTAAACACCCTTTATATATATATATATTTTAAGTTTGTGCGGAAATATTTGTTGTTTTTATATTTTTTTTATTTAATGGAAAAACCTTTTAAGAATATCGTGTGAACATTTGAGATGAATCCGAGCATAACCAACAAATATACAGCATACGTGTCTCAGTGCATCAGAAATACTTAAGAGCGGTTTTACCACAACCCACGTTTTCAAAGTCGCTGTCCATCATAACTTCAAAACTACTGCACCGATCCCATTGAAATGTTGAACATTATTTCTGTACATAATTTACCAGGAGAGTTTTTGAATTTTTTTTTTTAAGTTCACAAAACTATGCGCATTTTGCACGAATTAACGTTACTTAAAATTCAGCATGTTCGATTAAAAAATGCGTCCCTAGAGGATTAACAAGTCACATTGGAAGGAACCTTTACGTGGGGCCTATATCAAAACATGGACCGATGTGCTCCATTTTTAACTAGGGACGATTAAGCGCAATATATCAATAATATATCAGCCAAATCAAATGAAAAATATGTTCTCTAGAACGTCAAGAAGTGACATCGGTAAGGACCTATATATGGCGTCTATAAAAAACATGAACCGATGTGTACCCCATTTTTATTAGGGACGATTATCTGCGAAATAAGGTATAACTGCCTAAATTTCAATGACCTAAATTTCAATGACCTAAAGATCAATGAAAAATATTTTCTCCAGAGTGTCAAAAGTGACATCGGTGGGGAACTTTGTATGGGGGCTATATCACATGGAGCACCGTTCTGATATCTTCCACACAAAATTACCACCCTAATGTAAGGTCTCAAACTGACAATATACTTTTACTTTAGTTGGTTAACTCGACTACAATTTTCTTGCTTGTTTAATATGATTGGTATTAACATTTTTTTTTGGGTTTCTACCCACTGTGTCACACCCAAAGTGCAAAGACAACTTTCTTTGAAAACATACATCCAATAGAAAATGGATGGATATATTTCAAAAACTTGACTTGAAATGGACACAGACAGATTGGATGGATGTTTGGTTGATAGTTAGTCCATCACCTGATCGATAGTTGTCCAACTACAAGTAGATAAATTAATGATTATAAATAGTAATGGGAGAAACGTACAAGAAGCAACTTTACACACCAATAGTCCCATCCAAAGCATGTGGAATATACAGTGTTGTGATACAGTGTTAACCAGCGATGAAGAACTTTTGCTTTGATGGGAGACGATGTTGGTTTGCTTCTTTTCTTTTTCATGCGACTAATGAATGCATTTCACTTTTTACGAGTTTTCATGGGATTGTTTTTCTGGCGCTCCATTCCAATCTTTGTTGCCATTCAGTTTCAGTAATAGTGTTTGTGTTTTTTTTTTGTGATGCTTTAATGTTGGCACGTTTCATTTTTATAAGTCATCAAATGAAAATATTACCCAGACTAAATTCAACATTAGCACTTGTTCTACGGTGGGGAACAGGGGGTGCATGGATGGATGGACGGACGGATGGATGGAGGAACATTCCGCTCGTATCAGTAAATGAGGCGAAGCCGACATTTCACATTATATGTTTCTCATGCGTAGACTCGTAATGATGAATGCATAAAATTTCTCATAGATCTTTGGGTCCAGATATGAATCATTTATTTGTTTACTGAAACTGAACAGAACTGGGAGGATTTGTTGAACAAGGCAGGGGAGGGGTGGCGGGTGGTAGTGTTACTTTGGCATCCTCTGAATCGTTGTTGTCGTCGTCGTCCTCGTAATGGTGAAGTTATAAAACTGGCGTTTAATTTGTTTCCATTTCACTGCTCCTCTCCCATTTTTATTTGCACTAAATTATGAATGTCTGGAAAGTTGAGTTATTAGACAATTTTACATTTTTAAACTGTGTGGCGTGTATGTGTGTGATAAGGATGAACAATTTAAACAAACATGAATTCTAGCATTTTAATTGTTTTATCACTCTATTGTAATTCTCCACGGAGACTATAAAATTCACGACCATTTGGCAAAAAATTGTACAAAATGTGAAAAAGAGTTTTATGGAATTGCTGGATAAGGTGCTTTGCGGACTCTGATTACAGAATTTTATGGCTTTACATAAAGTTGGCTAATTTAATTAAGTCATACTTTGAAATCTTAATTTTGCGAAGAAATAAAAAATTTTAATAATTTATTTTTAAGGTAAATTATTGCTGAATAGAAGGCCTTTCTAATACACGCACGTCCTTTTAACAATATTTTCTATATTGTGTTAGAAAATCACAGAGAAATTTACCCAAAAATTGTTGATATATGTACTCGTATGTCAAGAAGAGGGTGAAACATTCTACATTTTAACTCGGAATGTACAGGAACTTGATAGCAGCTTGACTATGAGAGAAAATATTGATACCGACTTTGGTTTGGCTCCTTGAATACTTAATATTTTTGCCCGGCAAACATTACAGTGATCAATCAGTTTTTTGCAATGGATAGCTCAATTTCCTTAGAAGAGACACCAAAGCCCACTTTGAGTTTGAAACCGTCTGTACAGAAGTTAGGGAATCTCCTATGTCCTGCGATACGACTACTTCATTCTGATCTAGCAGGTCAGATTGTTCTTTTCAAAAGTTGTTCAGTTATAGTGTAATCAGCAATGCCCTGAAGGTCAGTCATTGTATCCAGAATGACATTATGTCCGTAACTTTTCTTAACTTGTTTGCACTGTTTGAGTTCTTCATTATAGCTGTCCAAGTCCTGTTGGGCTCTTGTTGCGTTTGCCTTACTAAAGAGCATCCCGCAGCATTTCCTCAGCACAACTACCCTTTTTGAGTCAAGTAATATAGAATTTGGAACCAGAAAGGTGGATAATTTTTTCCCAGTCTATAATCATTGCAAATGTTGCCTTATATATACAAAGTATGAAAACATTTGTATGATTGCTACATAAGTTATCGGGCAGTTGTATTCGAATGAATCCGTCAATTTGTGTGAAGGTTACCAGAAAGAGTTTGACGAATACACCTATTTTGCACTAAACAGTGAATATGTACTTCAAAGGCATTGCACTGCACCTATTACATTTCGGTACAATTAGGTCATTTTGTGTGGAAAGTACCAAAAGGGGTGCGACAAATAAATTTCAATAAATGTGTGAGGAAAAGTATTTTGAAGTAATGAACCATTTTCAATCAAGAATTCGATTTTGGATTTTTGGTATACATACATACGCGGAATAATTGATATTTATTAAGAATCCTATGTTGCGTATGACTTATATGTATTGTGTACAATAGAGCGTATGTAAAGTACTTACCGCATGCTTCCACTACTCCATCGAGTAAGATTTACATGGCACGAATTACACAAAATAATAGGTGTCCACGGTTCGTTCATATTTTTAACTCGTATACCAAAATATTGCACATATACATATTTCTATTATTATTTTACTAAACGCACGTCGATTTTTTTTAATAACATATTTTCGACAGTTGTAGCAGAAATTGTCGGGATCATTTACATATTGAAAAGTTCATTGCCGTTTACTCATACTTCGAAATATAACTTTATAATATTTTTCAGAAAATCGACTTATCTCTTTAAGGCGCTGAATTACACTAATTTATTAATAAGAAATTTCATTCATAAATTCCGGGTTTAAGGTACATAAGTTGCAGTACCTGGCATATAGTTTGCTTCGAACGTAGAAACCCAATATTTTCAAGACTGCCGCGTACTACTTTGTATTGCGTACATATAATTTTACTATCTGTATATACAACTGGGATGTCCGTGCCCTAAAAGGCGTAACTGAATGGAAACCTCATAAATAAAAACCACAACTATTGTTGAATGACCCTCTATCTGAGCAGATCTCATCCAATATAGCTCTCACATTGCATATCATGTTTTATGGAGGGTACGAACGGCCATAAAACCTCGTCCTCTCTATAATTATACCCTACACCACACTGTGGTACAGGGTATTATAAGTTTGTTTCATGGCAGATGTTTGTAACACCTGAAAATAACACAGCTAGACCCACCTTAAAGTATACCGATCGACTCAGAATCACTAGCTGAGTTGATTTAAGCATGTCCGTCCGTCCGTCCGTCCGTCTGTCCATGTAAAGTTGTTCGTCGACTACAGGTCGCAATTTCACCCGATCGTTCTGAAATTTTGCAGTTTAGAGTATTTCGCGGCTGTTAAGATCGCTATTGAATTTGGTTGAAATCGGTTCAGATTTAGATATAGCTCCCATTTATATCTTTCGTCCGATTTGGCCCTTTAGTCCTATAGAAGCTGTATTTTACATCCAATCGTTTTGAAATTTAGAATGGTAGAGTTTCTTGATCCATGAACCAACATTGCCGAATTTGAAGAAAATCGGTTAAGATTTAACTATAGCTCCCATATATATGTTTCGTCCGATTTTGCTCTTTAGTCCTGAAGAAGCTGTATTTTACATCCAATCGTTTTGAAATTTAGAATGGTAGAGTTTCTTGATCCATGAACCAACACTACCGAATTTGAAGAAAATCGGTTAAGATTTAGCTATAGCTCCCATATATATGTTTCGTCCGATTTGGCCTTTTAGTTCTATAGAAGCTGTACTTTACATCCAATCGCTTTGAAATTTAGAATGGTAGAGTTTCTTGATCCATGAACCAACATTGCCGAATTTGAAGAATATCGGTTAAGATTTAACTATAGCTCCCATATATATGTTTCGTCCGATTTTGCTCTTTAGTCCTGTAGAAGCTGTATTTTACATCCAATCATTTTGAAATTTAGAATGGTAGAGTTTCTTGATCCATGAACTAACACTACCGAATTTGAAGAATATCGGTTAAGATTTAGCTATAGCTCCCATATATATGTTTCGTCCGAATTGGCCCTTTAATTCTATAGAAGCTATATGTTACATCCAATCGTTTTGAAAATTAGAATGGTAGAGTTTCTTGATCCATGAACCAACATTGCCGAATTTAAAGAAAATCGGTAAAGATTTAGCTATAGCTCCCATATATATGTTTCATCCGATTTGGCTCTTTAGATCCAATCGTTTTTATACCCTACACCACACTGTGGTACAGGGTATTATTTAAGTATAAAATGCCCCAAAAGTAAATTTATGTAAACAATTTATACATGAATTACAAAATTTATATATCAGAGTTATTCAATATTACGAGAGTGGTGTAGGGTATTATATAGTCGGCCGCGCCCGACTTTAGCCTTTCCTTACTGGTTTTCTCATATTTTTGACGACTGTTACCAAACCAAAGATTCTACGTGAAAGCGATATTTGCAGCATATGTAGCCCTCATAATTCACTTTAATTTGATGCATAAACATTTTTTTAATATTTTTTTCGTGTTTGTTAAACCCTGTTTGCACCAGAAACTGTTATCCACTTCCCTTGGACAAAAATTTTGTTGCATAGTGTTACTTAAGACACGTCAGAATATTAAAAAAAACTTAACTCAATTCTTTGAAAACTCAAAATTTGAGAAAAGTTATAAAATATATATAAATAAACTAATTTCTAGTCAGAAAAACTCATTCATTTTTCTAGGTTATAATTTTTTTTACATTTTGTTACATAGTGTAATTGTAAATATGTCCAATTTTCGACACATTTAATAAAAAAAATTGTACTAATCATTTAATTTTATTTCGTTTATTTCTAGGTAAGAAAATCTTGAAAATATCCAGGGACAAATTGTAAGTTTGTATACGTGTGTATGTTTTATTGTCAACAAATTATGAATATTTCTCAGAAAATTGTTCGTTGTCTATTCTTCATAGATACCATTTATAATGTTACACAATAAAAGTGTTGCTAAACACATCAACGAAATCATGTTAATTTTAAAAATGTCTTCCTCTAGGCCTTTAAACATTTGATTGTCTGTCAGAACATCCGAAGTGGTGTTGCGTTAACATTCGCGTATCACTTTGCCGGAACAGTCAGTCTGTCCTTCTTAGCTCTCTCGCATCCAGGACCTTCACTTCTGCTTCTGACATAATGTCAGTCATTGTGTCACTACTGTTACTTGTACAGAATGTTTGTTCAAAGTTCATAGCACATAGAAAGCGACAATCGCACAGAAGAAAATTTATGTTGTCATTTACAGTGTCACTTTGTCGCAGCGACACTTTGTTCATATGAGCGAACTGGAATATTCAATGTCAAGTGGAATTCTCGTATTCCGACAGGAGAACCGTGACACAGACACTGACATTATATCTTTGGATAATATTGCTGTAACTTGTAATCCATTAGATACATATAATTTCTTATTTTTCATCCTCTTGAAAGCACTCTCATATATACACAGAAACAGTCCATTTATACAGTCATCCATTTTTTTTGAAATTAATCTAAAATTTGACCATTATTTAATTATACTGTCCTTTTTTTAACCATTATACACAAAACACACATATATAGTGGTTATTTGGTTTGTAATTTAACAGACGAAGGAATTTTCCTTTTTTTTAGGCAGGATCAGATTGTTTGTCCCAAACTGCCGCTATTAAAGCCAAAAAAAAAATGTTTTCAATTTAAATATGCTAACGAAAATGTTTCCGGAAAACTTTAGGAACATAAATATGCAATTCAAGGAACAAATTAAAATCTTTATCCAGCATAATTTAACTTCGTTCGAGAACTTTCTCTGCAACTGCTGTATTCTGTTTAATTTGAATTACTGTCCGTCAACATCATCCGACTTCCGTTTATTTTGTATACCTTCAATTTCACTTTGCTTATAAGTGAAAATGTTTCTTTCCTTTATTTTCTTTGAAAATTAATAAGAATTCGTTAAAATTTTCCGCAATAAAAAAATGCTAAAGAGATGGTGAGTGGAGCGGAGCGGTGCGGAGGAGGGGGTGGATATTTGTAACAATGTTTCGCACTAAAGATTCATTAAGATTTTCACATCTTATTCCACATGGAAATTAATACGGAAAGAACCGAAAGTTTCAAGAGCAGATAAACTGAAGTTACAGTGGGTCGCAACGGATAATTATAATAATCTACCTACAAATTTATTAAAGTGCTATTGCACGGGAATGGATTTGGGCCAAAATACATCGGAATATGACTTTCATGGCCGAAATAGGAAGGGCTCTTAACACCATATTCTTGTTGGTGTAATCAACTCGGTAATTCTCCCATTTGCCGCTAATCAAACATCTTTGTACGATTGTCTATTCCGATATTCTGTGTATATACAAACAACTATTTCAAAACCTATAAAAAAAATTTCGTTCCACCCGAATGTACACAGGTAGAAAAACTCAATGAAATGAAACTTCTTCATTCTCTTGCCATGGTGGCCCTCGTTTTTATAGTTGGCATCTTTGTCTTCGTCATTCTACCTGTATATGTATGTATGACACTCCATTACAAAGTTTGCCGATTTAACGCCAAGACAACGTTAAGCCCCTCAACGCCATTAACATTTCCTTGAACATGCAATCCATGAAGCAGGCAGACAACCAGCGAGAGAGAGCCGTGAATTTCCCTTGGCGGTGTCATTGTCCCGCAGGTTGAGCAACGCGGAGGGCAAATGGCGAATGAATCCGGTATAAACATTAAAATGTTCAATTATTTATTTGTTATTTGATACTTTATATACTTTTTATCATTTATGTTTTTCTTGAAAAATTCGAAAATTCAGGCGTGGATAGATGTGAGGGTATGTGTGTATTCAAAAATACATAAAAGATATCAGATTTTAATATTTTTTGTATATTAATTTACAAATACTTAACGAAGACAGTAGAGGAAAGATTAAAATAAATAAATTGAAAGCTTTTTAAAGACATAAATACCATAAAATAATACCAGTAAGGAAGGCTAAAGTAAGGCGGAGCCGGCAATGTAATACCCTACACCGCCCTATTGGAGCAGATTAGAAGAAATATTTTCAAGTTTTATCAATGTCGTTTTCCTAAGGATAATGATCTGTCCAAAACTGTTTATTTTATAGCGCTACTTAATTTCAGAACTACTTCATTTCAGCAGGAGATCTAAGATACCAATCGTTGTGCCTGTCTCCTTACGTACTTTGAAATTCTCTTATCATTGGTATTTTACTGAGCAGGAAGCTAAATTTTAACCCTGCATTTTGAAAAGAGCAAAAATGGCTGTGGTATCTCTCAAAAAATGTTTATCCCAGTAATTTTACTAAAGGTCATCGAAGGCGCGGTGATAACATCCCACAATTTAGATGTTATTTTGTATATTTTTGCTAACAAAAAACTTCACTTTGATACAAAACAAGAATGAAGTAATCTGGAGGAGTGAACGAACCCTAATGACTATATCTTTGTAGAATATTTTGCAGGTACTTTGTAGAATTTTTAAAACTTTCCTGAATCATGTAAGAAAGTTCAGTAGTTTAATCCGACTTCTTAAATTTATTTATTTTTTTGTTTTAATTAAATTATCAATTTAAATTGCATTTAATAACTTTAAAGTATGCACTGGTATTAAAGTTAAAAGCTGTTAACTTTTGGTGCAAAATGGTCCATTTGTGTGGGAGATACCAAAAGGGGCGTGACAATTTCTCCCATTTTTTAGGTGTTAGCGACTAATAAACTAATATCATGTGTAGAATTTCAGAAGATTCGAATAAGTAGCATAGAAGTTATTAAATTATCAATATTTCACTAAATATTAACCCTTTGTGGGGAAGGTACTAAAGGGGGTAGACCAATATGGTCCATCTTCGAACTTAGCCGGATATACAGGGTGGCTGATATGTAATGCAACAAAGTAAAGCGCTATATTTTTTTATTTTTTTTTTTTAAATTTTATTGTTCAAAAGCAAAAAATGTGGGAAATAACATAAAATTTTAGAAACAGTTTAGATTTGTTCGAATTGGCCACCTTTGCCACGAATTATGGCCTTCAAACGGCCGACAAAGTCATCACACGCTGCACGAAAGTGGCTCTGCGGTATTTGGCCCGTCTTGAGATGATCGATACTTTGGTATTTTTTAGTGCGAACCTTACTCTCTAAAATGCCCCAGGCGCAAAAGTCCAACGGATTGAGATCCGAAGATCTTGGTGGCCATTGTGCGGAAGAAATGAAGCGAGGAACCTCCTTTTTAAGCCATTCTTGGTTGACGCGTGCTGAGTGCGATGGTGCTGAGTCCTGTTGGAATGTCCATGGTCTGCGGCCGAAATGTTTGTCTGCCCAGGGCTTCAATACTGTCTTTAGGACATTTTCCCGATAATAGTCGGCATTTATTTTGACCCCATGGTCGATGAATACGAGCGTCGGCCGTTACGGCGGCCCACACCATTAGCATCGGCGGCGCTTGAGTTCTGGTGGCCAATCGAAGGTGTAAATTTTTAGCTGACCTCTTTGGCAAGTAAACCCGATCGTTTTGTTTGTTCACAAACTGCTCAGTTTGGAATGGCTTCTCATCGGAGAAAACCAAATTCGGTAACTGGCCACTTTCGTGCAAGCGAAGCAACTCCTTGGCTCTTTCCAGTCTAACTTTTTTTTGTGCATCGGTGAGCTCTTGCATTTTTTGGAACTTCAATGGCTTTAGTCCAAGCTCATTTTTTAATATGTGTTGTATCCGTTCTCGCGATATGTTCAGCTCACGAGCAATTTTTCTACCACTGCGGCGTGGATTTCGATCAAATCTGGCCTTCACTTTTCGCGATGCAACGCTGCCAGTATCACGGTAACGAGCAATGGTACGAGAAACAAAAGATTTATTCACATTTAAATGCTGGAGGGCTCTAACGATAGCCACTTGTGTTTTTCCACCCAAATATAAAGCAATCACACTATCACGCTTGAATTCCATCACGAATAACTTTTTTTCTGAATGCAATAGATCAAAATGCTTTTGTAAGCTTGTTAACAATAAAATGAACTGTCACTGAAATAAATCTGTCAGCTATCAGACTAGCGGTTTAGAAATGAAAGCAACCTGAAGTTGGTTGCAATACATATCAGCCACCCTGTACATAGAGAAATAGATTACCGCATACCAAATTTGAAGTCAATCGTTTAATCGCAGACAGACATATCTCAAATGACTTAAAATAACCCAAATCGAATTTCCGCCAAACACATTTGGGGTCTTAGGTCACTCCTCCGATGTGCTACACTTTTGTACATGGGGCATAATAGCCTTTTTTGATATGTTTGAATCGGAAAATATATTTGGATCACTTATCACGAAATTTCAGTTCCGGCAAGCGAGAATTGGGTTTTCCAATAAGAGTGATATGATTTCTTTGAAAAAAAAACACACTTATTGTTAAGGAAATTTGAAAGTTTTTTATTTAATGTGAAGTACATTCGATACAATAAAGTTCTAAATAAAACGTCATTCAAATGGCCTCCACGACTTCTTCTGCAGGAACGAATTGGATGAACCCAATTTTCGAGCACTTTTTCCACTAAATCAAGTCGTATGTCATGAATGACACGTTCAATATTGACTTGTAAATCTTGAAGAGAGTCTGGTTTATTTCGAAAAACCAATGACTTCAAATAACCCCACAAAAAATAGTCTAATGGTGTTAAATCACAACTTCTTGGAGGCCATTCAATATCACAATTTCTTGAAATAATCGAATCTCCAAACTTTTTTCGCGACAATTCAATTGCTTCATGTGCTGTGTGGCACGTAGCCACAATCGGTCAATGGCAAAAAGATAGCTCTTAACGAGAGCTAAAATATTGCTCATGCGTATCAAGGTCGTGGGTCGACTGGAAAGTGTTTTTTTTTTTATTTTAAAAACAATGGACTTGGCATCATTTTCAAATGTGAACGGAAAGATTATTTTTACTCTAGCTCCTTAACGGTACATCGGATTGGGAATCGGTCGATAACTCTTAACGAGAGCTAAAATATTGCTCATGGGTGTCAAGGTCGTAGGTCGACTGGAAAGTGTTTTTTGATTTAAAATGGACTTAGCGCACGAAAAGTTGCAATTGGAGAACGATTATTATACCCTCACTTTAGTGTGACGAGGGTATATATCATTTGCTACGGAAAAAAGTGTAACACATCGAAGGAGTGATCTAAGAGCCTAAGTATGTTCGGAGGAAATCCGTTTTGGGTCATTTTAAGTCGAATGAGCAATGTCCGTCCGTCTGTCTGTCTGTCTGTCTGTCTGTCTGTGTGTCTGCTGGCTGGTGCGCACGATAACTCTCGAAAGGAGTAACCGATTGACTTCAAATTTGGTATGTAGTAATATTTTGATCTATCTCCGGATGAGTTCGAAGATGGGCCATATTGGTCTACTCCTTCTGGTACCTCCCACACAAAGGGTTAAAATTTAGTGAAATATTGATTCTTGAATAACTTCTATACTACTTACTCGAATCTTTTGAAATTCTGCACATAATATTAGTATATTAGTCGCTATTAACTCGAGAAAAATGGGTGAAGTTGGCATGCCCCTTTTGGTACCTCCCACACAAATGGACCATTTTGCATCTAAATTTAACAGCTTATAACTTTAACACAAGTGCATAAAAATGCTTGACATTTTCTACAGTATAATGTTTTTGTAGCGCCTATAGTCCGGTAAAAAATGGGCATTATTGTACAGCCCCTTTTGGTACCTCCCACACAAATGGACCATTTCGTACCAAAAGTAAACGGCTTGTAACTTTAATACCAGTGCATACAAATACTTGAAATTTTGTACAGTGTAATGCTGTTATAGTGCCTATAGTCCTGTAAAAAGTGGGCGTTATCACCCCGCCCCTTTTTGTACCTCCCACACAAAATGACCAAATCATACCAAAATTACATAGCTCGTATCTTTAATATACCAGTGCACATAAACGCTTATAGTTCAGCACAATGCAATGTATTTACCGAAAAATACGTGTTTTTGGAAAACCCCTTCTGGTACCCCCTACACAAATTGACAGATTTATTGGTGTAATGTTATATATTATATTACTCACAAAGTGAGGGTATACCTTAGTCGGTTTACCCGACTGAAACTTTCTTACTTGTTTTGATAATAAAACTGAATAATTTGTAAACGTTGTTGTTGCGTACATCTCTCCATGATGAAATCGTAAACACTACTGAATATAATGAAAAACAAATGACAGATCATGACATATTACAAATGGCCGAAACGTCATCCCTATTGGAAAACCCGTTATTATATATTTCTGAGATATTTGAAAAATAATTTCCTCAAATGAAATATGTGTTTTAGTTTTCAAATAAAATTATTGTTTAGGAATTTCTCCAAATATATTACACAATAGGCGTGTCTTCGTTACTCCATAAGTGCTTAATTTGTATGGGGAGCTAAGCACTTTTAAGCACTATTACTTCCCGATGAAGTTTGGTGCTTGTGTTCATGTCTTAATCGAGTATGATGTTGCCAGATTGGGCACTCTATATTTAGCAATATGGCATCCCATTTTTGGAGAGATTTTATCAATTATTGTGAATTAACGGGAAGAAGAAGAACAAAAATGGGAAATTATTTTAATATTTGCAAAAGAGTGTAAACAATTGAACATAGAATAGTAAATATATGTTTTATAAATACTT
The DNA here is from genome assembly GCA_963930755.1 of Eudasyphora cyanicolor. Lineage (NCBI taxonomy): Eukaryota > Metazoa > Arthropoda > Insecta > Diptera > Muscidae > Eudasyphora > Eudasyphora cyanicolor. The sequence continues at coordinate 237,002,025 of OZ005734.1, forward strand.
TTCACGATTTTTTTTGTCTGTTTCGCACTGTTCTTTCTTCGCAACTCATGACACCATTGCTACCAGATAGTGAAAATCCGCCACTTATTGGTTATGTGCCAGTTAGTGGAAGTCACTTGTTTTCGTTGCAAAGTGCTAAACTAAAATTGCTAGCTTGTAACGAAAACATGCCTAATACAACGCATGAATTCTTCTGCATCATTCGTTTAGTCAAGTTGGCTCAATTAATAATTTATTGGCCATACGATTTATTAGCTCGAGGTGGATTTTTAGCACTTTTTTATATTAAAACACGGTTATTTATCGGTATACCTTAGGGAATATCTCTTTTGTGTCTGTAGCAAAAGACTCTCAGAATTGAGTCCCAAATCAATGATCTGAAAAATGCTGTACTGTATTATGTTTAAAACAGCTTTTGAAAACGTTGCAGATTTTTTTAATTTATTTCTGAATTTTTTTATGTTTTTGGATTTATACATTACTATTTAAAATGGCATATTTCTATTTATTCCCATGCATCATTTGTTGTCACCCCATCCATCAGTGTATGGTAATGCAAGATTGCACCATTTCAATTATAAAGGAATTTTAAGAACACTTCAAATTTTTAAAAAATTAAACGTTGAATTACTGATCATAAAACTTACCTTAAAATTAAGGTATTGTTATATCTTCTGAATACTTAAATGCAGATTTGTTTCGTAAACAATTGTCCCAAATAAAAACTATTAGGACGAAAACAAAGATTTGTTTAGAACAATATCTTCCCAAATATATAATATTTGTGTATGCCAAATATAATAATATATTATACAGGGTTTTCCAACAAGAGGTGTTATTTTGAATCAGCCGGTATTTCGGTAGCTGTCACTTTTGAAGGTTTTATTCTTTGACATTTGACAAGTAGAAACTACGCCATTACTAAAAATGGAACGATACACGATTCAACAACGCATTGAAATTATTAAAATTCGAAAAATCTAAAATCATCGAAAAATCATCTTGACTGATGAGGCCCATTTCCACCTCGGTGGCTACGTCAACAAGCAAAATTGTCGCATCCGGGGCTCGGAAAACCCAAGAGTTATTGTTGAGAAGCCTCTCCATCCTCAACGTGTGACTGTTTGTTGCGGTTTATGGTCCGGCGGGGTCATTGTACCTTACTTTTTCGAAAATGAGGTTGGATCAACAGTTACGGTGAATGGATTGCGCTATCGAGAGAAGATTAATGACTTTTTATGGTCGGAGTTGGATGGTATTGATCTGGACAACGTTTACTTTCAACAAGACGGCGCTACGTGCCACACAAGCAACGAAACCATTGCTCTGTTACGGGAAAAGTTTTCGGACCCTGTTATCTCTCGAAGAGGTGATCACAATTGGCCACCGAGATCTTGTGATTTAACACCTTGCGACTTCTTCCTTTGGGGCACGTGAAAGATAAGGTCTACGCCAACAGCCCAGCGTCGATTCAAGACCTCAAAGATAGAATTCGTGAGGCTAAAAATTTCATGAAAAGGTTATGGCACTGTAAGCGTGGTCGTTGTGGCCATTTGGCTGATGTTGTTTTCCATTATTAACGGGATACCTTCCTCTTAATTATGAAATAAACATCCGATCCGACCAAAATAATACCTCTTGTTGGTATTCATAAATATAATTTGCATTGATGGATTGACAAAAAGTGATGAATTGGAATATTTATAAATTAAAAGACTTTTTTAGCTATAAAGTTTAACACGAAAACTAGAAAAAACTAACTAAAATATGAATTAGGCCGCTAAGTTTTAAACATCTTTTTTAAAATATAATATATTTGGAAAACTTCTTAAACAATAACTTTGTTTGTGTGTAAACACATATTTTATTTGTGAAAGTCAGTTTTCAAATAAATTACGTTCTAATATATTAATATATGTATGCGTTCGAAACAAAATTTCTTGAGTTTCAAATAAAAATTATTTGTTATCAAATATATAAAATTTAATAAAATCGTTTCCAAGTAAAGGGTCCGCCAAATAACATTTTTTTTCAAAATGCTATAAAAAAAACTACTGAAAAAGCATTGGATGGTCAGTTGGCTTCAACTCCTAAACCAATTGGACTTTGTATGGCGTCATACCAAGGTCTTTATGCAAAATTCGTCTCAATGATGTCTCCGAAATGTTCAATTGTTGAGAACGACGGTGAATTGATGTTGATGGCGCTTCACGCACACTTTCTGCCACAGCAGCAATATTCTCGGGTGTACACGCTGAAAAAAAATCGCTTCTGTATTATATTGTCCCAAACATATTCGGCTTGAAACATATATATGTTTAGGGTACACTCTAAACATATAATATTGGGTACACACACAAAAAGTATATTTTTGGGAAAATGTTATTGTAAACAAATCCTTGCTTACATCCCAATATGTTTTTATTTGGGACCATCATTCCGAAACAAATATTTATTTGCACTTAATAATTCAGAAAATACGTCAATTGCGTTATATTTTTACTAATTCAAAGTCATTTTTTAGAAATTTTTAATGTTCGTAGAAATAATGAATAATAATAATTGAAATCGTATAATCTTGGATCAATATAAATTACATGGAGGATTGACAAGAAATGATGACATGGAAATCTAACTCAGAAATTTGAAATTATTGATTTAAGGAGAAGTTAACGCTGCATATGACATTGTAACTGGGAGGTACAATTCGAAACTAAGGAAAAATTTAACCTGAAATTTCAAAATGTCAGAAAAAGTTTTGAAAATCTGTTTTAAATAAAAAATATGTGGATACATTCCTAAACAATAATTTTATTTGTATTTAAACACATATTTTATTTGAGAAATTTAGTTTGCAAACATATTTTGTTGTAATATATTAATATATGCGTTGCAAATATATTTTGTTTATTTTCAAATAAAATTTATTTTCTCAGTAATATATAATATTTAAAAAAATGTGTTACAAATATATTTCCTTTAGATTCAAATATATCAAAAAACGCTGTTTTGCCCCGTGTACGCACTGTTTTTGGCTTTTCACGCTTTGGTTTATCGATGAGATTGCCAGTTTCTTTCACTTTGTTCACAAGATAACGAACATACGGAGCTGACGGTGCTTCTCTTCTTCCGAAATCCGTACGCAATTTTTGCACACATTCTGCAACATTACCATGATTTTCAAAGTAATGTCGCAAATTCGCAATATACACATATTCGTTCAGCGGAAGGATAAAACTAATTATCTGTCAAATCAGACATGAGCTAAGTGTTACCATTTACGAAATAAGCACGTTAGATGGCGGACCCTTTAATATACTTCGTGTGTACAAAAAACAAATGATACACGGAGGAAAATCGTCATTTTTGATATGTTTGAATTGAAAGAAAATATACTTGGAAACGATTTTTTTTAAATATTATATATTTGTTAACAAATAAATTTTATTTGAAAATCAAGAAATTTTGTTTGGAACGCGTGTATTAATATATTAGAACATAATTTATTTGCAAACCGAATTTCACAAATAAAATATGTGTTTACACACAAACAAAGTTATTGTTTAAGAAGTTTTCCAAATATATATTTTTTAAAAAGATTTTTAAAACTTTGCTGACTTGTTCGAATATTAGTTTTTCCTAGTTTTCGTGTTAAAATGTATAGCCAAAAATGTCATTTAATTTATAAATATTCCAATTCATCACTTTTTGTCAATCCATCAATGCAACTTATATTTACGAAAGATTATTAGATTAGATTTAAGTTTAATAAAATTTTACAAACATATAAAATTTATAAAAAAAATGCTCTGAAAAACAGAAAACTTGTCTTTAAGTTAAGACATTATTACATTGAAAAAAAATAAATAATTACAAATTAATCTTTGTTTCGGAAATACTAGTTCCAAATAAAAAATATTTGAATGGGAGCATATTTTTGTTTTGAAAAATATCCTCCCAAACATACAATATTTGTGTGTGTCAAATATTATATATTTGGAGTGTACCCTAAACATATGTATATTTCAAGCCGAATATGTTTGGGACAATGTACTACAGAAGCGATTATTTTTCAGCGTGTATACACAGTATGTTCAAAAAAATTTTCGAATTTTGTATTTTTTCAAAAAGTATTTATTTATTCATGAATATCTATTTTGTCCCCTTCAAAGTGATTCCCCTCGGATATAATACACTTCTGCCAACGTTTTTTCCAATCCTCGAAGCACTTCAAATAATCATTTTTTGTGATCTTGTTCAGCTCCTCCTTCGATGCCGTCTTTATCTCCTCAATCGTGGCGTAGCGTCGTCCTTTCATGGACCTTTTCAGTTTTGGGAACAAAAAATAGTCACAGGTGGCTAGGTCAGGGGAATACGGTGGCTGCGGCACCATGTGTTGTTTTTGGCCAAATATTCGCGCACAAGCAACGATGTGTGTGCAGGGGCGTTATCATGGTGGAAAAGCCAGTTTTTGTTCTTCCAAAAATCCGGGCGTTTTTGGCGGATTGATTCGCGCAGTTTGCGCATAACTTGCAGGTAATATTCTTTATTGACCGTACTACCCTGTGGCAAGAACTCACAATGCACCACGCCCCTGCAATCAAAGAAAACTGTGAGCTCCGGCGTCCGGCACGCTGTTCGTCCTTCGCATCTTCTCGGCCCTCTAAGAACATTTTGTACCAACGATAAACGTTGCTTTGGTCCAAGGTAGCTTCACCATATGCCACAGTCAACATTCGGAATGCGTCAGCGCACTTTATTTTGTTTTTCACACAAAATTTGATGCAGAAAAAAATTTGATCCATTTTCTGAAATAGATAAAAATCAAAGACAAGTTAAAACACATCCAAGAGCAACAGCTGTCAAAAATTAACTAAACATTAAAAATGGCCGACCTTGTCAGCATAAGTAAGGGACATGAGTACCAACATAACGCTACAAAAATATCAAAAATCAAATACACGTAGCCCGCGGAAATTAAGAATTCGCAATATGTTTTGAACATACCTCGTATACCCTCCTCTGTAAGGTAAGGGAAAAAATAAGAGGAGGGGATAAATAAATAAATGAATTTATCAAAATGGGCTTTAGAAATATTCTTCAAACAAATCTACTGAAGGCATCTGTCCAAAGTTGTTTTTTAGAATTACTTAGCGCAGATGTTGTTATTTTACGTATTCTTCGCTAATGAAACGTTTACATATAGAAGGAATGAAATGAGATCTATATGTTATATGGGCCAAGTTTAACTTATCGGTATTAAGCCAATTTTTTTTTCATTTTTCGCACTCGCCGTTCCAATGCTGTCCATTCTTGGTCTGGTCTTTATTAATAGTTCTATTCAAACCAGATTTTAAGATTCTCACTTTTTCAAATTTACAAAGACTCTCACAAATCCAAATAGTAATTGGATTTTTGAGGACACAATATTTGTAAAAGTTATGGGCGAAATACTAAGCCGGCTCTGACAATTTTTTGTTTTTTCTCTGTTCCTGCTAAACACTGCGTGTACAATTTTTTACAAAGGGATTTTAAAATAAATATTTGCAGAAACGGAAGAAAAATGTCCCTCTCGAATGGATAGCAATTTGTTATCCCCTCACCTTACAGAGAAGGGTGTATTTGTTACGAGCCAAACGTGTAATGACAAATAGCCTTATTAACAACGAGAGAAAGAGAAAGAAATGAGAGTCCTGGTTCAGCTCAGTTGACCCACCCAGGGTTGATTTTGTGACCACCGCCAGGGATGGGAAAATTAGTACTTTAGTATATTTTTCAGTACTTTTCCACTATGAAAAGTACCAAAGTACCCCCGCGGCCGTTTCAGTACTATTTTATTTACGTACGATTTTTATAGAAAAAAGTAGCTTTCAGAATAAAATCATCATACGAGTATATAAAAATTGGGCATTAGACCATCACCTGTCTGGCCAAGTCATACATATATGTAAGTTATTACCACGACGAAACGCACATTGATTTTTTGAATTTCAGTCATCACGCTCTTAATATGGCAATACATTTTAAATTTTCGATGGTTCCGTCATACAGTTTTGGGAAAATTAAGTAAAAACGTGTGGAAAAAATATATGTCGACGATATGTATAAGATGCGATCGTTAATGGAATTAATATCCCATTTTCTAAAAGCATTGTTTTATAGTTCTAAAATTAACTGTTAGAGGAGTGGTCAAATTATAATATAGGCAACATCATTTAATAGTTTATGTTAAGTAGGTTGAAAGAGAGTAGCCGTTTAAATGTCTCATACCCATGGACAAATAGTTAAGCCATCATTTAATAAATCGTCAAAGATTTTTTATGAAAGTTCTTTATATTTTTTAGCCGAACAATGAAAAAAGAATGGAAAAAGTACCTTTCCAGCCTAAAAAATACCATTTTCGTACTTTTTCAAAAATTGAATATTCCACCCCTGACCACCGCTAGTGTAGAGAGTACCGAGTTGTTTTTGCTAAGGGCGTACGAATGAACCTTACAGAAACCAAATTCGTAACGAAAGTGAGTGGCAGGTTTTCGTTCGAAATAGAGAAACAGGCTATTAGTAGATTGGGAGATATTCGATTTATATATAATACCACACCCTTTTTAGCCCAGCTACCACTTTTCGAATTATGCATCGATTTTCTTCGGAATGATTTAAATTTATTCATAGCCGACCAGACTTTACGACAAAATAATAAAAATATAATAATTTGTTTTCATGCTAATGACCAAAAAATTTTGTTTTCATGCTCTTTTTTTCCAAAAACATAGGATTAAATTTATTTTTTTTCACTTTTTTCGGCATAACTTTAAGGGATCGCTGATTTTTTACTAACAATATTTGGCAATATTGTAGCCACTGTAAATCTGAACAACTATTATGAACAAATCAATATAATCTGAACGTGTCTAGGCACCTTAAATAGCTCAAAAATCCACATTGTACCCCAAAAATGTAAGTATTTCACTGTTATGTAACAAAAATATATTTTTTTGGTATATGGCATGTACAGCAACTTTATAGAAAATATTAATGCCAATATTTTTGTGGAACATTTTAACCCTCTAGCTCCCCCACATATCTGTAATTTTTGGCCCCATTTTAACAAATCGTAAAAAACACCCCTTAAAAGGGTGAGGGCGGGGATGAAATGTTCTACAAAAATGTTCGCCATAAAATTTTACTATATGTGTCATGAAATGTTAACAGACTTTGTTGAAAGTGTTCTTAGCTACATTATTGCCAAATATAGTTAAGCGCTACCACCAAGTCTGAAGTAGCTGTTGCTCAAAAACCGATGACACCTTTTTTCAAGGGGTCCACTCATTTTCCGAATCTTTCGAGGCCCATAAAAAGAAATTGGTCACCAATCTCGCCAAACTGAGTATAGGGTTATACTACCATTTGGCAGTAGAATCGAACCTATACCGTCAGATCCGTGTATTTTTTTCACTGTTGCACAGTGTAATCGCTAAATTAAGCAATATTCGTTCCTAAATTGAGAAACATCTTTCTGGAAAATTTTAATGATCGGAAGTAAAGTACAACTTCTATAGCCCTTTGATACAAAATCAGGAGCAACATACAGGGTGGCTGATATGTATTGCAACCAACTTCAGGTTGCTATCATTTCTAAACCGCTAGTCTGATAGCTGACAGATTTATTTCAGTGACAGTTCATTTTATTGTTTACAAGCTTACAAAAGCATTTTGATCTATTGCATTCAGAAAAAAGTTATTCGTGATGGAATTCAAGCGTGATAGTGTGATTGCTTTATATTTGGGTGGCTATCGCTAGAGCTCTCCAGCATTTAAATGTGAATAAATCTTTTGTTTCTCGTACCATTGCTCGTTACCGTGATACTGGCAGTGTTGCATCGCGTCCAAAAAGTGGACAAAAAAAACTGTAACAACACCAGAAATGATCCGAAAAGTGAAGGCCAGATTTGATCGAAATCCACGCCGCAGTGGTAGAAAAATTTCTCGTGAGCTGAACATATCGCGAGAACGGATACAACACATATTAAAAAATGAGCTTGGACTAAAGCCATTGAAGTTCCAAAAAGTGCAAGAGCTCACCGATGCACAAAAAAGTTAGACTGGAAAGAGCCAAGGAGTTGCTTCGCTTGCACGAAAGTGACCAGTTACCGAATTTGGTTTTCTCCGATGAGAAGCCATTCCAAATTGAGCAGTTTGTGAACAAACAAAATGATCGGGTTTACTTGCCAAAGAGGTCAGCTGAAAATTTACACCTTCGATTGGCCATCAGAACTCAAGCGCCGCCGATGGTAATGGTGTGGGCCGCCGTAACGGCCGATGGTCGCTCCTCGCTCGTATTCATCGACCATGAGGTCAAAATAAATGCCGAATATTATCGGGAAAATGTCCTAAAGACAGTATTGAAGCCCTGGGCGGACAAACATTTCGGCCGCAGACCATGGACATTCCAACAGGACTCAGCACCATCGCACTCAGCACGCGTCAACCAAGAATGGCTTAAAAAGGAGGTTCCTCGCTTCATTTCCAAGATCTCTGGATCTCAATCCGTTGGATTTTTGCGCTGAACAGATTTTCCCTGAATACTCATTCATGTAAAAAGACCTCTTTCTGTCGAATTTCGTACTGATCGGATATAAAATAAAGTCTCTACAGCGCTAACATGTCAAATCGGCGGTTACATATATTTATATGGGGGCTGTATCTAAATCTGAACCGATTTTCTCAGAATTTGACAGTATTCCTTCGAGTAATAAGAAACCTCTTTCTTCCGAATTTCGCACTGATCGGATATAAAATAAAAGTTTTACAGCGCTTACATATCAAATCGGGGGTAACGTATATATGGGGCTATATCTAAATCTGATCCGATTTTAACCAAATTCAATAGGGATCGGCATTGGGCCAAAAAAAGCAATGTGTAGGTTTCATCGAGATCGGGCCATAATTGCGACCTGTACTTTGATTACAAAAATACATGCACAGACAGACAGACGGACATAGCTAAATCAACTCAGAAAGTGATTCTAAGTCGATCGGTATAATAGACCCATCGTCTATTTCTTCTCCTTTTGGGTGTTACAAACAAATGCACAAAGTTATAATACCCTGTATCACAGTGTGGTGTAGGGTATAAATAGTAAAATGTTTTCAAAAAAAATGATTTTTTCGCAGATGAAAAAATTATATTAGAAGAGATGTAAAAATAGGTTAAATTGGGTAAATGGTTCTCGAGTTATGCTAAAATATGTGGTTTAACCTCTACTTTTTTAGATGTTTATCTTTGATTTGATATACTCGTATAAGCAGGTCGCGTCCCATAAATTGCTTTATGCTATAAAAGTAAATGACACACGTTTTCGTTTTAGAAAAAAATAAAAATAAAAATATAGTTTTTTATCAAAAATGCAAAAATAATTTTAAATTTAGCAAAAAAAAATATTTTTGTGAATTTTTTTAAACAGTTTAAATAAAGGCGATCGATAACACTTTGGGCAAAATTCTCTAAATACAATAGGTAATTTGTTACATATATGAATGGGAAAAAATGGGGTGTTTGGCCAAAATGTCAAAATTCAAACACCTCCAACTCGGACAGCCCTTAACCCATCTGGTTGAAATTTTGTGTCATAACTACTATCCAATAGGACTAAACTTGGTACAAGTTTCATCCGGATTAGAAGACATCGGTTTTAAAAATTCACTCACCCCCGTATTCTCGTATATAGAAATTCATAAATTCAAGTTCTTGCGTTTACTGAAAATGACTGGGCCATATTGCCCCTGCTGGTTCCTCCCTACAATGGGTAAATATCCAATCCCTTATAACTGCAATGTCTGTAGCAATCATCTTCATATTCTGCATTTTAGACTATTCAAGTGAGTGAGCAAACATTATATTCAATTTACATTTCTCACTAAGTGAGGGTATCGATTCAGTCAATTTACTAGAAAGAGTTTTTTCTTACTTGCATTTTCGAGAAAGAAAAAATGAATTAAGTAGTTTGTAACATGCAATTTCCATAGAATCCCATTGAATTGATTAATTTGGTCAATCATAAAATGCACCTGTAATAGTTTATTTTCTCTATAAAACAATTACAAAAATGCTATTCAATAACTTCAAGCGCTAAAAGTTTTCAGTGCAGTGAACACGATTTCCGAAGTGTTCTAAAAAAAGTGTATATTTAAACGAAATTAATTAATTAATTGTAATGTGTAATTTCCATTAAATCAGTTCTTGAAATACAGAATTTCACAGCTCGTTGCCTTGTACTTATAATTGAATAGCTTTTTCCCAATAAATATATTTCTTTCATATTTCATTATTTCACCTGATACTGTTTTTTTATTGGAAAACGTTTTTCAGCTGAATAACTCTATAGAATTCAATAGTGTTAGTATTGAAATTAAATAAAAAAATATGCTGAAATTTTATTAATGTGATTGCCATATTATTTAATATAATAGCATTTTCTTGAAATGGTAAATATAAATTTTATAAATGGTTTTTGTTATGAAATTTCATTTGGTTTCAGGGAATGTCAGAATATTGAATATAAAAACTGTTTCATATAAAGATCAATACAAACAAATTTTTTGAATTTGACTTAATCGAGAATCAACTCAAAAATTGTCAATCTAAATACGTACATAGTTAAATATACTCACGGAAATTCGCTATGACCCTTATACGGAGCCGCGGTTTCCCACTTAAGAAGCCCTACTCTAAATAGTAAATAGTAATAGTCAATAACCAAAACTTATTTCAAGATAAGTGTCAAAATAACTTTTTTTCTTAACTTATTTCATTTTTTTTTCGTATAATTGAAAAAGTAAATTAAAAAGTCTTCAAAATCCCGAACAGTACTTAAAAATAGCCCTTATCAAACTTTAAGTCCTGCGTCACGAACAGAACTTATCCAAACCATTTATGGCACAAGTACGTATGTCCCCCATAACGTTTTTCTTAGTATTATTACTTAAATGTTCGATATTATATAATATTTTATTTGTTGCACACTTTTGGGGGGAGGGGGTGATGGTGTGTTGTAAAGAATGTTTGTGTTGAAAGAAAATCCTTGTCAAAGAAATCATGCAACCATTTTTAAAACACCGCTTACACATTTTAATGGATGTGTTCAGAACAAAAGGAAAAAGCTGTTCGTTTTTTTTTTCAAATATGAAACGCTTCAATAATAAAAATGTTAATTTTATGAAACTACCCTCCTTTCCTACCGCAACTCCTCCTACTTTTTGTGCACATAAAAATGTTTAAAAAGGATTTTGCCAAACATTTTATATGGTTTGATAACGAAATTTCATATATAAACATATTTTTATATACATATGTAAACTCGTGGAATGGATATGTAAACATTAATGGAAATTATATGGAACATTATACCCAAATACTTATACATATATCTTATGTTCATATATGTCTGCAAATCGAAGGGCGATGTAGTGAGGGTTATAGGAGATGTAATAAGCGGGGTAAAAACAAATGGGTCACCTACTCTACAAGATCAATTGTGTCACCTACTCTACAGTAGACGTGCAATTGGGTATCCCAGGCTACAGCAGACGACCAATTGGGTCATCTACTCGACAGTAGACAACCAATTCGGTAATCTACTCTACAGTAGACGATCAATTTCGTCATTTATCTACAGTACACGACCAATTGGGTCATCTACTCGACAGTAGACGCCCAATTGGGTAATCTACTCGAAAGTAGACAACCAACTGGGTCATTTACTCGACAGTAGACAACCAGTTGGGTTATCTACTAGACAGTAGATAACCAGTTGGGTCATCTACGCGACAGTAGACAACCAAATGGGTCATATACTCTACAGTAGACGACCAATTGGGTCACCTACTCTACAGTAGAAGACCAATTGCGTCATCTACTCTACAGTAGTCGAGTATTTTTGTCATCAACTCTACAGTAGATTACCAATTCCATACTCTACTCTAAAGTAGAAGACCAATTTGGTCATGTACTCTGGGTCATATATTCAACAGTAGACGACCAATGGGGTAATCTACTCTACAGAATACGATCAATTGAGTCATATACTACATATTTTGGGGACTATATTTAAACCTGACCAATTGGGTCATAGAATCTACAGTAGACGACCAATTGGGTCATCACTCTGCCGTGGACGACCAATTGGGTCATCTGCTCTACTGAAGATTAACAATTGGATCGTCTACTTACAGTATACGACAAACAGGATAATCTACTCTACAGTAGTCGAGTATTTGGGTCATTTACTCTACAGTAGTCGAGTTTTTGGGTCATTTACTCTACAGTAGATGGCCAATTCGACAGTCTACTCTATAGTTTAAGACCAATTTGGTCATTTACTCCACAGTAGTCGAGTAACTGGGTCATATTCTCTACTGTAGACGACCAATTGGGTCATCTAATATAAATTAAACGACCAATTGGGTCATCTAATATATATTAAACGACCAATTGGGTCATCTACTCTACCGTAGACGTTCATCTACTCTACAGTAGACGACCAATTGAGACATCTACTCTACAGTAGACGACCAATTGTGTCGTATATTCTACAGTAAACGACCAATTGCGTCCTATAGTATATAAAGAGTGGGCCATTTAAAATTTTAAATTTGAACTATCTATTACCTTGACATGTGATTGATGCCCTTTGGATTATTCTCTGTGGGGAGTCATTAAGGATAAATGTTACGCAAAGCATCCAGAGACAAAAGAAGCTTTGAAACATGAAATCGAAGTTGCCATTTAAGAGATTCGACCCGAAACAATCGAAAATGTACTGAACAATTGGGTTGATCGGATGAGGTACTGCCGAGCCAGTCGTTGTAGTCATATGAATGATATTGTGTTCCTTTATTAAATGACCAAGTTCAGTCTTTCCAATAAAACTAGAAATTTTAAAAATTATCAGTCCTTTTTTTTATAGCCGTTTCAAAATTAAAATTTTAAATGGCCCACCCGTACCTGAGTCCATCCCTAAAATTCTCAATTGCCGAGCCAGTCGTGGTAGTCATATGAGTGATATTGTGTTCCATTACACTGTCCAACAAATTAGGACATTTTGATTGGAACAGAAGTGAGTAGATCATTTTTGTAGAATAAGCCTATGGTCCAGCTGGTCTGATTTTTTTTTCAGTGGGTCAAAGTTTTAATTTTTTAGTCGAAGGGAGCATTATACTAAATGAAAAAAATGATGTAAGTTAATGTCTGAGAGATTTCTTATTGTCAGAGTTATATAGTGGAATTTTATGAGGATCATTTTTGTTGAAGATCTTAACCCTCTAGCTCCCCTCTAAATGGGTCAATTTGGCACTTTTTTAAGAACTAAAAAATTTTACGAAATTTTTTGCCGTATAATTTCCAGGGCTGTGGAGTCGGAGTCTGGGAAATTTGCCCGGAGTCGGAGTCCGGAGTCGAAAAATGATGGTCGACTCCGAGATGGATTGTGCAAAATGTACCATTTATGTAATAGAACTTTTGCACTCAAAAATGTTTGGGAAAACAATTTTGATACAAAAGAAGGATAAAATATTCGAAGCGCTTTTTAACCTTTTTTGTATGCCACAAATATCTATAAAGTTAATCAAACTATCGAGTTTTTTATGTAAAACAGTTTTAGGAAAGCTCTGATTATATTTAGCTAACAAAATAAGCATTTTTGCAAGACTATACGATAAGCGAGTACAAAACAATTAAGGAAAGGTCGGGCGAAGCCAACTATATGATACCTTACAACAACTTGTCAGAGCAGAATAAGCTCAGATATTGTAAATATAAATATGAGATAATTACCTTATAAATCTGAATCTAAACAGAATTTTCTATAGAAAAATTTATATGTTTGGGGGCAATTTCGATCTAAACCGATTTTGACCAATTCTAATAGGTTTAATTTTCGTCCTGTACTTAACGAACAACTTAAGATGGACAGACGGACAGCTAGTGATTCTGAGTAAAACGGTATATTTTAAAGTGGGTCCAGCTGCAGTATTTTTTACAAATCTTCCAAAAAACTAATTCAAAACCCCCTGTAACATAGTGTGGTGTAGGGTATAATAACTAACGAATGAACTGGTTGCTTGAAGCGAAAATAATTTCAAATTGATGAAAATTTTATCATGATATCATGTTGAAAGAATTGTCATATTAGTTGAGGCTTACAAGTAGAGCATCAATAAATAAATAATACAATTTTATTTAATTACTGGTATTGAATACCAATTTATTCTGTTTTTTAACAAAGCTATATCTTATTTTCAAAAACATGAACTCACGTCTAAGTAGAAATATAATTTCAGAAATTTATGTTATTTAACTGTCGGAGTCTGAGCTGGAGTCGGAGTCGAATGATTTCAAAATTCGACTCCGGGAGTTGGAGTTGAGTAGTTTTTGGTCGACTCCGCAGCCCTGATAATTTCAGTGGGGGTCGCCAAAGACACTGAAGTTGTAAATACAGCTTTTTACGCTTAATTAGCAAGATTACACGCCAACTTATACAAAAAAAAACTATATAAGTAATGTAAATTTAAAGTCGTAATATCTATGGAATGATTGGAGCAGAAGAGCGACTCCACAATTCTGAAAGGGCATGTTGATTAGATTATTAGATTATTTTTGTAGAATATTCTTATGGTCCAGCTGTTCTGAGTTTTTTTTACAGTGGGTCAAAATTTAAATTTTTGTGGTCGAAGAGAGCATTGTTCTAAATGAAAAAAATTATGTAAGTTAATGTCTAAGAGATTTCTTATTGTCAGAGTTATATAGTGGAATTTTACAATGTTCATTTTGGGTCAATTTGGACCTTTTTCGAAAAAATCTTAAAAATTCCTTTCAAAAAGGACATTTAATAATTAGAATATTCTACGAACATTTTTGCCGGAAAATTTCAGTCGGGGTCGCCAAGGACACCAAAGTTGTAAATATAGCTCTTTACGCTTAATTAGCAAAATTACACGCAAAATACACAAAACTTTGCACAATAATTCACAAAGAGCGAGGGATTATTTTGGTGCTTTTAGTTTTTAAAAAATTCGTTGAAGTTTTTGTGTTACAGAGCTCACAAGGGAGCCAGTATTATAATTTGTCTTGTATATTTATACCCTCACTTTAGTGTGACGAGGGTATATATCATTTGCTACGGAAAAAAGTGTAACCCATCGAAGGAGTGACCTAAGACCCCAAGTATGTTCGGTGGAAATCCGTTTTGGGTAATTTTAAGTCGAATGAGCAATGTCCGTCCGTCTGTCTGTCTGCTGGCTGGTGCGCACGATAACTCTCGGAAGGAGTAACCGATTGACTTCAAATTTCGTATGTGGTAATATTTTTTTCTATCTCCGGCTAAGTTCGAAGATGGGCCATATTGGTCCACTCCTTCTGGTACCTCCCCCACAAAGGGTTAAAATGTTGTGAAATATTGATTCTTTAATAACTGCTATTATACGTATTCGAATCTTCTGAAATTCCACACATAGTATTAGTTTTTTAGTCGCTATCAACTCGAGGAAAATGGGCGAAATTGCCACGCCCGTTTTGGTATCTCCCACACAAATGCACCATTTTGCACTAAAAGTTAAAAGCTTATAACATTAATACCAGTGTTTAGAAATACTTGAAATTTTGTACAGTGTAATGCTTTTATAGTGCCAACCGTCCAGTGAAAAATGGGCGTTATTGCCGCTCCCCGTTTGGTACCTCCCACACAAATGCACCATTTTGCACAAAAAGTTAACAGCTTATAACATTAATACCAGTGTATAAAAATACTTAAAATTGTGTACAGCGTAATGTTTTTATAGTGCCTACAGTCCATTGAAAAATGGGCGTTATTGTCACGCCCCTTTTGTTACCTCTCCCACAAAGGCCCCATTTTGCAACAAAAGTTAACAGTTTATAACATTAATATCAGTGCATACAATTACTTGAAATTTTGTACAGTGTAATGCTTTTATAATGCCTATAGTCCAGTGAAAAATGAGCGTTATCACCACGCCCCTTTTTGTACCTCCCACACAAAATGGCCAAATTATACGACAATTTAATATCTCAACGTTAATATACCAGTCCATATAAACGGTTACAATTCGGCACAGTGCAATGTATTTAAAGTATCTACTGGTCAGCGAAATATAGGTGTATTTCTTAAACCCCTTCTGGTACCTCCCACAAAAATTGACAGAATAATTTGTGTAATATTCAATATTACATTACTCACAAAGTGAGTATACCTTAGTCGGTTTACCCGACTGAAACTTTCTTACTTGTTTTAAATAGAATTTTAGATTCCGTCGGTTGGACTACGCTATTTTCAACTGTAATTCGAAAAAAATCAATTCAATTTCGAATAAGATCAATTGAAACACATCAATTGAAATTCAAAAAACATCAATTGAAATTCGAAACACATCAATTGAAATTCCAAAAACATCAATTGAAATTCGAAAAACATCAATTGATATTCGAAATACAGCAATTGAAATTCGAAAATGTAAACAAATCTGTACATTAGATTGGGTAGAATTGATTTAAACACATTTGCTGACTAAGTCTTAACATATAATGTGACGAACAGAAAACATATAGATGATCTTATCTTTATACCCTCACTTTAGTGTGACGAGGGTATATATAATTTGCTACGAAAAAAAGTGTAACACATCGAAGGAGTGATCTAAGACCCTAAATATGTTCGGCGGATATTCGTTTTGGGTCATTTTAAGACGAATGAGCAATGTCCGTCCGTCTGTCTGTCTGTCTGTCTGTCTGTCTGTCTGTGTGTCTGCTGGCTGGTGCGCACGATAACTCTCGAAAGGAGTAACCGATTGACTTCAAATTTGGTACGTGGTAATATTTTTTTCTATCTCCGGCTAAGTTCGAAGATGGGCCATATTGGTCCACTCCTTCTAGTACCTCCCCCACAAAGTGTTAAAATGTTGTGAAATATTGAATCGTTAATAACTGCTATACCTCTTATTCGAATCTTTTGAAATTCCACACATAGTATTAGCTTATTAGTCGTTATCAACTCGAGAAAAATGGGCGAAGTCGCCACGTCCCTTTTGGTACCTCCCACACAAATGCACCATTTTGCACCAAAAGTTAACAGCTTATAACATTAATAACAGTGTATAAAAATACTTGAAATTTTGTACAGTATTATGCTTTTATATTGCCTACAGTCCAGGGAAAAATGGGTGTTGTTGCCACGCCCCTTTTGGTACCTCCCACACAAAGGTACCTTTTTGCACCAAAAGTTAACAGCTTATAACATTAAAACCAGTGTATAAAAATACTTGAAATTTTGTACAGTGTAATGTTTTTATAGTGTCTATAGTCCTGTAGAAAATGGGCGTTATTGCCACGCCCCCCTTTGTACCTCCCACACAAAATGCCAAAATCATACCACAATTTAATGTCTCATAACGTTTATACCAGTGCACATAAATGCTTATAAGTCGGCACAGTGCAATGAATTTAAAGTATCTAATGTTCAGCAAAAAAAAGTGTATTTGATAAACCCCTTCTGGTACCTCCCACACAAATTGACAGAATAATTCGAGTAATATTCAATATTACATTACTCACAAAGTGAGGGTATACCTTAGTCGGTTTACCCGACTGAAACTTTCTTACTTGTTTATGAATATTTATTCAAAATTAGTTGAAACAAAACATATTTAAATATTTTAGTATTAAAGGTTTAACAAAGACAAATTGTATTGTATCACTTAAATGCTACCCCATCTAATATACAGCATTGATTTTGTTTACATTTTTCGAATTTCAAATGATGAATTTCGAATTTCAATTGATGTTTTCCGAATTTCAATTGGTGTATTACGAATTTCAAATGGAAAAATTCGAATTTCAATTGACGTATTCCGAATTTCAATTGCAACGTATTCCGAATTTCAATTGCAATTTTACGAATTTCAAATGATGTGTTTCGAATTTCAATTGATGTTCTTCGAATTTCAATTGATGTGTTTCGAATTTCAATTTATAGATTTCGAATTTCAATTGATTTTTTACGAATTTCAAATGGAATCTTCGAATTTCAATTGACCTTTTTCGAATTTCAAATGGAATATTCGAATTTCAATTGATGTTTTTCGAATTTCAAATGGAATCTTCGAATTTCAATTGATTTTTTTCGAATTATATATTATATTAATATTATCAATGCGAGTATGCATAACGGGGCCTGCTAGGTGGCGATATAGTTAAGTTATTAACAAATTCCACATTTATGGAACAAAATTATTGATATTCGCGGTATGAAACCCCTTGGAACCTCTGTTTTGAATAGGACTAGCAGAGCTTTTCATTGGTACGAGTATTACAGCCTGTTTCTCTATGTCTTACGAAAGCGATGCGAACGAAAAACAGCTGATTTTAGACCTACTAACTGGCATCAGCCAGTATGTTTGGATTCGCTTTGTCGTTCTGATACCTTTTAGTAGGTCTAAAATCAGCTGATTTTAGTTCGCATCGATTTCGTTCGACATAGAGAAACAGGCCGTTAATGTCTTAAACATATGTAAAGTGGATACGAAGATGTTGCAATGGTAATTTTGAGAAAAATCCCATAGATAGTTCACTTCTGGGTTCTTTTCCACAAAAACTACAGTCTGAACCGATTTTCACCAATTGCAATAGGGATCGTCCTTGGGTTGAAACAAACTACACTAAAAAAATGTATTCAAGCCAATGAGATCTACTTAAATTAAAGATAAATTACTTAATATTATGAAACTCGGCTTAATATTTATTAAATTGTCTTAATATTAAGTGTGGGATGTTCTTACTTTAAAGATTATATGTCATTGGCTCGAAATCATTACCACTGGCTTTAAAGTTAGTAAAAATTTTTTCTGTGTATCTTAAAAATCGCAAAAACAAAAAAATGTTATTAGATTTATTGAATGTTTCACATTCGAATTGTTCAGCTTTTTCGATCAACTCTTCCTTTCGAAAGAGAGGTTTTTTGTGGTGTATTGGAAAAGATAAGACACTGCGCTTTGAAAGCCATGTAAACACATACCCTTATACGTATTTCAATCCTGTGCGGGGATATCATCAGAGGGTCTTATACATGACACAGTGTGAGCTTGTAGTTGTGGCGATCATCACTTGTATACTACAGGGTTGCCCATATTCGACGGGCCCATGTTTTTTTAAAAAAAATCAAAGAAAAAAATAAAAATTTGGCGGTTGGCAATCTTAATCATTTAATTTGTTCCAAGTAGATTTGTTTACATCAATTTTTGAATATGATATCTCTCAAATGGCTGCCTCTGGCGTTGATGGCGTATTGTGCCCTTTTTGCAGCATTTTCCATCGTTTTCGCCAACATTTCGGCCGGAATAGCGGCTATTTCTTCACGAATGTTGTCCTTGAGCTCTTCTACGGTCCTTGGCTTGTTAACGTAAACCTTTGACTTGTTAACGTAAACCCCACAAGAATAAGTCAGGCGGCGTCAAATCGGGCGAACGCGGTGGCCAGTCCAAATCACCACGTTTCGACATCAAACGGCCCGGAAACAAATTCTTCAGAAAATCGATTGTTATGCGACTTGTGTGCGGTGGAGCGCCGTCTTGTTGAAACCAGAACTGCCTCATACGCTTTCGACGAATAATTGGCATCACAAAATTGGTCATCATGTCGCGATAACGCTCCTGGTTGATGGTAACAGCATGGCCATTTTCGTTTTGGGAGAAAAACGGCCCAATGACCGTTTTCGCACTAACGCCGCACCAAACTGTGACTTTTTCGTCATGAAGAGGCAATTCTTGAATCTCCTGAGGATTTTCAGTGGCGTAAATACGGCAATTTTGCTTATTTACGGTCCCATTCAATGTGAAATGGGCTTCATCGGACATGATAATTTTGTTCCAAAATTGCTCGTCATCATCGGCCATTTCGATGACTCGTTGGGCCCATTCCAATCGACGAGGCTTGTCCGCAGGCAACAATCTTTGCGTCAATTGAATTTTGTACGGGAACAAATGCAAGTCAACGCGAATAATCCGTTGTAAAGTGGACCGAGCCATGCCCAACTGCTGAGAACGGCGTTTTTGGGACGTTCTTGGGGACCTCTCAACACTGGCTCGTACGGCAGCGATATTCTCGGCCGATCGCCTTGGTCGACTTTTATTTGGCCTCTTCGGATTAGAAAGAGCCTCACCAGTCGAAAATTTTTCGTATAAACGCTTAATGGTGTTCTTAGAAGGCGCACTTCTCACATTTTTTAATATTTTAAAAGCACGTTGAGTTTTCACAATTGACTTCTTCTGTTGAATGTAAATTTCAACTATTTCAGAGCGCTCGCGTGGCGTGTATTGTTCCATGGTAAAAATCTGCTTGTACTGACGCTTCAAACGCGGTATGTCATTAAGCGATCTGACATCTCTGTCAAAAGTTATGGCGTTGCCAGATGGGTCCGTCGAATATGGGCAACCCTGTATATACCAATCCACAAAGAAATTAGTATGTGGGAATTATATACCTACGAAGAAAGCTTACAAAGTCACACAGCCAAAGAGCTCCAAGCGAGACTTAAATTCACCATTTTCACCACCCCATGTGACTGGTAAGGGTTGCCAGTTCGACACAGTTGTCTCTACACCAATCGTCAGTAGATGGCGTGGATTCTGAGATTAGTTGGACGATTAGAAAGACTTTACTACATTTCAGTAAGCATAGTATTGTTTGTTGAATACCAAATTTTTAATGTTATTATTTAGAATTCATTAACACTACGTGTTGAAGATGAGCATTTTAATTTATTTTTTAACATTTTTAATTTTTTTTCTGAATTACCGACAAATAGCAACATATCAAAAAAAAGATTTTTCAAATCGGACCATAACTTAAGAAGTTATGACGAAAAACCCGATACACAGGATCTTAACGAATAAATGTCGATAATTTCTAAACGAGTTATCGGAAAAATCTCAAAAAATTCCACAAAGCGTTATTTAAGGTGTAGTAAAAATATAAAAAAATAGGAAAAATCAAAACTGGAATTTTTTTTAAACCGTCGATTTGTCGTGGAATTCCCCATATATATCGGTTCCTTTAGTTCCTATAAGGAGCATAGGGCCTCTACAAATAATTTCCAATCGTTTCTGTTTGATGCTAAGATCTTTATTTCGCTCCAGCTTTTGCCCGTACAAATATTGTCCAATTTCCAAAAAGTAATATTTAAAAACATTTATTTCTCTTTCCTAAAGATTGTAGAAATCTGTAAAATTATTTTTTTTCTCCTTCTCTATTCAAACACAAATTGACCGACAACCACCAATGCTTTTGTTGTAATTTAAACATTTCCATTTTGACACTCACCCTCCCCGGCAACACTCTTAAAATATGATAAGTATTTAATAAAAAAAATACATTGCCTTTTCATATAAATTCAAGGAAGGATGGGAGCGACAATTTCTCTGAAACAAACTCATAAAGTTGAAAAAGTTCAAAAAAACATAGAGTTCATAAAACAAATCAAAATTGTGCACTTTTGTACTAAATTAATTTTTTGGGCGGGTGAAGGGATGTTGAAGATATTGAGTGAACATTTAATGTTCATTGAAATTACATTCTCTCCAAAAATATTCCTTGTGATTTCCAATGGGGGGAGGGCTGAACTTTTTCTGATATTTGACTGAAATTAGTTTTGAAACTTTATGAATTTGACATACTTGAGAATGCAAATGTATTTTATGGATATTATGTAAAGTCCAACGGTACACTGAAAATAATTCTAAAAAATAAAGCAGTTAGCCATATTATTTATATATCTTTTTATACCCTACACCACACTGTGGTACAGGGTATTATGACTTTGTGCATTTGTTTGTAACACCCAAAAGGGATAGACCCATTGTTTATTATACCGATCGACTTGTAATCACTTTCTGAGTCGATTTAGCTATGTCCGTCTGTCTGTCCGTCTGTAGACGTATTTTTGTAATCAAAGTACAGGTCGGAATTATGGTCCGATCTCAACGAAACTTTGCACATATCTTTTTTTAGGCCCAAGGACGATCCCTATTGAATTTGGTTAAAATCGGTTCAGATTTACATATAGCTCCCATATATATGTACCTCCGATTTGGCATATATGCACTGTATAAGCAACATTTTGTAACCGATTTGTACAAAAATTGACAGAGAGTAGTCTCGTGATACACTTAGATACAATACAAAATTTGGGGAAAATCGGTTCAGATTTATATATAGCCCCCATATATATGTTGCACCCGATTTGACATGTAAGCGCTGTAGAAACTGTATTTTATATCCAATCAGTACGAAAATCGGCAGAAAGAGGTTTCTTATTACATGAAGGAATACTGCCAAATTCGGAGAAAATCGGTTCAGATTTAGATATAGCCCCCATATATATGTTACCCCCGATTTGAAATTCAATAGCTGTAGAAACTGTATTTTATATCCGATCACAGCGAAATTCGGCAGAAAGAGGTTTCTATTTTACATGAATGAGTGTTCAGGGAAAATCGATTCAGATTTATATATAAGCTCCATATATATGTTCCTCCTGATTTGGTTACAAAGCGCTATAGAAGTTGTTTCTCAATTTAGGAACGAATATTGCTTAATTTAGCGATTATCGGTTCAGAATTAGATATATCCGCATATATATGTTCTTACCCATTTTCAAATTATTTCAAATTATTATCGCAATAACCATTATCGCATTGTTAGGGAGATGTAGGGTATTATATAGTCGGCCCGCCCGACTTTCTGCCTTTCCTTACTGGTTTATACATATATTTATATAAAATCCTTTGTACATATATATACCTCCATTTTAAACTATGCTAAATGCAAAAAGGTAGTTTTTCAGGAGAGGCGATCAAAGTTTGATGATTTCTTTAATTTTGTGTGGAATTCCTTTATAATGCAAATCGAATGACCTGTACTGTTTTGTGAATAACTTTTGATTGGGTTAACGGATAAACACCAAATTTTGACTGAACATAGTTTGGAGTATTTAGAAATTAAAAATGCAATCTCCCTAAAACCATGCTAAGTCGACTTAGCATGTTTTAGACTGGAAGTATTGATATGTTTGTAGCGGATGATCTCCGAAACCATAGCTGTGATTTGTCTAAAAATTTCACAATATGTTCAGTTCGGGTCCATCTGTGTTTTGGAATTTTTTTATAGGCAATAAATGGAGGAGTGGTCAAGTTAATTGCAAATTTATTATTAGAATTATTTTAAACGCGATTCCTTGAATATTTTACATATCAGACATAGGCCGACTATGACTTTTCAGCTTTTATTAATAAAGAACGAAAAGGACCAGGAAGATTTAGAAGCACGGGATCGAAATGTTCTACACAAATTTTCGTCTAAAATAAAGGCAAATGTTTTTGTTAGACGTTTTCAAAAATCGTCATTTAAAATCCAAAGAATTATGCCGTCAAGACTGACCCCACGAAGTTTTCCCTTGGAGAATTTATTGTACTCGCCGAGTGCTACTATTTTGGAAAGGAACTATCCTCCCTCAAAAAGTGTTGAACAGTGTTAATTAAATTATAGTAAAAAATTCAAATTCATATAAACATTATTCAAATGTCCTCATTTTCTAGGTAATAATAAAAAAATGATGTGTCCATAAAGTTTCTTCACAATTAAAATGTTTCTGTTTAGATTATCCAAATTTATGTGAAAATTCATTGGAAACATCTGCCACAAAAAAAGGTGACTGATACCTCGTAATATTGTTATAGCTCCTAGTATTTGTTTAGTTTTTAATTAACAGCGACCGTATATTTAAATATTTATCGTTTACACTGCAAGTGGAGCCCCATTTTTTGTTTGTATATGCACATACATAACATAAATATACCCAACTATTCTGATTAGTATTTTTAAATAAACACATTCGTGAATTTTTATTAGATTTTTCGTTCACATCTCACTTGAGTGCAAAACTCTGTGAATTTGTTAACGAACGTCGCCCAGAGGCATTTTGTGAAATTAAAACACAAAAAAAAAATTTCGAAAATGTTTTCGCTATTTTATGATTTCACTCTCGTAAACTGTAAACTTTGGAGTGAATCATAAAACTATGACTACAACGCGAGTACATTCAAATTTAACGAAACAAAAAAAAACAAGACAAAAAGCGAATTTTTTTTAGGACATCATAAAAGCAAAGTTTCCTCACTGACATTCTCGTGCAATGCAGAAGTGAACGACTGGCTCACTCACTCACTCACGTCACAGTTCTCATCCGCAGGAATGGTGGGGAATTCTGAAATGTGTTGAGGAAAAAGTTTTCACATGAAATCTGTGAAATGTCAGAAAATATGAAAATTTTTCGTTTTGAAGCATTTGAAAGGATCAAAAGTTTGCAAAGCAAACGGTTTAATTTATTCAAAATAGAAGGGAGGATAACATTTTTTCTGAAGAAGACAAATAAAGAGCTTTGTACATTTTTGAATGTACATCATCACAATGCAATTCCTAAAATAGTATATTCTCGTATAAAATTCAATAGATTTTCAAAGCGTCTGACAATTTCAATGTCAAATACATATGTCTTTAACGACACCTAAAAACTTATTTTTGTATAGGTTGAGGCATACTACATATTTTATTAAACCAAAACATTAAATTTTTTTATGGTAAAATATTTAAAAAAAAAAAATTATAAAATTTAAATTTTCATGGAGTGTACTTTTAGTATTTGGTCCATATATTTGAAGTATAAGCTCGATAAAGCCGAGATATAATTTAAATAAGAGGAAATTTTGAGGGCTAGAAATCATGAGAACATCACTTTCACGTAGAAACATAAGTTTAGTAACAGTCGTTGAAACAATTAGAAAAAAAAATATTTTTTCAAAAAAATCCTTTTTTGCTGGCACGAAAAAAACTATAAAAAATAGAAAAAGATCGCAAAAAAATGTTTCTTTCATTTTTTGAAAGCAAGCATCCTATCGAAGAAAACAGTGTATATTTGCAAAAGACTATGGATAAATGTATAAATTATGACATATACTGTAAAAGTAGGGATATTCAAAAAAATAATTTTTCATATTTTTTATTTTGACAATTTTGTGTGAGAGGTACCCAAAGGGGCTTGGCAATAACATCCTTTTTATCCCCTCACCTTAGAGAGGAGGGTAGATATAATTTGCTACGAGCAAAAAGTGTAACACATCGAAGGAGTGGCCTAAGACCCTAAGTATGTTCGGCGGAAATCCGTTTTGGGTCATTTTAAGTCGAATGAGCAATGTCCGTCCGTCTGTCTGTCTGCTGGCTGGTGCGCATGATAACTCTCGAAAGCAGTAACCGATTGACTTCAAATTTGGCATTTGGTAATATTTTCTTCTATCTCCGGCTAAGTTCGAAGATGGGACATATTGGTCAGCTCCTTCTAGTACATCCCCAACAAAGGTTAAATATTTAGTGAAATATTGATTATTTAATAACTTCTATACTAATTATTTGAATCCTCTGAAATTCTACACTTAGTATTAGTTTATTAGTCACTATGACCTCGAGAAAAATGGGCGAAGTTGCCACGCCCCTTTTGGTACCTCCCACACAAATCGACAATTTTGAACCAAAAGTTACCAGCTTATAACTTTAATACCAGTGCATACAAATTCTTGAAATTTTGTACAGTGTAATGGTTTAATAGTACCTAA
This sequence comes from Eudasyphora cyanicolor, assembly GCA_963930755.1. Classification (NCBI taxonomy): domain Eukaryota; kingdom Metazoa; phylum Arthropoda; class Insecta; order Diptera; family Muscidae; genus Eudasyphora; species Eudasyphora cyanicolor. Next base: position 237,027,750 of record OZ005734.1, read on the forward strand.
AATACAGAGAAAAATGGTCATTATTGCCACGCTCCTTCTGGTACCTCCCACACAAATGGACCATGTTGTACCAAAAGTTACCAGCTTATAACTTTAATACCAGTGCATACAAATACTTGGAATTTTGTAAAGTGTAATGCTTTTAACTTGAATACTAGTACATACTTTTACAATATACTCACACAAATTATTAAGTGCAATTAAAACTGATAATAATTTAATGAAACAACAAAATAAATAAATTTGCGATTATTTTTTTTGGGACTCAAGGTGAGGGGATTCATAAGTCGGTTTACCCTACTGAACTTTCTTACTTGTTTTAATAAACTATGTGTATTATAAAAACATTACACTATAAAAAATTTCATATAAAAAAATGTATGTGCAGGAATCGAAGTTATAAGCCGTTAACTGTTTGTGCAAATGGTCCATGTGTATGGGAACCAAAAGAGGCGTGGCAACTTCGCCCATTTTTCTCAAAGCGAAATCGATTAAGAAAATAATACTATGTGTGGAATTGTGAATGATTAAAATAAGTATAGTATAGAAGTTCTTAAAAAAAAATATTTAACTAAATTTTTGGTAGGAAGGAGTGGACCAACATGGACCTCCTGTCATAGAGGGACTGTTCAATCTAAATTTTGTTCACCGATCTATATGTAAAACTTGGTTTTCTCCATATATTTGCGTCCGCTTTGCCATTAAGCGCCATATAAGCTACATTTTATATCCGATCATTTTGAATGGACTGGTATATTAACTTTGAGATATTAAATTGTGGTATAATTTGGCCATTTTGTGTGGGAGGTACAAAAAGGGGCGTGGTGATAACGCTCATTTTTCACTGGACTATAGGCATTATAAAAGCATTACACTGTACAAAATTTCAAGTAATTGTATACACTGATATTAATGTTATAAACTGTTAACTTTTGGTGCAAAATGGTACCTTTGTGGGAGAGGTACCAAAAGGGGCTTGACAATAACGCCCATTTTTCAATGGACTGTAGGCACTATAAAAACATTACGCTGTACAAAATTTCAAGTATTTTTATACACTGGTATTAATGTTATAAGCTGTTAACTTTTGGTGCAAAATGGTGCATTTGTGTGGGAGGTACCAAAAGGGGCGCGGCAATAACGCCCATTTTTCACTGGACTGTAGGCACTATAAAAGCATTACACTGTACAAAATTTCAAGTATTTCTAAACACTGGTATTAATGTTATAAGCTTTTAACTTTTAGTGCAAAATGGTGCTTTTGTGTGGGAGGTACCAAAAGGGACGTGGCAATTTCGCCCATTTTCCTCGAGTTGATAGCGACTAACAAACTAATACTATGTGTAGAATTTCAGAAAATTCGAATACGTATAATAGCAGTTATTAAAGAATCAATATTTCACAACATTTTAACCCTTTGTGGGGGAGGTACCAGAAGGAGTGGACCAATATGGTCCATCTTCGAACTTAGCCGGAGATAGAAAAAAATATTACCACATACGAAATTTTAAGTCAATCGGTTACTTCTTTCGAGAGTTATCGTGCGCACCAGCCAGCAGACAGACAGACAGACGGACGGACATTGCTCATTCGACTTAAAATGACCCAAAACGGATTTCCGCCGAACATACTTGGGGTCTTAGGTCACTCCTTCGATGTGTTACACTTTTTTCCGTAGCAAATGATATATACCCTCGTCACACTAAAGTGAGGGTATAAAAATGTGGGCTACTGCATTTTGTATGGATCAAAGCGAGATGTTATCATACAATATATCAAACTTTTAGTCAAAATAGAATTTCATAGGTCAATATTCTGACCAAATGCTGACAATTCAAATATTTCCACGTCCATGAATGGAATACTAAACTACATCAGAAAATAACATGAAAAACTTCGGGTGAAAAAAAGTGTCATTAAAAAACAAAGTTTAACTGTTTAGTGTTGAAAATATCAACCGTTTCCAGATTTTAATTTGCTTATTCACAATTTAAGGCGTGTGGAAAAATAACCAGTTAGTCGTTAACAAAAGCAATAGATGGTCTCAGTTTCTGTTAAAATCTATTGTTTTTGTTATTCCGGCTTTCCACAAAATATTCAATATTTTCATGCAGTGCTCGATCCATTTTTTTGCTATTAACAATCTGGTTATTTTCCCACATGTCTTCACTTCATTTACCATTTACCTATAACATTCAATTGGAGTCCGCAGTATATTTGCGAGATATCGCATCTCCGATAATTTCATTTTTTTGGTTTAATTAATTCTTTGAATGAAATAATTTAATTGCAAATGTTGTGAAATTGTAAAACAGTGCGGAGGGAGGGATGCAGATAAATAAATTTCCACCACCGTCTGTTAATAAAGCAACACGGACAAACATGTATGCAACGTTTCTTTGTGTGTTTTGTACACACACATCTCCATATTTTTGCAGAAACATTGCAATCATCATGTGTATCATGTTTAAATACAATATGGTTCCGTAAACGTTTTTCGTTTACCATAAAAGTAAATTACGAAAATTTTGGAATTTTGGAAGAAACTACGTTTACGATAAACTTTTGCATTCACCGCAAATATTACAACCGTTGCGGGAAAAGTAGAGCGTTTGAGACAAAGAAAAATGTTTGCGATAAACGACGCCCAAACGTTTTTTTCTTTGCGTGTATATTTTCTGTCCGATTAGTCATGTAAGCTACATTTTACATCCAATCATTACGAAAAATTGCATGGGAGAGTCTCTTGACTCACAAATATAACGTACTTCATAAAAATATCTGACCAAATAGCCCAGTTTAAACAACATAATTAATTAAAAAATAACGTAACAAATTTGATAGAAGCGATAGAAGATTTAGATATAGCCTCCATATATCCGATTTGACATCTAAACACTTTAGATATATATAGATTTTACACCAGATCATTACAAACAAAGACTCTTGAGACACGAATAAAAGCTACTAAATTTAAAAAAAAACAGTTGAGGTTTAGTCTATTAGAATTTATTAGAGAAAAAATATTTCAGTAAATGTTTTGAGGAAATACTAAAAGAAAAGGACCAATATATATGCAACATCTTCGAAATTAGCCCGAGTTAGAACAAATATTATCACGTACAAAATTGTAAGTCAATCGGTTATTCCTTTTGAGAGTTGAAGTGCACACCAATCAGACGGATAAAACGGATTTCCTCCGAACAAGAGGGCGGTTCCAAAATTAGTCAACCAAACAATGATAACACAACAAATTTGGGAAACATTTTCTTTATTTCTCAACATAATCTCGTTTAGCTTGGTACACTTTTCCCAGCGATATTCAATAGCTTCGATACCCTGCTTATAGGAAGAGCTGTCCCGCACCTTAAGGGGGGTAACGTTCGTAAACTTTTATTTTTATTTTTTTATTTATTTATTTATTTATTTATTTATTTATTTATTTATTTATTTATTTATTTATTTATTTATTTATTTATTTATTTATTTATTTATTTATTTATTTATTTATTTATTTATTTATTTATTTATTTATTTATTTATTTATTTATTTATTTATTTATTTATTTATTTATTTATTTATTTATTTATTTATTTATTTATTTATTTATTTATTTATTTATTTATTTATTTATTTATTTATTTATTTATTTATTTATTTATTTATTTATTTATTTATTTATTTATTTATTTATTTATTTATTTATTTATTTATTTATTTATTTATTTATTTATTTATTTATTTATTTATTTATTTATTTATTTATTTATTTATTTATTTATTTATTTATATGAATTACAATACAAAGTAAATTCATATTCTAATTATAAGGTCCAGGGAAAGGCCGGGTTACAAAGACCATATGCTAAATTTTTGCAGCGACAGACCAGAGCCTCTGGTAGGAATCGAACCCACGACCCCCAAACTCATAGGCGAGTACGCTACCAACTCACCTACTGGGGCGCTCTGATTTTTTTTATATTAATTTTTTAATCTTAAAAATATTGTATGAAAATTTTAAATGAATCGGAGCAAAACTAACGAAGATACAGCAGTCCAAGCAAGTGCGCCTCATACTTGACTCAGTACATCAGAAAAACTTTAAAACGGTTTTCTCACATCCCGGTATCCCGGAAACTTTGAAGACTTTTTGTCAAATTTGTTAATATTTTTTATTTTACAAAAACAAATTAGCCGATTGTTTTTTCAAAAATCGCGCTTTTCCCTTTAAAGTGTTCCCAAAAATTTTAAAATAGAAATTTCGAAAAACTCTCCCAGCGTTACCTGGTAAAACGATTATCTAACGAATTTTGGTTTTTTGATTTCGAATGATCCATCATCAACTTTGTTCCAAGACGCCGCCGAATAATTGCTGTCATTGTCATTTTTTTTACTATTTCTTCATGAAATGTTAACACAATATACTCCCACCCTTAAAATTTGCCATAAAAAAGAATCTGAGGTAGCTAAATCCTCTGAATAAGGTGCGCGATGAAGTAATTCAAACTTTTTTCTAATGGTTTTGTCCGCGCAATATGTGCAGTGGTGCATTGTCTTGATGAAACCATTCTTTCATTTTCGCCAAATGCGGCCTTTTTCCGTACTTTCACCAATATGTAATTTAACATAATACTCGCCGTTGATTGTTTTTTCCTTTTTAAAGACAACACTATGCAACAAACTGTTTGTCCAAGGGCTGTGCATTACATTTTCTGGTGTCATATGGAGACCTAAACACGAAAAAAATATTAAAAGAATTGTTTACGGTAATTTTTTTTAATTTTTCTTAGGATTTAGAACATATTTTTTTAGATATATGGTCGATAAATATAATATTTGGCGGAAATCCGTTTTTGGTCATTTTAAGTCATTTTAGAAATGTCCGTCAGCCTCTCCGTCTGTCTTTCCGGTTGGTGCGTACGATAATTTCCGACAGTATTAACCAATTGACTTCAAATTAACGGTCAATATTTTTTTCTATCTCAGACTAAGGGTAAAGATGGACTATGCTGGTCCACTCCTTCGAGTACCTCCCTCACGAAGGGTCAACATTTAGGTTGTATTTTCTATACAACCAGGGACGTATCCAGAGGGGGGGTGTGGGGTTGGGCAGGGCCCCCGGGAAGGAAGGCCGTTAACAAAAACAATACAAAAGCGTAAAAAATGGTAACAGTAAGTAATAACAAATAAAAATAAGAAAAGTGCATGGTTTCCTCGCTAAAACATTTTAAATTATGCATCGATTTTCTTCGGAATGTTCTCAATTTATTCATAACCTTTCAGAGTTTGCGATAAAATCACAAAAATATGACAATTATGCGTTTCTAGATGTTTTTATGAGGCTTTTATTTAAAAATTATTAAAATTTTCTCAAAAAATATGATTTTTTGCAATACTTTGTAAGATATCGTCGAAACCGCTGAACGGATGGAAAATTGTATTGTGCGAAGTTGAAGGCTACTTAATTCTGAAGTTTGTAAAGCTTACCTGAATTCGGATGAATGGTTCTCTAGTTATGCCATAATATGTGGTTCAACCTCTCTTTTTTCTTAGCCTAAAGGGTTGTCTCTTTAAATTCTCGCGATAAGCTGTGATATGGAAAGAAATTAGTGGTTGAACCACATATAGTGGCATAACTCGAGAACCATTTATCCGATTTGGTTGAGGAAAGTTTTAATGAATTAAATATTAAGTAGCCTTCATATAATACCATTTTCCATCCGTTCAGCGGTTTCGACGATATAAGAGTATTACAAAATATTGCAAAAAAATTTGATTTTTTGATAAAATTTTAATATTTTTAAAATAAAACTCCCATAAAACAATCTAAAAATGAACAAATGTTATATTTTTATGATTTTATCGAAAAGTCTGTTCGGTCATGAATTAAACGAGCCCATTCCGAAGAAAATCGATGCATAATTTAAAAAGTCATAGCTAATTTAGTATGGGTTTAATTTTAAAACTTTCTTATCGATGTAAAATTTACAAAAACAAACTTTAAAAGCTAAGATTGGAGATTTTGACGTTTTTTGACGTCTAGAATCAGAATCTATGCATTAAAACAGAAACCCAAGAAAAAATTTTGTTTTTGTCGACCGGTGTAATTATTGGTTGGCTTTAAATTTATGATAACCAGATATGGCGAAAATTAAATTAAAATTACATTTATGATTTCTTATCTATCTACCTTTTTATCATGTAGGTTGCAGTGATGGAATGAGTTTGCACAACCGTGTATGTAAATTTGACTTTATATTGGGTGTGGTAATAAGTAGTACGGTTTTGGCCATTACACAGAACTTATCACGGTATTTGCAAACGATTAACCTAGATATAATAAAGGCTTACGAAATCATAAAATTGCCAACGACTAAATTAAGTGACATGCGTAGAAATTCAGATGCGGAGTTTGATAAACTGTTTGAATAATCCACACAACTTGCAAGAAGTTTTGGAATAGAAGCTGCACTACCTAGAAGAGTAGGCACTCAAAAGTATAGGGCTAATATTCCTGGTTCAGATGCCAAGGCGTATTTTAGGACAACATTGTTCATACCATATCTGGACGAAGTAATATCACATTTAAATAATAGATTTTCCGAACATGAAGCTATAATTACAAGTCTGTTTAATATCGTTCCGATACGAGTTGTAAATCTAATAAAGGAAGATTTCGAAGAAGTCACACTTTTTTACAAAAACGATTTAAAAAAATCAGGAATATCTGTTTTAGCTGAAATAAGTATATGGATTGATTATTGGAAGCAGAAGAATGATAAGCCATCAAATGCATTAGATGCTATTTCAGTTTGTGATGAGGACATGTTCCCAAGCGTTTTTACCCTTTTGCAGATACTGGCCACAATACCGATGCCGTTTTCAAAAAATCGAAGATTACATTTTTAACTTTTACGTATTTTATATATTATATATAAGTTTTACTGATCTCGTACTAAAGTACACATTTATATTTAGGAATAAAAAAATAAGGAACTTAAGTTCCATTACCTACACAATAAACTTAATTTTTTAATTGTTTATCTTTGTTATGGAAAAAAGTTTGTTTTTTAAAAATTAACCATTTTTTTTGTTTGCGATTTTTTTTCATTTTTTATTGGGTTTCGTTCCAGCAAAAAAAACATTTTTTGAAAAACAAAATCAAATTTTGTGTAATTGTTTTATATACAGTTACTAAACTTCCGTCTTTAGGTGAAAGGGATATTTTCAACATATATAGGCCTCATAATTTCCTTTAATTAGAATGGTATCCCGGCTTTATCGAGCTTATACAGCCAAGATAAAAATTAAAAAAAAAAATGTATCATAAAAAAAGTTTGCTTTGCTTGATGAGTTACAGAAACTCTAACTATGAAGAAAACATGAATTGTTGATATTGAATTTTTCCAGTGCCCTGGCTGGGAAGCGAACCCAACACCTTCGGAAACCAAGTCTAACGCACTAACCACTGCGCTGCCAAGGATGGGCCAGGATACAGCATTGTTGTTTGTGTTCATAATAAGCATTTCTAAATCTGAACCGATTTTTCTCATATTTGGAAATGTTTATTATGGGCACAAACAACTATTCTGTATCCTGGCCTATCCTTGGTAGCGCAGTGGTATATTACACGTATGTATATACCTATATCGTTATATAATGTAGCAAATTAAAGGTTCTTAAACAAATACCTATATTTGCAAATTTTAAGAAAATCTGTTCATATTAAATCAACATCGGCCCTTAAAATTGAACCACCCTTTAAAATAAAGAAATTTGGACAGGTTATTTTATCATTAGGAAAGTAATATTGATAAAACTTGTCAATATTTATTCTTATTCTGCTCCGATTGGGTGGTGTAGGTTATATTATAGTCGGCTTCGCCCGACATTAGCTCTACTTTATTGGTGTTCTATACATTCAAAGTTTATAGCGTGTGAATTTAGTATTTCAGAGAAATATTCATCATTTGTATGAGGAATACTAAAGAATGGTGTGTCATAGAAGCCATTTAGTCACTGTTGTCGAAGTTACCAACCAGCCGGACATATACAGGGTGGCTGATATGTAATGCAACAAAGTAAAGCGCTATATTTTTTATTTTTTTTTAATTTTATTGTTCAAAAGCAAAAAATCTCGGAAATAACATAAAATTTTAGAAACAGTTTAGATTTGTTCGAATTGGCCACCTATTGCACGAATTATGGCCTTCAAACGGCCGACAAAGTCATCACACGCTGCATGAAAGTGGCTCTGCGGTATTTTGGCCCATTCCCGTCGAAGCGCCGTCTTGAGATGATCGATACTTTGATATTTTTAGTGCGAACCTTACTCTCTAAAATGCCCCAGGCGCAAAAGTCCAACGGATTGAGATCCGGAGAGCTTGGTGGCCATTGTGCGGTAGAAATGAAGCGAGGAACCTCCTTTTTAAGCCATTCTTGGTTGACGCGTGCTGAGTGCGATGGTGCTGAGTCCTGTTGGAATGACCATGGTCTGCGGCCGAAATGTTTGTCTGCCCAGGGCTTCAATACTGTCTTTAGGACAATTTCGCGATAATATTCGGCATTTATTTTGACCCCATGGTCGATGAATACGAGCGGGGAGCGACCATCGGCCGTTACGGAGGCCCACACCATTACCATCGGCGGCGCTTGAGTTCTGGTGGCCAATCGAAGGTGTAAATTTTCAGCTGACCTCTTTGGCAAGTAAACCCGATCATTTTGTTTGTTCACAAACTACTCAATTTGGAATGGCTTCTCATAGGAGAAAACCAAATTCGGTAACTGGCCACTTTCGTGCAAGCGAAGCAACTCCTTGGCTCTTTCCAGTCTGACTTTTTTTTGTGCATCGGTGAGCTCTTGCACTTTTTGGAACTTCAATGGCTTCAGTCCAAGCTCATTTTTTAATATGTGTTGTATCCGTTCTCGCGATATGTTCAGCTCACGAGCAATTTTTCTACCACTGCGGCGTGGATTTCGATCAAATCTGGCCTTCACTTTTCGGATCATTTCTGGTGTTGTTACCGTTTTTTTCGTCCACTTTTTGGACGCGATGCAACACTGCCAGTATCACGGTAACGAGCAATGGTACGAGAAACAAAATATTTATTCACATTTAAATGCTGGAGGGCTCTAACGATAGCCACTTGTGTTTTTCCACCCAAATATAAAGCAATCACACTATCACGCTTGAATTCCATCACGAATAACTTTTTTCTGAATGCAATAGATCAAAATGCTTTTGTAAGCTTGTAAACAATAAAATGAACTGTCTCTGAAATAAAACTGTCAGCTATCAGACTAGCGGTTTAGAAATGATAGCAACCTGAAGTTGGTTGCAATACATATCAGCCACCCTGTATTAATTGAGTTGAGAGTATAATGCCAGTTTTTCGATATGTTACAATGAAGGATACCACGCTCTCTGTTGAATAAGGCAGCGAAAAGGATACACTTTTGTTACGTGTCTGTCAGAGATTATCATTTTCTTTCTAAAGTAAAAATTCCTTAAACAACGAACTTCTTGACAAAGTTCAACAACTCTTCAGTGCAAAACTTCCGCCTTGTCATTGAAAGTAAAAAAAGAAATAAAACCTATTTGTCAATTGGAAAATAATTTATCTCAGTCTTTGGGGGAGAAAACTTCTAAAACAACACACACGTTTTATCTCCTTCTCCGGCGCCAACTCCATCTCAAGTTCTAATCTGACCTCAGGCATTTAAAGAAAAAACTACTCTTTCCATGTTCTTCCTCAGATGCCTATTCGTATGTGCATATTTTGTTGTGAAGAGATTGAGTGACAAGTTCAATAAATATTTGCAATTTGCATAAAAGTATGTGACGACAAACAAAAAACACCCATACAAACACATTTAATTCAATTATTCACATGTTTTTTTCGTCTTCTCCGTGTTTGCTGCAATTACCTACAGCAAGTTCCCCACACTTTGCCAGGGGTGAAGTCGTTTTAACACTTTTTTGTGCGTTCTTGAAATTCGAGTGCGAAAGACAGACAGACAAATGGCAACATTTGCTACTGAACTGAACTGTACACTGTTCCGTACTGTACGAGCGGGCGACATAACGAAATGTGATAGCGAACGAACGAACGGCTTTGCATTTGTAGATTGAATTAGACAGGATTCAAACCAAACGGAATGTGTGAAGCTGCCAGATGCCAGACCCACAATAGTATAAGTATTAGGGGTCTTCCTATGTATAGCGGCATGAGGGAATGTGGGCATTTTAACAGTAAAAGTTCAATAAATCAATTAGTTTGAATTTAAAACTATTCGATATGCGAGCATTTTTTTCCTCGATATCCTTTTAGAAACATTTAGTTTTTGTGTATCGTACTGGAATTAATACAATTTATGCTTGATGGCATGTGATGTATTTTATGATAGCACCGTTTTTGTATAATCTCAAAGAGTTGTTTAATTTAGATGTATATCTTTTTTGTAGAAAATTGTTTTGGTTGGGGTTTTTTTATTATTCTGTTTTCTGCATTGCGTTTTTTGTGTCATAGTTGAAATATGTATATTACGCGGGCGAGTCCAAAATTAGCCAAAGCGAGGTACAGATGGCGGCAGTAGTTTAAAAAAAATTGTTTGGTGAAAAGTGGCAACCTTATAAAATATATTTTTTATATTTTAGTAATCTCAGTGAATTTGTAAACACGAAAAAAATGGTCACCGTTATGTAAAACCTTTCATTTGAAATGTCTCAGTCTAACCAATATTAAAACCAACTAGATTCTACTTAGTAGGGACATAAATACTGTTACAACTTTGAACACACCCATAACAATAGAAGAATTGAACATACCCTGATGTTAGTTAGTTTGCAACGGGAATTCAAAATTGCTTCAATTTTCACCAAGGAGTGGTCAGACAATGAGAACCGCATCGCTGTTATAGCGCTTTTTAAGTGTTGAATACAAAAAGCGACATTTTCAAAACGATCCGCCAGCTGGGGATTAGTTGTATGTTCGTCTACCGCTACATAAAAATGTTTGAGGAGACTGGAGATGTCAAAGACCGCCACCTTTCGGGACGCCCTCGAACTGTTCTAACGCCGCAGGTCATCAAAGCCGTCAAGTCTGGAAGAATTCTGCGAAATCCGCTCCGAAAACAGATAATCATGGCCCATGAGGTGAATATTACGCAAAAATCCATGAGTGGAATTATCAAAAAAGTCTTGGACTTGGGGCTTTTAAACGCCGTACTGGACATCTGTTGATTGCAGCTTTAAAAGAAAGAAAAATGCAAACGTCATTTGGTGAAGCACGCTGATAACTTGCATAGAAAACTCTTGTTCACTGACAAAACAAATTTTTACCATGCAAGACAAATTTAACAAACAAAATTATAGGGTGTATGCACGGTCGCCTAAGGAAGCATCTGAACTGATTCCACGGGTCGAAAAGGTCCATTATCCAGCTTCAGTCATGGTTTGGTCGGGTGTCTCTTACGAAGGGATCACAGACTTGCGAAGCCACTTAACCTATCTCTATTCCAAAACCAGGCATGGACGTTCCGGCAGGATTCTGCGCTGGCCCATAAGGCTACAACGAACCAGACATGGCTTCGAAACAATCTACCAGCTTTCATTTCATCTGAAGAATGGCCCTCTGGAAGCCCTGATTACGACTATTAAATATTGGGTGTCAGAGTTTAGTAGTCGTCCTTACGAGCTGCCAAGACGAACACCGACAAATTGAGGTGTCCACGCCAGAAACGGTTAAGAAAGTCCACAAAGTGGTATTGGATGATTGTCGGCTGAAGGTGCGTGAGCTAGCTGATAGGCATTTGAAAAAGTGCTATACATCGCATATTGACCGAAAATTTTAAGGTGAGAAAGCTGTGCACAAGATGGGTGCCACGTTTGCTCACAATGGAAGAAAAACAGTGCGTGAAGATCTTTCAATAGAGTATTTGGCAATGTTTCAACGCAATAAAGCCGAGTTATTGCATCGATTCGTAACCAGGGATATGACATGCGTCCACCACTTCACACCTGAGACAAAGGAATAGTCAAAGCAGTGAACTGGAATTGGGAGAATGTTCAAAGAATGCGAAGAAAGTTCCAGGCATGGTCGTGACGTCTGTTTTTTTTGGGATGAGCGCGTTATAATTTTTATTGATTATCTTCAAAAAGGAAAAAGTAATCAACAGCGAGTTTTATATTAACTTTTTGCAGCATTTTGAGTTACGAAATTAAAGAACAAAAAGGCCGCATGTGGCGAGAAAGAAAGGATGCTTTCATCAATCCAATGCACTACTTCACACATCCACCAAATAGGAAAAATAATCAACGGCGAGTATTATGTTAACTTATTATTGCAGCATTTGAGTGACGAAATTAAAGAAAAATGTCCGCATTTGACGAAAAAGAAAGGGTTTTTGCATCAATCCAATGTCCACAGTGTAGTCTGCGGTTGATTGCTATTTTAAGGAGCTAGACAGTTCTTCCTATAGAGTGGGCTCGAAGCTATTGAATATCGCCGGGAAAAATGTATCTCAACTAAAAGGAGATTATGTTAAGAAATAAGGGAACATTTCCAAAATGTTTTCTGTTTTCTTTGTTATGACTGTTACTAAAAGGTACTACGTAAAAGTGAAATATGTAACATTTGTAGCTCTCAGAATTACCTCAAATTTAATGCATATCACGGCCCATTTAAAAAAATATGGTCCAGATATTAGAGGCTTCCATAGAAAGTGGAATAAAAAATAAACAGAAATTTACCCTAAAATTTTTTCTAATATTTTTTTGTGTTTTAGGGCGATCCCAAAATTGGCCGAACTAAAGCATAGGTGGCGGTTGTAGTTTGAAAAAATTACTTTCGTGAAAAGTGGCAAACTTCTACAATATATATTTTAAGTTTTAAGGCGCCACGTTGTTCATTTTTTTTTAGCTGTCAAAAGTAAACGATCTCAGTGAATTTGTAAACAGGAAAAAAATTGGTCGCCGATATGTAATACAATACTTTCATTTGAAAGGTTTCAGTTCAACTAATATTAAAACCAAGCTATATTCAACTTTGGGGTAGTCGACACCTTCGTTTAGAACTACATTTTGTCGAACACCGTAGTGTTCGACCAATTAAGGTGTTCACACCAGAAATGGTTAAAAAATGGTTTTGGATTATCGTCAGTCGAAAGTTCGTGAGCTAGCTGAAGTCATTGGCATTTTAAAAAGTGCTATACCATATGCAATGGTAAATTTGATGATGAGAAAGCTATGCGCAAGATGGGTGCCGCGTTTGCTCACAATCAAGACAATGCACCAGTTCACACATCTATTATCGCGATGACCAAAATCAATGAATTAAAGTTCGAATTGCTTCAGCTCGCACCTTATTCGCCAGCTTAAGTTCTCTCGGGTTATTTTTTGTTTCCAAACATAAAAAAATGGCTCGACGGAAAAAGATTTGCAGGAAATTAAGAGTTTTTGTTGTACACTTGTGTAATTCAGTGAAAATTTCTCAAGACCGTTGACAATGGTTTCGAAATCTTTGCAATCCGTTCCGGCACAACCCAAAGAATTTCCAATTACTCAACTAAATTGTTTGGCCAAAACTATTCCAAAATCGTGCAGATCTTTGAGTGTAGCAACGTTTAAATATATATGGGTAACCCTAATACCTTCGTCTGCATCTGCTTAACCGCACATAAAAATATTTTTGAGACTGCATACCAAATGGCATATAGCGAAACTTGAATACGTACACAAAATATGTGCTTAAATGCTATTGTGGTTGTCGCTCCCTCTGTCGGTATCTTTGTGCTGTGCTGAGGTAATCGTATCTGTTCACCTTTCACAGCTTGAGATGACAAAAAATACTGTTTCATTTGCACACAAAGTGCAACATGACATTTGTAGATCGTAATGGATTATTAAAACTGAACGAGTTACGAGTATGTTACATTCTTCGAGTGCATTAGCATTGGCTGGAAAAACCACACCAAATGGCTGTTATGCAGAATTGAACTTGATTTGAAATTAATTTGAAATATACTTTACGAAATTTGTGGCAATAATTTAACTAAATTAAATATTGGGTTTCGTTCATAGATAAAAAAAGTAGTAGGAATACTTTAAGGGTCTTATTCATAAAGTTATGACAAGTTTTAAATACATTTCAATAAACCTTCCATAACATTTCATGAATAAGGCCTTAAACGTTTGACATAGCTTGGGATTTTTTGGAATATTATATTTAGATATAAAGGGTGGTTAAATTGTAAGGGCCGATGTTGAATGTGAACAACACCTAAACGCCAAGTTTTTTTCTGCATTTCATTTGACATTTCCCAATTTCAGACTAACTCAATTTGAACCACGGAAAGATACACAATCGAGCAACGCGTTGAAGTTTTTTAAGCCTTTTACGAAAATGGGCGTTCAAATCAAAATGCATTTCGTACACTTCGTGATGTTTTTTTGACCAAATGTGTCCACAATCGGGAGAATTGTGCGCAAATTTCAGCAAACCGGGTCTGTAGGAAGTGTGAAAACACCTGTGCATGCTCGCCCAGTTCGTTTGGTGCGGCTTATGGGCTGGCGACGTCATCGGGCCATACTTCTTCGAAATGAGGCCGGTCAGGCAGTTACTGTGAATGGTGTTCGCTATCGTGAGATGATAACGAACTTTTTTTGGCCCGAATTGGAAGATATGGATGTGGACAATATGTGGTTTCAACAGGACGGTGCCACTTGCCACACAGCTAACGAAACAATGGCTCTTTTGCGCAACAAATTCAATGGCCGTGTTATCTCACGTCGTGGCGATGTCAATAGGCCGCCAAGATCATGTGATTTGACACCGTTGGACTTCTTTCTTTGGGGTTATTTGACAGAAAGGGTGTACGTCGATAAGCCAGCAACAATTCAAGAGCTAAAGGATGAGATAATTCGGCACATTAACAGCATAGAACCTCAATTATGCCTCAGCGTCATCGAAAATTTGGACCATCGGATGGAGGTGTTCCGCCGAGTTCGCGGCGGCCATTTGGCCGATATTTTGTTCCATACATAATTGAACCATACCAATATTATCATAATAAAAAGAAATGACAATAATTTCGGCCCGCATTGGCTGCCAAGGTTGTTTTCATCCGTCCCATAAAAGAGCTTAGGACTTCCGGCCGATTATTTCATCGTCATTTCACCCTAAAAATCTGGAGAGTTTATTAGATAGACGGCAAGGGCAAGTTCACCGAAATCTACCTGCGTGATTTTGTCAGCTTTTTTAAGGATCTCTTTCATTTAAGGAATATACTATGGTAGATTAGATACCACCGACTCATATGCCCCTCATCGAATCCAACGTGTTTGATAAACAAAATTTATCAAAGGTGCGAATATCGGAACGGTCTGTCAGATTTTCATAGAAAGCTCGACCTAGCCGCAATACATAGTAACGGTTCTGGAAACCCTGGAGGTTAAGTTAGGTTAGGATGGCAGCCAGCATTGCCAGCTCACATAGACCAATGTAAGTTCCTAGTTATACCACGGGCTCAGATGCCCCATATCGAATCCAACCTGTTTGATAAACAAAGTTATCAATAGTACGAATATCGGTACCGGAAAGATCTGTCAGACTTCCTAGAAAGGACGACCCCAAAATATCCAGACGTCGCACAATGGGAAAAAATGGGTAAATATGCGCGCATAGCAGTGTTTTTATCTCACGACTATACCGTTAGAGATAGAGTCCTACGGTTTGGGCCATCTTCAAGAGAATTCTTTGGAGAATAATTTGGTGTAGCCAGATTTTTCTTACTGTTACAATTTATCGCACAGTGGGGCTTCAAAAGCGACTTTGTGGAAATTAGTGTAAAACCCCGAATATCGTGCCAACTTCAGTGATCTTGATTTTGAATTAATGCTGACAAAATTTAATTTAAAATCTGTTTCAGGTGCTTGTGTGTTGCTGCGTTTTAAATATGCAGACCATTGAAGTTCAAAAATATGTTTGTCAACATTGCGATATACATAAGTCTACAAAACCTGCCATGCTTTTAAAATCGAAACTAAGACAACTTAAATAGGATAAAATTGGGGGCTGCAATATTTTTGAAAGCTGAAATTTTACTATAATGCACTTTACACAATGGGTCGTAGACTGATAATAAAAGAAAAGTTAAGTTAAAAACAAAAAATAATCGGTCCACCCTAATAAACACAAACTGTGGAAGCGTATAGAAAAATTGGAGTATAAAAATTACTACAATCCTTATAATATTAATAAGATCTCTATTTTTAATCGTACTTGATAAAACTTGCAGCCTCGTGTTAATCCATTTTTCCTCGTCCGTTCAATACCGTTCGTAAATATTATCCGATTTTGCCGCAATTTCGCAAATGTTATTTTTTTAACCAAGAAGATCGGTCCATTTGCTTCGTGAAAATCGGTTCATTGATTGATATAGCTCCCACACATATTTTCTATATTTAGAGAAAAAAGCACATATTTAAAGTACATAAATCTGCCATAATCGCAAAAAGTCGCAGATAAACTAGGTACCGTTGGATTCATTTCTAAGTCAACTCTCTTCTCTATGATATATGGTAGTGATCCCACGTGATCCAAAAAAGTTGTATTCCATTTACTGTGGAAATCTTTTTTTAAAAAACAAAAAAAAAACGTTTTTTTACTTTGAAGTATCTGGAAGGCGTTAAAAATACGTCTTATACACAGAAATTAAGATGAATAGTACCTTATTATATATTGCAAGTCCTATCGCATTTCACCAATAAACGCGAATTCTACAAGCATTTTAGTATATGCATTTTACCACTGCAATGTTATTTGTATTTATTAGTAAAAAAAAACAAACTTTGAATGGTCATAAATCGAAATCGCCTGGAGATATTTTCATAAAATTTGAAGATAATTGCATTAAATGTTATCCACAATAAAATAACACTCCAAAAAATTGATTTTTGAAAGATGTTTTCAAAGTCCTATGCGCGCATATTTCATCATATTTTCCCATCGTGCGTCGTTTACTAAATGCGGGACAGTAGCAAAGCAGGTGCTCAAGGCCCACCACTTCTTCCTCATCACCACAGCTCCTTCAGAAGTTATTGGACCCAATACCCAACCTTCTGTCGTGTTCGCCTGTCAAACAGTGACCCGTCAGAACTGACACTATTGTAAACAGTTTTTCCTCTCTAGTGAGATTAGACATTTTGACCTTCTCATCTTGGCCAGATTTGTCTAGCTACCCTACCATCTTTTATTGGACTACCTCTTCTTGTTAAGCCAAAGCTTGCATGTAGACAGCGGTGCACCAATATATGCAAATTCTTCGAGAATTTGTAATGTCTTTCCCTTCCAGCAACTTCATCATCTTTGCAGTTTCGCGGGATATACCTATGCCCAAGTACCCATATGTGTTGTATGTTTTACTGCTCAGTCATCTTGTTAAGAGATCTGCGGCAGTCGAGGGTTGTTCATGAATTTAGTGATATGACCTATTGGTGACAGTCTGATTGTCTGATTAAATGACAACGACAATGCTGGCCACTATGTTGAGAGTCAGCCACTTTGCGACTTACCTTATTGTTATTATTTCCTGAAAGACTTTGCAGGTTTCTGGTAGCTATATCAAAACTGAGTTATTTACAGTGTACTCCGAAGCCAAGCTTACCATCAAGCTTCGAATCATCAGTATCGAAATGGAGATGGTTTCTGTTTCATAGTATTCTGCCAACCCATTCGTCTCTGGCAGGTATCTTAGTGCTGAAGTCTCTTTCGAATGTGTACACCGTTGGTATATAGTCCACTCAGTCGGTTACTATAGCACTACACTGTGATATCCACGTTGATAGACAGTTTGATCGTAATGCCGCTCAATCGGCAGAAGTTGGAGCAGGATTTATAGAGACTCAGTCTCTGTAGTCCTTAAAGCTCCGCTTATTCATAGGCAGGTAGTTCCCTGAGCCTTGGGTAAAAGGTTGGTAATCAATCGTTTATCACTTGCCGTCACCACAGCACAATGCCGTACAACAGTTTTGGTCGAACTACTGCTTTTAGGAGAGAGTCCCCAACGCGATCCTACAACTTTTCCTTACATTTCCAGTAAATTAAGTCTGAATGACAATTTCCTATCTAGAATTATTCCTAAATATTTTGAACTTTAAGAAAACATCAGCTCTGTTCCATTTATCCGAAAAGGGTACACATGTGGGACGTTATTCTTCGTATTAAAGATAACTAATTCTATCTTGTTTGAGGGTTAACGCCCAAACCGCTGCTTCTGGCTCATATACCCAATTCGTTCAGAGCAACCTGTTGGATATCTCTGGGGACGTCATCCGTACAGTACTCCTCCTTGTGGGGTTCCTCTGTTCACAAAACTTGTTAGAGATGTGGTCCCAAGACTTGCTGTTGCTAGAATTCATCCTTGAATGTGACAACGCCGAGTGAATGTTGAGTGAATGTTGTTAAAAGCCCCTTCTATTCATAGAAGCCACCATAGTGACTTCCTTGCTATGTAGGGACTATAGTGCCCATAAGTTCGTTATCCCCGGGGGTTCTGATTTAGAGACGCACTTCAACATAGATTTGTCAACAGAGGAACGCACCTAGGGGATGTTCTGCCTCCTCTGCTATCTCCCCATGAACAATATTCTGCTTTCTCTGGAGATGACGAGTGTTAAGGTTATAGCCTATGCAGATGATGTGACAATTGATGTTAGAGGGAAATTTCCATGTACCCTTAGATACATCCTACAACGCAACCACAAGATGGGATTCCGAAAGTGGTCTTCGTGTTAATCAGACTAAAACGGAACTAGTTATTTTTAGTAGGAGATATAAGGTTCCATCATTTGCACCTGTCTCCTTGGGGTATTGAAATTCCCTTCTATGAAGGGATACTTAGGCATTTTAATAGACAAGAAGTCAAACCCGACACCAACCCCAACATTCTGTAAAAAGCATAGGAGGCTGTGGTAGCGCTATACAAATATTTGTAAAGGGGCAATGGGATACGCTGGGATCTGAAACCGCATATAGTTTAATGATAGTATACGGCAGTGGTCAGACCATTAATGCTGTACAACATTTTCGTCTAGTGTACAGCTCTGTAGAAATCCACCTTCTGTGCGATACTAAACAAGGTTCAGCGAATAACTGATTTATGTATCACTGGTGCGCTGAGAACAACGCCAACTGAGGCTACAAATGTTATACTACATTTAATGCCGCAGGACATTATAGCAATGCTACACAGAAAAAAACTTTACTTACTTTAAAGACAATTGCAATGATTTCGAGCCAAAGACAAATAATCTTTAAATTAAGAACATTCCACACTTAATATTAAGACAATTTAATAAAAAATAAAGCCGAGTTTCTTAATATTAAGTAAATAATTTTTAATTTAAGTAGGAAATGTACTAACTTTAAAGCCAACTTATCATTGGCTCGAAATCATTGCCACAGTCTTTATTATTTTTATTAGTGTATATACCGCATGTACTGCTATTAGACTTAGGGAGCTGTCACTATGGTCAGAAAATGGCTACGGACATAGTGTCATTCTAACCCAATGCCTGACCTTTCGGGGCACTGTTGATTACGCTATGACTGAACCATTTTTTGACAAGAAGTATCTCAATATTATACCTGATAAATTGGAATGGTCATACAGACAGACGGTTCCAAACTCAATAACCAACATAGATTTGGTGTATTTTCTGAGAAACTAGAGCTATCAATAGCAAAAAGACTACCTGATGACTGTAGTGTTTACCAGGCAGAAATCTTGGCTATTAAAGAGATATAGGAATGGCTGAAAATTAATGTTCTGACCAAAGTCAGGCTGCTATCAATTCCCTGGAAACTATATTCCTGAATTCAGAAAATGCCTTCGACTTTCGCAGATCTCTTAACGAGATAGCTGAACAGTTTAATATTCACCTGATATGGGTGCCAGGCCACAGGGACATACCGGGGAACTGAAATGCAGATTTGGAAGGCTTGGAACCACCTTACACGCTACAGGGCAACTGGAATATGTGGACATGCAAGCTCTTCCTGAGAGATAGTGCCCATAAGGCAATTAATGGCAGATGGTCACTAATCAGGAACTGCATACGAGTACATTTCAGGCTGATGTGGCCCTGCCTCAACTGCAAACGAGCCAATGCTCTGCTGACGTTATCGAGGTGTGAAGTCTCAGATATCGTGTCTGTCATGACGGGTCACTGCTTTATTGGATGGCACGCATACTAATTGATGGTCTTACGAAATTACTTTTTCTGAAACTGTGGAGACGAAGAGGAGAATTATTCAATAGACACCTTCTGTGTCTGCGCCTCGCTCTCTCCAGATGGTGGCTTGCTGTCCTTGGCTCTCATTTCTTTCGGGAGTTACCAATTTCGATGTGTTTCACTTTTGACCTGTAGCGAATGATACATACTCGTATACTCCTTCACTAAGGTGAGGGTATAATTAACCTTATTTGATTAAAATTATTCAAATAATTCAAGTGTATCTATTACGAGTGTTATCATCAACAATGTTTGGTAGATCACACAAACATTCCCATGACTACTAATATCAGAACTCAACCTTGCCACAAGTTTCTTATAAATGTCATGTTGAAAGATTTGTATGCATTTCCAAAGAATAGTATTCAAGATTTTTTTTATTTTATAGGTGTATCTATTATTATGAGCAGCTGTGTGCCTCCAATGACATCTCCTTCAAAAAGTAATTTAAAGGATGACCGAATGATAAGTAATTAATACTTTTGCATATACTCGTAGCTTGTTTGTCACTGACAAATTTTTGCTGCATTATAGATGGTCCATTGTCACAATTGTTTTGTTTCTCACTAAATCGTTAGCAAGCCAAGCACAATCACCAATATATTTCCCAACAGATTTCGCATACAAAATCCATCTAATTTGCATATAAAAGTGAAGCCAAACTTTACATAAATTTTTAGTGCTACGAGTATAATAAAAATATGTTTTACTACTATTATATAGTTTAATATCATAGTATTTAGCAGATAACAGGTCTTAGTTCAGTTCAGTTCTGTTGCTGTCTGTGTTCTGCGTTTAGCATAAATTGATGTCAAAAGTTTACCCCCAAGTCGCACGAACGAGAATATAACATGAAGCGAATCGAATCGAAGTTCTGAACTGTAGTTAATCTGTCATGTTTAGTGGGTTAATGTATGGTTTATTAGGATGCCATAAAAGCAGCTATGACATGAATTATTGTCAATAATTAATTTTTAACATTTGTTCTTGTTGTTAGTTGTCGTTCTTGTTGTTGGCTGCTGGCAACGTGTGTCCTCCATCGCCGCTCTGGCGATGCTGGTCTAATGTCTTTTCATTTGCGGGTATTAGTTTTATGATCTGCTGTTTGTCATCGTCAGTCGTGCTGCACCGCAGGACTTTGGGCTGCTCTGTCGTGAGTGGTGTCACTTAATGGTTTCTTTTAATAACTTTATGTGTGGAAGGGATGGGGATGGTGGGGTTAACGTAGCCCCACCACCACTCTTACTGCAGATGTATCCGTTAGAAGCTAATTATGTGAAATCGTGGCAGTGGTGTACAGTAAGTGGTACCGACACTGCGGCACTGTGTGAATGCAGCAATTTGAGGCGATTTTAAAGGTGGGTTTTCCAAATTAATTCTTTTTTTCATCACCCAGGAAAATAATTGGTTGAAATTCGATAGTAACAATAAAAAAAATAGTACTACCAACAAATATTCTATTGCCGGTGTGCCGGTTGTATTTATATATAAATGGTTAAAAGAAGAATTGTAACATGGATACGATCAAATGAAAATAATTGCAACTAAATCGATGTACAGGGTTGGCCATATTCGACGGACCCACGGACTCGTTGGGTCCATTCCAATCGACGAGGCTTGTCCGCAGGCAGCAATCTTTGCGTCAATTGAATTTTGTACGGGAATAAATGCAAATCAACGCGAATAATCCGTTGTAAAGTGGACCGAGTCATGCCCAACTGCTGAGAACGGCGTTTTTGGGATGTTCTTGGGGACCTCTCAACACTGGCTCGTACGGCAGCGATATTCTCGGCCGATCGCCTTGGTCGACTTTTATTTGGCCTCTTCGGATTAGAAAGAGCCTCACCAGTCGAAAATTTTTCGTATAAACGCTTAATGGTGTTCTTAGAAGGCGCACTTCTCACATTTTTTAATATTTTAAAAGCACGTTGACTTGACTTCTTCTGTTGAATGTAAATTTCAACTATTTCAGAGCGCTCGCGTGGCGTGTATTGTTCCATGGTAAAAATCTGCTTGGACTGACGCTTCAAACGCGGTATGTCATTAAGCGATCTGACATCTCTGTCAAAAGTTATGGCGTTGCCAGATGGGTCCGTCGAATATGGGAGACCCTGTATGTATCAATCGATTTTAGATTTTTTTTCTTTCACACTCGGTTAGTTGTAACCAATTTTAAACTTTCATTATAGTACCATATGATCGATTTTTGTTTCTGACAACCAATGTTTTATTCTTGACAACAGAAATTGTACCAACAGACCAAAGATTATTATTGCAACGAATAATTGGTTAATTCAACAGCAAAAATATTAATAAATAATCGTTTTTGGGTTATCCCAATAATTTCCCAAATTAAGAATAATTAAATGTATTTTGGGAAATACAACCGAAAGATTAGTTGCTGTTCTTTTGCTGATACATGACAAATAAAATTACTCGAAATAAATCTTCAACATTTTGTTCAAGAACGGTATATGTAGTCAAAAATAATCTCGTGTGGATAATAACGTGTGGAATGCAGAATATGTTGTGCAAAATGTTTTACATAAATAAAAAATAAAAGCAACAATCATGAAATTGAAAGCACAGGGCTAAGCGATATTTGCATAAAAATTTTGTGCTTTTTTTTCGTGTACTAACATTTGTGTCAAATATTTCCACATCTCAGTGATAAATTTTTAATATGGGATTTTTAATTTTGTTATGAATTGTTTGGTTTTTTGTTCATTAAATAAAATAAAAATTAATGAAAACTGTTTTTAATTAATTGTCAGAACAACCATTTTCTTAAAACAGTTGGTTGTGGCAACATACAACAGATAATTTTAGCCACCATTTTCGTAGTTTGCGCAACCAAATACGATTGTTGTCAACATGGAAGCAGAAGTTACCACAACCAAAATGTTTGTTGTCCTGATGGAATCGCATGATAGTAGACAGAACTACCAAAATTCGGTTGGCAAATAATTCGGTTGAGGCAACCAAACTGTATTCTGTGTGATTATATATGAATTTGAAGCAGAAATCAGTTAACCAAAAGGTGGGTTTTCCATATTAAGCTTTTTCTTACATTATATATGAATTTGAAGCAGAAATCAGTTAAACAAAATTGCAAAAATATTTTTTGTGTGAAATTAAAACTTGTTTTGGCATTTTCGGCAAAACTTATATTTTTATTTTTGATTTTTTTTTTGCTCTAAAGAAAGCTTGAGTAATTTCGTTTAAAAGCTTTGTGGTCTATTAGTGGAATTGGACTTGTTTATCTATCAAAATGAAGATAAACCTATAAAAAATAGATGTTCAACCATATATTTTAGTACAACTGGTTCAGGAAAGCTTTAAATAATCCTATATTAAGTAGACTTCTTCTTATAATATTATTTCTTCATCCCATCAGCGGTTTCAAAGAAATCATACAAGATATTGCAAAAAAATACCATTTTTTGAGAAAGTTTTAAAATATTTTTATTTAAAACCTCTTACAAACATCGAAAATTTACCATTATTATATTTTAAATATTTTATCGTAAAGTCAGATTGGTCATGAATAAAATGAGACCATTCTGAAGAAAATCGATGCATAACTTGCTTGTAGCTTTTCACTTTTTTCGGTTATAAATATGAATGTAACACATGTTGGAGATTCGACCTAAACAAATCTTCTGCGTACTGACATGTTTTTCTGTTAGTTTTTTCCTGAAAATCATTTGAATATATTTGAAACACAAATTTTTAAATGAGGGGTTTCCAATAAGTGTGATATGATTTCTTTGAAAAAAAAACATTTATTGTTAAGGAAATTCAAAAGTTTTTTATTTAATGTGAAGTACAATGGATACAATTAAGTTCTAAATAAAACGTCATTCAAAGGCCTCCACGACTTCTTCTGCAGGAAAGAATTCGATGAACCCAATTTTCGAGCACTTTTTCCACTAAATCAAGTCGTATGCAATATTGACTTGTAAAGCTTGAAGAGAGTCTCGTTTATTTCAAAATACCAATGACTTCAAATAACCCCACAAGAAATAGTCTTGTTGAAGTGCCAACAGCGTTCAACAAACGAAATTCGTTTGTCTAATTTTTCGTTTGGAAGAACGAATTTTTACTTTGCGTGTAGTTAATTTGAAGTCAACCCATTACTCCTTTCGAGTGTTATCGTGCGCACCATCCGCACAGATGAACGGACATTGCCGAAACGTCTCAAAATGCACTAAACCGGATTTCTGCCAAACTTACTCGGGGTCTTAGGTCATTCGTGGCTCTTCGCCAATGATATATACCTTCCTCCACTAAAGTGAGGGTTTATAAATGTCCACCACCTTACTTTCAATAGGACTCCATATTAAAGTTTCCATTTTCGAAACATTTTCCTAACTTTATATTACAAAACTTCGTATTGTTAGATATTCCTTTATCATCATTACTTTCTAAATAAAATTTCAAATTGTACTTTTTTATTATTTGCAATATGTCTTCAATCGATTGGCATTTATTGTATATTTGATTTTTTTCATATTTGAAAGGAGTGTTTCTCTTCAAATAAAAACTCGTACCATTTGCATTTCTATTTGAAGGCCATGAACCAAGACTCCTCCAGTCTTAAAAGACATTTTCCATTTCCAACAGTTGTGCACAGTGGTCCCAAATACGCGTATATTTTTGTCTACAATTTCCAACAAATTTTTTGTCAACACGAAAAAACACCGTTAAATCAAAAAGTTCTAAAAAGCATTTCATTCAGTTGAAAGATTTAAATTAATGATTGATGTAAATTAAGGTAAAATAAAGTATTCATAATAATGAATAAAAACTCGGACATTACCTAATCGTTATTTTTTTTTTCGGTTTCTTTGATTTTTTATAGCCTTTATATTCCTAATCTTTACTCTGTATTTTCTATTTTCGGTAAAAAATTTGTAAAATTCCTCGATTAATAACATTTTGCCTAAAATTTGCCCATTCGTTATAAAGAGTTTTAGTTAAACTGAATATTCGTTCCACCGGTCAATTACACTTATTTTGGTCTAAATTGTGAATTGACATTCCAAAACATAAAATGGCAATAACTTCTTAAATATGCGCCCTATATTTTGGAGATATAGAGGAAATTTAAAAAAGAAAGTATAACATTTTTATATTCGTCTTAAAGGAAACTTCCTGGAGAATGTGCTCGAAAAAAGAACGGATCAAACAATAGCGTTTCCACGCTTCTCCAAATTACACCACTTTTTACGAAAACTTTGAAACGTGGACACATTCTCAACAATCGCAAAACTAGAATATAAAAACCTTTAAAATTTTTTAATGTAGTAATCACATGAACGCAGTTTGGACGCATTTTCAACAATCGCAAAACTAGAATATAAAAACCTTTACCATTTTTTAATGTAGTACGAGGGTTGCTATATATATATCTGGCCTAGGCAACACTAAGTGTTGCCTGGCGCCATCTGACATTTCCATTGGAAAGTTTGACATTTTTTAGCATAAACGTACTCAGAACGTTTTGACGTACGACCATCATTTGTGTTGTTTACAGTGACTTGAAAAAATCAATTTGACAAAAAATGGAATTAACTCGTGAACATTTCGTGCGATCATTTTTCATAACTTTCACGACATTATCACGACAAGAGTGCATCGATGAACCTAAATCTTTGTATATCGATGAAGCACCATCCTATAGCACTGTGAAAAAAAATTGTGAAAAAATACGATCGCGGTGCTTCAAAAGACGTTTATAAGATCGTCACAGGTGACGAATCTTGGATCTTGCGTATGAGCCCGAAACAAAACAGCAATCGACCGTGTGGGTCTTCGAAGACGAGCCAAATCCAACGAAAGTTGTTCGTGGAAGAAGCACTTCGCAGCAAATGGTCGCCTGTTTCTTCGGCAAAACTGGTCATGTGGCGACTGTTCCGCTTGAGCAACGCAGGACGGTCAATTCTGAGTAGTACACCACAATTTGTTTGCCTGAAGTCTTCGGAGAAATTCGAAAAACGAACAAGAGAAGACGAATCATTGTGCCTCATGACAATGCGAGCTCTCACACATCGGCTCAAACCAGCGCCTTTTTGACCGGCCAAAACGTCGAATTGATGGGTCATCCGCCGTACAGCCCTTCTTATTCGCTCACATCAAGAAAAATCTGCTTGGTCAACGATTTTCGTCGCCAGAAGATGCTATTGAAGCGTTCAAAAACCATTTTTTGGATGGGTCTGAATGGTAGTGAATATTTCCGAGTTGTTATTGTTGTGAGAGTACAGATTGTTGTCGTCATATGCCGAAAAATTACATTTGCCGGGAGGTGGGCTTAAACTCGCTTCCTCATTGTTTCTTAGCTTAGCGTCATAACCACTGGCCTACCTCGCGATTCATAGGAAGATTGCCTAATAATAATTACGCAATCAAGTATTTGTTAACCAATTGTAATACAGAGGGTAATGAGATGTCATTACTAGGTAATGCATGTGGTAATGACATGTACCTTCCAAGAGATTTTCCTATGTAATGCAATAAGATGTTGCAGATGTCTACAAACCAATCTATGCATATGAGAGATTTTTTTTGGAGTTTTAGAACGGTAAATTAAAATAAAACGAAGAAAAATCCAATGTCTTGTAGACGTTGGATTTTAGTGTACATTCTACTAAAGGAAGTTTACAAAAGCTTTTTACACCTAAGAGATATCTCGCATAGTTAACGAGACATCTACAAGTGCAATTTTATTTTTTACCCGACGTTGTTCTAGTATTTTATGAATATCGGAGCAGAATATGCACAGATTTCTTTTCATCATCTTTTCTGAATAGGCTCCCAAATTTTCTATATGATGAGAGTCTTTCCAATATACCCAAAAATACAAAATGTATAGCCTTGTGAAGTTATATTTTCAAAAAAAAAAACTCGATTTTTTGCAATATGTTTAGGAAAAAAGTATGTGTCGTATTTTGATGTTATAAAAAAAGTTAGTTAAAAAAGGAAAACTTACTACAGAATATTCTCGCAGAGAGAAAGGGTAAAAAAATAAACAGGTATTGTTGCCAAGCTTCTCCAATTGACACCATTTTTTATACACATTTCAAAAGTAAGTCAAATTTTCTCCAATCGCAAATCTTAAATATTAAAACCTTTACTATTTTTATATGTGGTAAGGCATTGTTGAACTGCAAAAGAAATTTGCAGTGCGGTTTTTAGTATAGTAGATTTAGGAGAAATCTAAAAAATCATTGAATTTTGGGATTGAATTCAATTGCAAATATGAATCGTGAATCGTTATTCACGAGTTCATTTCGATTTGTGATATCAAAACCTACAAACTACAAATTATTTCATTGGTAAATAGTGAGTAGGGACATAAATACTGTTACACACATTTTATGCTATAACATTAAAACAGGAAAAATAATATGTTTGGGATCAACACTTAAATAAAATATACTTTGGTGCAAATATTTTATATTTACATACCGGAGAAAAAGTTTAAATATCTCTCTTATCAATGTTATTTTTTTCGGAGTTTTGGTGCAAATTATCTTTAAAAATAATTCACTTCAACAACGATGCAGCTGAAATGCATTGCTGCTAACGCCGTCATGGTGCTGGTAACGCTGCCGTTTTTTGAAGCAGTTCACAACTCACCCGCTTATGGCACACTGCCAAACCGCCAGGCTCACGGCCTAATAAATAAAATAATTAAAAATAAAGAAAATATAAATATAATTTTGTGTTTTTATTTTTTTAAGTCCAGCCATCCTGGCGCGGACTTAAACAAGTCTAATGGAGTTAAATCACAACTTCTTGGAGACCACTCAATATCACAATTTCTTGAAATAATCGAATCTCCAAAATTTTGCTCGCAACAATTCAATTGTTTCATTTGCTGTGTGGCACGTAGCCACAATCCGTCAATGGCAAAAAGATAGCTCTTAACGAGAGCTAAAATATTGCTTATGGGTGTCAAGGTCGTAGGTCGACTGGAAAGTGTTTTTTTCGGATTTAGAAAAAAATGGACTTAGCATAATTTTCAAATGTGAACGGAAAGTTGATTTTTGCCTTAGCTTTTTATCGGTACGTCGGATCGGGAATAGCAATAAGATAGCTCTTAACGAGAGCTAAAATATTGTTCATGGGTGTTCAGGTCGTAAATCGACTGGAAAGTGTTTTTTTTTTTTTTTGATTTAGCGCACGAAAAGTTGCAATTACAGAACGATTATTTTGATAATAAAACTGAATAATTTGTAAACGTTGTTCTTGCGTATATCTCTCCATAATGGAATACAATGAAAAACAAATGACAGATCATGACATATTACAAATGGCCGAAACGTCACTCCAAAATCATATCATCCCTATTGGAAACCCCGTTATAAGATTCGACCTAAACGAATCTTCTGCCGTACTGACATGTTTTTCCGTTAGTTAGTTTTTCCTGAGAATCATTTGAAACATATGCGTTACACCCACTTCCTTTTAAATACTGCAATGATAAATACTGAGTAAAATTTCCAATGAAAATCCTTCAACGTTTCTCCTTAAATTTTAATGAATGTTTTGCAAAATGAGATATCTCTAGGGAAATCTATAAACAAAGTACCATTTCTGACCTTTGAAAATTTCCGATGAAAACTTGTTTCGAAAACAAACACAAGTTGTTTCTGTTACTTATACATATTGCCCATCCCAGTGAAGTATTTAAGAGGTGCTGGTAAATATTACGTTTTAAATTAGGGCCAAAAAGATACAAACACAACAACATCGCCCACACACACACACACGTAGACCCATTTACACACAGTCTTCATTAAGTTATTATTATTTTCTTCTTGATGTCGTCGACATCAACATCGACATTCATTACCGTTTGTCTTCCTCCCCGGATCCAAGAGGGCTTCCAGATAAGCTTTCCCAGCCACACTGAAGCACCGAAGCATCCAAACCTTCAAGCCTTCAAGTGAACTCCGATGACAAAGCTTTAATATTTTCCCTTTCTCTGTTTCTTCGTTATTTTGTTCGTTATTACAAGAAATTAACTGATACGAAGACCGTACACTCGTCGTCGTATTCGTCTTGAAGGATGCCACCTCACACTTGGCAATGTCCTTATGGAACCAGTCAAAAGACTCTTGAGAAACAGGGGAGGGGGTGAAAGATGAATGGCATTGTCGCCATACTTAGGGGTTGCTTATTTCGATGTACTTTCAGACACATTATGAATTACACGATTGCCATTAACATTAACATTCAGTGAGGTCGGTCGGTGTAGACCACCAGATTTCAAGTCGTCGCTTTTTTGTGCTCGTAATTTGTTTTTTTCCCATTTTCGTTGGTAGGAGGTAGTTATAAAAAAATTTGGAAAAATTTAATTTAAATTTTGATAAAAAGCAGAAGTTAACTTTTTTACATTTTATGACAAATTGCAATTGGCCGTGGTCTTCCTCTATACTAGAGTCGACCACTGTGATATTTCTCTATACTAGAGTCGACCACTGTGGTCTTTCTCTTTACTAGAGTCGACCACTGTGGTCTTCCTCTAAACTAGAGTCGACCACTGTGGTCTTCCTCTATACTAGAGTCGACCACTGTGGTCTTCCTCTATACTAGAGTCGACCACTGTGGTCTTCCTCTATACTAGAGTCGACCACTGTGGTCTTCCTCTATACTAGAGTCGACCACTGTGGTCTTCCTCTATACTAGAGTCGACCACTGTGGTCTTCCTCTATACTAGAGTCGACCACTGTGGTCTTCCTCTATACTAGAGTCGTGGTCTTCCTCTATACTAGAGTCGACCTCTATACTAGAGTCGACCACTGTGGTCTTCCTCTATACTAGAGTCGACCACTGTGGTCTTCCTCTATACTAGAGTCGACCACTGTGGTCTTCCTCTATACTAGAGTCGACCACTGTGGTCTTCCTCTATACTAGAGTCGACCACTGTGGTCTTCCTCTATACTAGAGTCGACCACTGTGGTCTTCCTCTATACTAGAGTCGACCACTGTGGTCTTCCTCTATACTAGAGTCGACCACTGTGGTCTTCCTCTATACTAGAGTCGACCACTGTGGTCTTCCTCTATACTAGAGTCGACCACTGTGGTCTTCCTCTATACTAGAGTCGACCGCTGTGGTCTTCCTCTATACTAGAGTCGACCGCTGTGGTCTTCCTCTATACTAGAGTCGACCGCTGTGGTCTTCCTCTATACTAGAGTCGACCGCTGTGGTCTTCCTCTATACTAGAGCCGACCACTGTGGTCTTCCTCTATACTAGAGTCGACCGCTGTGGTCTTCCTCTATACTAGAGTCGACCACTGTGGTCTTTCTCTATACTAGAGTCGACCACTGTGGTCTTTCTCCATACTAGAGTCGACCACTGTGGTCTTTCTCTATACTAGAGTCGACCACTGTGGTCTTTCTCTATACTAGAGTCGACCACTGTGGCCTTTCTCTATACTAGAGTCGACCACTGCGGTCTTTCTTTATACTAGAGACAACCATTTTAGTATACAGGAAGACTCTAGTATATCATATTTTTACAGCAACCTTTTATACGCAAAACGTAGGAATTCCCAAAGGTCATTTTAATATCCCATTATTGTACAATATTTGCTACTTTATTAGAAGTTTTAGAGCAGTAGTTATACCGAGAGGACCTCATAATATCCCAAATGGTGACAGTATTTTTTATTTCCCTCAGTTGACCTAGAATTTTCACCCAACCCTCGTAAAATAAACAGTATATCCCCCGCCGGTACTTACTCGTACTTGCCATGGCTCTTCATTTACCAGTTATCGTTTCTCTTTTATTTTTGCTGTCACAGCCATTTCGTGGTTTTGGCAGAAAATTACTTAATTTTCAAATTTGTTTGCATTTATTTGTTCACCCTTTGCTGAGTTTGCATTCTAGTCAAAAGTGCCAAGAGGGAGAGAGAGTGTATATGGATGTGTGTGTGTGAATTTTTGCTCCAAAAGTTTACCCTTTTATCTGTGCAGTCCTTATGAATTGCACATTTTTGTGGGAAACTTCAATCTCTCCCCAAATGACATCTTTGAGGCGAATATACGAAAGCAACTCTGTGACGCTACCTTTTCAAGTAGATTCCTTCCAATTACTCGAACTTCCTTTTGCATTCCTATACTCATGCGGGGAACTGTAATTTTTTATTTTGAGACGCAGATAATTTCGTTTGATGTGTTGTTGGCCTGACGGCCCATCACTTCGACAAAGTCGTCGTCATCGTTTTCGTTTTTTTTTCTTGAGGTAGGAGTAAATCCTTTGAAATTGTCTGCGTGTGGGTGGGTTTTTTCATACCTTCTATTTTTGGATTGGGGTAAAACGTGCTCTGAAAATATTTGAATTATTTGTTAAGTATAACATTCTTTGGGATTCTTGTTTTCTCAAGGGTCTTGCATTTAATGAAATATCCTTAATCACATCACAATGTACTGTGTGTCTAATATCCTTATTTTCTTATTCTTTTCAGGTGGTTCGGATAGCAATAAAGGAAAAAGTAAGAAATGGCGAAAAATCCTACAATTTCCCCACATATCACAGTGTATACACCTGAAAGACAAATTAGGTAAGTTTACCAGAATCCCCCCTCATTACTTTAATGATATTATTTAATATAATAATTTAAACATATACATTTTTGTTTCACTAAAGACATAAAACAAAACATATGTAGTATTTTATTAAATTTGAAAAATCTCATAAGGACTGCGCATGATAAAATGTTACACACTTTTTGGTCAATAACATTTCTTTAAGGGTCTGATTAATCCAGATCTTACAGGGTGGCTGATATGTAATGCAACAAAGTAAAGCGCTATATTTTTTTAATTTTTTTTAAAATTTTATTGTTCAAACGCAAAAAATGTCGGAAATAACATAAAATTTTAGAAACAGTTTAGATTTGTTCGAATTGGCCACCTTTGGCACGAATTATGGCCTTCAAACGGCCGACAAAGCCATCACACGCTGCACGAAAGTGGCTCTGCGGTATTTTGGCCCATTCCCAGCGAAGCGCCGTCTTGAGATGATCGATACTTTGGTATTTTTCAGTGCGAACCTTACTCTCTAAAATGCCCCAGGCGCAAAAGTCCAACGGATTGAGATCCGGAGATCTTGGTGGCCATTGTGCGGTAGAAATGAAGCGAAGAACCTCCTTTTTAAGCCATTCTTGGTTGACGCGTGCTGAGTGCGATGGTGCTGAGTCCTAATGAAATGTCCGTGGTCTGCGGCCGAAATGTTTGTCTGCCCAGGGCTTCAATACTGTCTTTAGGACATTTTCCCGATAATATTCGGCATTTATTTTGACCCCATGGTCGATGAATACGAGCGGGGAGCGACCATCGCCCGTTACGGCGGCCCACACCATTACCATCGGCGGCGCTTGAGTTCTGGTGGCCAATCGAAGGTGTACATTTTCAGCTGACCTCTTTGGCAAGTAAACCCGATCATTTTGTTTGTTCACAAACTGCTCAGTTTGGAATGGCTTCTCATCGGAGAAAACCAAATTCGGTAACTGGCCACTTTCGTGCAAGCGAAGCAACTCCTTGGCTCTTTCCAGTCTAACTCTTTTTTGTGCGTCGGTGAGCTCTTGCACTTTTTGGAAATTCAATGGCTTTAGTCCAAGCTCATTTTTAATATGTGTTGTATCCGTTCTCGCGATATGTTCAGCTCACGAGCAATTTTTCTAACACTGCGGCGTGAATTTCGATCAAATCTGGCCTTAACTTTTCGGATCATTTCTGGTGTTGTTACCGTTTTTTCGTCCACTTTTTGGACGCGATGCAACACTGCCAGTATCACGGTAACGAGCAATGGTACGAGAAACAAAAGATTTATTCACATTTAAATGCTGAAGGGCTCTAACGATAGCCACTTGTGTTTTTCCACCCAAATATAAAGCAATCACACTATCACGCTTGAATTCCATCACGAATAACTTTTTTTCTGAAACTGAAGATCAAAATGCTTTTGTAAGCTTGTAAACAATAAAATTAACTGTCACTGAAATAAATCTGTCAGTTATCAGACTAGCGATTTAGAAATGAAAGCAACCTGAAGTTGGTTGCAATACATATCAGCCACCTGTACAATCGTTTGAAAATCGTTTGAGTTACACTTACAACTACATTTTTTAGAAACAGTTTGAGAAACCCTGCCATCAGGACTTTAATAGGGGTGTTTGGTATTTTATTGTTCCCCGTGGCACACATTTGTGACATAATTTGCTTCTCTTTTTGTGGCCTTTAACGTCCTTTTAACTAAAGCCGAATACGTATCTTTCGTTCGGAAGTACTTCCGGCAGTTAGGTGGATTAGCCTCCTTTCGTACAAATAAAATGTTATTCGGCTGATACCACTCAATACCCATTTTGCGGTAAATACAAGACTAGAGATTAGTCGTGTCGTATTTTCTTATAAATATATAGTAACCCCTTTGGTAGACATTCTTTGAGATACCATTCAGTATTTATGGCTCCCTTGTGCAAATAGCTAGCTATCTTATAAACATTTTGGGAGCTTTAACTCTATTGTACACGGAACTCTTCTGCAATATTCTCCATACTATAAGCAATATAAAACTCCTGCCATTGTAATTGCAAAAAGACAGATAACACATAAATGTCAACATCCATGATTCAGCAGACATACTTTGACAGAAAACTGCTTTGCAATTTTCGAACTCTAAGTATTGCTTCATAATTATTATTTTAATTTCTACCTTGCACCGCTTGCACTTGTACGTCTTCTGATCAGTTTCTATTTTCAATATTTTTTCAAAAATCTCCGAGCAATTTGTCATATATCCTTCATTTCTTCCCGAAACGTTAGGCTTCTGGTTCAAAGCTATCTTTTTTCCGATAAGCCGCCGAAGGCCACCATTTTTTGTCTAGCCACGCCAACGCCGATAGGTCGGCTGAAATTGACTTAAAATCGCCGCCGTTTTAGTAGGCTCTTACAGGTTTAAAATCGATTCCGGAGCTATTTGTTAGCGCTTTAGAAATATATTGTTTCCCATGTACTTAAAATTGCCACGTAAGTTCCAACGAAGTTGTACAAAAATTTATTTTTTTCGCACAATAAATCACAAGCCAACGTCGAGCCGATAAGCCGCCGCCGCCCACCAATTTAGTTGAGTTTGGAACCGTCTGTATAGAAGTTAACGAATCTCGTATGTCCTGGGATTCGACCATCCGAGTGAGATACTTCTTGTCACAAAGTGGTTCTTCATGTGGTAATCAACAATGCCCGAAAGGTCAGCCATATTGTCTAGAATTACACTATGTCCGTAGCCCTATCCTGGTTTAGGTTAGGTTAAAGGACGCGTAGTACACTACCAATTTGGCGTACACTACTCCACTCGGAGACCTAATTAAAGATTTGGAGAAACAGAAGAAAAAATGATAGATTGAAAAATGAGAGTGAGTGGAGGGGGGCTCCAATAAGAAGTGAGAAGAGCGGAAAAAAGAAATGTTGTCATCCCCAGCCACTTCAGGCAACTAATATAACTGAGGATGCTGACGATTTTTTGCCATGACAGAGCTTCGAGATCTTCGATCGTAAAGTCACCTAGGTGTCTTCTTCTAGAATGAAAAGGACATTGGCAATAAAAATGAGAGGGAGTGGAGGGGGGCTCCAATAAGAAGTGAGAAGAGCGGAAAAAAGAAATGTTGATTTAAAAGAGGAGAGGGCAGAGAAGTTCCTGCAATAGACAATGCCGTTTAGGCAGATGGATGAGCGGTTGTCATCCCCAGCCACTTCAGGCAACTAATATAACTGAGGATGCTGACGATTTTTTGCCATGACAGAGCTTCGAGATCTTCGATCGTAAAGTCACCTAGGTGTCTTCTTCTAGAATGAAAAGGACATTGGCAAATAAGGTGCTCGATCGTTTCAAGTTCCTCTTGTCTGTACAGAGACGACAGTAGTCTTCGGTGTCCCGTTGCCACTTTGATGTAAATGCTCTAATGTTACAGAGGCC
The DNA here is from genome assembly GCA_963930755.1 of Eudasyphora cyanicolor. Lineage (NCBI taxonomy): Eukaryota > Metazoa > Arthropoda > Insecta > Diptera > Muscidae > Eudasyphora > Eudasyphora cyanicolor. Next base: position 237,063,031 of record OZ005734.1, read on the forward strand.
TATGAAAACGCCCACTAACAGGCGTAAATCCCTCTTTGTGAGGCTCAACAAGTCCCTTGTTCTGGTTTGTGACATAAGAGGCCAGGGAGACGTAGCTATTTTACAATCCGGTCTGGCTAACCAATTCTGATTAACTTGATCCCTGTAGAAGCGCCCTATCATGCCGAAGAACTCACACATTGGTGGATACAGTGATGACACCGCACTAGTGGTTGCCGTCGCCGACCCATTCCGTGCGAGCTCATCAGCCTTCTCGTTTCCGTTGATGTCACAGTGTCCTGGGACCCAGCAGAGTTTGACGTTAACTATTAATTTTTGCATTTCTAATATGCAATCATTCACTAACTTGGATTTAATGACGTTGGAATTCAGTGCCTTCAGATAGGCACTGAATTCAGTATGAAAACATAACTATCAACATAGATAGTTATGTTTTCACCCTGCCTGGAAAAACCTTCGTTGATTAAAAGCAAGGTAACCAGGATGGCTAAAACATCCGCCTGAAAGACACTGCAGGTGTCTGGAAACTCATAAGATCTGTTGATGCTAAGAGATTCACTAAAGATGCCAGCCCCCGTTCCCACATCCATCTTTGATGCATCTGTGTAAATAGCGTGACCACGAAAGGGGAGATCACCATCCAGCCAATCTGATCTAGAAGGGATCGTCGTGTCCAGCCTTGTGGAGAAATTCAGAACAGGTGGCAAATAATCAGTTTGTCCTGTTAGAACCCTCAGCCTGGGCCTGTTAGATGCCTCATTAAGGGTCTTTGAGTGTCCGAAGTTTGAGTTACGCCACATAAGTGATTCGCGGAGTCTAATAGCACACTTCGTGGCGCTACACTTAATATATTGACCTATTGGTTGAAGGTATAGTAAAGTATTCATCGCCGCTTGCGGTGTACTCACTCTCGCGCCGGTTATGAATAGAGAAGCAATTCTTTGAATTTTCTCTAGAGATTTAAGCTGCTGTCTATAACCAGTTGCTTTCCACCACAGTACTGAACGATAGTACCAGCTGCTTTCCATAAGCCCATTATCAACTCCACCCCGCCGATAATGGGCTTATGGAAATTTTCTATCTTATTTTTCCTAGGACTAACTCTGTCTTAGTTGGATTAATTCCTAGCCCGTTCGCCGTTGCCCATCTAGACAGCTTCCTAAGAGCACTTTGAATAAGATCAGTAATGGTTTGGAGGAATTTGGCTCCAACCATGATAACCACATCGTCGGTATATGCGACAACTTTCACACTATCTCTCACGAATGATTTGAGAATCCCTCTCCCGAAGCCACAGGAGAGGAGATAGAACCCCTCTCTGTGGTGTACCTCTAGTCACTGACTTCCTAATGGAACCCTCTGCTAGAGTTGAGTTGATAATCCTGCCTTTCTGCATTGTGTCAATCCAGTCAACCAGCAGAGGGGATGTGCTCACATTCAACAATTCCAAATTATTAAAAGCCCCTTCAATATCTAAGAAGGCTGCCAAAGTGAATTCGCCTTTCTCCAGGTTATTATCAATGTAACCAACCACGTCATGAAGAGCACTATCAACTGAGCGGCCTGTTGACAGTTACTGATTAATGACGGTTGTAAACTACCTCCAATATATATGTATGTGTCAATAAGCCTTTTCAACGTTTTTAAAACAAACGATGAGTCCTTGGGCGTGGAGTGGCTGGGTTTTCCCGCTTTGGGAATGAAAACCGCTTTGACCTCTCGCCATTTTGAGGGTATATAATTTCCAAGTAGGCATTGCCTAAAAATCAGCGACATCATATTAACTACTATTGGCCCTGCATTTTGTAGCATGACTGGTGGTATGCCATCTGGTCCGGCAGACTTAAAGGGTTCGAAGGAGTTAATAGCCCACATAATTTTTTTGTCGGTTACTATGTCATTTACCACAGTGGACGCGTGTTCATCACAATGATCTAGTACGCTTGATCTAGTACTGACATTGGGAAATTCCTCCTGGACTACGTTCGAACACCCGGGAAAGTGTGTCGTCGCTAAAAGGTCCAGAGTTTCTGAGCTGGACTCAGTCCAAGTCCCATCTTCCTTCTTAACGCTACCCAGCGCCTTTGGATCTGCAGTAGAGTGGGTCGCAAAAAAAAGTTGTACCGGTCACCCCGTAGATTTAAAGATTATCTAGAGACAATTCCGGGGAAACAAAAAAAAAATTTTCTGTGCACCCTACATGACGCCCTTTTAATTTTATTATCCTGCGTTGCCATTTGATGTCCGATCGAAACGGGATGCATATCGTTGTTCGAGTTTTAACAAGGGCTACATTTCGTCCATATGTCACTTTTGACTCCGAAGTCAAATTCGATAAGTGACCTCTGTCATCTCGTTTTCTACCCCCCTAAGTCGGGAATATTTTGAAACGCCAATAAAGGTCTTGATAAATAATGAAACTTTTGCTTTTGAAGTACCCACTATTATTCATAAACAAAAAAGTTATAGTAGTTTTAAAATTACAAAATACATGCAGAGATCAAATTACACAATCTACTTTCGACGTCGATTTCTGCCTCTCTCACACACATACACACAGATAAACACCGTACCCAAAAATGCAAATCCCCTATGAGTTCGGTTAAGTACGAACGAATTAAATTTCCGAGATTTGTCACCAAAGGTTAAAGCGTTCTAAGGAACGACATCAGAAAACATTTTTTTGTTGCCCGGAATTGTCTCTAGATAATCTTCAAAACTAGGGGGTGACTGGCGCAACAATTTTTTTGTATGGGGACCGACCCTTACTAATCTGCAGTCGTCGAAATCTGGAGGACTCGTTCACACCGTCTTTACTTTCACAGAAGTTGATCCAAGAGACTCGCTTAGCCTTTTTTTACCTCATTATTGTACTGATTGGAAGATTCCTTATAGCAATCCCAATCTGCACTCAATCTGGTTTTGTTGGCTTTATTTTTCTGACCATAGTGACAGTTCCCTAAGTCTAATAGCAGTAAATGCGGCACATTGAATTGTTGTAATGTCTAGCGGCATTTAATGCAGTATAACATTTAGTGCCGCAGTTGGTGTCGTTCTCGACGCAGCAGTGATACATATATCAGTCATTCGCTGAACCTTGTTTAGTATCGCGAAGAGGGTGGATATATGCAGAGTCGTCCACCAGACAGCAATGCCGTACAGAATTATCGGTGTGACTACTGCCGTCGTATACAACCAATAAACCATGCGTGGGTTCAGACCCCAGCAATTTCCAATTGCCCTTTTACAGTTATATAGCGATATTACAGTCTTCTTTGCTCTTTCCTGAATATTGGGTTTGAAGTTCAAATGTCTAGTAAAATACCTAAGTATTTTGCGCTTTCAGAGAAGGGACAATACGACAATAGAGACAGGTGTAACAGGTTGTATCGTATTTCTCCTGGTGAAAGGAACTAGTTCAATCTTGGTCGGGTTATCAACATTATCGGAAGCCCATCTTGCGGTTGTATGAACGGCCCTTTGTAGATGTCTCTAAGAATACTCTTAAAAATCCCTTTAACAGCTATTGCCACGTCATCTGTATAGGCAACAACCTTTGCACATATCATCTCCAGAGAAAGCTGAATATTTATCGTGGAGAGATTTCATAGCAGAGGAGACAGAACACTCCATTGGGGCCTTCCCCTGGTGACAAATCTGTGGAGGTCAGTTAACCCTAGTCTAGCCGAAATGCGTCACTTAGTCAGAAGATTATTAATCTGAACCTACAGGGTTGCTGTAGCAGTAATTTTAGCGGCTGGATTTATGTTTTTGAGGCCCCCTCTTTATCTAAGAATGCTACCATAATATATTCTTTAACAGAGAGAGATCCTTCAATAATACTGACTACATCGTGTAAGGCAGTTTCGGTAGACTTGCCCTTATGGTAGGCATGCTGTTGATTGGGCAGAACCCTGCGATAAATTTTAGGCCTAATCTATTAATCTAATACAACTTAATTGGCTTTAAATTAGTTGGCTATACTCGTATAAGTGTCTTAGTGCGGACAAATTTAAATTTTTTGCCTTTCTAAAACTTAAACCATTAACCCAGTAATTCTCTAAGAACTTAAAAGACATTTTCTGTCCTTTTATGATGTTTATAGCATAAATTCTGTTATTTGTATTAAAATATTTAGAAATATGTATTTATTTTTTCCCTCTGACTGATCTAATACAAAATACTCTCTTTGAATTCGTTTTTTTTGCAGACATAAGCTATGGTTACGTGATAGACCAACAACCTATCGGACGCGAACTGTTTCGACAGTTTTGTGAGAGCAAGCGACCCCTGTACTTCCGGTATATCTCCTTTCTGGATCAAGTGCAAAAGTAAGTTTAACTAACCGCATTGACATCGAATGATTCTTATGCATTTTTAATCTTCAAGTTTATATCAATTCCCCACAAATGCCATTTGCAGATATGAGGTGGAATACGATGAACATCGCATAACGATAGCGCATGACATCGGCTGTAGGTTTCTCGATATTGATTCACCTTCGCTGGCGGCTCTCAACAATGGCAATACCTTGGAGGAGGGCGATGAGGAGAAGGAGGGACACTGCAGGGAACAGCAGCAGAAGATGGATGAAAATAAAATTGCCTCCTTAGATGCGGAGAATATCACTACGACATCAACAACAAATCTTGTAGAGACTGAATTATGTAACAATACCACCGCCAATATAACAACAACAACCACCACCACCACAACAACAACCAGCAGTAGTAACAACCATAAAAACTTTCATCATCACAATGGCGACGAATCCACCGCCACAACCCAAGACACCAGCTACAATGATGGTGGTGGTGGCGACGGTGGCGGAGGCGGTGGAGATAGTATCGGTGGCATTGATACCGTCGACGGCGATGAAAAGCTCAAAAATTGCATTGATCCTTCATCGACGACGGTGTTGCCCCAGCTTAATGGGAATTCCTCTAGTGCCACCACCCACAAATTGCCCTTGTCTTCCGATGAATTCGTTTTGGATATTCTAAATGATGATCTCATTTCACGGGTGCGCAATAAGATCACCAGTGGGAGTAAGGAACTGTTTGAACCCTGCGTTAAGGCTGTCAAGGCATTTTTGGCCGGTGAACCATTCCGAGAGTTTGAAATGTCAATGTATTTTCATCGGTAAGTGAAGAACAACTGTATTAAGAATCTATGTACTAAGTATATATAAATCTCCAACATTTTGATTTGATCTGATTTTACTATACACTTATACATATCTAACCGAAGTGGGATCGAATGGGCTAGGATTCGCGGGCAACGCTTTAAGCGACCAGTCCAATTGTTGATGACTTAATCCAATATGTGCGGCGTTATTCCGGCAATAGCATCTCCAACTCGTACAAAGTGTTTGGCTTTCCAGACTTGTCTAAGGGCATTACGTAGGTTTAGGTTAAGCATGGCAGTCTGTATGTAAGGCTCATGTTATACTATGTAGTCCTAAGTTGACAGATTTTAACATCAGACATGTTTGCTAATTGTCCAACGAAATGGAAAGCCTAGGGTAGTCTGCCGCATTCTAGAGAGAACAGAGCACAGACTCATAAGATGTTCAATTAAACAGCTCCTCTTCGTCTTCAGATCTTCTGCAAAAGTCATTGCGCAAGACCTCTCATCCTGCCGTTGAATAAGACAATGACCCGTCATGAAAGACACAATAAATGAGAATGTATGCAGATCCTGACTAGTGACCAACTGTCATTTATTGCCATAAGGCAATATCTCTCAAGAAGAGCTTACACGTCGGTATATATATGCCTACATATTTCAGTTCTTAGTTTCAGCAAATTCATCTCCATCGAAGTTCCCTGGTATGCACCCATATCATGTGAATATTGAACTGATCGGCCATCTCTATACGAGATCTGCGGCAGTCGGGGGCTGTTTTTTAATTTAGCAAGATAGTTTCCAAAGACTATAGCAACCTGACAATCAGAACAAATATTGATACCGACTTTAATCAGACCATTACTTCTCAGCCATTCTGCTACCTTTATCTAAGATTTCTTCCTGGTAAACACTACAGTGAACAGGAAATGGATTGCTCTGGTTCCTTAGAAAAGACACCGAAGCCCACATGGTTGTTGAATTTGGAACCGCCTGTATAGAAGTCCACGAATTTCCTATATCTCCATTCTCCTCTATCAGGTATAAGAGTGAGATAGTTTCTGTCAAAAAATGGTTCGAACATAGTGTAATCAACAATGCCTGGACGTTCAGGCACTGTGTCTAAAATGACACTTTATTTGTAGCCATTTCCTGACCAGAGTGGCAGTTTCCCAAGTCTAATAGCAGTAGATGCGGGATATTGCCTTGCTAGAATGCTAGGCAGCATTAATAGTAATAAAACAAGTAGTACCTTAATTGATGTGTTTAGACCAGTTTTATTTAGAATCGCACATAAGGTAGTATCGGCAGGGCTCTCCACCAAACGTCATTATCCCCCACATCATTATCATCGTATATACTAATGCTATATACAACCAAAAAAATGTACGCGGGTTCTGATTCCAGCGTTTTCATATTGCCTGTTTGCAGGTATATAGCGCTACCACAGCCTTTTTTTTGCTCTTTCCAAAATGTTGGGTAAGGTCTTTCTTCCTGTCTAGTAAAATACCTAAGTATTTTGCGATTTCAGAAAAGGACATTTCAATATCCTTCAAGGAGACAGGTACAACAGTTGGTACCTCCTAGCTCCTGCTGAAAATAACTACTTCTGCCATAGTCATGTTCAGACCAAAACCATTACTGGAAGACCATATTGCTATATTGAAAGGCCTGATGCAGGGTGTATCTAAGTGTACTCGGAAACTTACTTCTAACCGCTATGCCAATTCATCTGCATAGGCAACAACCTTACCACACATATTCCCATATTGAAGGGCCTGCTGCAGGATGTCTCTAAGAGTGCTCGGAAACTTTTCAACAGCCGCTTTTTCCACGTCATCTGCATAAGCAACAAACTTTACTCTCATCTCCAGAGAAAATACATTTCAGTTCATGGAGAGATTCTATAGCGGAGGAAAGAGAACGTCACCTTGGGTCCTTCCCCTGCTGACAAATCTATGGAGGTCAGTTGAGCCCTAGCTAGCTGAAATGCGTCTTTTAATCCCTTCAGTATCTAAGAAAGCTACATTAATAGTTTTACTCCTTAACAGAGAGAGTTCCTTCAATAAATCTGATTTGCTCATGCAAGGTCGTTTCGGTGGATTTGCCCTTACTGCAGACATGCTGTTGGTTGTACGGTAGGTTGTGATCAATTTTAGTCCTAAGTTAACTACAAAAGACTACTCGACGGGAAATTCTTAAGTCCTGTAAGGGAAGGTTTTCCCGCTTTTGGTATGAAGATGACAACCTTATTTTCTATCCATTTTAATGGCATGTTTTATGTTCGTATCCCAGGACAAAGAGATTCGTTAATTTTTATACAAACGGCTCCAAACTCAACAACCAAGTGGGCTTTGATGTCTTTTCTGAGGAACTTGAGCTATGAATTGCAAAAAGACTGCCAGATTACTGTAGTTTTTAGCAGGCAGAAATCTTATATATTAAAGAGGTAGCGGAACAGCTTAAAATTAATGTTCTGACCAAAGTCGTCGGTATCAATATTTTCTCTGACAGTTAGGCTGTTATCAAGTCCCTGGGAACTATATTCCTGAATTCAAAAACTACAGTCGACAAAAACTGGATATCTTAACGAGATAGCTGAACAATTCAATATTCGTGATATGGGTACCGGGCCACAGAGACATTCCAGGTAAATTCAAAGCAGATGAACTTGCAAGACTAGGATGTAACGTATACGCTACCGGGAAACGGGAATGTGTGGGCATGCCTCTAGCGACATACAAGCTCTTCTTGAGCAGAGTTACCATAAACTTTTTTCGGAAAGGAGGACTTTTGTGCCAGAAAAGAAGGACATTTGTGAAACTTACAAAGAGAGTTTCGTATTTTCGGAGGACATTTAAAAAACACAGTAATTTAAAAGGATTGTTTTATTTGGTCAACAATTAAACTTTAAACCCGTAAGGAAGGTCCAACACCACCCTATCGGAGCACAATAAGAAGAAATATTGTCATGTTTTATAAATATTATTTTTCTAATGATCGACAATTTGTATTTTATAGCGCTTATTAGCCAAATCACAGGAAATATTTATGTATGAGGGCTATATCTAAATTTGAACAGATTTTATTCAAAATTGGCAAGTTTTGTACTTGGGTGCTTCATTTAAAGCTTAGACCGATTTACACGAAATCCGATAATGTGGGTCCTTGGATCAAGAACTGGAAAGAAAAAATTTAGATATCTAAATCTGAACAGATTTTAATCAATTTCTTCCCAGGTGTGAAATAGTCCTTATTGCCGAATTTCAGCAAGAAGGGAGTGAAAATGCGACCTATACTTAACGAACAACTTTGAATGGACAGACAGACGGACGGACATGTTTAAATCAACTCATACTGAGTCGATCGGTGTAGTTAAAAGTGGGTCTAGCTCCAGTATTTTTTGGCGTTACAAACATCTATCTCGAAAAAAATTTATGGTGATTTCGATTCCTAAATGTGGTATACTAAAAGTCCTGTTTTAGGGAAAAAGGCAACGAAAATGTTGCACTTTTTTTCACGAAATAATAGCTATTATAATAAACAATTAAAAGCGTCGCTAAGTTCGGCCGTGCCGAATCTTATATACCATCGATCGCATGTGAATTGTTTTGGGGACAAATAAACTCATTTTACCAAATTTCAGCCCAATTCTTTTAAATTGGTGGTTTTTGTGGGGTTATGATGTCAAATCCAGTGAGAACTTTGTGTGGGTGCTATAGCAAAACATGGACCTATAACTACTATTGTACGTGTGATCAGGGAGAGGGTGCTATAACAAAAAGTGAACTGATATTGCCTATTTTTAATCCCAACCTGCAGCTATAAAAAATATCCTTACCACATTTTAGTCATCTGCTCAATTATTGTAGATTGTAGCGTGATTACAACGGACGGACAGACGGACATGGTTAAGTCGTCTTAGAATTTTACGACGATTAAGAATATAAACACTTTATGAGGTCTCAGATCAATATTTATACGTGTTTCAAACGGAGTGACAAAATTTATATCCTCCCTTCCTATTGTGGAGGGTATAAAAAGGGGCAAACTCACTAACACTGTACTTTAAGTTGTTGTGAGAATAATTCATGTGGTTTACAGTTTGTTAAAAGTTTGAATTAGTAAAAAAAAAGAGGACAAAACCAATATTTTGGAAAAAGGGGTGAGGCCGGGAAGACACTGGTTAAAAAGGAGGACGTATGGTAACCCTGTTATTGAGATATGGTGCCCTTGCGGCAACAAATGACATGTGGTTACTAGTCAGGAACTGCATACAATCCAGATTGATGTGGACCGGCCTAAACTCAAAACGCACTGCTGTCGTTGTCGAAACCGGACGTCTGTCTCACTTATCGTGTCTGTCGTGACGGGTCACTGCCTTAATGGACGGTACTCAGAGAGATTGAATGTCTCACGAAATTACTTTTGCAGATGCTGTTTAGACTAAGTGGAGGTGGAATCAATACAGCACCTTCTGTACCTGTGCCCCAATCTCTCTAGAAAGCGGCATGTAACCTTAGGCACCCATTTCTTCGGATATTTAGCTAACTTGGCTGATGTTGGAATACGCCAACTATTAAGCAATATTAATTTAATGCAATCAAATTGGTTCTACGGGAGGAGATAGGGATAACTTGTGTTATTCCATTAGTCTAAGCGAGTCTATTATACAGGCTGTCACTCTTAATCTAAACTAGGCCTTCTTTCTCTCTGAGCCAGTGTAGCTCCACCAGAATGTGTCCGGTCCTGGCGACTTAAAAGTTTTAAAGCAGTTTATAGTCCAAAGAATTCTCGATTCGGTTGCAATCCATCGACTTCACAGTTGCACGCTGAGGTAGATAATGTATACATGAGCTACCCCAACATCACCATGCCAAAAGTGCATGGTGTTAAGGCTAACATTTTCCGTAGCCCCAGAGAAAGTAATCGAGGGGTGTCAGGTGTCAGGTGTCAAGTCGTCAAGCTGGTGCCAACACCGCCGTGGTAGGACAGGGCGGTGTGTATACTGATGTTGTCAAACTCTGACCGCAGACATGTTTAACATCGCTCTGCATATAACGAGGTCCATTTAGCTGATCGTCGTCGAATCATCATTTCTAGGTTCTCTTCGATACTGGCCGCTAAGGTGGCTATGTTTTCTTTATTTAGCACAATATCTTTCTGGTTGGTGCTTTGAGATCAAAAAGAGTAAACGAGTAAAGGTAGAAACGATTTAAGTAAATGTGTACCTTATAATTCAAATTAAAATGTTCTTTAATTTTCCCATCTTAACCCTACATCAACTATGGTAAATTTTTCAATTCTCGTTTTCGGCAAATAGCAGATGCTTCCATACATCTAATATTGACAGATATTTTAATGTTTAAATATGTACGTACACAAATACAATAAATAAAACTTTCAAAATTCTAAACAATTTGGTGAGACATTATCGTCATCTTAACCATCAACACCAATACTACATCCCAACCTTCCTTTATCCCCCATCTTCGCTCCGCACACCCCACCCATAAACTAAAAAGCCAATGACTGTTCGGGTAAATATTATTCTATGCTCTGGGGGCGAAACAATGGTAAATTGCTAAATTGCGTAAAGGGGTTTCCCAATGCAAACACAGAAGTGTATATTTGAAATTCAACAACTCACGAATAACAATTGTGCAAATAAAACTCGGAAAATTTACAAATACTTAAGTGTTTCTTTGAAGAAGACCCAATTAAAAATAAGAACTGTTAACAGTTAGAACTCTTTCTCTTAATTGTAGGAGACACAATTAAAAAAACTGTTTTAATATTTGAACTAAAATTATGAAATTGGTTATACTCGTATGGAATCACCTCACAACGCAAAGTTTTTGACTCAAACTAATATTATATGTTTGGGAAGATATTGTCCTAAATAAATCTTTGTTTTCATCCTATTATTGTATTTAATTGGATCTATTTTTCCACAGCAAAGATTTATTTCCATTTAAGTATTTAATTTTTTCCACTTGGCCCTCATCGTTATCAATAATACGAATATCAATACTAATCGGATCTGTCAGAATTCCTAGAAAGACTGACATTCGTCCATCCAGACGTCGTTTACTCAACGCGGCACAGTAACAAAGCAGGTGCTCAATGATCTCCACTCTAGCCAGCATACGATCTGAGAAGTTCAAAATATCTCCAGATCGGCGGAAGCGCCTGGAGGTTAGGAGTTGAGTCCAATGACTTATGCATAAGCTGTGGAGATGATGATGATGTGGAGAGTGATGCACCAATATAATAAAATTCTTCGAGAATTTGTAATGTTGTCCCTTTCCTAGCAAGTTGATCGGCGTTGCAATTCCCCGGATATCCCTGTGCCCAGATACACACATGAGGTATTTGTTCAGCAATTTCGTTAAGAGATCTGCGACAGTCTAGGGCTATTTGTGGATTTAGGGATTTAAGGGAGATTTAATGACAGCCTGGCTGTCTGAGTAAATGACGATGGTAGTGTAGGTCACTATGTTGCGACTTAGCATCTTGGCCTTTATTGCGGTTTGATAGACACTGCAAGTATCTGGTAGTCTGTGAGCAATATAAAGACTAAGTTCTTTACAGTGTAATCTGAAGCCAAACATGTCATCAAACTTTGAACCATATAAGTGGAGTGTAGTTTCTATATCATGGTATTCTGCCAACCCATTCCTCTCTGGCAGATGTCTTAGTGGTAAAGTTCCTCTCGAAGTTGTACATCGGAACGAACTGGGCGAGCATGTACATGTTTTTTCTCATCTACTACAGACCCGGTTTGCTGACATTTCCTCACAATTCTCCCGATTGTGGACACATTTGGTCGATTATGCTGACCAAAAAAATCACGAAGTGCATTTTGATTCGAACGCCCATTTTCGTAAAAGGCTTCAACAATCTTAACGCACTCCTCATTTGTTTATCTCTCCATGGTTGAATTTTTCAAACACTGAAACAAAGAAATGTAAAAAAAAAACAAATTACGTTAAGGTGTGACTCACAATTAACATCGTTCATTATGGTTGGCCCATCCTTTATATTCTGTGGACAGCTTTCCTACTGGTATACAAGGTGACCTTCCTATACAATAAATCGGTTCCAATACAGTAACTGCCTAACCCAAGATGTCGAATGTTAGCGTTCGCTTGACATCTTTGTCTTGTCTAGCCAAAATCACTACTTCTGACCCATCTAATCAATTCATTCAGATCCACCAGTCGAATGTCTCTGACGACATTGGGTAATTTTCCAGTTACTGAGCTTGCAACATCGTCCGCATATGTCACTACTTTGCACCCACAACGTTCTAGATGTAACAGGATTCCATACACCGCTAGATTCCAAATTAGTGAAGACAGCACACATCCTTGTGCGATCCCCCCTGTTTACAAACGTCGTAAGAGTTGTCACTCCGAGACTTACTGTTATGCTTCTTCTAATTCTAATGAGCAATCCCAGAAATAGTTTAATCTAAGCCTTGTCACATCCTTAGATGTGACAAGGCCGCAATGTTGTTAGTGAATTCCTTGAAGTGTAGGGATCATTCGGTAGTCCGTGCAGGCAAATTCTGTAGACTTATTCGTGCCGTAAGCATGTTGGTTTTCCGACTGGAGTTTTGTATTCAGGTTTTCTCTAAAGTTTCTAAAGTACTAGTATTTCTATGAAAGTGACTAAGAGCCTTTCCAGACGTTTCACAGAAAGGAAGATCAACTAATAGGCCTGTAATCCTTTGGCCTAGTGTGTGTTATCTTTCCCCCATTGGATATGAATACCACTTTGGTATCCCTCCATCGGTGGGAGATATAAGAGAGCCGAATCGAGCCTTCACAAATTTTCTCCAACCAGGTTATAATGTTCTTCAACATTTTCTGCATTTCTACTGAAGAAATTTTGTCTGGACCATGTAGTTTGAGGGGCACAAAGCTGTTAATCGTCCAGTATTGTCGCAGCAACGTTCAAAGTTCATCCAGGAGTTCCCCGGAAAATGTGTGCCGAATGGACCATGTAGTTTGAGGGGCACAAAGCTGTTAATCGTCCAGTATTGTCGCAGCAACGTTCAAAGTTCATCCAGGAGTTCCCCGGAAAATGTGTGCCGAGTCGAATATTTTGAGCGACTGCTCGCTTTTTTTTGTCCAGATGTTATCCTTATCCTGCAGATAACCTAATGTACAGAACGATGTGAATAATAGCTTCCTCAGCCTTGTAGTATCTGTGACCTTTTTCCTTCTTAAAGATTTTGTGATGATCTTCATAGGCGTCCCAATTATCAAAGAATTGTGTTTAGTGATGAAGGTAATTTCTGGTTAAATAGCTAAGTCAATAAACAAAATTTCCGGATTTTGGCGAAAACAATCCTCCAGCCTCTAAGAAATCACCACTACATCCATTATAATTGACTGTTCGGTGCGGTTTACACGCTGGCGGCATCATCGGTCCTGATTTCTTTCGAAATGAAGAAGGAGCTGCCATTACGGTGAATGACGAGAGCTATCGTGCCATGCTGACTGAATTTTTGTTTTCGAAAATTAATCAGATTAACTTTCACGACATCTTTTCCAACAATAATGCGAAACTGGCCAAACAGAGCGCGTAACAATCGATTTATAGCTAAATCAATTTGGTGGAAACTTTGTTTCCAGAAGTGGTCCTGTTCGCTGGACCCCTCGTTCGTGCGAGGGGTTACCCTCTTGATTTCTCTTTTATGGCACCATATTTAGTCATTGGTTTGTGCCGACAAACCAGCACATGTTGAAGCATTGGAATCCAATATTCAAGACACCACTGATACCATCCGGCCAGATTTTATAGCCGATTAAAATTTTAAATTTTAAATGGCCCACCCTCTACTTATCGACCTCTTTAGTACATTTTGAACAATGAAATAAATGCCAAATTTCAACCTTTCCAATAAAAAAAATTATCAGTACTTTTTTTATAACCGACTCAAATTTAAAATTTTAATGGGCCAATATGCAAACATATTTTTTTGGTTTTGACGCATTTTGAACCCTGTTATCCCAGTGGCGTAGCAGCAACTTTAAAGCGTTGAAGAAAAGAGCTCTTGGGTACCCTTTAACGAAATTATGATAATATAAATCTGTTTCACACGTTCGGATCTCTCGATTTGTTGAGCGTTATTAAATTGAGGTATCCGGATTCGAATCCCGCAGCGAACATTTTTCCAAAAACGTCAATATTAATAAGACTAAACATTTTTCATTGTAAAAAATTTCCGAAAGATGTCCATATGAATTTTTTTGTTTCATACATTTCACGAAAATAATATTGGTTCAATGAATTTACATGGTGGTCCATCTAGTGGTTTTATTTTGAATTGGCTGCGATTTGACGCCGTTAGACTTTTGTGGGTACCGTGAAAGTCCGATGTTATGCGAACAATCCAATAACAATTCAGGCCCTCAAGCCGAATAACGAGCACGCTATTCGTAAGATTGAGCCAGAAACAGTCACCAAGGACTTGGAAATTGGGTTGGCAGGATGAGTTGCTGCGAAACCACGTGATGCAGCCACATGTATGGAATCGTATTCCATAAATTATGGGAGTGTTTGCTCTTTCGAATAAACTAATAGCAAAACAAGTTAGAAAGTTTCAGTCGGGTAAACCGACTAAGGTATACCCTCACATTGTGAGTAATGTAATATGGAATATTAAACGAATTATTCTGTCAGTACCAGAAGGTTTTTAACAAATACATAGACCTATTTTTCGCTGAATAGTAGATACTTTTAATACATTGCTCTGTGCCGAATTATAAGCGTTTATTTGCATTGATATATTAACCTTATGAGATATTAAATTTTGCTATGATTTGGCCATTTTGTGTGGGCGGTACAAAAAGGGGCGGGTGTGAAAACGCCCATTTTTTACAGGGCTATAAGCACTTCCAAAGCGTTACCCTGTGCAAAATGTTGTTGCATTTTCGTGCATTGGCACTCACGCTGTAAGCTCTTAACAAAATGGTACTTTTGTGTGGGAGGTACATAAAGGGGCGTGGCAATAACGTCCATTTTTCACAGGGCTATAGACACTATTAAAGCATTACACTGTACAAAATGTCAAGTATTTGTATACACTGGTATTAATGTTATAAGCTGTTAACTTTTGGTGCAAAATGGTACCTTTGTGTGGGAGGTACCAAAAGGGGCGTGGCAATAACAACCATTTTTCACTGGACTGTAGGCACTATAAAAGCATTACACTGTACAAAATTTCAAGTATTTTTATACACTGGTATTAATGTTATAAGCTGTTAACTTTTGGGGGAAAATGGTGCATGTGTGTGGGAGGTACCAAAAGGGGCGTAGCAACTTGGCCCATTTCTCTCGAGTTGTTAGCGACTAATAAACGTATGCTATGTGTGGAATTTCAGAAGATTCTAATAAGTAGTGTAGCAGTTATTAAAGATTGAATATTTCAAAACATGTTAACACTTTGTGGGGGAGGTACTAGAAGGAGTGGACCAATATGGCCCATCTTCGAACTTAGCCGGAGATAGAAAAAAATATTACCACGTACAAAATTTGAAGTCAATCGGTTACTCCTTTCGAGAGTTATCGTGCGCACCAGCCCGCAGACAGACAGACAGACGGACGGACATTGCTCATTCGACTTAAAATGACCCAAAACTGATTTCCGCCGAACATACTTGGGGTCTTAGGTCACTCCTTCGATGTGTTACACTTTTTTCCGTAGCAAATGATATATACCCTCGTCATACTAAAGTGAGGGTATAAATATATATTAATATCAAATTTAAATTCAATATTTAACATAGTTCTCCATCTTTTTAAAAAGATACAGGAGTTTGAATGATTCAAAATCTGCAGCCTTTAACAAGCCTTTTTCACAGTTTAGACGTAATTCGAATATTTTTTATATTTGATAAAGACGTAACATTTCTGAAAATTTCAATATCTGAAAACGATTAGAAGTTATTTCAAATGAACAACAAAATTTAAAAAACAATCTTACCCCCAATTTCACAATCTCCGGTTAGAGCTAACTCACAGTTAAAAAATTAAAATTTCATACAATTTGACAGCTATAACTATAGGTTAGCTCTAACTGTAGGATAACCGGAGATTGTGGAATTGGCCGTTCGTGTTATAGAATTTACCAAAAGGGATATTAATAAATTGTACATATTGCACCTGTTCAACAAAAGAGTAACAACTCAAAATTAACAAGTAAAAGCGTTAAGTTCGGCCATGCCGACTTTTATATACCCTCCACCATGAATGGCTTCGGACACAAATAGAGTCAGATTACCAAATTGCAAGCCGATTCGTTGAAATATGTGGTTTTTGTTACCTTAAGAAGTAAAATCTAGGGGATTTTGTATGTTGGCTAATCAAAACATGACCCTATGGCTACCGTTGGTCGTGTGAAGGTTTCCGGGTATAAATAAGTCACAGTTACCAATTTTCAGTCCGATCAATTGAAAATCAAAATATGGACCGATATTGCCCATTTTCAATCCCAAATTATCTGCAGCTATTAAATCTATACAAAATGTCAGCCACCTAGCTCAAGTATTATACATTGTAGCGTGATTACAACAGACGGGCATGGATAAATCGTCTTAGAATTTTAAGACGATTAAGAATATATATACTTTATGGGGTCTCGGATCAATATTTAGAGGTGTTACAAACGGAGTGACAAAATGAATATACCCCCATCCAATGGCGGAGAGTATAAAAACAATTCAGTAGAGGCCAAAAACTGTTTCTGTTAATATTATTGATATAATAAAATATGTCAAAAAAATATGAAAATATATTTTTAAAAATATTTCTTTGCAGTAACATATTTCCGTTAATATTAATTTTTTGGAAATTAATATTTACGGAAACATTCTTTGGATTCTACTGAATTTTTTTTAAATTTTGATTTCTTTCCCTTTTGTGGAACTGGTGCGATATGTAAATATTTCTTACTCATAAATTAAGACTTCATTTTAACATTTTTGCATCGCTTCGAAATTATTTAATATGACATATCGTTAGCAAAACATGCAAATATGCTAAGTCCAGTTTCAAGTTTTCAGAAGGAAGAAACGTTTTTTAACTGTTTCTATTTAATATAATTTCTTTCGTTGCGTGCTTGCTTTTATTCGGTCTGCAAATCTTTGTGATTCTAACTGGGATACTCTCCCGGCTTCAAGACCATTTTGTTTCTATATTATTATAGAAACAAGTATTTTATACATGGCGGTGTATAAATATGTATTAAAAATTGGCAGCACACATACTGGATCATGATTTCTGAGCCGTGACACTCGTTATCAACAGTTCTGCTGCAATTGTATGGGAGATACGGAGCTCTATATGGTTGACTTCAACACGCAAGCGAATGAGAAATCTTTGTGAAACCACACTTCTCCAAAATCTTCCAAAAACAATTGTTAACCAAAGTTAATACAAAACACCAGTCATGTCCAATGACAAGCAAATTTTGCTCCATCAAATGGAAAATTACCACACTATGCAGAAAAGCTTTTATGGTTTTTGACTGCACTAAGTGTAGTTTGTGGTGAGTCAGAAGACTCACCATGTTTTGCCGAGCCATGCATTTGTTATGTTGCGTGCTTGCTTTTATTCGGTCTGCAAATCTTTGTGCAGTCAAAAACCATAAAAGCTTTTCTGCATAGTGTGGTAATTTTCCATTTGATGGAGCAAAATTTGCTTCTCATTGGACATGGCTGGTGTTTTGTATTAACTTTGGTTAACGCCCCTTTTGTTACCTCCCACACAAAGGTACCTTTTTGCACCAAAAGTTAACAGCTTATAACATTAAAACCAGTGTATAAAAATACTTGAAATTTTGTACAGTGTAATTTTTGTATAGTGTCTATAGCCCTGTGAAAAATGGGCGTTATTGCCACGCCCCTCTTTGTACCTCCCACACAAAATGCCCAAATCATACCACAATTTAATGTCTCATAACGTTTATACCAGTGCACATAAATGCTTATAAGTCGGCAGAGTGCAATGAATTTAAAGTATCTAATGTTCAGCAAAAAAAAGGTGTATTTGATAAACAACTTGTGGTACCTCCCACACAAATTGACAGAATAATTCGAGTAATATTCAATATTACATTACTCACAAAGTGAGGGTATACCTTAGTCGGTTTACTGTTTCTAGATGATATCTTTCTAAATCTTCTATCACTGTATAACAAATCTAAATTTTCATAAAATTTGATTTAGAAAATTGGCATATTTAGTTAATAATATTCTATTTAATGCACAAAATAAAAATAATATTTTATTTATTCATTATAAAAATATTTCCAATTTAGTTCGACAGCGGTAAAACCAACGTTCGATTGTTCCTACATCGCTTTACTTCCGCTCTTTCTTGAATACACACATACACACATTTACGGTCTTTTTTGCATTGTTTTTGTCAAAGTAATAAATTCGTAAACGCACATAAACTCCATCACTCTGAATGTCCGAAAGAGATTTTATGTCTCTTTTTTGTTATCATTGCGCGTAACTACAACGCACACACTTACATTTTGTAATCTACCACTGAGACAAATCTTATCGTCGTATGAGCAGCCAATCGATATTTACAGATAACTTATTTTCTACTACCTGTGACTACCTGAAAAGAGTCTAAATTGTCCTCTCGCAGATAAAAACGATCTCTTAATTTAAAAAAACTAATCTTTACTTCAAAAAAACAAAGAAAAGTGTACTGGAAATTAAGGTTAAATTGTTTTTAAAAACATGACATTAGAATTTCTACTTTTTTAAGGAAAAAATCTTACAAACTTAAAATGTGTACTTGAGTTAATAATAGTTGCACTACAATCAATATTTTTTTCTTTAATTTTATGACTTAACGTTAAAGTCAACATGACATAGTGTTATGGACATCTTATCATAGAAGTAAGAAATTTCACTTTAAACGAATGAACATTTCTTTGAAATCAAGTAAATTTTCTTAAATTTAAAGAAATTTGTTCTTCAAACAGAGACAGATTAAATATTTAATTTAAGGGCAAACTTGTTTTTAATTTCTTGTCAAATTTTTTTCAGTGTGCTATAACGCCATCTTTATGTCAAGTTCAACATTTTTTAGAGCAGTTATTTTTTTTAAATTTCTGTTTTATTATTATCACTAATATTTTTATACCCTACACCACACTGTGGTACAGGGTATTATAAGTTTGTTTCACGGCAGATGTTTGTAACACCTTAAAATAACACAGCTAGACCCACCTTAAAGTATACCGATCGACTCAGAATCACTAGCTGAGTCGATTTAACGATGTCCGTCCGTCCGTCCGTCCATGTAAAGTTGTTCGTCGACTACAGGTCGCAATTTTACTCCGATCGTTCTGAAATTTTGCAGTTAAGAGTATTTTGCGGCTGTTAAGATCGCTATTGAATTTGGTTGAAATCGGTTCAGATTTAGGTATAGCTCCCATATATATCTTTCGTCCGATTTGGCCCTTTAGTCCTATAGAAGCTGTATTTTACATCCGATCGTTTTGAAATTTAGAATGGTAGAGTTTCTTGATCCATGAACCAACATTGCTGAATTTAAAGAAAATCGGTTAAGATTTAGCTATAGCTCCCATATATATGTTTCGTCCGATTTGGCTCTTTAGTCCTATAGAAGCTGTACTTTACATCCGATCGTTTTGAAATTTAGAATGGTAGAGTTTCTTGATCCATGAACCAACATTGCCGAATTTGAAGAAAATCGGTTCAGATTTAGATATAGCTCCCATATATATGTTTCGTCCGATTTGGCCCTTTAGTCCTATAGAAGCTGTATTTTACATCCGATCGTTTTGAAATTTAGAATGGTAGAGTTTCCTGATCCATGAACCAACATTGCCGAATTTGAAGAAAATCGGTGCAGATTTAGATATAGCTCCCATATATATCTTTCGTCCGATTTGGTCCTTTAGTCCTATAGAAGCTGTATTTTACATCCGATCGTTTTGAAATTTAGAATGGTAGAGTTTCTTGATCCACGAACCAACATTGCTGAATTTGAAGAAAATCGGTTAAGATTTAGCTATAGCTCCCATATATATGTTTCGTCCGATTTGGCCCTTTAGTCCTATAGAAGCTGTATTTTACACCCGATCGTTTTGAAATTTAGAATGGTAGAGTTTCTTGATCTATGAACCAACATTGCTGAATTTGAAGAAAATCGGTTCAGATTTAGATATAGCTCCCATATATATCTTTCGTCCGATTTGGTCCTTTAGTCCTATAGAAGCTGTATTTTACATCCGATCGTTTTGAAATTTAGAATGGTAGAGTTTCTTGATCCATGAACCAACATTGCCGAATTTGAAGAAAATCGGTTAAGATTTAGCTATAGCTCCCATATATATGTTTCGTCCGATTTGGCCCTTTAGTCCTATAGAAGCTGTATTTTACATCCGATCGTTTTGAAATTTAGAATGGTAGCGTTTCTTGATCCATGAACCAACATTGCCGAATTTGAAGAAAATCGGTGCAGATTTAGATATAGGTTCCATATATATCTTTCGTCCGATTTGGTCCTTTAGTCCTATAGAAGCTGTATTTTACATCCGATCGTTTTGAAATTTAGAATGGTAGAGTTTCTTGATCCATGAACCAACATTGCCGAATTTGAAGAAAATCGGTTAAGATTTAGCTATAGCTCCCATATATATGTTTCGTCCGATTTGGCCCTTTAGTCCTATAAAAGCTGTATTTTACATCCAATCGTGTTGAAATTTAGAATGGTAGAGTTTCTTGATCCATGAACCAACACTACCGAATTTGAAGAAAATCGGTTATGATTTAGCTATAGCTCCCATATATATGTTTCATCCGATTTGGCTCTTTAGATCCAATCGTTTTTATACCCTACACCACACTGTGGTACAGGGTATTATTTAAGTATAAAATGTCCCAAAAGTAAATTTATGTAAACAATTTATACATGAATTACAAAATTTATATATCAGAGTTATTCAATATTACGAGAGTGGTGTAGGGTATTATATAGTCGGCACCGCCCGACTTTAGCCTTTCCTTACTGGTTTATACTTATATTTTACGTCATTTTTGTTATTGCGTTTTTAAGATATTTATTTATTTATAAAATGTTATATTTTGTATTTTTACATAATATGTAAATATTTTCACGAGTCCTGCAAATAAACTTCTTTAAACAAAATCACAAATTTCTTCCTTGGAAGTACTTCAGACGTGTACGCTTATGAATTCTATTGTTAGATTATTTGGTTTTCTCTCCATTAACTTATGGCAAACATCATAGGATACTGTAAAACAAATATGTATATAACTTTTTAAACTAAGAGGTGTCTGAGTGAACTATTAGGTTCAAAATTGTCCACAACAAAAACACAACTCCCCAAATGTACCATTAGTCATAGAATTAAGTACTGTTATAAAAACAAGTATAGGAAACATCGCCCATCACATATTCCCCCCTTAAATTTCCTATGAAATATGTATTTTAGCTGTTGTTTTTTGGGTAACTTATTTAAATATTTGTTACGTTCTTGTGTTGTCTACAAATAAAATTAATGAAATAATTCACTTGTCTTTTCTCGGATTTGAATATATTTGCTTATGTTGTTTTTGTATTTTTCTTCTTACAGATATTTACAGTGGAAATGGTTGGAGGCACAGCCCATAACCTACAAAACATTTCGTATGTATCGTGTCCTGGGCAAAGGTGGCTTTGGTGAAGTCTGTGCATGTCAGGTGAGTGAGTAGTACACAATGTGAAAACCAACAACAACAAAAATGGTACTTAGGTATTTCTTTGAGAATCCCCAAGGGGATTCCAACAATGCTGAATGCTGGGCCTGACAACATTTGGCCAACGAAACAGGTTATGGAAATCATGAAAATTAAATTGTATTAAATTAAGAAATATTTTAATTTCATGTACATACATAAATACGAATACATATATTCCAAGTTATTTATTGAAATATACGAAAAACCTATTAATATTACGTAATACGCTGAAAAAATTAAAATCTTTTTCAGTTACGAACTTATTTAATCAATTAATTATAGGCGACACCACACTGTGGTATTATGATTTTCTGCATTTGTTTGTAACTCCCAAAAAATAGAAAAGAAAAGATAGTTAGTTTTGAGTCAATTTAGACATTTCCGTCTATCCATATGTTCTTGTGATCAAATGCGATCATTGCAGAAATTGGTACATAGTCATTTCATGGACTAGTAAACATAAGGGTACCTTACGATATTACTTCTTGGCGCCCCTAAAAAACCTATTTGGAAGATTAAGGTACATCGGTTTATGTTTTTATTTGACTCCTTAGCAGTGTAGAAAAAATTTAAACAAACGACCTTGACTTTACATTTCAATTTTTCCAGTATAACAACTGGCCATATATGTAGATTCACTTTTTGATACAACCCTCATATGAAGTCCCACATTTTTTCAACGATGTGTCTGGATATAGAAATTTGTACTGTATTTAACAATATATGAATATTAATAATGGTTTAATATAGCCCCTACATTGTTTGGCAAATAATGGTGGAGTGTATAATACAAACTGCCCGCCAGAATTTAGTCTTTCCGTACTGCTTTACTGAACTGGATTACGGAAGATATACTTATTTGAATTTCTTTAATTGAAAATTATCAATTGTTTTTTTTACTGTTTACGATTATTCCATTTTCCTTTCTGATATATGCTATTTGATAATCCTATTAAATATTTTTAGCTAATATGATTTTGTTTTTCTTTTCACTCAGGTACGTGCCACAGGCAAAATGTACGCCTGCAAAAAACTGGAAAAGAAACGCATTAAAAAACGCAAAGGTGAATCTATGGTATTGACGGAGAAGCAAATTCTGCAGAAAATCAATTCACGTTTTGTGGTCAATCTAGCGTACGCGTACGAGACCAAGGATGCCCTTTGCTTGGTACTGACCATCATGAATGGTAAGTTTGAGTGTGAGAGCTTGGGCTAAGTAAGGTCAATGTTGTTGAGAAAGGACATCATATACACTAATGTGGCTTCATTTGTGAGGACGAAAAAATGTTAGCTTTGTTCAAAGCTTATATGCAAATATGGTTTGTTTTAAGAATATTTGCAAAATATTTCTTTTCTGTGATCCCGAAATTAGGGACTATTTGCGGTTTAAATAACCTTTAAAAATTAGATTTTTACTTACTAAAATTGCAAATTTTTATTACTTTTAGGAATTGACCACTGGGCATTAACATCTGGAACATTATTTACAGGGCGACGTGACTTCCTTCCAAAAAATTGCGATATAAAGTTACCTTTTTCTCAATTTTAGTGAAATTTTTTGTGATTTTTTTACAAAATCGGAAATAATTTTCACAATTTTGGTCCGATTTTCTCTTTTCATGGCCTGTTATAGATCTGCTGATCTCTACATTTAATTTGTATAACAAATTAACCCTTTCAAAGCCGTAATTTTTTATTTGATGGGTTAAAGCGAATTTATTGAAATCAAAATGATCCAACACGCATTATTTCAAACTCAAAATCTGAAATTATCACGAAAAATAGCAATTTTGTAAATTTTATTCAAAATATGTGCCCTGGTCTAGAACAACTGTAATATTTTTCGACTTCGAATTTTTATTTTCACTGGAATTTGAGCAATTTTAAAGAAAAAATTTTAAAATGCCCAACTTTTTAGCTTTTAGATCAATTTTATGGCAATTAATTCGCTTTAACCCATTTGGAACCAACTATCAAATATATAGTTGACGGCCTTGGAGGGGTTAATTTTTTATAAAAATTAAATCCAGAGATCAGCATTTCTAAAGCGTGATCCATTTCAAGGTTCCCTACTTTTTTAAAGAAAAAAATATAGAAAATTAAAATTGACTGGGGAAAGAACATTCTTTGGCATTTATTTTTTGAAGATTATGTCTATCAAATGTTGGCCGCGGCTACGTCTCAGATTGTCCATCCGTTGAGTCCAATTTTCGATGACTCGTTCGAGCATTTCGACTGGTAACTGGCGAATGACGCGCGTGATGTTTTGCTCCAAGGCCTGAATCGAAGCGGGTTTGTCCGCATAAACTTTAGACTTTACATATCCCCACAGGAAAAAGTCTAACGGTGTGATATCACAAGATCATGGTGGCCAATCGATCGGCTCAAAACGTAAAATTATCTGCTCACCGAAGTGTTCTCTCAATAAATCCATTGAGTGATGCGATGTGTGGGAAGTGGCGCCGTCTTGTTGAAACCAAATGTCGCCGAGATCACGAGCTTAAATTTCAGGCATCAAATAGTTCGTTATCATGGCACGATAACGGTCGCCATTGGCGGTTATGTTCTCACCGAGTTCATTTTTGAAGAAATATGGACCGATGCTTCCGGTACGTCGGATCGGGAATCGGTCAATGGCAAAATGATAGCTCCTAACGAGAGCTAAAATATTGCTCATGGGTGTCAAGGTCGTGGGTCGACTGGGAAGCGTTTTTTTGGATTTAAAAAAAATTGACTTAGCGCAATTGGCGAACGATTATTTTGATAATAAAACTGAATAATTTGTAAACGTTGTTCAGGCGTTAGTCTTTCCATGATGAAATGCCAAACAATACTTAACAAAAATAACATGACAGCATGACACGACTATTGTAAAAAGTATCTCTACTTAGATCACACTATAGTCCCTTGAAAAATGGGCGTTATTTCCATGCCTCTTTTGGTACATCCAATACAAATGGACCATTTTGCACAAAAAGTCAACGGTTTATAACTTGATATACCCAATAGTAGAAAAGTTATGACGACTTGAAGTTATATTTTCAAAAAAATCAGATTCTTATCAATTTTTTTTAGGAAAAAGTATAAATATATATAAAATCAAGTGTTCATAACTATTTGTACTATTGGGTATATCGAACCAATTTTTTTCGTCATATAGGAAATTGTATTGCCCATCCAGACATGTTGATAAGGATGAAATCGGTGCATACTCTGCTCCGATATTTACAAAATACTAGCGTACAGTAGAAAAACTTAAAAATGCAATTGAGAAACACGCGCTGAACATGTTCTTCACCCGATGTGGTCAATCTTGAGGCCCTCTAGCTCCACCCCAGTCTGACATAGGTGGTCCAAAAATAAAACTTTACTTCCCTAACACCTCTTCATCTAACATGCCAAGTTTGGTCGCAATCGGTTGTTTGGTTAAGAAACGGTCGCATTATTTCCCCTTTTTGAATTCGTACCACTGTGCAGTGTTTTGCAAAAACAGAAGAAAATTGTCTGACCAGTCTTAGTATATTGTCCATAAATTTTACAAATATTGAGTCTCACAAAATGTTTTTACTGTTCTGGATTTGTGGGCTTACGACGAATATTCTGTGAAATTTGAAAAATATCGAGGGGGAGCAATTTTTTCCACAAAGGTTTTTTCAAAAAAACTTTCGTTTAACAAATTTAAAAAAAAAAAAACATTTTTTACAAAAAAATTGTGCATTTTGTCCTCTTTAAAGCAAAATAAACTTTGCAAAAATTGGTTCAGCCGTTCGAGAGCGATTACAAATTTCGTAAAACCTAAAAACTATTTTTTTTTCATTTTTTCAAAATTTTAAACGCCCATAAATTTAAAAAAAAAAATATGATAGCGAGATCTTATTTGACCTATTTGTAACTGCTTATAAACATTTTAGACAAAAATAAACTACATAGGTCGTTATTAAATATGCTTACCCTAAATTGAAATTGGCGTTGTTGCCACTCCCCTTTTGATACCTCCCAAACAAAATAGACAAAATAAAAAATATGAAAAATATTTATTTTAATTTCCCTTACTTTTTCAATATGGGTTATCATTTATAGAGTGTTTTCTTTCCTTTTTTGTATGATAAGTACCTCCTATGTTAGAAAATATTATTTTTGTTGCATTACTTTCAATAATCTGCACATAAAAGTCAAAAATGCTAGCTTGCCCAATAAATCACACCTTGTTTAAAGACATTTCCCTAATCAAGATTTGCATTTTGAGCGCCCCAGTAGGCGAGTTGGTAGCGTACTCGCCTATGAGTTTGGGGGTCGTGGGTTCGATTCACACCAGAGGCTCTGGTCTGTCGCTGCAAACATTTAGCCATATGGTCTTTGTAACCCGGCCTTTCCCTGGACCTTAAAATTAGAATATAAATTTACTTTGTATTGTAATTCATATAAATAAATAAATAAATAAATAAGATTTGCATTTTACTTCAAATTCCAAAAAAAATATGATAGCGAGATCTTATTTGACCTATTTGTAACTGCTTATAAACATTTTAGGCAAAAATAAACTACATAGGTCGTTATTAAATATGCTTACCCTATATTGAAAAATTAGCGTTGTTGCCACTCCCCTTTTGATACCCCCAAACAAAATAGACAAAATAAAAAATATGAAAAATATTTATTTTAATTTCCCTTACTTTTACAATATGGGTTATAATTTATAGAGTGTTTTCTTTCCTTTTTTGTATGATTGGTACTTCCTATGTTAGAAAATATTATTTTTGTTGCATTACTTTCAATAATCTGCACATAAAATTCAAAAAAGCTAGCTTGCCCAATAGATCACACCTAGTTTAACGACATTTCCTTAATCAAGATTTGCATTTTGAGCGCCCCAGTAGGCGAGTTGGTAGCATACTCGCCTATGAGTTTGGGGGTCGTGGGTTCGATTCACACCAGAGGCTCTGGTCTGTCGCTGCAAACATTTAGCCATATGGTCTTTGTAACCCGGCCTTTCCCTGGACCTTAAAATTAGAATATAAATTTACTTTGTATTGTAATTCATATAAATAAATAAATAAGATTTGCATTTTACTTCAAATTGAAGTTTTGCTTAATGCCTTAAAGTATGCTATCAAAAGCTTTTACAATTAATTCTACATACATATTTACATAGAAAAACCATAAAGCGAATTATTTTTAATAATATTAAACTCAATGGGTATTTACACACAATGTTAATGTATATGTAAATACTAGCTTACCCGGTGCTCTTCGCAGCCCCCATCTTTTATCTATTTTCTGTTTAGGGTACTGTAAAATATCTATACCTCTTTCTTTCAAAATGACATGATTATTACATATGGTGCAAAATGAAGAAGATTTGATTACTTTTATATAGTGTGTTCCAAGTGTTACCCTGACATCATGGTACAATATTTATCCCTTTTCCCACTGCACCTCTGAACGTTGAAAAACTATTTTTTTTTGGTTCATACGTTAGCAACTTACCCCTAGTTTACATTGCAATAACTACATTCACACCCTGCTACAATATAAAACCATGTTTGTCCCACTGTGTATATAATGGTACGAAAAACTATTTTTTTTGGTTCATACGTTAGCAACTTTCCCCTAGTTTACATTGCAATAACTACATTCACACCCTGCTACAATATAAAACCATGTTTGTCCCACTGTGTCTATAAAGGTACGAATTTAAAAATCTAAAGTGAATAGCTCCATAGTACCACATTTAACCCTTTCTGTGTCATAATTAACCAATTTTGCACGATTGTACAATATTTTAAAATGATAGTTCATATTTCAAGATCCAAATTCGCAAGCTTAGGGCGTATTTCAACATTTTTGTACCCTATCTGTGCCATTTATTAAACTTGTTTTCCCCCACGGTTTAAGTAGAAGAATCAATTTGGAAAAACAATTTCTTAGCTTTGGCTTATGCTGTAAGATCTACCTTTGCACTCAGGGGCCACATTCAACACCTTTTGCACCACTCTCCATATTAAACACTTTTTATTACACTGTGCTTCTAAAGTACGAATTTTTATACATATCTGGGACTATTTTGTTCCCTTTTTTCCCCACTTATCACATTTAACCATTTTACCGTATTTAACTTTTTTGCTTCACCGTACCATATTTAACCCTTTTTGCTCCTCTAAACCATATTTAACACATTTTTTCCCCTCTGTAACATGTTGAACAATTTTTGCTTGCCCCAACTGCATCATAATTTTAACCTTTTTGCACCACAGTGCTACATTTTTGCAGTTCATCATAATTTTAACCTTTTTGCACCACAGTGCTACTAAAAGCATACATTTAGAAAAAAAAACATTCTTATTTCATATTTAACTTACCCTCTCTCCCTGCATCCATATTTGTACCCACTGCACTAAATGTACGTTTTTTGACCCACTATGCTATATTTAACCTTTTGGGTCCACTAAATCAAATTTAACACCTTTTTGTCCTACTATATTTTGTCCACTATATTTAACCATTTTTGCCCCACTGTACCATAGTTAACACATTTTTGCCCCACTGTTCCATAGTAAACGCTTTTTGTCCCACTGTACCATTTTTAACCCATTTTGTTCCACGTTACCATATTTTACTATTTGTGCCCACTGTAACCATTTTTGTCATACTGTACCATAATTAACCATTTGTGTCCCACTGTACCATTCTAACACATTTTTTCCCCACTGTTCCATAGTTAAAGCTTTTTGTCCCACTGTACCATATTTAACCCATTTTGTCATACGTTACCATATTCAACTAAGTGTGCCCCACTGTACTATAGTTAACCCTTTTTGCCCCACTGTGTCATATTAAACCCTTTGTTTCACTGTACCATGTTTAACAGTTTTTGCCCCACAGTACCATATTTAACCCTCTTTGCTCCACTGTACAACATTTAACACAGTTATGCCCCACTGTACTGTATAGTTAACCATTTTTGTCACACTGTACCATATTTAACCCTTTTTGCCCCACTATACCATTTTTAACCCATTTTGTTACACGTTACCATATTTTATTTTTTGTGCCCACTGTAACCATTTTTGTCATACTGTCCCATATTTAACCATTTGTGTCCCACTGTACCATAGCTAACACATTTTTTCCCACTGTTCCATTGTTATGCCCCACTGTACTGTAGTAGTTATGCCCCACTGTACTGTAGTAGTTATGCCCCACTGTACTGTATAAATAGTTACCCATTTTTGTCACACTGCACCATATTTAACCCTTTTTGCCCCACTTTATCATAGTAAATACATTTTTGCCACACTGTACCATATTTAACCCTTTTTGCCCCACTGTATCATAGTAAATACATTTTTGCCCCACTGTACCACTTTTAACCCATTTTGTCCCACTTTACCATATACATATAACTATTTTTACCCCACTGTACCATAGTTAACACTTTTTGCGCAACTGTGCCCCATTCAACTCTTTATCTCACTGTACAAAATGTTTACCCACTGTACCATATTTAACAAATTTTTGTCTCAATGTACCGTATTTAAAATGTGTCTCCACGCTAGCGTACTTAAACCTTTTTCCCCGACTGTAACATATTTAATCATATTTTCTCCACTCCACTATTTAACCGTTTTTGACCGCAGTGCTCCTAAAACCATATAAACTCTTCATATCTTATGTTTAAGTTCCAATTTTGGCAGATTGTTCCCTTTTTTCCCCATGCTCCATAATTATCCCGTCGTGTCCCACTGTGCCTCTTAAAGTTAGAATTACTAAAAATCACTTCCAATCTCCAGTTTATGTTCCAAAAGTTACCCTGGAACAATTGATCCATGTTTGACATTTTTAAGCCACTGTACTATATTTTACACTTTTTGCCCCACTGTGCCCCGAAAACTACGAATACAAAAAAAACTTAATACCCCGATCAGTTGTCATAAAGACACCCACCTACTCTCACACCAAATTTCACGATTCTAGGTCTTGCCATTTGGATTTGGCTGTTGTACCACATTTTTCCCTTTTTACCCCACTGTGTACGTAAATGTTCGAATTTCGAAAAATCCTGTCAATTTCAGAGTCTACCTCATAAGAGCTACCCTCACACCAAATTTCACGATTCTAGCTCTTGCCATTTGAATTTTGCTGGTGTACTACATTTATCCCATTTTTACCCCACTGTGTGCGTAAATGTTCGAATTACGAAAAATCCTGCCAATTTCAGAGTCTACCTCATAAGGGCTACCATCACACAATATTTCACGATTCTAGCTCTTGGCATTTGGATTTAGCTGATGTACCACATTTATCACTTTTTACCCCACTGTGTGCGTAAATGTTCGAATTTCGAAAAATCATTCCAATTTCTGAGTCTACGTCCTAAGGCCTACCCTCATACCAAATTTCAAGATTCTAGCTCATTACGTTTAGATTTGGCGGTGGTACCATATTTATCCCTTTTTGCCCCATTGTGCGGCTAATAGTACGAATTTCGAAAAATCCCGCCTTATTGCTCGTCTACGTCCCAAGGACTACCCTCCCACCAAATTTCATGATTCTAGCTTCAGCCGTTTGGCCTGGGCGATGATCAGTCAGTCAATCAGTCAGCCAGTCACGCAACAATTTTATATATATAGATATTAAACAATACAACTAGAAAAAAAAAGAAAAAGATAAAGAGAGAAATATAGAAAGTACTTGAAACCTCTCCCCTCCACCCCTCAGTCTATGCTACATACTAGAATTATTCTACAGTTTCTTAAGCTCCTTTAAGGAGGCTTTTACATTATAACAGTAACAATATGTCGATTACATGATGACTACAAGTATACGTACGGGTATATGTGGTATGTATATGTTAGTGTAGGAACAGAGGACTGGGCTAACTGGGGGTTAACCTATGTTTTTCTATTTGATTTTTGATTTGTGCTATCATCTAGGGTTCTTTGAAAATTTTGTTCTTGCCACACAAATACTAGTATATTTGTGGAGCTTTTCTTTTAGGGCTTTTGTGGATTTTGATGATTGAATTTTCAATTTTTATTTGGTTTATTTTGTTGTTGTTGTTATTGCTGTATTTCCTTTTTATTATTATTATGTGTTGTTTTGTTGCTGTCGTTGGCGTCACTGTCGTCCATTGCTGTTATTGATGATTTTAATTAAATTCCTTTCAATTTATTAACTGTATTCATAAATGTTTGCCAAGTAATCGTAAAAATGATTTAGTTTATGCCACTAGTAACCATCCATCCATTGGCTCTATTCTATACTATTCAGCAAAAAAGAACAAAAACAGACAATTTCAATATTCATTCGAATTTGGCTTCACTACCGAATGGAATAACGAAAGTAATTGAATTATTCCTTTAACAATTGACAACAAAGCGTGTGTGTGTTGTGGCCAATAACAAATACGAAGGACTATACGTAAATGTCTAAAACCATATAACATATCTCGTAGCATTTGACTTGAAGCGGAGGAGGTGGAAGGAGTAAGATGTGTTTCTCCTATAATGAGTTTTTATTCAATAGTAAAACAGAAAACATAAAAGTACAAGTAAGAAAATTTAAGTTGGGTAAATCGACTAAATTATACCCTCACTTAGTGAATATTGGATCAGAATTTTTAATATTAGTCTATGAATGGTTTGCCTTATGTTTGCCTTAAAATGTTATTAAAAGTTGCTAAATGATAAAATAAGAACACGCTATCCTTTATTTTTTGAAAAAATGATTTCTACAATTTTAAGGGGATTTTAAATTAAAAAAAAATTAGGTTTTTACGAAATTTTTAATTGCTCTTGAACGGCTGAACCGATTCAAAGTTTACGTCGTTTGAAAGAGGACATAAAGGACTTTTTTTTTTAATTTTTATCGATTTTATTTTAATTTTAATTTAAAAAAATTGCCTTTATTATTTTAAAATTCACACCGAATATGCACCAGAATCTCATAAATACGAAACAGTAATTGCATTTTTTGATACTCAATATTTGTACAAGTTACGGGCGAAATACTAAGGAAGGTTTGGACATTTTTTAAATTTTTCTTCTGGTATGATTTGGTCATTTTGTGTGGGAGGTAACAAATGGGGGGTGCTAATAATGACAATATTTTGCCGGACCGTAGATACTACAAAAGCTTTACACTGCACAACATTTCAAGTATTAATATTCACTTTTACCAAATTTTATTTAACTTTGTGTATCAAATGGTCACTTTGTATGGGAGGAACCAAAAGCGACTAGGACACTTCGCCCATTTGTATCCCCTCACCTTATTTGCTACGAGCCAAAAGTGTAACACATCGAAGGAGTAACCTAAGACCCTAAGTATGTTCGGCGGATATCCGTTTTGGGTCATTTTAAGTCGAAAGAGCAATGTCCGTCCGTCTGCTGGCTGGTGAGCGCTATAACTCTCGAAAGGAGTAACCGATTGACTTCAAATTTGCAGTCGGATGTGCTAATATTTTCTTCTACTTCCGAGTAAGTTCGAAGATGGGCCATATTGGTCCACTCCTAGTACTTCCCCCACAAAGGGTTAATATTTAGTGAAATATTGATAATTTAATAACTTCTATACTACCTATTTGAATCCTCTGAAATTCTACACATAGTATTAGTTAATTAGTCACTATTGCCTGACTAATTAACTAATACTATGTGTAGTTGCCACGCCCCTTTTGGTACCTCCCGCACAAATGGACAATTTTGAACCAAAAGTTACCAGCTTATAACTTTAATACCAGTGCATACAAATACTTGAAATTTTGTACAGTGTAATGCTTTTATAGTACGTAGAGTCCAGAGAAAAATGGGCGCTATTGGCCCGCCCCTTTTGGTACCTCCCACACAAATGGACCATTTTACACCAAAAGTTAATAGCTTATGACTGTAATACCAGTGCATACAAATACTTGCAATTTTGTACAGTGTAATGCTTTTATAGTACCTAGAGTCCAGAGAAAAATGGGCATTATTGCCACGGCTTTTTTGGTACCTCCCACACATTGGACCATTTTGTACCAAAAGTTACCAGAATTAGCTGTGCGATTAACAGCTTTGAGCCCTTTAAATCACCTTGACCAGACGGCATTGCTTCAGCAGAAATGCAGAAAATATTAGGGTACTCTAATCCCTGGCTGGAGAAAAGTTATGAAGCCAGTATCAGGCTCTCATATATCCACAATTAATGGAGGGACACCAATGTTGTATTCAAACCCAAAGCAGGAAAGATATCGCACACTATGCCAAAGGACCTTAGGCCAATTAGCCTATCCTCCTTGAAAGGTCTGGAAGGAGTTTTAGATTCTTTAATTAGATAAAACCTGGATACAAAACTCCTGTTGAGGAACCAACATGCTTACAACAAGGGCAAGTCTACAGAATCTGCCCTGTACGAAATGGTGGGCACTATCAAATCGTCCCTACATTTCAAGGAATTCACTATGGTTGTCTTTCATGACATAGGACGGGGCTTTTAACCGCATTCACTCATATGCGGCTTGCTCAACAGAAGACGCATAACAGCAAGTGTTGGGTCCACAACTCTTGCAAAGTTTGTAAACAATAATTTGTAACCTAGTGGTGAATGGAATCCTGTTTGTAAACAATAATTTGTAACCTAGTGGTGAATGGAATCCTGTTAGATCTAGAGCGCTGTTGCGGCAAAGTCGTGGCATATGCTGAACAAAGTTTCTTTACATTTTTTGCGAAAAAATATTTTTTTTCCGTTACTTTTTGAAAAAGTGTAGGAATTTTTTTTTCACTTTTTTCAGCATAACATTCAGGGGCTCGTAATTTTTCACTAACAATGTTTGTTGTTTCACTAACAAAATTGTAGACAACGTAAATCTGAACAACTTTTGTGAACATATCAATACAATCTGAACGCGTCTAGGTACCCTAAATAGCTCAAAAAACCACATTGTACCCCAAAAATATTAGTATTTCACTATTATTTTTTGGTGTTTGTGTTAAGTTTTGAGCTCCGAGATTGTTCTCTCCCAGCGATTTTGGTTTCAACCACAGCCACCACGTTGCACCCTCGACTGCCGCACGTTGCCCCCAATAGAGTCCTCACCAATAGTCAGGCCGGAACCTGAGGGCTTTTCTGACTGCCGTGTTACCAGATTAAGTGCTCTGGTCCGACTGCGTAGCCGAAGATACTACCAGTTAGACTCTAGAAAATCTAGGACTGGTGACCAATCTGGGATCACTGTCCAGTCCCCATCGGAGTACAATATAAATACTCCGTCTTGTTATAGCTCACAGACAACCAGATACCTGCGGTGTCTATCTAGCCGATACCTGCAGTGACAATCAAGCCGAAATAATGGCAATAAGCTGAGTCGTAACATAGTGACCAACACTGGCTTTATCATTTACTCGGACAGCCAGGTTGCGCTCAATTCTCTGGATGCAACATCCCTAAACTCACAAACAGCCCTCGACTGCCGCAGATCTCTTAACGAGATGGCTGATCAGTTTAACATATTCATACCTCATATGTGTACCAGGGCATAGATAGCGATATCCCTAGAAACTGTAAAGCTGATAAACTTGCTAGAAAAGGGACGACATTGCTTAACTATCGAAGAATTTTCATATATTGGTGCGCCACATTAAAGTGTTGGCTCATGCTAGAGCATTCAGGCAGTTCAACGAAAGATAGGCAGAAATCGGCACCAGTGGGGTATCTAGGCAAATCTGGCTATGATTCGACCTAAGAAGGTCAAAATATATTTTCACACTGGAGACGAAAACACTATCTACGTGAGTGTCAGTTCTGACGGTGTTCTGTGTGTGTTGAGTCCCATTAATTATAGCCTCACTTTAGTTTGACGAGGGTATATATCATTTGCTACGAAAAAAAGTGTAACACATCGAAGGAGTGATCTAAGACCCAAAGTATGTTCGGCAGATATTCGTTTTGGGTCATTTTAAGTCGAATGAGCAATGTCCGTCCGTATGTCTGTCTGTCTATCTGTCTGGAGTAACCGATTGACTTCAAATTTGGTACGTGGTAATATTTTTTCTATCTCCGGCTAAGTTCGAAGATGGGCCATATTGGTCCACTCCTTCTAGTACCTCCCCCACAAAGTGTAAAAATGTTGTGAAATATTGAATATTTAATAACTGCTATACTACTTATTCGAATCTTCTGAAATTCCACACATAACATTAGTTTATTAGTCGCTATCAACTCGAGAAAAATGGGCCAAGTTTCTACGACCCAAATGCACCATTTTGCACCAAAAGTTAACAGCTTATAACATTAATACCAGTGTATAAAAATACTTGAAATTTTGTACAGTGTAATGCTTTTATAGTGTCTATAGCCCTGTGAAAAATGGACGCTATTGCCATGCCCCTTTTTGTACCTCCCACACAAAGGTACCATTTTGCACAAAAAGTTAAGAGCTCACAGCATGAGTACCAATGCACGAAAATGCAACAACATTTTGCACAGTGTAACATTTTTGAAGTTCCTATAGCCCTGTAAAAAATGGCCGTTATCACCACGCCCCTTTTTGTACCTCCCACACAAAATGGTGTATTTGTTAAAACACTTCTGGTACCTCCCACACAAATTGACAGAATAATTCGTTTAATATTCCATATTACATTACTCACAAAGTGAGGGTATACCTTAGTCGGTTTACCCGACTGAAACTTTCTTACTTGTTCTGCAGGATCTGTTGTGATGAGGAAAAAGTGGAAATCATTGAACACCAACATGCTACCGTAACGCATTGAGTAAAAATCACCAGACTTGAGTCGACCTTTGTAAAAAGCCTGACAGGTATTTCCGGTACCGATATTTGTTCTATTAATAACTTTGTTTATCAAACAGGTTGGTTTCCATTAAGGGCATCTGAGCCCGTGGTAACACTAGGGACCTACATTGGTCTATGTGAGCTGGCAAATCCGGCTGCCACCCTAACCTAAACCCAAAAAGGGGTTTGAAAGAGTGGATCATTATAGCCTATTTGTGAAATTTGCTAAGATAGAAACAAACATTACCTTTCCAGAGTTATCGTGTCCCAGCCAGACAAGCGGACGGACGGACAGACATTTCTCAAATGTCTTAAAATGTATTAAGATGGATTTCCACCGAACATACTAATGTGTCTTAGGTAACTCCTTCAATGTGCTACACTTTTGGCTCGTAGCAAATGATATAAAAAGGATGGGACAGTTATGTTTGTATGTTTCAACGCTTCGATTGTCTCTGGATGCTTTGCGTAACATTTATCCTTAATGGCTCCCCACAGAAATAATCCAAAGGGCTCGATTCACAAGTCGAAGTAATCGGTAGTTAAAAATTTAAATGGCCCACCCTTTACCATCCTTCACTAAGGGTATAAGCATTAAACATAGCCTTAATACAGGGTTTTCCAACAAGAGGTGTTATTTTGAATCACCCGGTATTTCGTTAGCTGTCACTTTTGAAGCTTTTATTCTTTGACATTTGACAAGTAGAAAAAACGCCATTACTAAAAATGGAACGATATACGATTCAACAACGCATCTCCACCTCGGTGGCTACGTCAACAAGCAAAATTGTCGCATCTGGGGCTCGGAAAACCCAAGAGTTATTGTTTAATAGCCTCTCCATCCTCAACGTGTGACTGTTTGGTGCGGTTTATGGTCCGGCGGGGTCATTGGACCTTACTTTTTCGAAAATGAGGTTGGATCAACAGTTACGGTGAATGGATTGCGCTATCGAGAGATGATTAATGATTTTTTATGGTCGGAGTTGGATGGTATTGATCTGGACAACGTTTACTTTTAACAAGACGGCGCTACGTGCCACACAAGCAACGAAACCATTGCTCTGTTACGGAAAAGTTTCCGGACCGTGTTATCTCTCGAAGAGGTGATCACAATTGTCCACCGAGATCTTGTTAACACCTTGCGACTTCTTCCTTTAGGGCCACTTGAAAGATAAGGTCTACGCCAACAGCCCAGCGTCGATGCAAGACCTCAAAGATAGAATTCGTGAGGCTATCGAGGATATTGGGCAGCCACTTTGCGATTTAGTTATGGAAATTTTCATGAAAAGGATATGGTCCTGTAAACGTGGTCGTGGTGGCCATTTGGCTGATCTTGTTTTTCATTATTAACGGCATACCTTCCTCTTTATTATGAAATAAACATCCGATCATTTTCTCAAAAAATATAATTTTTCTTTGAATACCAAAATAACACTTCTTATTGGAAAACTCTTTATCTTCGGTCAATGCAGATGGAAACAGTTACGTTTGCGTATCATGAACTAAATTAAGTATGTTACTCATACGCTCCAGTAGCTACAGTGGACAATATCTAAACGGTTCTTACTCATACGCTACAGTGTACAATATATATTAAGTTACTTATACGCTTAGGTGTTCGAAATCTTTTTGATTAACATTTTAAAGCATTCATCTTACTCCATTTATGTACATATTTTATTTCTCATATTTTATTTTAGTAAAATTAATTTCTGGATTTTTTTTTAAATCATTTTAGCTTTCTAGCTGCGCAATCTTGCGCACGATAACCTTTCAAAAATTCCCGTAGGTCGTTATTAAAATGTTTAACTTAATTAATATTGTAGTCTAGAGAAACTCCTATACTGCTATCTCTAACATATAAACCAGATTTAATTACTTATATACAATTGTTTCCTTTATTTTATTTTAAACAAAAAATAAAAAATATTATAAATTTTTTCCAGGCGGTGACTTAAAATTTCATATTTACAATATGGGTGGTGATCCCGGTTTCGAAATGGTACGAGCACGATTTTATGCCGCAGAAGTTGTCTGTGGCCTCGAGCATTTACATCAACAGGGCATTGTGTATCGGGATTGTAAGCCGGAGAATATATTACTCGATGATCATGGACATGTGCGTATTTCCGATTTGGGTTTAGCAGTGGAAATTGATGGTGAAATGGTACGAGGTCGTGTAGGAACTGTGGGTAAGTTGTGAAGACTGTAAAAAAAAAAGAATGCAAGAGAATTTTGTAAACATATTTCTTTTTCTATCTCTTTGCCCCTAGGCTATATGTCGCCTGAAGTTATTGATAATGAAAAATACTCATTCTCACCGGATTGGTTTAGTTTCGGCTGTCTGCTGTACGAAATGATTGAAGGTCAAGCTCCGTTTAGAGCGCGCAAAGAAAAAGTCAAACGTGAAGAAGTCGACAGAAGAGTTAAGGTAAGTTAGAAAGTCGGTTTAATTCGTTTATTTATTCATTAAAATTTTAACGTTTTGCTTATTTGTTTCCCCATTTTTTCTCTTCTTAGGAGGATCCTGAAAAGTATTCTAGCAAATTTAGCGATGAGGCCCGTTCTTTATGCCAACAATTACTCGCCAAATCTATAAAACTACGTTTAGGTTGCCGCAATGGCCGCTTTGGTGCTCGTGAAGTCAAACTGCATCCGTTCTTTAATTGTATCAATTGGAAACGTTTAGAGGCTGGCATGGTTGATCCACCATTTGTACCAGATGTAAGTAGTATTACTCACTTTGTGAGTAATGTAATATATAACTTTACACTAATAAATCTGTCAATTTGTGTGGGAGGTACCAGAAGGGGTTTTCCAAATACACATATTTTTCGGTAAACAGTACATTCTTAAATACATTGCATTGTGCTGAACTATAAGCGTTTATGTGCACTGGTATATTAAAGTTACGAGCTATGTAATTTTGGTATGATTTGGTCATTTTGTGTGGGATGTACAAAAAGGGGCGGGGTGATAACGCCCACTTTTTACAGGACTATAGGCACTATAACAGCATTACACTGTACAAAATTTCAAGTATTTGTATGCACTGGTATTAAAGTTACAAGCCGTTTACTTTTGGTACGAAACGGTCCATTTGTGTGGGAGGTACCAAAAGGGGCTGTACAATAATGCCCATTTTTTACCGGACTATAGGCGCTACAAAAACATTATACTGTAGAAAATTTCAAGCATTTTTATGCACTTGTATTAACGTTATAAGCAGTTAAATTTTGATGCAAAATGGTCCATTTGTGTGGGAGGTACCAAAAGGGGCATGCCAACTTCACTCATTTTTCTCGAGTTAATAGCGACTAATATACTAATATTATGTGCAGAATTTCAAAAGATTCGAATAAGTAGTATAGAAGTTATTAAAGAATCAATATTTCACTAAATTTTAACCCTTTGTGTGGGAGGTACCAGAAGGAGTAGACCAATATGGCCCATCTTCGAACTCATCCGGAGATAGATCAAAATATTACCACATACCAAATTTGAAGTCAATCGGTTAATCCTTTCGAGAGTTATCGTGCGCACCAGCCAGCAGACAGACAGACAGACAGACGGACGGACATTGCTCATTCGACTTAAAATGACCCAAAACGGATTTCCTCCGAACATACTTAGGGTCTTAGATCACTCCTTCGATGTGTTACACTTTTTTCCGTAGCAAATGATATATACCCTCGTCACACTAAAGTGAGGGTATAAAGACACTTTCTAATGTATCTGAGTGTAGTGAAACTATGTGTATTCAATCGGTCCTAGTAAACCCATTAATAGACAGACAAATTTTTAAAGTCCCTAGCTAAACTTATAAAGTTTATAACTCCTAAAATAAGCGTCCAGAGCGAAAACGGTGGAATTTTGGTATCATTTATTTATTTGTGAACATTTTGAATTTCCCCAGCCAAACTTCGAATGGCTATAAATCCTTTCATAACCGTCCTTTGGTATCACTAATTTTTTGGGATGAACATTTAAATGTTTATAAATCCTTAAATAAGTGTCCCAGATCTAAAATGACTACATTTTATTTATATCTCAAGGCTTTCTCACAAAAATACATATAAAGAATAAAATGCGGTCAATTTAGATAAAGTAATTCATAACCGAAACCTGGATAAATCAGAAATATTATATTAATTTTTTAGTTGAT
This sequence comes from Eudasyphora cyanicolor, assembly GCA_963930755.1. Classification (NCBI taxonomy): domain Eukaryota; kingdom Metazoa; phylum Arthropoda; class Insecta; order Diptera; family Muscidae; genus Eudasyphora; species Eudasyphora cyanicolor. The sequence goes on from OZ005734.1 coordinate 237,102,899, forward strand.
TTTGAAATATCCGTCTGTCCATATATCCTTGTAGTCAAAGTGAAAGTCAGAAGACTAATTAACAAAAATTGTCTTCGGTAGCTTAGTGGTTAGTGCATTAGATTTGGATCCCGAAGGTGCTGGGTTCAACTCCCAGCCATGGCACCGGAAAAATTTAACATCAACATTTCATGTTTTCATCATAATTCGAGTTCCTGCAGCTAAAAATAACTCACCGGGCGCACTACCACTACAACAACATCTGATCACACAAGTCATGACGACTATTAACAGAAATGCAGGGCTTCTAGTGGAGAATAGAAACGGAGCACTCAAATAACATCCATTCCCTGATATTAACAGACGAATTTTAATTTACAACCGGACAACATTGAGTGGATGAAAACAACATAAGGTTCCCGCCATTATCGGATATATGCCAGAACGAAGTCTTTAATAGAAATAGACTTAAGGATTATCAACTCAGCGTCTCCAAGCTGCTACAACAACAACAACAACAAAAATTGGCTTTTCTTGGATTAAGGACGATCCCTATTATTAAAATGGATCCCTATTATTTAGGTTTAGGTTAGGTTGGCAGGCGGTTTTACCAACTCATGGGCTCAGATGCCTCTCATCCAAACGAAATTGTTTGATATGCAAAGTTATCGGCAGTACGAATGTCGGCACCGGAAAGATCTGTTAAACTTCCTAAGGCTGACTCTAGTATAACCAGACGTCGTTTACTCAATGCGGGACAGTAGAAAATAAAATTCTAGAAGTCTTATTTGACAATTATTAATTTGAAGGTTAAAGATTTGCCACAGAAAAACATTTTGATCCGCTTACCCTACTTCAAACATACCCAGTGGATAAAACCACGGCCGAAGGCCTGCCACGGAGAGGCAAGCTTTGTAAAAGACCAAAAATGGGTGATATTTCATTTGAGACTTGTGTTAAAGTTCATTACTGTGTGAGCAATTTTTCATTATTTATTTTTAATTTTTCTTGAAAAGTATTAAATGTCCAAAAAGTTTAGGCGATTTTACATTATTCTTTTTGATTGATTATTTGCATAGCTAATATGGACTATATCTGTCCCAGTTTTTTTATATGCCCCTTAACAAATCCCCAACTATTTCAGTTTTATTTTCTCCTAGCGGACACAGTTAGGTTAGGTTGGCTGAGGATGACGCCTGGTGAGTGAGACCAAGCGTCCACTAAGACCATAATTGATCCATAGTAATTTCTCATAAATTCTTCTTCTTCCAAGTCAGTTAATTCTAGAATTCCGATCTGATGCATTAATGAATACAAGTCTCAGAAGGTCCAACCCTTTAAGTTCGTCCAGCTCCTGAAAGAAAACAGAGCCCAGTATTTTGTTTCTTGTGTGGAATAAAAATGAACATTGGCAAAGAAAATTAAAAGTATCTTTCACTTCGTCAGGGTCTTGACACCAGCAGCATAAGTCGCCATTTTTTAGTCCTATTCTAAGCATATACTTACCAAGGCTGTTCTGTCCTGTAATAAGTCCCGCAATCCGTATATTCGATTTGTCTGACCCTAACAGTATCACAGTATTCAATGAAGACATACGAGTATCACCCCAAAGAGCTTTGGTTTGCTCACATCCTGCTGTTGATTTCCATCTCTGTTGCCCAAGGTTTTTATATTTCGATTTAATATCAAAGTAGGTTAACGAAAGGGGTGGGTAGACATCTCTCTTGAAGTTACTCGCCAAACAAGCTGTGATCCTTATGCACCTGCTTCTCCCAGTGCATCTTCTATGGCTGATGGAAGGACATTATTAAATACACCTTCGATACCAAGGAACACTTCCAGAGTGAACTCCTTAAAGTCCAGGGTCCTTTCAATAGAATGGACACCACTATGTAGAGCTGAGTCTAGCAATCTACCTTCAAGTAAGCATGTTGGCATCTAGAGAGGAAGCATATATCAAGTTTGCTTTGGATATGCTCATATAGAATTCTCTCTAACCTCTTGACGAAGAATGAAGAGAGACTAAAAGGTATACAATTTTTGGCGGGGCTGTGGTTTAACCTACCTACCTTTGGTATGAAAACCACCTTTACTTTCCTCCATGCACTGATATAAAAATCTTCGTCATTCGTCAAAAGTCAGCTAACGTACGGATAATCCTATCGATGAATTTGTTCGTCGCCCTGACGAATCTCGGTTCAATCTCTGGAAACTATAGTTTCGAGGGTTATCGTTCGCTCCAGTCAGACTTACGGATGGACGGACATGATTCAATGACTTAATGTGTTCTAAAACGGATTTCCTCCGCATATACTTAGGGTCTTAGGCCACTCCTTTGATGCGTTACACTTTTGGTATGTGTTATATATACACTTATTGATATATGTATTAGAAATCAAATAAATCCCCATATTTTTTTTATTTATGAGCACGATTCATCGTAGGGATGCTATGTAATCACCCTGTAGAGATTTTTTTATTCCCCTAAATAGTTCTTGTTCTAGTATACTTAAACAGAGATTCGTCACGGCGACGAACAAATTCCTAGTTAGGATTATGCGTACGTTAGCTGACTTTTGACGAATGATGAAGCTTTTTCTATTAGTGTGATAGAGGAAAGTACGTTAATCTCAGACAATCTCTAAATATATCTACGAGATTGTCAGATACCACCTCAAATGACTCTTGTAGCTTTATGGGATAAATTCCATCGGATAATGAGCAATCACAGTTTCTCCAACATTTTTTTAGTTTATAGGCTATTTGTCCCTTTACCATTAGTAGCCAAAATCGTCCATATCGATTCATGTTTTTATATGGCCCCTTGTAAAGGTCCCTTCGGATTATACTGAATATATTTTGAACCGATTTGGCTAGATTTAAGTATTTATACATTATATTGCCTGGAATCGTCCCTAGAGAAGATGTGACACGCCGGTCCATGTTTTGATATAGCCTCCCATATAAAGATTCCTTCCAATTAGATTTGTTGAAGCTCTACAGTACACATTATATAACCGATTTTGCTAAAATTTAAGCATTTATACTTTATATTGCCTGGAATAGTCCCCGTATGAAAATGTGACTCATCAGTCTAAATTATATATAAAGGTCCCCTTCTATTTGAGTTATTTTTCTCCTGGAAGTCACAATTTACAATTAATCCACCTAAAAATTGACAATTTGTAGTGTATTTGGACCAATACAATTTATGTCCAATATCGGCTCATGTTTTAGTATACCGTCCATATATAAAAGGTGGCGCAAAAGTAATCCTCCTATCAGAAAATGCTATAAATTTTGCGATTGGCCCCTAATGTCAGTTCTGTTTTGACATTTGTGTAGTAAACACATGCGAAATACACGTTAATAAACAATGTTACGCTATACTGCTCCAGAACGCGGAATATTGCTGACTATTTATTTGACCAATAATCGGTCGGTGACTTTGGCACAGATTTCCTGGCCGTCCAACGCCTACTGGTGAAACACTGCGACGTTTAGCCGCTCGCCTCGAAGATACTGGCACAACACGAGATGCTGCCAGGCGTGGCAGACCCCGGAGTAGCCGTTCTGCAGAGACTATTGTTGCAGTAGCCGAGGATGTCATGGAAGCGCCGTCGACATCGACCAGACGACGTGCCACGCAAATGGGTATCAGTCGACGGTCTCTACAGCGAATTTTGGTACAAGATTTGAAGATGTTTCCGTACAAAGTCCAGACGGTGCATCAGCTGTTAGCTGCTGACCGCCAATCGCGTCTAACATAACATCGAAAGGTTACTTTTGCGCCACCTGTTAGAATAGAGATCAAATACAATTATTATTTAGGAATTTATCCAAACATTTTTTGTTTAAAAACTATTTTCAAACCGTTGCAGACTTTTCGAATTGAATTTTTCATTGATTTCGAGTTATATCTTACAATTTAAAATGGCATAAAAAGCAATAACTTTTGTTTTAAAGCACTTTTTAAAGAAAAGATTCCAAGTTATCATTTGTCTGTCAATCTAACAAGCAATGTATCATTATGCAAGATTATAGCATTTAAATTGTAAAGGAATTTTGCGAACATTTAAAAACATACCTTTAAATTACTGAAAAGCATAACACTTGTATTAAAACAAGTAAGAAAGTTCAGTCGGGTAAACCGACTTATGAATGCCCTCACCTTGAGTCTCAAAAAATATTATTAATTTTTTTTTTAAATAAAATTGCCAATAATGGTCTCTTTTCTCAGGACTCTAGATACTATAAAAGCATTACACCGTACAAAATTTCAAGTATTTATATTCACTCGTGTTAAAGTTAAAATCTGGTAGCTGATGGTACAAAATGGTCCATAAGTGTGGGAGGTACCAAAAGGGGCGTGCCAATAACGACCACTTTTCTGCAGACTATAGGTACTATAAAAGTATTACACTGCACAATTCGTTATCATCTCACGATAGCGAACACCATTCACAATAACTGCCAGACCGGCCTCATTTCGAAGAAGTATGGCCCTATGACGTCGCCAGCCCATAAGCCGCACAAAGAGAACTGGGCGAGCATGCACAGATGTTTTGACATCTCCTACAGACCCGGTTTGCTTAAGTTTGCGCACAATTCTCCCGAATGTGGACACATTTAGTCGATTATGCTGATCAAAAACACATCACGAAGTGCACGAAATGCATTTTGATTTGAACGCCGCAATTTCGTAAAAGGCTTAAAAAAATTTAACTCGTTGCTCGATTGTGTATCTTTCCATGGTTCAAATTGAGTTAGTCTGAAATTGAGAAATGTCAAATGAAATGCAGAAAAAACTTGATGTTTAGGTGTGGTTCACATTCAACATCGGCCCTTACGTTTTAACCACCCTTTAGATGACATGTTTTTTATTCACTTTCCTTGAATTTTGTTGTGAAATTTTTACTTTATTAAATTTTAACAATTTGTAGTAATAACGGCTTATTTATCCTGGCCAAACTTTAGTCTTTCCTTAATTGTTTTTATATTTTTTTGTATTTTCCAGCCCCACGCAGTTTATGCCAAAGATGTCTTGGATATTGAACAATTCTCGACCGTAAAAGGTGTAAATATTGATGATTCCGATTCGAATTTCTATACGAAATTCAACACTGGTTCCGTATCCATATCATGGCAAAATGAAATGATGGAAACTGAATGTTTTGGCGAATTAAATGTATTTGGCCCAGATGATAATCCCACACCCGATTTGCTAATAAATGCCATACCTCAACCAGACACAACCGGTTGTTTTCCCTTCAGAAGAAAGGTAAGACATACATAATATGATATATATGACAATTTCCTATGCTCTCAAAAAGAGATTAGTAAATTAATTTTGAAATTTGTAATTAACTATTTTATCGGTCATATAGTAATTATTTCAATTTTCTCTCTTTTTTGCAGAAAAAGCAACCGGCCAGAACACAACCCATACCCATTCCTGAACACTTATTAACCACTAGTCACAGTGTTAGTTCAACAACTGTTGAGAGCTGATAGAATAGAAACATCATTACTACTACAACAACAATAACAACCACAACAAATGCTATTACTACTGACACCACTACTAATGACACTACAACAACATCAACTAACTATCAAAACTGTTCTTTACGTAATTAACCAAGAAAAAAGCAAGCAAAAAGAAATTACTTTATCACGATTAAAACAAAAAATCGGAAATGAAAACTTCTCCTCACATCCAACTCCCTGACCTCTCTGCCACCTTAACTATATAGCACAAAAACAAAAGCCACTCATTCGTCATCATGAAGCATTCTAAACTTTTTGCTAGGAAACCAATCTACATTTTACCAAAACTTACGACAAGAAATACTTCGATTGAATTGAAAAAGTCAATGGAAATTAATTTTAACGGGAATGAAATCCTTTAGCCGCTGCCGCACAAAAAGGAATCTATACCCATCTAGCCATCCATACACACATATATATACATACAGACATACAACCTTCTTCTAAAATCGTACATACATACATACACACACACACACATACAAGTATACATTTGTATAAGTTTTCTCTTGATTGTAAGAAAGAAAAGAAACTAAACCAACTCCCACATACATACATAGCGTGCTAAGATCCTACAGCGATACATTGTAGTCCTCCTCTCCTGATGTTTTAGGAGATTTATTTTCTAGTTTAGTTTTTAAAATTTACTACAGCGTGTTTCGTTTTATTTTATTCATAAGTAGTACGACATTATCAACAATTAAAAAAAATCAATTTAAAATGTATGTATGTAAAATTAATAATATTTGTTTGTAAATTTTTTCCCTTATTTGTAATTGTATTTTTATTTCTCTTCTTTTTCTCCTCTAATTTTTTCTCTACAAATAAGTTGCGTATTTTTTAAAATATTATTTACGAAATTCAAAAGACTTTGTTTTAAAAAAAAAGAGAATCTTATCTAATAAAACTAAAAACTATTACATACATGTTTTTTATGCATATTTACAAAATGAGCAACAGAAACGCATAATTTATACTCTTAAACAAAATATGTACAATAAATTTTTATGTTTTAATTGTAAATGTTGTAAGAAAATTGCACAATCTTGTTTTGTTTATTTTGAGATTTTATTACTATTGTTTTAATAAAAATCTAATAAGGAAATATCCGCACAAAAAATTACAAAATAATATACATAGATATTTTTTAACGAAATTTTATAATGGTTCCAAACAAAAATGTGGAAATTGTTTGTCGTCAGTGATACACTCCTGCTCATAATTATAATAGATGTGTGCATCTAATCGGTTGGTAAGAATCTTGTAATACTCTTCTGAAATGTATGCTAAATTTCCCTCCCAAAACAAGACAAAACACGAAATTTGTAAAAGTTAGAGCCGAAAATACGGGTCTGTTCTGTAATCACGGCGATTTGAAATCACGGTGATTTTAAAATCACCGGCGACTTAACATCACTTTTGGAGTTCGAAATCACCCAAACATATTTCGAACAATCTTTTTTGGGAGTCAATGAATAATAAACCGGTCGATTTCGAACTCCAACAGTGATTGTAAGTCGCAGGTGATTTTAAAATCACCGTGATTTCAAATCACCTTGCTACAGAACAGACCCGATAGTTTTTCTATAATTTCAGAAAAATTTGTTTCAGAATAATAAAATATAAAATTAATTGTTTTAATTAATGTTCAGACCTCATTTTAATTAATGTTCTATATCCATTGAATAATCTAAGGAAAAAAAGCTAGAAAAGTTCAACCAAATATGGGTAAAATCAAGCTAAAAACTTTGTCTGATTTAAAAGCTGTATCTATTCTCAAGTGTATCTATTACTATGAGCAAAATTTTTTTAAAAACACACATCAACTCGTAAAAAATAAGAGAATCAGCCAACATGACATAATAACCATAAATATAAAGGAAAAAATGTGCATACATATCAGAAGATTATGTGTATCAAGGATTATGTGGAGGTCTGTAAAAATTAATAGTATAAAATACGAAATTTCTAATACAAATGAAAACTCTGCTATAATTATATTGATTCCTTGTTTCTAAATTATGCTGAATATTTAAATTCCTTTAAGATTTTTTAACTTGTTTTAAACTTCTTTATAATTTTGATCACATCATGTAACAGGATGAAAAAATCCCCATTCTAATAACATCCTTATTTTTCATGTTATGGGCCCCAGAATATATACAACTAATAATCCATATTTTCACTTCAATGGAAAGGATTTTTTTAGAAAATATTATAGTTCGGAGTTTTAGGAAAGGTTTGTTCCAAACGGATTTTAGCCTTTGAATACTGGTTTTTAATGCATTCCATTGTTTTGAAGATATCAAGTAGTTTTGGTGAAATATATATTTTTTTCAATGACAATTTTAATAATTTTTAAAAAATATATATATGTATATATAAATGAAATGTGGGGTTGGGTTTTCACAGATAAAAGGGAAGAATATATCTGCTATCTGACCGATCTGGATAGAGCTGCTCCAAATGAGAAGCAAAATTAAGTGGCATGTTATCGATATCTAGCTTAGTTATCGAGTTATTGTAGGTTAAAGTTCGAAAAATCAATTTTGTTTGTTCCAAATCCGAAATTAGAAGAATAAATCGACAATTTTTTTTAGTTATCGATAACTGGCTTAATAATCGATATCTTCCATATTTATCAATTTTGAAATTGTTATCGATAAAAAATTATATTTTTTCATTTAAAGCAAAATTACAAATTAAAATAAATTGTAAAAGAATATATGTACATGCTCTTTAAGGAGCATGTATATATGGGTAGGTCCATTTTTGGCCTATTTTTTATACAAAATTTAAGAAAAAGAAATTAGATCGATTCTGAGATATCGCAATTTATATTTTTGTTTCCGCGAAAAGTGACCGAAAAAAAATTTAAAAATAAAATTCATATTTTTATGAATTTTTATTCCAGTTGGCGTCGTCGACGTTGTCACATCATTTTCGTCATATCTATGAAGTTCTAGCTTTGCCATCTTTACGCCAAAACAAATGTTTTTGGTATCCATGAACTAACAAAAACCCTTTTTATAACATAAAATTTTTCAAAAAATTTATGAAGTCGTCAATCTAAACAGGGTCGACTAAGAATCGACGTCGACGACGCCAACTGGAATAAGGTCGAATGTCTTATGCCTTGTAGCATTAAAATTAACTTGAAAATCCCACTACAGAGGCAAAACATCTATTTTTCTGAACTTTGACCTCGCCCCTGCCTCCAATTTTTTATTAATATTTTTAATATTGTAGGTCATTACTCCCACATACTAGGGAAACATTTTCTGAGAATTTGAGAAAGATCTAATTTTTGGCCTGTAACACTTGAGGAAGACCTACCCATTGTTGTCTGGGCATATCCCAGAGGAGAACATCTCTACTACCAACCGAAGGCCGGCCACGTAAAGACACTTTGTTCCGCGTACCATCTTTGGCCACACCTCGGAGAAGTAAGTAATCCCCGATCGAAGACTGGCCACGCAGAAACACTTTGGTCCGCGTAGCCTGACATTTCGATAATTAGAATGTTATCGAAATTGTTTACTAGATTTCTTCGGTTTTTTTCATTCAAATGAGCAGGTAAAAATAATTTTAAAAAATATTTCTTCAATGTCGATAGCTGATATTTTTATGAAAAAATTGTACATATTTGTACTTTTCCGTTTTTTTCATATTGACTCTTTTTTTTAAAAATGTCATACTTTTTTCGATTTTTTAACGTCCGATAACTTGGTAACGATAGCGAAATATCGATAACATCTTCTATTAAAAACTTGATCTATTCAACTAAAGCTAAAGTGTATATAACATTTGCTTTGAAAATGGGCTTTAAAAAATGGAACTCGCTTCTAATTTTTTTAACGACTTTTACAAAACCGCTGTTTCTACGTGAAAGGGATGCTTCCAAAATCTGTAGCCCTCATAATTTCCTTAAATGTAATGCGTATCCCGGCTTTATAGGCCGGTCCAAAATGTGGTCCACGTACTTAAGGCACTGTGAAAATTGGAATTTAAAACAAAAATAAATATTTTATTCGTGTTTAGGGTAAAAAATTACGCTAGAAAATGTTATGCACAGCCTTTGGGCCACACTTTTGGAAACTATGATATAACAAAAATGTTCAGTCATTATACCCTATACCACACTGTTGTTTGGGCATTTGTTTGTATCACCCAAAAGGAGAAGAGATAAATAAACCCATAATTTATTATTCCGATCGACTTGGAATCACTTGCTAAGTTGATTTAACCATTGGCATCTAAGCGGTATAATAGAAATCGATCATTACCAAATTTGGCATAAAGGAGTTATTGGTTCAAGAATGAACACTGTCAAATCTGAAAGAAGTTCGGATTAAAATAAGATTTGGTATTAACGTGTCAAAGAAGCTTTAATTTACATCCAATCATTATGAAATTTGGCTAAGAGGAGTTTCTTGACACGGAATTGAAGATTGCCAACTTTGAAGAAATTCGGTCCAGATTTTGCTATAAAAATCGTATTTAACATCTGGGCTTTGGATTATTTGTCAAAAAGGAGTTAATTTATCCAAGAACGAATACTGTCAAGTGTGAAATAAATGGGTTCAGATTTAGATATAGCCTCCCTATATAAAGGGTTTTCCAACAAGAGGTGTTATTTTGGTATTCAAAGAAAAATGCAATTTTTTGAGATAAATGATCGGATGTTTAAATGACCACCACACCACGACCAAGCATACATGACCATATCCTTTTCATGAAATTTTCCATAACCAAATCGCAAAGTGGCTGCCCTATGTCCTCGATAGCCTCACGAATTCTATCTTTGAGGTCTTGAATCGACGCTGGGCTGTTGCGTAGACCTTATCTTTCACGTGGCCCCAAAGGAAGAAGTCGCAAGATGTTAAATCACAAGATCTCGGTGGTCACCTCTTCGAGAGATAACACGGTCCGGAAACTTTTTCCGTAACAGAGCAATGGTTTCGTTGCTTGTGTGGCACGTAAATGATTTGGTATCGTTCGTATCGCTTTTTTGTTCGATCGTTTTTTTGGTCGTTTTGTATCGTTCGGTGATCGTGTATCGTTCCATTTTTAGTAATGGCGTAGTTTCTACTTGTCAAATGTCAAAGAATAAAAGCTTCAATTTGAAAATTTTATCAATTGAAATTCAGAACTCGTCACTTGAAATTCAGATTTTCCATTTCATTTTCAGAATTCGTCAATTTAAAATCAGAATTTCCATTTGATATTCAGAACTCGTCAATTAAAATTCAGATTTCCATTTGAAATTCAGAACTCATAAATTGCAATTCTGATTTTCCATTTAAAATTCAGAATTCTTCAATTAAAATTCAGAATTTCCAGCTGAAAATCAGAACTAGACATTTGATATTCAGAATTTTTCATTTGAAATTCAGAACTTGTCATTTGAAACTCAGAAATTAGATTTTCAGAACATTATAATGTGAAATTAAGTACGTAGGCTTAATGTCATATACATACATACATACATCTTCAGCCAAAAAAGACATGGCTGGTTGTGGATTGGGATTTAGGCGGTGCAAGTAAAACCAGCTTCTATGTGGCCAAACATAATTTTGTAGGAACAAATGGCCATTCGTAATAATAAAAATTGACCAACGCAGTATAGCTTTTCTCATCAATGGTGCAAAAGAGTGGAGTGAATTGTCAGAATTAGGAAAGTCATTGACAATGGCTCATATGAAAGCTGATGATTGGATTAGCTCTTTCTCGTGTCAGATTCAAATTAAAAATCGTTATTCACTTCAGTCAAATCCATTGCAAAATGGCGGCATACGATTGACTTGAGATGGTTCTTAATTCAAAGTATTTCGAGTTAAGACATTTCACTAAAGTATGATTTAAAAGATCTATACAAAAATAACTATTTGACAGAATGCGATGACTTAACTTCTGAAGTGCGCCAAATATTATTGTCTTCCTCAGGAATCAGTCCTATCGTGGAGTAGTTTGAAGATATTTAAATGAAGGACAATTTAGTATGACCACCTCAAAAAAATGTATTTTGATATGTGACGTTCTTTTTCTAAATGAGCGATATGTGAATTTTAAATAACTTTGTTATTAATACAAGTATGTGGACCATAGGCCAAAAAACAAAGCTAATGCATCGAGGAGTAGAGTAACCACCTCTGAAACATCATGCATTGCTTGGTGTTGGATTTCAAGGAAGTTTTCTTTTTCACTTGACTATTCAAAATACTTTGCTTGACTTAAAAGGAACTCTTTGATCTTCAGCTCAACTCCACAGTGAGAAAAATATGAAATTAAAAAAAGTATTTTCTTGTTTTAAAATAGAAATTCAGAATTTCATTCAATTAATACTTTCTGAATTTCAAATGAAAAGTTCTGAATATCAAATGAAAAGTTCTGAATTTCAAATGTCGAATTCTTCTTAATTTTAAGTGTCGAGTTCTGAATTTCAACTGACGAATTCTGAATTACAAATGGATATTCTGAATTTCAGTTGAGGAGTTCGGAATTTCAAATGTAAAATCTGAATTTCAAATGACGACTTCTGAATTTCAAATGGAATTTCTGAATTTCAATTGACGAGCTCTGAATTTTATATGGAATTTCTGAATTTCAAGTGACGACTTCGCAATTTCAAATCGAATTTCTGAATTTCAATTGACAAATTCTGAATTTAAATTGATTTTTTCTGAACTAAATTTGGAAATGGTGTAGTATTTACGTCGACTGGGCAACATTTCAATTTCGAGAGTTCGATAAAACTCTGTTGAGATCTATGTATATACATAGCCCCCATATACTTATATATGTACAATCGGATTTCACATCCAAGTGGTATAGAAGCTTTATTTAACATCCGATCGTTATGAAATTGTACAGAGTGGAGTTTATTGATCAATGAACAAACGGTGAACAATTTGAAGAAAATGGGCTCAAATTTAGATAACGACCACATATGTATATCTGTATATATATATGTATATCTCTCAATGTTGTGAATTTGAGTCGCAGTGTACTTATTCTGATAACAAAGTGGTGTAGGGTATCATATAATCGGCCCCGCCAGACTATAATAAAAATAGAACAAAATATCTTTTAATAGCAAATATTTTTCAATGTTTTTTAAACCATATATTGATTGTATTAATTTTTTAATTGAAATAGCAAAAATTTCAATTACTTTTATAGGGGACAATTTTTAAGGTCGATTAAAAAATTTATTTATTCAATTAATTTTCTAATTGAACTTATTTGTTACTATCTTCATTCAATGATTTTTCTTAATGAAAATTTGTTCAAATTTTAATTAAAAATAAATTGATACAATTTGTTTTTAATTAAGGAGAGTAAATATTTCAATAAATCTTCAGCTAAACATTTATTGCTTATACATAATACACTATGCATAGTTAATTTATGCTATTGTTTTATTGAGTGGGCGATGTAGATAACAATAAAAACCCCGTCTATATATAGTCAATATTCATTATCTGGTTCTAAATAACATCATGGTGGATTTAAAGTTTGCTAAATCGGTTAATCTCTAAGTACTAGAAATGTCCACATTCTTTTGATTTAATGTCAAAAAACACATAAACTTTTCAAGTAGATAGTCATACAATAATTGCTAACTAATATAACCACTTTATTTTATTTTTTAATTTTTAACCTATAAAAAATTTAAAATGAAACACTGCACACAAAATTTGTATTAAAGGAACCAAACTGACAGATAATTTGAAAAAAAACATTTAACGGATTTACCATACACACTCTCCACAAGTCTAAATGTGTTATATTTATATAAAAAATATCAAACCAACAAAAGAAAAAAGTCAAGATAACTCAGTCAACCAACCAATGGTACTAAAAATATATTTGTACTAAACCTTAATCTAAAAAAAAGAAACGATGATAGTAAGTTACAAAGAAAGTTGAATAAAAAAAATAAAATACATACAAACATACTTTAACCGAAACACACACAAACATTCACATTGAAGTAATAACTACATATACATAATTATAAAACAATACATAATATTTAAAAAAATATTAAATCCAAAGCTCACACTGAGAAAATGATAAATAAATACAAGAAAAGTGAGAAGTTTTAGAACTTCTTTAGCATTTTTAAAGGCCGAACGCCGCAATGCTATTCGTAAAACTACTTATTACTATTTATTTTTTTGTTATAAATCCTCAAATATTTTTTGCTAAAATTATATTTATTATTATTATATATATATACACGTATATTTTATACACTCGTATATAATTAATGGATATCGACGATATACATAAATATTTTCGTAAGTATGTATATCAATCGGTCGGTTGTCATGTAAGTTTGTATGTATGTTTTTAAAGTGCCTATTTTTGTTGCGATCATTTTCGTATGCTCTTATTTTTTAGTTTATTTTCCTAATTTTGCTTTTACATATTTATTTTTTTTTTTTGGAATTTAGCATTAATTCTAAACTATTCGTTGTACATTTCTTTATTAATAATTTACAAAAATGAATTACATAAAATAGTTGCATACTATATATATGATATAAAAAGAGAAGTAATGAAAAAAATGAAAAAATATAGAATAGTTTATGTATTTTTTAAAATAATATATCGATAAAAATTAATTTAACAGCGGAAAATAAATAATAAAACAAAAAAACTAGAGATTGTAATGATAATACAAAATTACAATAAATGATATATAAAAATACTTATAAAAAATATATAAATTTTGTTTTATTTAAGGAAAAACATAGGTATACAATTTTCACACAACAAATGGTGTGAGTGGTCAAGGTAATGATCCTATGTTAACCAGGCATCGAGGACGGCGCTATTGACAAGTTTCGCCTATAAAAATCTGCATTTAACCTTAGCCTTTAACCAAGGTAATGATCCTATGTTAACCAGGCATCGAGGACGGCGCTATTGACAAGTTTCGCCTATAAACATCTGCATTTAACCTACAGTAATTTGCTTCACACATCCCTACACATAAACTAGACATTTTAACTTTTCGTTTAAGGGGTCATTTGTGGCGATTCTCCACTTAGTTTCAAATGTACAGACATTTTAAAATAATTCTAACGGCCCAAAGCAAAGCAAACAAATTAAGTGCCTAAAAGTAGGCTTTAAAATTTCACTAAACCGCAAAGTATAAAATATAATATGGCAACACTATCGTCGGTATGCCAAACATAGATAAAATAAGTATTTTCCTTTATCTATGTTGACATACCGACGACAGTGTTGCCAGATTGTAAAAATTCTAGAGTTTTATAACTTTGCCAAAGCATACTTTTAGGCTCTAAATTTATTTGTTCTGCATTTCCACTATTTTAATTCCACCCAATCTAAATTCCTCCCCTCTAAAGAAAATAAACAAACAATAACAGATACATGTGTTGTGTATTTTTTTCTTTATTTGTATTTTTCATCTTTTATAATTAGTTAATAATAAATTAGTAGATTTGTTCCTTTACTTTTTTAATAGTAAAACTAGCAAAAGAGAAATAATTCAAAATTCTCTCTGAATAAACATGTTTTAAAAAAAGCATGCACAGAAACATTTCTTCTATTTGAAGTTTCTGTTATATTACTTTCAATGTATTTTGAAAGCTACTAAAAACTAGTAAAAAAGTAGTAAAATAGAAAGACATTTTGAAAGTTCTCTCTTAAATTTGTGTACTATTTTTACTAGTTTTTTGAGTAAAGGAACGCTTTTTGGAGTAAAATTGGTAAAACTAGTAACTTGTAGTAGGTAAAGGAACAAAGCTAGTTTGAAACATAGATCCGACATTTTCTGAAATGAAAAGTGTAATGTGAATTAGCTTGCTGAAAATGCTGGGCGCCTTGTATGTCTGATCGGAAAATGAAGATTAACTTGGATTTTAACTTTTGTGAATTTGTAAACCCAAGTTTGCAAATTTACCGGCTCAAAATGCCGAGTGCCTGGTATTTCAGTTGGAAAATTAAGCATAATACTTTTTTCAATAGCCTTTTTTGACAAATCACGTGTCATGCTGTCATGTTATTTTTGTTAAGTATGGTTTGGCATTTCATCATGGAAAGACTTACGCCTGAAAATAATCGTTCGCCAATTGCGCTGTCCATTTTTTTTTAAATCCAAAAAATCCACGACTTTGACACCCATGAGCAATATTTTAGCTCTCGTTAAGAGCTATCTTTTTGCCGTTGACCGATTCCCGATCCGACGTACCGGAATCATCGGTCCATATTTCTTCAAAAATTATGCCGGTGAGAGCGTAACCGTCAATGGCGACCGTTATCGTGCCATGATAACCGACTATTTGATACCTGAAATTGAAGCTTGTGATCTTGGCGACATTTGGTTACAACAAGACGGCATCAATTCCCACTTCCCACACATGGCATCAATTAATGGATTCATTGAGAGAACACTTCGGTGAGCAGATAATTTCACGTTTTGGATGGTCGATTGGCCACCGTTAGACTTTTTCCTGTGGGGATGTGTAAAGTCTAAAGTTTATGCGGACAAACTCGCTTCGATTCAGGCCTTGGAGCAAAACATCACGCGTGTCATTCGCCAGTTACCAGTCGAAATGCTCGAACGAGTCATCGAAAATTACAGCCTGTTTCTGTAACTTAAAAATTAGCTTTCGTTCGCCTGCCAGACGACAAACAGCTGATTTGGGTTTCACTAACTACCATCACAACCAGAAGTCGTACGATAATGAACTCGTACGAAAACGTAATCATTTCAGTGCAAATTTTTGTTTCTCTATCTCTCTTTGCTGTCATCTCGGCGAACACAAATGTCAGATCGAGTCACATTATTTTATTTGTCGACTAATACAAACAATGACAAAATAAACATTATTAAAAGCAAAAAATAAGTATATATTTATATAATTATGGCAAAAACAATTAAATAATAATAAAATTGTGTACATATTTTAGCATAAAGAAGTCAATATTGGTTGCTCGCTAAGATGGAAAAAAATTATCAGTGCACAATAAGAGAGACGTGAGAGAGAGAGAAAGAAATGAGAGTCTTGGTGCAGTTCAGCTGACCACCCAGGGTTGCTTTTTTGGCCACAGCTAGTGTAAATAGTACAGAGATGTATTTGCTAAGGTCGACCATACAAAAATGTGTGCTTTTTTAGACCGGAAGTTCTGAAATTATTGATCTGGCAATTACATTATTTTCCAATTGGTAAATTGCTAACGTCATTGACGTAAGGCCAGGCGAACGAACGATAGAACGTTAGAGAAACCAAATTCCGGACGAAAGTGATTGACTGGTTTTCGTTCGCAGAGACTTTCGTAAGAAATACAGAAACAGGCCGTTAGACTCAACGGATGGACCATCTGAGACGTAGCCGCGGCCAACATTTGATAGACATAATCTTCAAAAAATAAATGCCAAAGAATGTTCTTTCAAATGGTAATAAACATTCAATTTGAATTTTATATGTTTTTCCCTTTAAAAAAGAGTAGGGAACCTCGAAATGGATCACGCTATATTTGATAAAATATTGGGTTCTCGAAGAAAAGTTAAATTTTTTCTGGATCAAAAAAGAGTGAAGAAAAATACTGTCTTTTTAAATTTGAAGAGAATTAAAAATTTCGTAATTTTTTCCCAAAAGAGGATAAAGCTAAGTATACACGATTGCCTGATCGGACAACCCTGCTTAAATGCTGCAAATGTACGGGCAATGACAGATTGTTAGGCAAAGGTGAATTTACAGTTCAGACGATTGCAAGAAAACCTTACAATTACATATATTTATTTATTAAAAATATATTTTATAAATAAATTTATAAAATACAAAGAAAGTAATCGCAGGGTAACTAGACCATGTTTTTCAGACAATGGCGCCGTTGTCACATGTATAAACTTCGCACATCTAACAATCTGCAAATTATCTCGCAATGACTTTTCTGCTAACGTTGCAAAACAAAAATTGTATGTTCACATGGTTGTAAATTCACAGGGTTGCACTTTTCCGCCATATTTCTGGCGAACAAAAATTTTCTTAAAATCAAAGTTTTGAATTCTAAAGCGAAGCATATACCAATCGATTCTGCTCATCAATTGAATATGTTGGACTTAAAATCTTGTAAACTATTAAAACAAGACGAACTTAAAATAAAAATTCAAATTTTTGTATTTAAAACTATAGCTTAGGTTTTATCTGGCATACCACAAAGGAGCACTGGCACAATTTCGTACCCTTGTGGTATTCCTTTCGCCAGTATAGTCTAGCAAACACTCGGCCCCATTGTTCTCATAGGATCCTTCGCCAATCGCATAATCGGGATTAATGGCAATTCGTAGGATATAAGTGCGATTAGGTGGTAAATTGGTTACATCGACCCATTGACAATCCAGTTGAGTGGTATAAGTATCGGAGCAGCCAACAGAAATGCCTGAAAAATGAAAAATAGGTACATAAATGTATCAAGTAGGGTCACTCAGCTTCGCAACTTACCTTGCTCCCTATTGCCACATGTGTGTTTAGGTCGTATGCCCGGCAGACATCCGGTATCCATGAGACAAAACGAGGCCTTGTGTCCTTGAGCCATTTTACGATATTTCATATTGTAGATGTCAAAGGTGGCAAATGACTCCATGCTGTGATAGTGCAAGTGGCACTGATGCCATATCCATTGATCGTAATTTGCATATGGACTGAAATCCGCAGTGCCCACATTTTCCGCTTTTGTAGCAAATCGCAAAAGTTTCCGCAGAGCTTCCGGTCGCGTGCGTACAATTTCATAGGCATCTCTCGATAGGCAGCGCTCTTCCATGGCACATCTTAACCTTGACAGCGGCTGCGTATCCAAGTAGGCGGTATTTTGTATATCCCTTAAGCCCAACTTCAAATCGGGAATTTTATCGACACATTTCACTACGGCCACATTATTATTAGTGGAATTGCAAGCATCGGGGTATTTAGATTCACGAAAACAATCCCTCAGCATTCGTTCAGTACCTCGACAGAGAGTGCCAACAATGCCCCACGGATAGGTAGAGCTGTTTCCGAACAGCTGCGTCTGATTTGTAGCGCTGGCATAACCCAACTTCAGTTGACGACACACGACATTGGCCTCTCTAAAACTCCAGTTTGTAGCGCAGACAGTACCCCAGGTCCGGCCGAAATCGGTACTAATTTCGACACGACCTTCACGGATATTTGGCAAAGGCTTTTCTTTGGTTTCTCGATTGTTGAGACGAACCATCATGTTTTGGAAATTTGTGTCAAGCGTTTGAGGTTGTTTCAGTTCGGCTGCAAGGAAAACACAAGTATAATGAAATTAATAATGAATGTTACAAAAAAATTGTTGTAGTATACTCGTGTGCGAGTATACCCTCACCTAATGAGAAAGGGGAAATTGGTATTTTGTGTGGTAGAGGCTTATTATTTGACAGACTAGGTGAATAGGTGAATTCACTTTTTTGAAATGGGAGATGCCAGAAAGTTGAAAAAAAGTTCATTCATTGTCAGTCTATAGTCATTGGAAATGTTGTCTAAAATACAAAATATGAGAATATTTAGATAATTGTTGCAGAAGTTATGGTAATGACCGGTCACTTAACCTGACGTCCGAGGAATTTGGAGGCACAAAGCGTGGTAGAACTAAAGATACACTTTCAGCAAACAATACGATATTGAAACGCCCTAGAATAGATCGGCCAGCCAACGTTTATAACGAAGACTGTATAAAAGTGGCTGTCATTGATGAAATGAACGCCGATAGGAGATTCAAGAACGAGCATTGGAGGAAACTGGAGGGAAGACTTTTGTTCTCTGGAGGGAAGACTTTTTTCTCCGTCTCTGATTGTATCAGAGAAGGAAGTATGGTCATTCCCTTATTCGGTAATATCCAGACTCGCAACGGCTTTAAGATTCTGTCATGCAAGTCCAAGAAGACTCTTTCCTGGCTGCAGGGTTGTACAGTGGGCTTATCGCTTTGGGAAGGGTCGAAGTTGAAGATTGTTCCGGAGGAGAAAATTCCTAGACAACCCAGGATAAAGGTGTTCATATCTGGTCCAATTCTTCCTAAGGACAGATTAATTGAGATGTTAAGAGCCCATAATCTGGTTTATTACCCATCAGATTGGGATGTTATTAGAATGGACTCCTCGGAGTCTGGCGGAAACGTTAT
Source organism: Eudasyphora cyanicolor (assembly GCA_963930755.1). NCBI lineage: Eukaryota > Metazoa > Arthropoda > Insecta > Diptera > Muscidae > Eudasyphora > Eudasyphora cyanicolor. The sequence continues at coordinate 237,122,591 of OZ005734.1, forward strand.
CCTCGCCGTAAAACACGAAACCTTGGTCAGGCTCGAGAAGAACGGATTCAGGATCTATGTGGGTCTTTGTAGCGCCTTTGCTAGACCCGTCTTAGAAATGGAGGATAGAGTAAAGAGGAGTACTGTGAGTAATCGGTGATTAGTATCACAAAATTATTCTTCATCACTGTATAGTAGCTTCTAATAACCTTATCCTTCATTTTAATATGAACAATATAGACGTGGCGATTATTCAGGAACTTTGGGTCAGAGGCAAACAAATCATGGGCCTCAATGATGATAACTATTGTTTAATAATACATAAAGATTATAATAAAAAACAATATGCATACTCCTTAGGAAAAACTTTTACAGCTTTATTGTTAATCAGTTTTGTGATCGCGATATGTTAGCGATTACTTTGATACAGGAAGGTAAGGAACTCGTTCTGTCCTCTGCGTACTTTCCACATGATGATCCGGCTAGTTCGCCTTCCACCAGAGTGAGAGAGCTATTTGAATTTTGTAAAATCAATGGGAAAGATCTTATATTGGGTTGTGATGCCAATGCACATCATACTCTTTGGGAAAGTACTGATAATAACCCTAGAGTTCAGGTTATAATTATATCGTGGACGATTGAAAAGTTTCCAGAGAATTTAATTTCTCGGATCATAAATACAGGGTTTTCCAACAAGAGGTGTAATTTTGAATCACCCCGTATTTCGGTAGCTGTCACTTTTGAAGCTTTTATTCTTTGACATTTGACAAGTAGAAACTACGCCATTACTAAAAATGGAACGATACACGATCATTGAACGATACAAACGATCGAACAAATAAACGATACGAACGATACAAAATCATATTAACTGATGAGGCCCATTTCCACCTCGGTGGCTACGTCAACAAGCAAACTTGTCGCATCTGGGGCTCGGAAGAGTTATTGTTGAGAAGCCTCTCCATCCTCAACGTGTGACTGTTGAGAGCGGTTTATGGTCCGGCGGGGTCATTGGACCTTAATTTTTCGAAAATGAGGTTGGATCAACAGTTACGGTGAAAGGATTGCGCTATCGAGAGGTGATTAATTTTTTATGGTCGGAGTTGGATGGTATTGATCTGGACAACGTTTACTTTCAACAAGACGGCGCCACGTGCCACACAAGAGCAACGAAACCATTGCTCTGTTACGGGAAAAGTTTCCGGACCGTGTTATCTCTCAAAGAGGTGATCACAATTGGCCACAGATATATTGTGATTTAACAATATGCGACTTCTTCCTGTGGGGCCACGTGAAAGATAAGGTCTACGCCAAATGCTATTACTTGACAGATCAGCCCCTTGTATAGCTATTTCACGGATGTTCCAAACGAATAAGAATCGTACAAGATTTGGCCGATTTTTCCTTTTTTAGTTTTACTTGTTTTTCTTCTATAAAATTCGAAAATATATATTTTATGACCTAAGATTTTATTATACACCCGTCTCTAAAGGGTCGTGGGAGGGGTTTGTATTATCTTAGAATAAAAAAAATTTTATTTGTATTTTTTATAAACAAAACTTGTTGTGTTCTGGAACCGAATAAATTTTCACAAAAATGTATACCATTTCAAAAAAATAAGATAAATATTTTTCCAAATAAAATTTTAAAAAATTATATCAATTTGTTTATAAAAGTTTCTTATGTTACATTTTTAGAAATATTCATGAACGATATTCTTCAAAAAAAATATGGTTTGTAGAGCGGCTCATAAATGTCCCTTCCTTAAATGGAATTTCTGAATTACTATTGAACTTTTTTTCATTTCAAATTAATATATGAAATTGATATTTGGAATTTTTTATATGACCTTTGATTTCAATAAAATATGAATAAAAGATTTTAATGTTTAAATAAAATTGTAGAAATATATTTTTTAAATTTGTTTAACTTGCATTTTTATAAATATTTCATATTTTTTGATTTTCTTCAAATCCACAAAAAATACGATATACCATGTCGCTCAAAATGTTTCCTTGGCATTTTTTAAGGTTATTTCAAATATTATCACCATTTTATCCACTTTGTTACTCTTACTTACAGTAGATTGAAGGAAATCCATTTAAAACAACTAAAATGATTAAGATCAACATTTTCGTTCCAAATAATTGCCACAATGATTGCACTAAACATGAAGTTATATAAAACACTGCAATTTATAACGATTTCTGCTTTTGTTGAAAAAATGTTTTTAAGGAAAAAAACGGGTTAACAGATGTATTCTTAATTTTTCGCTTGTTTATTTTCAATGGTTGATAATAATTATCTGGAACACATACGTAGCATTTCTTTAGAAATTTAAAAACAAAGTTATTGTATATTATTGTTGTCTATAAGAGAGCTATGGGAAAGAGGTGCATTCCATTTATGTTTGTAAGAACAACGGATGCTGTTAAAACATGTATTTAAACAGCCTACACTGGTGGACAAAAATATTCACACAGCAGCAAAAAAAATGTTTAAAGCATATTTTCAACAATATTCGCCACCGGTATATTTTTTATGTAAAAATTAAAAGTACAAATACACCTAAAAGACCGACTCAAAAGTACAACAGATTCCCCTATTCCATAAGAAATTACATATAGCACATGTTCAACAAAAGGGTAACAACTCAAAATTAAAAAAAAAAAATAATTAAAAATTTTATATTGAAAAAAAAAATATTATCACTTTTTTGACATATTTTTTATATCAATAATGTTAATGGAAGCAGTTTTTGGCCTCTACTGAATTTTGAGTTGTTACCCTTTTGTTGAACAGGTGCGTTATATTAAATTGATTTGTCAAAATGTTTACAAAACCTATTTAACAAGCTCACCACCAGTTAACCAACAGTTCAAAATTTCAAATTACATACAATTTGACAGCTATAACTGTGGGTTAGCTCTAACTGCACGATAACCGAAGATGATGAAAGTGGCCATAAATGCTTGTAGGAAAGCAAAATCATGTAAAGACAAAAAATTGCGATTTCACTCAATTTTTTGTTTCTCCGCCGTCTACTTAATATCATTTATAGCCAAAAGAACAGAACAAACTGAACTTTATATAAAAAAGAAGAAAACATATTTGTATTTGATTTCATACGAAAACAATCAATTGGCTTTGATCATATTTATATATGTATGTATGCATGTATTTTGTTGGAGCAATAATAATTATTTTAGCAAAATAAAGTACGTTATTTGTTAACAATATCACAAAACTAAAGTGTTTAAAGTGTAAAGAGGAAAAACGTATGTATGTATATAAAAAGTGGTGCTATAAAACTCTAACTACTTCAAATGTCTATCTATGTATGTATTTTGTTTTCTTCTTTTATGGAAGTTTCATTTTCTTAGTTAAATGAAGTTTTTGTTTTGTATTTTTTTTATATTTAGGGAAAGTTTTTTGTATTTTTTGTTGGTTTCGACTTATCTCAATAATGTATATGTATATAAGAACAACATTTACAGTTCTAATAAAGCACTAATTTCATCTTTTAGTTTTTGTGGACTGAATACACCGCGCTCCGTAATTATGCCAGTAATTAGCGAAGCGGGTGTTACATCAAAGGCAGGATTCCAACAGTTAATACCAGGCGCAGCTATTCTATGCTCGCCAACATGCGTCATTTCACGATCTGGTCTCTCCTCAATAATAATATGATCACCGCTGGGTATTTGCAGATCAATGGAAGTCAAGGGAGCTGCCACAAAGAATGGCACTCCGTGATGTTTAGCCACAACGGCTATTTGATAGGTGCCAATTTTATTGGCGGTATCACCATTTGCAGCTACCTGGAAAAGGAAGAGAGGAAAACAAATTATTTGGATGTTTAAAAAATACTAATTTACATATCGATGGCTTAATATAAAAAGGGCGTATCTTGATTTTTGTCATAATTGCGTTTTCCCTTTATTTTGTCAAAACTGTCAAATGCACCTTAGTTTTGTTTAAATTTTTGGGAGCTATAGTTGCAAATAAAGGTTTTATAGGTATTTTAAAAAACCCATAAGTATAGTCAAAGAATTTGATTGGTTTTAATTCGTTTTTTCGTGCCCCTATTAAGGAACAACAAAATCAAGATACGCCCTTTTTATATTAAGCCATCGATATGTATTAGGGCGGGTTAAAAAAAATGTCGCGTTTGTCCGCATCTCAAATGAAAGCTTGTTTTGTTTAGTGAATATCCCCAAATATGTCGGCTATATCTTGAGCGCCAGTGAGCTAGAGGAATATTGCATAACCTCTAAAATTCATTTTTTTCTTCCAAATATCGGACATCTTGCACTAATGCTTGACATTCATATTCGTATATACAGCTGGAACTTGCTAGTCTGCTTAAAACAGTACCAATGTTGTGATTCTCGCTCTGGTAGAACCGAAGTTATTCACGATTTAAGGGCGTAATTGATAGCAGCTGAGGTGAATATTACTCTAGTTTTTTTTTCTGAATGTCACATCATACCATAACATTGTATTCTTCGTACTACAATTTTGGTGCTAAATTTACTCGGTAATCTCCGAGTAAAATCTAGCAAAGAAATTCAATTTTGTTTTAACTCTCTTTTAGTTTCTCCCCGATTTTACTAGTATGTATTTTTTACTAGTAAAATGTATGGTATGAACTTGCGCTACATCTCCTTGAGAGTGTTGTGTTATTTTGCTTGCATTCAGTTAAATATCTTTAGGCTATTTTTCTTTTTTAGTTTTATTTTTTTTTTATTTTTTTTTTTTTTTTTTTTTTTTTATTTATTTAATTCAAAATTATAACCAAGCCTTATGGCCATATATGGTTAAATAGGCTACAACATTTAGACATAAAAAATAAAAACTATCTATAAATAAGGAGGAATTGAAACTACTCAAATATTTAAAAAATTCGGATAAAAATTTATAATTTAAATAAACAAAATATTGACAAAAAAAATTAACAACAAATCTTTTTAGCACTGAATAAACCTATAAATAAACATTTAAACTAAACTGACTGAATTGAATAAGTGAAATTGAAATTGAATTGAAGACTACTCTCAAAAATAAGCCAAGACAAATATACATATATAGATATACATAAAACATATATACATATTGATATATGCCTGGCAAACAAAATCGAACTAAAAATATAAATTTACATCACATAAATTCGATATAGTTCAAATAAAAGAAACAATAATCATTAAAACTTAAATTAAAAAAAGAAATATAAATTATCAAAAAAATGACTTAAACAAGCAAATTGTACACAGGAGAAGAAGAGTCATGTAAATACTAAACGCATTACAAAACTGACCAAGAAAGAAAAAAAGCCAAACACAGAGACAATAAGGAAAACTTTGGCGCTACAACCACTAAGACTGAAAATGAGCATATAGTCTTTCCCGATAAGAGCAAACAGATAAATTGAAAGTTCTTAAGGGATGTGGCAAAGCATTAAAAATTCGAGCTACCCTGACATGAAATGATCGTTCCAAAATAGATGTAAGTTTTGGTATGCGAAGCTGGGGATTTCTAGCAGATCTGCAAAAACTAAAGAGATCAACTAAAAATCCTGGCGCCTTATTCAAGTATGTCTTATAAAAAAACAGCAAATTACGGATGGCGATATAGTCGGAGAAGCTACATCCGAGGAAATCCTTAACATATGGAGCTACATGCTGCCGAATATTCACAGAATACATAAACCTGACCACTCTGTTAAATGTAAGCTGAAGTTTTCTTATTATAAAACCAAGGGTACCAGAATATATCTCAATACAGTAAAGAAAAATGGGCATAATTAAAGCATGTACAAGTTGTTTCTTAATATTTAAGGGAAGATGGAGCTCCAAACTATAGAGCTTCCTCAGAACAAAATTTACTTTGGATACAATTGAGCTGACATGCAATTGAAAGTTTAATTCACGGTCAACCATAACACCAAGACACTTAATATGATCAACAAATTCAATTTGAACATCACTTACACTAACGGTAAAATTAGCAGCAATGTCATGTCCAAATTTCATGGCTTTTGTCTTAACTGTATTAATAGACAATTTATTACAACACATCCACCTAACCACAATCTCAACAGAATAATCAATAACACTCTGCATAACATCAGGGAAATCAGAGTTACACATAAATAACAGCTGTATATCATCAGCAAAAGCATACGGTAGACAATTAGATGATTCAATAGCGTTAAATAGATCATTTATATACATAATGAACAATAATGGACCGAGCACAGAACCTTGTGGTACCCCACTTACAACAGGTAATAAATTAGAGCAACTTCCATTGCCGCAAACATATTGATATCTATCAGAAAGATACGACATCATTAAGGAACAAGCATATTTAGAGAACCCAAAAAGAGAATTTAATTTTTGTACAAGGATAACATGATCTAACCTATCAAACGCTTTTTCCACATCCAGCGACAAAAGCACAGAACACCCATGGTTACTGACTATTTTCCTTATATTGTCAGTCAGTCCTATAAGAAGAGAGGACGTGCTTCTATTACGCCTAAATCCAGCTTGGCAATCATGAAGCAATGAAGATGAGGAAATATGTTCCATAATCTGCGCTTTCATAATATGCTCCGTCATCTTCGACAAAATAGGCATAATTGAAATGGGCCTATAACTGTCCGTAGCATCATTCTTGCGAATGGGAATCACTTTCCCTATCTTCCATAAAGAGGGAAAGGATGATGTCATTAATATAGTATTCACTATATGAAGTATATGACCTTCTATGTAAGGAAAAACAATATTTAGAAATCTCAAAGTAAAGCCATCGGCACCCACGGCCGTAGACTTTATCATATGAAACGCATTAACTAAATCATTAATCGTTACAGAATGGAAAGAAAACCCCCCTTCAACATCCGGAATATTGGCAACCCTGTCACTACTTGCAGATTGAAACGATGAAAACATGTTATTCAAAACATCAACATCAACATCGATGACGTCTTTATTTCTACCAACCCCATAGTTATTTAAAACGGACCACAATTCTTTACCAGATTTGCCAGTAAATAAGCTCTCATGAGCAGAAGCCTTTATCCTTCTGGCAACACGCTTTGCCTTATTCCTACACTTACAATAAATTGTCCAATTACCATTACAAGGATCACGCTTATATGCCTGCCAGGCAAGGTCTCTGAGAGATAGGTGATACTTAATTTGTGGATCACTAAACCATAAATCTTTACGCGGATAGTTGCACTTGCGTTTTCGTAAAGGAAAACAACTGTGTATCTCAGACAAATTTGTATATAACAGACTTAACTGTTCATCAACATCATTTGAATAATACATTCTAGAAAAATTACACGCCAACACAACTTCCTCTAACGCAGAAGAGGTCAAGGCAGAATAATCTATATACTCATAAAATTGCGGCACGGTGGGGCATACAACATTTAAAGACACGAAAATGAATGAATGGTGAGAAATTCCTGGACACTGAAATTGGCTTGAAAACTGTAGTGACTCTGGCACGGATAACATGAAATAGTCTATAAGGGATGTAGAGTTGTGACATATATCATAGTGGGTGGGAGTTGAATTATGAACAATTGATAGATTTAAACTGCTACAGCTACTCCTAACAAGATGAGATTTACGCAATTCAAATAAATTGTTGTTAAAATCACCCATTATTACAACATTAGAGTATCTAACAAGCAGGTCAGTTACGTTTTCTTCGAACTTACAAAAGTCACCATGAGGCAGATAAACTGTACCAACTAAGTACTTATTCCTTCCAATATTCAGCTCAACAAAAATGCACTCAACTTCACCGTACAAGTCACCAGTTTACTTTTATTATTATTTTTACTATTTTTGTAGTTATAACATATCGATTTGTGAGTAGCTATATCATGTTAAGTGCAACGCTTGTAATTATTTCTCAATTTAATCAATTGATGATTGATTACTTGAGTGTACTACCTAATTATTTAATCGAAATTAGTATAAAGTTAATATAAGAATATTGGCCATATTGGCTCAGGTGCGGTAAATGCGGCCCTCTAGTTTGACTAGACTAATTCAAATCCCGCTCAACAGAAGACGCATAACTGTAAGTCTTGGGTCAACAACTCTAACATAGTTTGTAAACAGAGGGACTCCAAAAGGGAGCACTGTCTCCATTAATTTGCAACATAAAGGGTTTTCCAACAAGCGGTGTTATTTTGGTATTCAAAGAAAAATGCAATTTTTTGAGATAAATGATCGGATGTTTATTTCATAATAAAGAGGAAGGTATGCCGTTAATAATGAAAAACAACATCAGCCAAATGGCCACCACGACCACGCTTACAGGACCATTTCCTTTTCATGAAATTGTTCATAACCAAATCGCAAAGTGGCTGTCCTATGTCCTCGATAGCCTCACGAATTCTATCTTTGAGGTTTGAATCGACGCTGGGCTGTTGGCGTAGACCTCATCTTTCACGTGGCCCCAAAGGTAGAAGTCGCAAGTTGTTAAATCACAAGATCTCGGTGGCCAATTGTGATCACCTCTTCGAGAGATAACACGGTCCGGAAACTTTTCCTGTAACAGAGCAATAGTTTCGTTGCTTGTGTGGCACGTAGCGCCGTCTTGTTGAAAGTAAACGTTGTCCAGATCAATACCATCCAACTCCGACCCTAAAACATCATTAATCATCGCTCGATAGCGCAATCCATTCACCGTAACTGTTGATCCAACCTCATTTTCGAAAAAGTAAGGTCCAATGACCCCGCCGGACCATAAACCGCACCAAACAGTTACACGTTGAGGATGGAGAGGCTTCTCAACAATAACTCTTTGGTTTTCCGAGCCCCAGATGCGACAATATTGCTTGTTGAAGTAGCCACCGAGGTGGAAATAGGCCTCATCAGTCAAGATGATTTTTCGATGATTTTCGATTTTTCGAATTTTAATAATTTCAATGCTTTGTTCAATCGTGTATCGTTCCATTTTTAGTAATGGCGTAGTTTCTACTTGCCAAATGTCAAAGAATAAAGGCTTCAAAAGTGACAGCTACCGAAATACCGGGTGATTCAAAATAACACCTCTTGTTGGAAAACTCTGTATTAGAAGCCAAGTCAACATAATTATGTACAAAAGAACATTAAATTTACTTAACAAAAAAAAAAAGACAAATAAAATAGCCAGTAAAAAAGTTTACTGGCTCAACCAGTCGTATAGAGTTGAAGATTCTCACAGAACAGCATAAAACTACTATATGATCTTTGGAACGCTTGCAAAAATCCAGATCTGTAATGCCGGAGAGGATTTGCAAAGGATTTCTGGAACATTTGACAAACTAAATTTGTTATATTTCTATGGTTTACCAAACATCCCAAAAATCCCTCTAAAGACCAGTTTGGATACATGGGACCGTGATAGATATGTTCAATCTAATTATATAGATTTCAGTCATCATAAACGAGAACATTTCGTTTCTGTGAACGATTTTTTTCTTTGCGTGTAGGTTATGTCCCAGAGCTACTCTCGCACAATGGGACTATATTTAAACCTTTTATTCCACTGCACCATATTTAACTTTTTAACTCCACTCTACCATATTTAACCTTTATTGTCCTTACAAATATGAATTTCGAAAAAACCTTCTTAGCTCTAGTTTATATTCCAAGAAATCCTGTCTTATCACTGATTTGCGCCCCATTAGCTACCCTTCAGAACAAATTTTAAGATTTTAGCTTAAGCAATTTTGTTTGAAAACATGTCAATAAACAGCATTGGCTGTGTTAAAGTAAATAAATTATGGCCGTGACATTAAAAATAAGTAAATAATATGTGTACTTACTCTATCGGCTCCCACTACAACAGCAGCCACATTTTTGGCGCGCAAAAGCGCAGCCACCATACTGTCCAATACCAAAGTGGCTGGCAGTTTATCATGAACCAATTCATAGGCTGTCAGGCGAGCTCCTTGATTATAAGGCCGCGTTTCGGTGCAATAAACATGCTCTAAAGAATTAGAATATTTTAAAATTATTTTGTTTTTAAATTAAAATAATATGTACGAGTATTTCTGTACCTAATTTTTTTAATTCGTGTAGCTTTCTGACTACACCCAGGGCTGTGCCATAGCCTGCCGTCGCCAAAGAGCCCGTGTTACAGTGCGTTAAAACACGCACCGGACCATCTTTACCGGAACTTTCTAAAACAGCTCTAGCACCATTTGTTCCTATGGCTTTATTGTCGGATATATCCTTCTGGAGCATGGCTTCAGTGACATCCAGGAATCTGATATTTAATTATGAATGAAAAAACAATTGAAAAATGCCTATTTATGTTACAAAATAAAACTTACTTTTGTTTCATTTGCTCCACTGTCAGACTTTCATCCTTTGTCAGCTCATTCGCCAAAGAAATCAATTCATCGGCTGCAATTTTCATATTGACCGCTGTAGGTCGGGCCGAAACAAGATAATTCAGTTTACCCTCAATCTCTTGTCTCAGTGTCTTTTTGGACTCATATGCTTCAGGGAAAATTTCTACCGCCAAAGATAAACATCCAACAATGGCAATAGCTGGAGCACCACGAACCTATAACAAAAACAACGAATAGCAATAGAAAATATAATTAGAATTAAAATTAAAATCTAAATGGTACAGATAGTGCTGTACAAATCGAGAGCTTAATATGTATTATATGCTAGAACTATAATTTGATTTTCCCAGGTTTTCAGAAATTTAAAATTTTTTGCATTATTAATACCATCAATCATCATACATTGTAAACAGTTGTATTGGCAGATAAGATCAAAACGTTTACAAATTGTTGTTTTTTGATTTAATTAACACAATTTTTGTTACAAACAGCCTAAGTCTAATTATTTCACTAATCATATATGAAACAGCTCGCATGTTTACCTATGCAATACAATCGAGAAATAACCTCATGAGTAAATACTGAAGAGATAAAAAGTGTCATTTCACTAAAACAATGCTAGTCAAAGTAATCAAAACAAAAATAAATCTCAAGAATCGCACAACGTGAGTCCCTCCGTCCGTCAGTCAAAACGTTCCTGATTTGTTATGAACAGTATTTGCACTTTTCACGTGATACGCGAAAATCTAACAACTAAACAAGAAGATAATGAAAATAAACAAATACATATATTTACGTATGTGCATTAACGTTCCTGTACAGCCTCAGTCCATTGAACAAAGACCTAAATGATTTGTCCACTAAAATTAAATATTTTTTTTCCAATTCATTACATTTTTTTATTGAATCTTTCATTATTATACAATGAAAATAACAATAAGTGGACAAATCTTAACCTAAAATAAAATTAAATATATTTTAAATTATTTTCTTTCGCTATTTTAGAAAAAATATTATTTTCTACAAGATGTCAGCAAAATACAACAAGACAAGAGAATATATTTACCCCTTTTTTCAGGCTCATACTCCGATCTGGAGTATATTTGTGAAAAAAGTTTGATATCATTCTAACATGTCGACTACATATAGGAAAGGCTAACGCCAAACTGACTCAACCTACTCCAACTTATAACAGGATAAACACGAATATAGTAAGTCTAAATCTTATAACTCGCACAGTATCTTTTTGGATCAATATTACTCTCTTTGATGTTTATAAAGATCGGTTAAAATTCATCAATCAATTTCAATTTCACAATGATCGCATGTAAAATGTTTTTAAATTTCAAATAGTAAGAGACATATACATATATGGGGGCTTCATCTGAATCTAGATTTCCTTCAAATCGGATAGTATTCGTGGGTCAAGATACCTATCTCAAAAAAATTTTATAATTTTCGTATGTAAAGTTCGGCTTCTATAACCCAGCAAAAAAAGTATCCAAAGAAGCAATAAAAATCCCCAACTTCTAATTTGGATTTTCACCAATGAATTTAACAAGGGCTTGTCGCGCCGGGGAAAACAAATTTTGAGCCTTAAATGTAATTTTAATACGCTTACTCTGATCTAAAATTGGAAATTAAACTCATTTTAATGTAATAGAAATATGTATTTTGTTATTCCTTGAAACTGAATATTTTAAATCCGCAAATGACATCACTGTCATTTGAATACAAATGTACTAGCAACACTGTATATTAAAAATCATTTATAATCAACCTTTGGATGTCTAGTTACATAAAAAGTAAAAAAATAAACGTAAGAGAATGACGGAATAAAATGTAGCATGAGAAATGTCGCGTGCGAATTTGATTAAAATTAAATAAAAAATAAACTACTTAATATTTTTGAATAAAATAAAAAACATTCTTCTGTAGGCTTGTAACAACATTCCAGACAGATACTTATTAAAAAAATTGTTTGGTCGAGAAGTTGGTAACATAACAATTTGAAGAATATCTGTTCTACCATTTGGGTAACATTTCTAAGGCTTATAGTAGAAACTGCTAAATTTGAAGAATATCGGTTCTGATTTAAGACTATTGGTGCAATCGTTCTCCACATATTTCATTTTCAACAATGGAATCGTACGGATATGAGATGATTATGTTACACTTTCTCCACATTTCATTTCATTCTATTCAATTTAAATACACTTAGAGTGAAAACGTGTTTATTAAATTCATATTTAGGTTACACAAGGAGATAAGAACAACCAATGGGGTTACAAAAGGTCCAGTCAAAAATAATCAACACGTTTTACAGTAATTGTTTAATATATGACTACATGTTTATTCCGTATCCAAAATTACGTATATTCAGTTTTATCAAGTAACAATAATATAGCCCCATTTTGTGAGATATAATAATAGGGAATATGATACTTTGTGTTACTGATTTCAAAACGGTTTAAAAATGTTGTTAATTCTTTATTACACTATATTTACCAGAAGTGTTGTGACAAATCCGCCTATTTTCAGCTGAATATTGAGAACATAAAAATAATTGCAAGGTACCAATATTAAGTTTGTGTCGGTATTAATGATATAGACTATTAAATTATATACCATTTGGTCCATTTTGTGTGGGAACAACTATCAAAAGAGGTGTGACAACTACACCATTTTGCACTGAGCAAAGCGTTATACACAATTTCGCGAATTTGAATCTACTGGTATTAAAGTTACATACAATATTTACCCACCACCTCAACTAAAGAGAGGGTGTACACAAAAATAATTAACTACAAAGATATACCTTCAGGTTGAAATGTCAAAATCCTTCAGTTACGAACGAATAGGAATAAATTGTCACACGCTTCAACTTTTTTGCACTTATCGAATAATATTAATTTTTTAATTGTAACAGTTACAAACAATTCAGAAAATCGGTCTGAAAAACCGCGCAAAACACGTCACTCGTTGAAATAAAATTCCTATTCGTTCGTAACTGACAATTACTCGCTAGAGGAAGGAATGACTTCTTAAAATATATTTTGTTTTTGGGTGTACATTATGGTGATGACTTTTTGATTTTTGTTCTCAAAAATTATTTCCTGTTGCACGAATGAATGAACCTTTGCCTATTAATGACTAAAATAATGTTTATTCCATATAAATATTGAAAAAGGTCACGCACAACCCCGCTTTGAAATGATATTTTTGCGAAAAAAAATAAATTTTTTCTTTTTTTTAAATCATATAAATCCAAAACGGAAAAAAGTGTCATGTCTGATAACTTTCACGAAAAGCCACATAACCTATGAACAAAATGAGACATTGATCATAGAAATCGATGAACTTCTATCGTTTTTATTTACAATTAAGTGAAGGTATCTCATATTGAATCGAATGTATGTATATCTTTGGAAAAAACGTTGACCATTTTTTTATGATTCTCATTTTTTCTGATTTTTTTACAGAAACCACATTTATGAGCGGTCATTATTTTGAAAGTTTTGAAAAAATTAAAAAATAGCCCAAAATGCTGATAAATAAAATTTTTAAAATCATTTTGTGCGTGAGGTTTTTTTACCGAATCACCTTATATGTAAGATTTTATCTAATCTCAAATAAAAACACATCTAAATATGATACAGGGAAACGAGGTTGTATAAAAATCACCACCCTAGTGTACATATCCATCCAAAAGCTACTGTAAATATAACAGAGTATGAACTGCTTTTAACCGATTACACCTCCCTCGAAGGCTAATTTCGATATTATGATTATTGTTGTCATTTGGGTAGAATGTCATCACTTATGTTTTGACGCTGATTATGATGTATTCACCATCACAATGGAACATATAGCGGGAACAGATAAATAATACGAGTACCACCAGATATAAGAGTTCTGTGCCATGACAAGTGGACGTCGCAACGACGACGACGGATTGTTGATATTGTGAAAGCATTTTCATTTTCACCCCTTCAAAAAAAGACCCTGCCACCATGAGAAGGTAGGATGTGGCAAATAAATCGTATGGGTTAAAAGACATATGTATGAGTTGAGTAATTAGAAGGTAAATTGATTATTTGCAACAGTTTGCAAATGTTTATATTGTACTTATGCACAGCGATAGTGAAGGTACGAGTATTACAGTACATTACATAAAAGTGTATTTTAGGAACTACTTTGTGTAGTGTTATTGCTTACATAGTTTTAGGTTTTTACTAGCTCACATAGACCAGTCTAGGTCCCTTCATCGAAATCAACCTGTTTGATATACAAAGTTATCGATAGCACGAATATCGGTACCGGAAAGATCTGTTAGAATACCCAGAAAGGCCGACCCCAGTATGTCCAATCGTCACACAGTGGAGGAATTAAAAAGGGAAATAATTCGGCCGTTTCTTAACCAGACAACCGATTGCGACCAAACTTGGCATGACAGTAGAAGAGGAATTAAGTTTTAAATTTGGGCCCCCTATGTCGTACAGCAGTCTCATGCAGGGCCTCAAAGATGGCCACCTCAGGCAAAACAATTATTAATCACGTGTATCTTTCGTCTTTATCGTCAGATTCACGAGGTCAAATTTGCTATACGATGTATAAAACGTTGGCCAGATGTGCTCTAAGTGCTTTAAGTTGTTATTTTATTTAAGTTATTTTATTGCAAAAAGGTATATTGAGAGCTTATATTCAAAACCCTCTATCTTCAGTTTTTGCAAAAATGAGATTTTTATGTTAAAATATTCGGTAAAATAAGGCGCATATGGTACTAATTTGGAAATAAAAAAAAAAACAAAAATTGAGATTTTATGGTCATTTTTGTAATTTCTCTATCTTACACACTTATTTTTTCTGAATGCAATACCCTCTATCTCTTCATATAATTTGGGACTATATTTTTTGTTTGTTTTTTTTTCTTCTAAAAGATGGTTCTTTGGTGAAAAGAGTCGAAGCTTTAGTTTTCAAATTATGACTATTTTTATATCTAACCTGTGATTCCACAAGAATACTATTTTTTCTATGACAATTTGAAAATGGATTCAAAAATGAACCCCAAGAAATAGATAATACTTAAATAAAAATTAATCATTAATTCATTGTTATTATTATTTATTATTTTTATTATAATATGTATAATTATATATAAAAAAAAATTGTGGAATTCATAAATAATTTTTTTTTACTATGCAAAACCCTCTATCTTTTTTATACATGAAGAATTTTTGAAGAGCAATACCCTCTATGTTCCATAAAATGGCTCGTGGTGCAAATATTAAAAAAAATATTATTTAGTAGATCACGTAGTTAGATGTAATAAACTTTGTAGAACAAAAAAATTTATTTTTCTTTAAAATTAGGGATATAAACGGTTTTTTGGCTCTACTGAACAATTGTGTTTTTAAGATAGAGGATATTGAATATAAACTGTCGATATGTAGTATTTTGGAGATGGGTACATCTTGCCGACATTTTTTAAATCGTATAGCAAATGTTGTCGGGCGAAAAAATGTTTAATCACGTGTATCTTTCGTCTTTATCGTCAGATTCACGAGGTCAAATTTGCTATAAGATGTATAAAACGTCGGCCAGATGAGCCCACTGAGACAAAAGTTATGGTTATTTTATTTAAGTTATTTTATTGCCAAAAATGTATATGTAGTATTTTGGAGAAAGGCACATCTGGCCGAAATTTTTTACATCGTATAGCAAATTTTGTTGTCAATTTAGAAACGAATGGGGGAGAAACCGGTTTACATTCCGCAATAATATTATGAAAATTTTATGAATCGGATGATAAAGACGAAAGATACACGTGATTAAACATTTTCTTTCCCGACGTGGCCAATTTTTAGGCCCTGCAGCTCAGCCCCTGTATGACAATCTGGGCCCAAATTTAAAACTTAACCTCCTCTAATACCTCTTCTAACAGGTGGCGCAAAAGTAACCTTTCGATGTTATGTTAGACGCGATTGGCGGTCAGCAGCTAACAGCTGATGCAAGGTCTGGACTTTGTACGGAAACATCTTCAAATCTTGTACCAAAATTCGCTGTAGAGACCGTCGACTGACACCCATTTGCGTGGCACGTCGTCTGGTCGATGTCGACGGCGCTTCCATGACATCCTCGGCTACAGCAGCAATATTCTCTGCAGAACTAGTAGCCGGGGTCTGCCACGCCTGGCAGCATCTCGTGTTGTGCCAGTCTCTTCGAGGCGAGCGGCTAAACGTCGCAGTGTTTCACCAGTAGGCGTTGGACGGCCAGGAAATCTGTGCCAAAGTCACCGACCGATTATTGGTCAAATAAATAGTCAGCAATATTCCGCGTTCTGGAGCAGTGTAGCGTAACATTGTTTATTAACGTGTATTTCGCATGTGTTTACTACACGAATGTCAAAACAGAACTGACATTAGGGGCCAATCGCAAAATTTATAGCATTTTCTGATAGGAGGATTACTTTTGCGCCACCTTGTACTATCATTCCAAGTATGGTCGCAATCGCTGGTCTGGTCAAGAAACTGCTTAATTATTTCCCTTTTTAATATCACCCACTGTGCGCCTTTTACTCAAAAGTCGCATAGCAAGTGCTCAATGCTCTCCACTTCTTTCATATCTCTACAGCTTCTGCATAAGTCATTGGAGTCAGTACCCAATCTTCTGGCATGTTCGACGATCAAGCAGTGTTTTTTCTGTCCATCTTTGGTTAGACTATCTGATTGCCTCTTCTCAGCATAAACTGTCCACTTACATGTCATTACCACTTGAATTACCAAGTAATGACATCTCATTACCTTTTGCATTACATTTAGTCAACAAATAATGACTTTCTGTTAATTTCTTCGTTAATAAAAATCGGATATTGTAAAATACGCTAATGAAAATCATTATTTTGAAGGTGTTATTCAACCCCGTAAGTAGTTATTTGTTAACCCTTTGTATGCTTGCATGGAAGTACTTTCCTCCAATATCATGGCCATGAAAAAATAATCTGAAAGGTGGCTAAATGGTAAGTCATTATTTTTGGAATTTGACTTACCCGCCAGATTTTGCTGGGTTGCCCAAGCTAATGCTTGCATGTGGATAGTGGCACACCAATGTATACAAATTCTTCGAGAAATTGTAATGTCGTTCCTTTCCTAGTTCATCCGCTTTGCAGTTCCCTTAGATATCCCTATGTCCAGGCACCTATATGAGGTGTATGTTAAACTGCTTACGGTATGTTAAACTGCTCAACCATCTCGTTAAGAGATCTGTGACAGTCGAAGGCTCTTTGTGAATTTAGGAATGTGGCCTCCAGAGTATTGATGGCAACCTGGCTGTCCGAGTAAAGGCCGGGTTAGGCATACGTAACCGTAATTTATCTTTACCGTTGCCGTAACGTTGCCCGTTTGAGCGATTAGCCAACGTTGAGAAAACGAGTCATATGTTCTGACAACAACAACACATAAGTAAACAAAAAAGCCGCGATTTCTTTTTGTTTAGATTTATTAAAAATGAAGTTAAAAAAAATGTTTATAAATTTGTGTTTTTTAAATCTGTGCAGAATT
This sequence comes from Eudasyphora cyanicolor, assembly GCA_963930755.1. Taxonomy (NCBI): domain Eukaryota; kingdom Metazoa; phylum Arthropoda; class Insecta; order Diptera; family Muscidae; genus Eudasyphora; species Eudasyphora cyanicolor. Next base: position 237,140,504 of record OZ005734.1, read on the forward strand.
TACAATAAAAGAAATCAAGACAATATCGTCGGATAAGAAGATGGGGTGGACGTCCTATAAACAATGACTGGGCGAAAGCCGGACTCTAGAATGCCTATGGCAGTTTTTAATTTGTTATTAACATTAATAAAAGATGAGTTAACTACGCCAAAGCACGGTTGTTCCATACGAAATATTATTTTAGAATGCAGTGAAGTTTTGTGGCGCTTGCTTTCGCCGATTTATTTAAGTGAACAAACTACACAGCAGTACAAACCTATTGCCAATGATTTTCAACGAATGTGGGATATGCCGAATTGTGTGGGAATCTGCGGTTCATATCAGTTAATGTTGGAAGTTATGGCAGCCAACACGATGGGGGTATGTCCATAAAACTTCAATTTATTTATAATCTATTTTAATACAAACAATTTCCATTTCTTAATTTAAATTAAATACAGCTATATTCCAGTACTCTCCGTTTGGCCAATCAGTTATTTTAGGTACAGTACCTGTACCTCCTAGTAAACCATTATCGTCAGCATCCTCTGAAGCCTTTCCTCATTATACCCTACACCACACTGTGGTACAGGGTATTATAACTTTGTGCATTTGTTTGTAACACCCAAAAGGAGAAGAAATAGACCCATTGTTTATTATACCGATCGACTTAGGATCACTTTCTGAGTTGATTTAGATATGTCCGTCTGTCTGTCCGTATGTCCGTCTGTCTGTGCATGTATTCTTGTAATCAAAGTACAGGTCGCAATTATGGTCCGATCTCGACGAAACTTTACACATATATTTTATTTGGCCCAAGGACGATCCCTATTGAATTTGGTTAAAATCGGTTCAGATTTAGATATAGCCCCCATATATATGTTACCCCAGATTTGACATGTAAGCGCTGTAAAAACTTTATTTTATATCCGATCAGTCTGAAATTCGGCAGAAAGAGGTTTGTTATTATATGAATGAACACTGTTAAATTTGGAAGAAATCGGTTCAGATTTAGATATAGCCCCCATATATACGTTACCCCTGATTTGAAGTGTAAGCGCTGTAAAAATGTTATTTTATATCCGATCAGTAAGAAATTCGGCAGAAAGAGGTTTCTTATTATATGAATGAACACTGTTATATTTGGAAGAAATCGGTTCAGTTTTAGATATAGCACCCTTATATAGGTTACCCCCGATTTGACATGTAAGCGCTGTAAAAATGTTATTTTATATCCGATCAGTGCGAAATTCGGCAAAGAGAGGTTTCTTATTACATGAAGGAATACTGCCAAATTCGGAGAAAATCGGTTCAGATTTAGATATAGCCCCCATATATATGTTACCCCCGATTTGACATGTAAGCGCTGTAAAACTGTATTTTATATCTGATCAGTGCGAAATTCGGCAGAAAGAGGTTTCTTATTACATGAAGGAATACTGCCAAATTCAGAGAAAATCGGTTCGGATTTAGATATAGCCCCCATATATATGTTACCCCCGATTTCACATGTAAGCGCTGTAAAAATGTTATTTTATATCCGATCAGTATGAAATTCGTCAGAAAGAGGTTTCCTATTACATATATGAATGAACAATTTTAAATTTGGAAGAAATTGGTTCAGATTTAGATATAGCCCCCATATATACTTACCCCCGATTTGACATGTGAGCGCTGTAAAAATGTTATTTTATATCCGATCAGAGCGAAAGTCGACAAAAAGAGGTTTCTTTCTACATGAAGGAATACTGCCAAATTTGGAGAAATTTGGTTTAGATTTAGCTATAACACCCATATATATGTTACCCCCGATTTGACCTGTAAGCGCTGTAAAAACTGTATTTTATATCCGATCAGTGTTAAATTCGGCAGAAAGAGGTTTCTTATTACATGAATGAGTATTCAGGGAAGATCGGTTCAGATTTATATTAAAGCTCCATATATATGTTCCTCCTGATTTGGTATCAAACCGCTATAGAAGTTGTATTTTACTTCCGATCATTAAAATTTTCCAGAAAGATATTTCTCAATTTAGGAACGAATATTGCTTAATTTAGCGATTATCGTTTCAGAATTAGATAATATGTTTCTACCCATTTACCAATTATTCCAAATTATTATGGCAATGACCCTTATCGCATTGTTAGGGAGGTGTAGGGTATTATATAGTCGGCCCCGCCCGACTTTCTGCCTTTCCTTACTGGTTTTTTATTGGCGATGCGGCGTTTGCCCTGAGGAATATCCTTGATCTAAGTCAACAACTTTAGACGAGCTCAGAGACAACCTCCAACGCGAAATTGCCAACGTTCCGGTCGAAATGTGTCCAAGAGTGGTGGCAAATTGGGTCTAAAGAATAGATCGCTGTTGACGGGCTCGTAGTGGTCATATGACCGAAATTGAATTTCATTCTTAAAATGTAAAATTTGCACTACACCTGGAATTTGAACTCTATATCTTAAATATTCTGTGTTTTATTAATATATAAAATTCGTATGTCCTTAATGGAAACCCCTTTACTTATGACTATTTCTACTGAAGAGGGACTCAGCCAAATCCAATCCAATCTCTATCTATAAATAAGTCCACGTTTGTAGAGACGCTTATATTGCTGTCAAATTAACCCACAATGAAGAAGATTGGCGCAATGATTGTCTCGTACTGTCGTCAAAAGAATCCTGAAGCAGATTATACATTTTTAATGGAGTCAGCCGCGATCTTCATAAAACTCACCTGTAACGCCCAGCTCCTTGCCAATTTGCTTTCAAGCTTCTCGCTTTTTTTAAGATATCCTATATGCTGGATTACATTTATTGTAAATACTCGTGCGACTGCACCAATGAAATCAAATATTCGTCTTTCATGTTTATTTTCACTTTTAAACAATAAATAATTAATAAATTATTTTCTTTACTTTTCTCGGTGAACATACTATTGTAATTGTCAATAACATGTAGTATCAGCTGTTGTCAAATTGTACGTAAACGGAACGTCCAATTCTGATTTCAACAGATTCAGCCGTCCGTTTACGTGTCGTTTCCGTTGGCTAATCGTTTACACTGATTTCCATATAACAGATTGAATCAGCTGATTCGTTACGCTACGGGGGCGTTACGGTTAAGTTTGCCTAAGTGGGCCTTAAATGACAACTCCAGGGTTGGTTACTACGTTGCGACTCAGCCACTTCGTGATTTCCCATATTGCCATTATTTCGGCTTGATGAGTTTATTACCTGACTCAACTCTAAATTTTTCCATCGTCACTCTCGCCATACCCGAGACACTGGAAGAGTGGTCCCACTTCTCAAGCCTGGGTAATTTGCGTATCAGAGAGAGTCATACAGACCAATTATCGCCAGTCGCAAATAGAATTGAGGTACTCCTCCTGCCCACCTTGAGTATACTGCCCACCTTGAGTATACTGCCCACCTTGAGTATACACGCAAAATGCAAAGCACTCACCGCAGTAACAAAACACTTCCCGCTTCTGTTTAAGTCCTAACTATCTAAATTCCCTCCTCCCCCGCTGGGAGTAAAGGTTATTTCCTGTGCAGCTGATTGTTTGTTACTAGAGAGGGGCCACGGAATAAATAGCCTTTATGGAACTTTAAACCGTTATCTCACCGATTTAGTCACGTTCTTCAGTTCTCGGAGGCTACCAAACCGCAACTTAGTCGATATAAATTTAAAGTTGCCTAACGACAAATTTTACAAGATAATGTTCATCAGCCTGTATAACATTGACGACTGGTATTGACATATAGCAATATTAAATCTGCACACTCTATCTCGTCGAATGCACTGCAATCACATCACTCGACAACAATACGAGTACTCTGTTTTTTTGTTTTTTTTTGATTAATATTTAATGTACACTTTCTTTAGCTTGGCGCTATTTCATTTGAAAGAATTTAGAAAATGCCAGAAAAACAAATGTCAACGACAGTTTCATTTAACAATTGAATATTACAGAAATGTATAAATGTCTTATTTTTAGTGCCGTTGAAATTTATTTAAACAAAAAGATTCTTATTTTAGTCCTAGACGATAATAATAAAAACGTTTTCTATATGTCGACATTAGAAGATTTGCATTAAACACCCGTTGTGGGGTTTCCTTATGGCTTAATTAAGAATGATAGCGGTGAATTGGACTACATATATATGTATACGATACGATATGATACAGATATTATAGTTGTAAATTATAAGATAACAAATAATTAATTGCCACAGTCGCAGAGACGACAAAATTCAAAATATAATGTCTTAATTTTAGTGTATGATTAAGATTCAGCATAGCATGACAAATAAACAAAAGAATTTCTAAATAAACGATGAGATAATGTAAGATATTTTACAGGTAAATATTATCTTGGGAATATATTATAACAGTTTATGAATTGTTTAAAATTTAAATTCAATTTGAAATATGTTAAGAAATAACATGATTTTACCAGAAAACTGCGAACTCTTTTTTCGTTTTATATATTTTGGTATAATAATACTAACTTTACCATTCCGATTAAAGCCCCTTGAAATATTGATCAACAAGCCTATAAAGTACAGAGGTTTCCAACAAGAGGTGTTATTTTGAATCACCCGGTATTTCGGTAGCTGTCACTTTTGAAGCATTTATTCTTTGACATTTGTCACGTAGAAACTACGCCAATACTAAAAATGGAACGATACACGATTCAGCAACGCATTGAAATTACACTGTCCAACAAATTAAGACATTTTGATTGGAACAGAATAGCGACCCTATAATTCTGAAAGGGCATGTTGAGTAGATCATTTTTGTAGAATAAACTTATGGTTCAGCTGGTCTGAGTTTTTTTTACAGTGGGTCAAAGTTTTCATATTTTTGTCGAAGGTAGCATTATACTAAATGAAAAAATGATGCAAGTTAATGTCTGAGAGATTTCTCATTGTCAGAGTTACATAGTGGAATTTTATGAGGATCATTTTTGTGGAAGATCTTAACCCTCTAGCTCCCCTTTTAATGGGTCAATTTGGCACTTTTTTCGAAAAAATAAAGAAATTCCTTTCCAAAAGGACACTAAAGGATTAAAGTATTCTACGAAAATGTTTGCCGGAAAATTTCAGTTGGGGTCGCTAAGGACACCAAAGTTGTAATTATAGCTTAATACATTTAATTAGCAAAATCACATTCCAACTTATACAAAAAAAATACTATGAGGTAAATATAAAGCCGTGATATCTATGGAATTATTGGAGCAGAAGAGCGACTCTATAATTCTGAAAGGGCATGTTGAGTAGATTATTTTTGTAGAGTCCTTGGACCTTACTTTTTCGAAAATGAGGTTGGATCAACAATTACGGTGAATGGATTGCGCTATCGAGAGATTATTAATGATTTTTTATGGTCGGAGTTGTATGGTATTGATCTGGAAAACGTTTACTTTCAACAAGACGGCGCTACGTGCCACACAAGCAACGAAACCATTGCTCTGTTACGGAAAAAGTTTCCGGACCGTGTTATCTCTCGAAGAGGTGATCACAATTGGCCACCGAGATCTTGTGATTTAACACCTTGCGACTTCTTCCTTTGGGGCCACGTGAAAGATAAGGTCTACGCCAACAGCCCAGCGTCGATTCAAGACCTCAAAGATAGAATTCGTGAGGCTATCGAGGACATAGGGCAGCAACTTTGCGATTTGGTTATGGAAAATTTCATGAAAAGGATATGGTCCTGTAAGCGTGGTCGCGGTGGCCATTTGGCTGATGTTGTTTTTCATTATTAACGGCATACCTCAAAAAATTGCATTTTTCTTTGAACACCATTCTAGGATGTTGTAGTCATATCTATATGTCTGTTTAAATCACGTTACAGTCCGTTATAATAGAGCTAGATTGATAAATTTTGGCAGAAATATTTCATATACATAGTAGCAGGTATAAAGTTCGCCCAAACCAAATTTAAAAACAATTGTTGAAATAGTTCTGCAGATATTTCGTTGCCATTTTTTGAGATAAACGATCGGATGTTTATTTCATAATAAAGAGGAAGATATGCCGTTAATAATGAAAAACAACATCAGCCAAATGGCCACCACGACCACGCTTACAGGACCATATCCTTTTCATGAAATTTTCAATAACCTAATCGCAAAGTGGCTGCCCTATGTCCTCGATAGCCTCACGAATTCTATCTTTGAGGTCTTGAATCGACGCTGGGCTGTTGACGTAGACCTTATCTTTCACGTGGCTTCAAAGGAAGAAGTCGCAAGGTGTTAAATCACAGATCTCGGTGGCTAATTGTGACCACCTCTTCGAGAGATAACACGATCCGGAAACTTTTCCCGCAACAGAGCAATGGTTTCGTTGCTTGTGTGAATGTAAACGTTGTCCCGATCAATACCATACAACTCCGACCATAAAAAATCATTAATCATCTCTCGATAGGGCAATCCCTTCACCGTAACTGTTGATCCAACTTAATTTTCGAAAAAGTAAGGTCCAATGACCCCGCCGGACCATAAACCGCACCAAACAGTCACACGTTGAGGATGGAGAGGCTTCTCAATAATAACTCTTGGGTTTTCCGAGCCCCAGATGCCACAATTTTGCTTGTTGACGTAGCCACCGAGGTGGAAATGGGCCTCATCAGTCAAGATGATTTTGTATCGTTTTTTTGTTCGATCGTTTTTAGATCCTTTTGTATCGTTCGATGATCGAGCATCGTTCCATTTTTAGTAATGGCGTAGTTTCTACTTGTCAAATGTCAAAGAATAAAAGCTTCAAAAGTGACAGCTATCGAAATACCGGGTGATTCAAAATAACACCTCTTGTTGGAAAACCCATGATTATAATCCAAGCATATTATTATTTTGTTTTGCTTAGACAGAAAACATGTTTTCACAATGCAAAGTTTTGCGCCATAGACGTCCCTAATCCTTTAAACAAATTATTAATATGATTTTGTTTATATTTTATGTACAGAATGTACCTATTTTAAAGACTAGGTTTTGTCAAGGTTTTATTCTATGGAGTAAATTTACAATTTTATGTATGTACATTTCGATACCTCCATTCTAAAACATGCTAAGTCGACTTAGCATTGCTTTAGGAAGATTTAGGAAGATTGCATTTTTAATTTCTAAATATTCCAATTAAGTTCAGTCAAAATTTTGTGTTTATCCGTCAACCCAATCAAAAGTTGTTCACAAAACAGTACAGGTCCTTCGACTTGCATTATAAAGGAAATCCATAAAAATTTAATAAATTCATCAAACTTTGATCGCTTCTCCTGAAAAATTACCTTTTTGCACTTAGCATAGTTTGGAATGGGGATATCGATATGTAATTGATAAATAAACTTTCATTATTTCACATACTACAAAAAGAATTATTCCATTAAAACTCACCTGCATTTTATTTATAACTTTCCAACCATCCTCGACACCTTTAACAGTCAAATATTTCGATTGGACCGGAAGTAATAGCTGATCCAATATTTCCAATTTACCGGTTGTATATTTAATTGATTGTAAAGACATATTTACAATTTATTGTTGTTGTTGTTATTATTGTTATTGGCCGATGTTGTTGCTGCTGATGTTTACACTATTTACACAAAAGTCAATAAAACTGAAAATCACAAATATAAAATATTATTGAAGACAAACTGCAATTGCCACACATAGAGACGGACATTCGATAGGAGTGTCCGTCAATTGAAATAAAAGCTCATATCAAAAATAAACTTTAAAAAGGCATCATCTTATAGCCATGCAAGTTATTTATGGCTCCTTGGTTAAAATTGTTTTTTTTTATAAAATAATTTTTAAATTTTCAATTTCCATAATTTTATGGACAATGAAAAAATGTATCACCGATCCACTCTATTGTACATATATGCACATGAAAGTGTATAAATAAGTTGACGCAAATGTACGTATAAATTGAAAAAGCTATCAACAATTTAATAAATCATTAAAATTATGTGGGAAAGAAAATTAAAATGAAATTATTGCAAATTAAGCAAAAAAATATCAATATGTACGTACATGTTGGCCCCACCCAATAGGATTTATTTTGACTGATTACACTAGGCAACGGGTCTATAGATATTTTGGATTAATTGTATGCCACAACAAAAATGTAGTTCACTGGTCACTATATTTTTCTGATGTATGTACATATTATGGTCCCCTATTACAAAAATATGCAAAATTCAATGGATGCATTTTTTTATTTGTTTCCCTAAAAATATTGATGTCAACAATTATTTTTCCACATAACTTGACAACGATAAAAATTATTTTTAATCCCTTCCTTAGATTCGAATTGATCTAAAAAGTTATTGCGAAAAAATTAAATAAAATCGTAAAGACATTAAAATAGCAAACTGTGTTGACTGCTGCAAATTTTGTGGTAAATTTTGACCAGTTTGGAATAAAATTACATACAACCGCAGAAAATCGAAGGATAAATTAAAACGTTATTTATATCTATTTTAGTATTAATCAAAGTATTAAAACAACGGGTCTGAAATTTTGCATTGAGAATATTTTAATCAGCATCTAGAAAATTTTAAACAGTTTGACCCACCTGAATAATATAACCCAATATTACTCAATTGTTCCAGCATAAAAAATCCCAAAAAATAGCTCACGTAAAAAATTGAACCGAAAAATATTAAAATTACCCAGAATAAAAATGAAATTAGACCCAATATAAAATTAAAAATGAACAAAATTCATGTTTAAATTAAATTTTTTATTGACATGTTTAAAATTGGGCATAAAGTGAAAATTCTAATTGATTGTCGGACTTCGGTCAGGCTTAAAAACATTCTCCTATGGACAGGTTCAAATCGGGAATGCAAAAAAGAGTTGGCTTGTGCATACTGCCGATCCTCTGAAAATAGTTAAAATCAGCTACACTAATAAACCAGTAAGGAAAGACAAAAGTCGGTCGAAGGAGACTATATGATACCCTACACCATCTTGTTAGAGCAGAATAAACACGCATATACTTGATCAAAATTTAAAACGAATTACTGAGACTCGTTCCATCAGTCAATGGATCAAGAATTCACTTTTTAAATTGCATAAAAATCGTTTGGAAAATGTAGCTTTGCCAAACATGCACAACCGAAATAATTATTTCTAAATCTGAACCGATTTCTTTAAAATTCAGCTGCGTTTATTCGTAGAGCAAGTGGCTCCCTTCTTCCAATATCGTAACAGGGGTCTGTCAAATACAGTTTATATAGCCCTTAGAAGTCAAATCGGAAGGAACATATATATGGGGCTATATCTAAATCTGAACTGATTTCAACTAGTCTTTACTAATGGCTGAAAAGACTTTCCTCTCCCAATTTTTTCCTTGATCTGATGTAAAATACAGCTTCTTTAGCACTTAGATGTCAAATCGAAAGGAACATATATACAGGGTGGCTGATATGTATTGCAACCAACTTCAGGTTGGTATCATTTCTAAACCGCTAGTCTGATAGCTGACAGATTTATTTCAGTGACAGTTCATTTTATTGTTTACAAGCTTACAAAAGCATTTTGATCTTTTGCATTCAGAAAAAAAAGTTATTGGTGATGTTATTCAATCGTGATAGTGTGATTGCATTATATTTGGGTGGAAAAACACAAGTGGCTATCGTTAGAGCCCTCCAGCATTTAAATGTGAATAAATCTTTTGTTTCTCGTACCATTGCTCGTTACCGTGATACTGGCAGTATTGCATCGCGTCCAAAAAGTGGACGAAAAAAAAACGGTTACAGCACAAGAAATTATCCGAAAAGTGAAGGCCAGATTGAATCGAAATCCACGCCGCAGTGGTAGAAAAATTGCTCGTGAGCTGAACATATCGCGAGAACGGATACAACACATACTAAAAAAAGAACTTGGACTAAAGCCATTGAAGTTCCAAAAAGTGCAAGAGCTCACCGATGCACAAAAAAGTTAGACTGGAAAGAGCCAGGGAGTTGCTTCGCTTGCTCGAAAGTGGCCAGTTACCGAATTTGGTTTTCTCCGATGAGAGGCCATTCCAAATTGAGCAGTTTGTGAACAAACAAAATGATCGGGTTTACTTGCCAAAGAGGTCAGCTGAAAATTTACACCTTCGATTGGCCACCAGAACTCAAGCGCCGCCGATGGTAATGGTGTGGGCCGCCGTAACGGCCGATGGTCGCTCCCCGCTCGTATTCATCGACCATGGGGTCAAAATAAATGCCGAATATTATCGGGAAAATGTCCTAAAGACAGTATTGAAGCCCTGGGCAGACAAACATTTCGGCTGCAGACCATGGACATTCCAACAGGACTCAGCACCATCGCACTCAGCAAGCGTCAACCAAGAATGGCTTAAAAAGGAGGTTCCTCGCTTCATTTCTACCACACAATGGCCACCAAGATCTCCGGATCTCAATCCGTTGGACTTTTGCCCCTGGGGCATTTTATCGTAGAGAGTAAGGTAAGGCAAAGTATCGATCATCTCAAGACGGCGCTTCGACGGAAATGTGCCAAAATACCGCAGAGCCACTTTCGTGCAGCGTGTGATGGCTTTGTCGGCCGTTTGAAGGCCATAATTCGTGCCAAAGGTGGCCAATTCGAACAAATCTAAACTGTTTCTAAAATTTTATGTTATTTCCGACATTTCTTGCTTTTGAACAATAAAATTTAAAAAAAAAAATTAAAAAATATAGCGCTTTACTTTGTTGCATTACATATCAGCCACCCCGTATGGGGCACTATCTAAATGTGAATCGATTTCCACTAAATTTAAAAGTCTTTATTAATGGGTAAAGAGATTTATATCTGCCAATTTTTACCCCTTAGAACCCAAATCGGACGAATATATAAACCGGTTTCCACCAATTTCAACAGGAATCGTCCCTGGGCAAAAAAGTGCGCTGTGCTAAATTTCATCGCAATCGAACCATAATTATGACCTAAGGATACTCGTACATTACAGACGGACGGACAGAGATGGTTAAATCGACTCAGAAAGTGATTCCAAGTCGATGTATAATAAACGATGGGTCTATCTCTTCTCCTTTTGGGTGTTACAAACAAATTCACATATTCATAACACACTGGGCCACAGTGTGGTGTAGGGTATACAAATATTTTTGCATTGTAGGCCTTCGGTTGGCCTTAAGCCTATATCCTACGGACAGATCTAAAATAGGAAATGCGACGAAAATGTTTTCAACATTATATGTCTTCAATATTTCCCGGTGGAGGAACAAACTACTCAACATGAAAATATTTTGATGCATAGCGGGCCTTCTACCGGACTTTCTTCTATACACTCAAAAAAATGTATTTCCTAAATTTTAGTAAAATCCATACTCCAATTTAGTTCAATGTTTTTATTCATATTGAGTTAATTTTTTTTTTATAACTCGGAAATTTTACTTAGTACTACTAAACTTTATTGTTTTGTAGGATACGCAGAATAGTTCATTAACTAAAAATTAGGACATATTTTTACTAAAATAATATTTCTTAAAAATAGTTCGAATATTCATAAATTTATCAAATTTAGACATATGCGGTGGACAGCCAACATAGACATAAGGAAATTATGAACAAAAAATGGAAAGCATGAGTTTTAGGAAATTTTAACAAAAATAATAATGAATCCTCATTTCAAGTCCATGAATTTGAACTCAAAATTAGGAAAACATACTAAAATCATGGAAAAAGTAACTATTGTCGGACTATGTTGTAGTCCCAAAACATTAAAAATGTTTCATTCATAATGAAATTTCTTCGTCGCCTATAAATATTGTATATGGCAACTCTATTTATCATTAAATGATGGCAATCCTTTTATCAAATTCAATCTTCTATCTTCTATCTATCTATCTATATACATATATAAAAATGGAAAAATGTTTGTATGTATGTATGTGTTTTATAGACGCTTAAACCACTGGACTGATTTTAAAATTTTTTCTTTTTTTAAAAGCTATTTGGTCTGAGATGGTTTTGAAAAAAAAAATTTCAAATAGTTGGCGGGGAAAATGTGGGCGTGGCAAATCGTTTGTTGTGCTGTAATTTTGTGTATATACATATATATCTGCTGGCAGTCTACGTCAGTGGTCCAAAAATGGACGGGATCGCAAATATGGGGCAACGAAGTGGACCGGGTCCAGCTAGTCTTAATATAAAAACTCCTTTGTACGTTTGTTTGTAACGAATGTTCTTCGAAACCTTAAGAGCAAATGGGCTAAAATGGGCCCAATAGGTTCACTTGATTTCATCTGTTTTAGAATTACATAAATCGCGATAAATGGCAGAGTTGTCAAGGTATTTGCTAAATCTGCATTTTTAGAGCGATTTGACTGAAATTTTAAATGTATGCTCAGTCTTGATAATATATTAGTTTAAGAATGTATATTAGACTTATGTCCAATAAACATTTTTAAGGAGAATTTACTACTGAAATAACAAACTAATACATACCAAACAGAATGGGCAGGACAACGTCTGCTGAGGTCAGCTAGTTGTACATAAAAATACATTGTTTCGAAAATTTGAGGATATATAATAGTATTTAAAAACAAATTTGTCATAAAAATGTATGTGTCTATGTAGCTCAGTTCAAAAATAATGAATAATAGGATATGTCATCCCGGAGCGAGTACGTTGTCAGTTACGAACGAATAGAAATTTCAACGAGTAGGACTTCAAAGAGTGAGGTTTTCCGCGGATTTCGGCCCGATTTTCCCGAATTTTTTGCAATTGTCACAATTAAAAAATTAATATTAATTGATAAGTGCAAAGAAAGTTCTAACTATGTTCGCGGAAAAGTGTTTTTTTGCGTGTGACATTTCATTCCTATTCGTTCGTAACTGATAGATTTTGACGTTTCTAGCTGACGGCACATCTGTATAATTTAAGGTTGGTGGCTCACAAAACGGAAGGTTCTGGGATCGAATCACATTCCGAGCGGAGGTAAAATTTTATACAATATAATATTGAACATTTCGTGTGTAATAATCAATTTCAATTCCTAAAACAAAGAAGAAAAGGTTAAACCAAAGAGCAAGTGGTAAGAGACAAAAATAATAAATAATAAGATATGTCATCCCGGAGCGAGTAAGTTGTCAGTTACGAACGAATAGAAATTTCAACGAGTAGTACTTCAAAGAGTGAGTTTTTCCGCGGATTTCGGACCGATTTTCCCGAATTTTTTGTAATTGTCACAATTAAAAATCTAATATTAATTGATTAGTGCAAAGAAAGTTCAAACTATGTTCGCGGAAAAGTGTTTTTTCGTGTGTGACATTTCATTCCTATTCGTTCGTAACTGATAGATTTTGACGTTTCTGGCTGACGGCACATCTGTATAATTTAAGGTCTGTGGTAAGAGATTCCAACATATAAATGGAGGAGAGTGATGGAGGATCAAAAATCGCAAAAAAAATTTCAAGAACTAAAAAAGTCCAAGAAACTCGTACTTAAAGGAAGTACGAGTTAACTAGAATTAGGTTCAAAATATTTCATAATTCTGAGGCAATGTATGAACTTGATATAAGGATAACTAGCTTTAGCGCCATACGAAGTTCAATATTTGACTGTTTAGTTCATTTTAACTTGGTCCAAGAGCGCCCCAGTAGGTGAGTTGGTAGCGTGCTCGCCTATGAGTTTGGGGGTCGTGGGTTCGATTCCCACCAGAGGCGCTGGTCTGTCGCTGCAAAATCTAGCCATATGGTCTTTATAACCCGGCTTCCCTGGACCGTAAAATTAGAATATAAATTTACTTTGTAATTTTTATTCATATAAATAAATAAATAACTTGGTCCAGGGTTCACTTTTTTTGAGTGTATACAGGCTCTGAATCGCCTATCTTCACTATATGCTGCTTTAAGGTATTCCTACAAATTCGTCACTTAGAGAAAAGTTAAAGTTTACTTCTCCATAGAGAAGATAAAATACATTCAAAATTTTTGAAGGTTTTTAATAGATCGACAAAAAATTACGAACCCAATTTTTCTGGGTGATATGTATGGGACTTTTTAAACGATTTTCATTTATTTTTTTTTTGTGCGACTTTTCATAGGATCTCCGATATATACTCCTATTTAGTAATCACATTGGGTAATTTTTTATATTTTTAAGATACTGGTTCAAAACACTGATATAAACACAGCTCCTACAGCTATATTCAATAGAGATCATCCTTGATTAAAAAAACTTGGTTTTGCCATATTTCGTAGTCGTTGGAGCATAGTACGAGACCTGTACTTTGATTTCAAGAATAAATCAACTAAAAGACTGTCAGACAGACGTAACTCAAAATTTAAAATTTAAGTCAGTATAAACAGATATAGGCAAATGCTGTGTTGCGGACGTTACATTCGTAGGCATTTTTAATAATTTTAATCCCGTTGGCGTTCTGAATGCATTATTTTCAAATAACCTTCAGCAAACTACAATCATTTGAGAGTACTTTGAAATGAAATTATTTAAATTTAATATTTACATAAATATTTTTGAGGCCGCAATATTCGAAAATGGAAGTAGGTTTGGAGGTTAACGTGAATTTGGATCAGAAAAATCGAAATACGTAAAAATGAGGAATTTTTAAGGATATAAAAATAGCTCTCAATAAAATTAAACATTTCTTGGTTCATCAAAACATTTTAAATCCGTCTGTTGCAGACGTTACACAACAATGACCCAATTTACACGGTGCAACTTGTCCCTGCGACATGAGGCTTGCGACACGAGCTTGTAGGCGAAAAGTGTAGTGAAGCTTCCGGGGTAGAAAAAGTTGCTCGAAATGAAAATACAAGGGACAAATTGACATTTAATTTTATGAGTGACTGAATACGAAAAACAAATTCAATAAAATAAATGTGAGTAAACGAATAAAAAACATAAATTTGTCCCCTGGTTGCTGAAAGTAAAGACTCACCGTCTAAATGAGCGTGATTTTACATAGAGATTTTAAAAGGGAATTCAAAACAGTCGCAGGAATAAGTTGCACCGTGTAAATTGGGTCAATTTCAATACGTTAAAACAACAATATTCATGGAAAATTGTATTTAATGTTGTTTTTTTTATTTTATAGGACAAGCAAAATAGTGATTTAACTCACACCAGCCATATTTTTTTACATTTTTTCGAATTTACCCATATGTGTTTAAAAACGCCGGAATGACCTGTAATGGTTGTTACATATAAACTAAAATTCGCAGAGAATAATTTATGGACATTTGCAAAATTTGCATTTCTGTAAGGCAACCTTAAAAGTGTTAAATTATGAATTATTTCACTAGTGAAGTAAATAAACGGTGTGTAGCTAAATCGACTGATTCGATAGGTATAATGAAAGATATATACTGTAATGGTGCCGCAGCCATCGTATTCCCCTGACCAAGCCCCCTGTGACTATTTTTTGTTCCCAAAACTGAAAAGGCCCATGAAAGGACGACGCTACACCACGATTGAGGAGATAAAGACGGCATGAAGGAGGAGCTGAACAAGATCACAAAAAATGATTATTTGATGTGCTTCGAGGATTGGAAAAAACTTTTGGCAGAAGTGTATTATATCCGAGGGGAATTACTTTGAAGGGCACAAAATAGATATTCATGAATAAAAAAATACAAAATTCGCGATATTTTTTGAACATACCTCGTATGTCGTCTTCTTTTTCAATTTTCCGCCTTAAGAGGCATCCGTCAGCTGACTCATGTCAATATTTTAATAAGCAACGTCATTTGGTTTGTGTTTGACAGCTATTTGTAGCAGACTACCGCGTGATTTGAGAAGAAAATGGAAAAAAGTGAATTTCGTATACTGATTCAACATTATTAAAAAAAAACTTTACCGAAATTAAATAATGGCTTGATAAATACTATGGAGACTCTGCACTATTAATTTCAATGGCTAAAAAGTGGTTTACTGAGTTTCGTTGTTGTCGTACCAGCCCAAATGACGCTACAGGTTCAGGTCGACCAAAAGAGGTGGTCACGACAGAAATGGTCAATAAAGTCCGCGGAGTCGACGTAGGCACCTCAACCAAGCCGGTACATCAAATTTGCATAGATATTTGGATATAAAAAAGCTTTCCGCAAGATGGGTGCCGCGTTTGCACACAATCGACCACAAACGCAATCGTGTGACAACTTCGCAAGAGTGTTTGTTTGGCGTTTATCAACTGCAATATGGACGAGTTTTTGCGCCCACAAAACACACGAGGGGCCAAACAGTGGATTTCTCGGGGTTAATGGGCGCCAAGGAAGGACAAGGAGGGTTTATTAACTAATAAAGTCATGACGAGCGTTTTTTGGCGAGCGTAGCCGGTATAGTCCACAATGACTACCTTCAAAAGGGTAAAACAAACAACGGTAATTATTAGCCAACTATTGGTTGTTTTAAGTTAGGTATTAAGTTATTTCCCAGTTTCCACGGCAAAAATCCATGAATTAATGTTATTAATGAATCAATATTTCACTAAATGTTAACGCTTTACGGGAGAGGTACTAGAAGGAGTGAACCGATATAGCCCATCTTCGAACTTAGCCTGAGATGGAGAAAAATATTACCGCATACCAAATTTGAAGTCAATCGGTTACTCGTTTCGGGAATTATCGAGCGCACAAACCTGCAGACAGACGGACATTGCTTAAATGACTTAAAATGACCCAAATCGAATTGCCACCAAAACATAGTTGAGGTCTTAGGTCAATTCTTCGATGTGTTACGCTTTTGGCTCGTGGCAAATGATATATCCTCCTCTGTAAGTTGAGGCGATAAAAATCTAATATAGCCTTGGTGTAGGTTATCATATAGTCGTTCCGCCCGACTTAAGCGTTTCCTTACTTATATTATTATAATTATTATTAATGTGGAATGAAAATTATTATTAATGTTTCGGAAATTACTGCTATACATCTAACAAAATTTGGTAGCGCTTTGGATTATTTTAAAGAAAATCGTATGTAGCCCTATGGCGAAAGTGCAAATTGCAACATTTCGTTGGAATTAATTTTAGAATTTTTGAATAGGAGCTAAGTTTAATTCAAGGGATCACATCAGTTCCACCAAATATTTTTCAAATAATTTCACGTCGACGGGCAACATTTTTTTCAAAATCGAAATCACCATTAGTCAACATGTGCAGGTATTTAACTAATCACATATACCGAGGGTAATCGATGTTCAAGGCCTGTATATATGTCCCTGTAGGGCGTAGAATGTCATAATTTCAAACTTAATTTTGACAATACGTCTTTTGTAACTATGGAAAGTCTCATTGCATTTCGTTGAATATACGTATGTATATGAAAATCCAGATTTATTTCGATTTTTTTAATTTCCACTAGGGGGTGCACGGGATGGCATTTGTAGTTCTCATGACTTATAAGAAGCGACAGATTTATTTAGAGTTATTTTTAGAAATTCCCCACTTTGTGACGGACGGAAGGATGGGCTTAAAAATGACTTAAAAATTTTCGAAAGGAATATCTTATCTCTTAGGAAAATTTGCTTATTTTCTATGGAGAGAATTCGTTCTTTGCCTGTAGCTCCGTTACCGTATGGTATAGTAGAGCCAAAATACAAACCTAAATTCGACAATACCGCTTTTATAAGAGTGCGTGAAGTTTCAATACAATCTACTAAGAAAATAATTTCTTCGAAATTCCCGCACTTTGCTATACACAAAAATTGGGTTCACAATTTTGCGTCCCTGAGTTTGAATCGAAGGATTGTTGACCATTGTTGTTTGGAGTTAATATAATTACTCAAAATTACTGCTGGTACGTATGCACATTTCTACCTCCTAAATATAAAACAGAGAGGCAAACGTGTGTAGTCCCCAAAGGTAAATTCGCTGAAGAGAACTAATGAAAAAGAACAAATTTTAAATCTCGTGCCAAAAAGCACTAAAACAACGAAACAAATTAAAACACTTTCACATGAATGTTTTGGCATTAATGATTATCGACATAAAATTTGCGCGCTATAACCGACAATCGTCAATTGTACGAGACAGACAGAATTCGACGTTGTTGTTGTTCACGCTGATCGAACGGTCAGAACAGTCAGAACAGCAGACAAGCAGCCAGCCAGTCCGTCATCTGAACGAACAGACACTTAAGAAGACTCATTGATTTTTTATTGATAATTAAGAACATTTTCACCCCACAACTACGGAGCAGAAAGAACATTGTTACGGCTATATATGAATAGAGAGCAATCCACAACGACGACGACGAGATAACAACACTTTCGAAAAAGATCAATGGCCATCGTCTATTATCGTTTTTAATCTATAGATGAAATATTTGAAATTTTCTCAAAACAATTGAAGCAGAAGCACACAACCGACATTTTGGGATGAGAATGACCACAACGGCGACTAAGGCTTTCAAATTCTCAAAAATTATTTTATATATTTTTGTCAAATTAAAACAAATAGGAAATATAATCGTACCGAATGGAACACAAATTATAAATTTAAAAAATCCGCGCGATTTGTACCGTTAAACGTCTAGAATACAACTAAAAAAATGCCTTCTCTTTACTTGTCATTTTGAAAATGTCTTTCCACAGCTCACGACGGTGCACCACTTTCACAGCGAGAGTATTTTACAGAAGAAAAAAAAAACCAAAACAAACCTTCATCTGTATGGCTTTCAGTTCGTTTTTTTATTTTCGTAGAATGCTCAATTTGTAGTTCAATTCTTTCTAATAAAAATTAACATCTATTCATCATTCTCACTCAGGATGATTATTCAAGGGAAGAGTTAGTTCTTTGCTCTTGCCGGTGTTCACAGATTAGAGATGTCAAAGAGGAACGAGGGATTTACTTCAAAAAATTCCACGGTTTTGAGACGGGAAGAATCCCCGTTTTCCAACTTTATGACTTATGAGTAATAGAGGTAATACATAGGTCTGATTTATTTGTGTTTCTTATGGCTTAAAGTGGTGGCGTAGAATATTGTTTAGTCGGATCCCCCGACTTTAGCATCTCTTTACTTGTTTAACTATATGTTTAACTATACATATGTATATTTTTCAGTCATTTCAAATTTATCTTTTTGAGGGAAAATTTAATATTCTAATGAATCTGAAGTCACAGACAGAATCTTTAAAAGTAGTTTTCTTCACTCAGCTGGCACTCTCAACGTTACCGGCAGGTTGTTTGTTTTTGAAATTAATTTTGATTTGATTTCGCCTTTCAATTTAGTTGACACATTTCCCAGCTCGTTTAGGGGCTGCTTCATACGCTTTCAGAACGCTCCTTTATCGCAAAAAATCCCTTATAGATGTCAAACTCCGCACAAGATGACAGCAGAAACGGTTGATTATAACTGTCGGAACTACCAGGAAACGGGTACAATTCGAAGTAACTTTCAAAAATGTTTAAGGATCAGAAAGAATCACATACAAATATCAAACAAAACAGGTAAGAAAAGACAGGCGGGACCGACTATATGATACCTTTCACCACCTTGATAGATCAAAATAGGCTCACATACAGTTGCTCTACTTTAAATTTCATGAAAATGGGTTGCAAAATTTGCTTTTGTGACACTAACATGCGGAATCCGAATGAAAATAGATAGAGATAGATTTCTAAATATTAACTGATTATCTTCAAATTTTGCAACGAGTTGTATGCAAAGAAATTTGAATTTAAAGACATTTGTCATCAATGCTGACAACTCTAATTCAGATGATGATAATAATGACAACGACAACGGCAATAATGATAGTGGTGTTTTCTTTGCCTGACTGACTGACTTGCCGTTTAGGTTGTTGTCACTTCTTTAGCGGCGGCGTGTACAAATCTCTTAAAAATATGTAAAGAGTTTTGTCACACACAATCAGCCGGAAAGACGGCTGGCGGCCGGATGAGCAGAAAAAAGTCGAACTGAGTGCCTGCCCGTCAGCCCATCGTTCATACAAACAAATCTGGCCATTAATCTGTTTTAATGTCAACATTTATAAATGAAAAAAAAAAATATTATAGTTATGTATTTTATTGATATTTGCAGCAACTTCGAGTGTGTGTACTTTATTTTATATTGGTCTATTGTGTGTTGAATGGGCTCGCTTGCTCGTCTTTGGCTGCCCTACTCGTTTTTTTCGTCGCCGATTGTGATTATGATGATGGCGCAAAAATTAAGTGTAAAGCCAAGCAAAGATCTTATCTTTGAAAATAAAAATATACTATGTAAATAATAGATTTCTTTAAATTCATAAAAACAATTAAAGGTTTTTTTTTGTAGCGAAAGTTTGTCAAAGACTAACACCTTCAATTCACATGTCTTGGGGTCTTGGCAAAACAAACCATTCGTTTTTGTGGATTATTTCAATATTTGTAAATATGGCAATTAAATAAATCATTTAAAACGAAATGATTTATCAATATATTTACCTATCTAATATTATGTTAACTTTTTCAACATTTGGTGCTTTCCACGTCTCCAATAGTAATTGAGAAGTTTTCTATTGTAATTGAGAACATTTATTGGTGGATTTTGTCTAAATTTAATTTAAAATTTAGGTGTTAACCTTGTAATTTGGTAAATTTTGATTTAACTTGAAATTATCTATTTGAAAGTGACAAAATTGCAATTGAAATTGACTATGTTTTATTTCAAATTGAGATCTTACGTTCGAAATTGGCTGAATACCATCTGCATTTCGGATATTTCCTTGTTAGACCACACTAGATAGGCTAATGCCATATTCTAGTATGTTAAAAATCGCAATTTTAATTGAAGTATACTCATTTAAGAAGGTATAATTTCAAAATCAATGGGAATTTATTCAATTCTGAAAGTAAAATCTCAATTTCAAATTAAATTTGTACAATTCATGATTTAATTATACAAGGTTGTGTTGTGGTCTTCATGTTGATAGTAGTTGAAATGTCATGATAATGTTTGAATTTCAAATTCTGTTTACATTTTGTTTTTCAAAAAAAAAATAATTCCAAATCGGTTACATTTCCAATAGCCAATATCGATTAAAAACTTTAATGTAGGCTTTAATTGAATCTTGGTTCAATGAAATATGGCTAATTGCATACTAATTTTAAATGCCAATTTCAAATGCAACTTAGACAATTTAAAATGTGAAATCTCAATTTCAAATAAAATGTTGTCAATTTTACGACACGTTGAATCAGTCTGTCAGCATCATAACTTCAGAGCAATTAATTAGACACAACATAGAAAAGTTTGCAGGTGAAGCGTGTATTCCGAAGCCTTCCACTTCAAATACACCACCTAGATATCTATCCTCTCTGATTTTCCACCAGACTTTGTGGGCGTAATGTAATGTATTAATTTCATAAATCTGCATGAATGTATTGATATAATTTGCTGCGGGCCAAAAGTGTAACACTTCTAAGGAGTGACCAAAGACCATGTTGTTGTTGTTATTTGTCCGGGTCGCGGATATATTGAAGATTTGCTGCGAGGTCCGAGCTGAAGGCCACCGGACAGGTCACAGGTTGCGGAAAGTGAATGGCCTTTAGATATAAAGGTTAGCTGCGAATAATTGCTGTGGCTCACATAAGCAGTCCCGATAGCACCCTATGCTTCATCGACATCAGGCAAAAGGTTTATACGAGGTAATTCCCTTTCACTATGGGCCTCCTCTATAGCTCCATTTGCTAGATATATGTAGTTGTGATACTCTACTATAAAAGTATCACCCCAATGTCGAGGTGTTATGCGACCCTGTGCCTGTCGATGTTTATTAAAATTTCGTGGTCAGGGGTAAATGACTATGTTTGAACGGAGCCTCGATGATACCTGGGAGCCTCATCGAGTATTTTTAGGCTTCTTCGCCAAGGGCTATGCTATGGCCGACATCTCTTCCCCTACACTCGTGGGACCAAACCATTTACTCAAATAATACAACAAAAACAAACACAACCATTACAGCTACAACAATTACAAGTAGCATTGGGGTTTCATCCCAAACAATGCATACTGACTGTCTTTCTGTTAGTCCGATCTCCATCTCAATCTGCTCCCGTCCCCTACCTATCAGTTTTATTGCCCGTCCGAATATAGTCCGTCATAACATTACAAGTCCGTCACCTCTGAATCTCGTAAAGGATGAGATTATGCGAAATGAACAATCCGGGCTATGGTTCAGTAGTGTGGTGGAAAGCAACTGGATATAGACACCAGCTAAAATCTTTAGAGAAAGTTCAAAGAATTGCTTCTCTATTCATCACCGGCGCGAGAATGAGTACACCGCAAGCGGCAATGAACACTTTACTAAACCTACAACCGATAAGTCAATATATTAAGTGTAGCGCCACCAAGTGTGCTATTAGACTCCGCGAATCACTTATGTGGCGTAACTCAAAGATCCATAATGAGGCATCTAACAGGCCCAGGCAGAGGGTTCTAACAGGACAAACTGATTATTTGCCACATGTTCTGAATTTCTCCACAAGGTTGGACACGACGATCCCTTCTAGATCAGATTGGCTGGTTGGTGATCTCCCCTTTCGGGGTCACGCTATTTACACAGATGGATGTGGGAACGGGGGCTGGCATCTTTAGTGAATGTCTTAGCATTAGCAGATCTTATAAGTTGCCAGACACCTGCAGTGTCTTTCAGGCGGAGGTTTTTTGCCATCCTGGTTACCTTGCGTTTAATTAACGAGGGTTTTTCCAGGCTGGGTGAAAACATAACTATCTATATTGATAGTCAAGCTGCTCTGAAGGCACTGAACTCCAACGTCATTAAATCCAAGTTAGTGAATGATTGCATATTTGAAATGCAAACATTAACATTTAACGTCAAGCTCTGCTGGGTTCCAGGACACTGTGACATCGACGGAAACGAGAAGGCTGATGAGCTCGCACGGAATGGGTCGGCGATGGAAACCACTAGTGCGGTGTCATCACTGTATCCACCGATGTGTGCTTTTTTCGGCATGATAGAACGCTTCTACAGGGATCAAGTTAACTAGAATTGGTCAACCAGATCGGACTGTAAAACCGCTAGGTCTCTCTGGCCTCTTATGTCATAATCCATAACAAGGGACTTGCTGAACCTCACAAAGAGGGATTTAGGCCTGTTAGTGGGCGTTTTCACAGGCCACTGTAACGTTAGAGCATTTACATCAAAGTGGCAACGGGACACCGAGGACTACTGTCGTCTCTGTACAGACGAAGAGGAACTTGAAACGATCGAGCACCTTATTTGCCAATGTCCTTTTCTTTCTAGAAGAAGACACCTAGGTGACTTTACGATCGAATATCTCGAAGCTTTGTCATCGCATAAAATCGTCAGTATCCTCAATTATATTAGTTGCCTGAAGTGGCTGGGGATGACAACCGATCATCCATCTGCCTTAGGGAATGGGTGTTATTTGAGTTTACCGTTTCCATACTCCACTAGAAACGCTGTATTTCTTTAATAGTCGTCATGATGTTATGCATGTCTATTTTTAGCTTTCCTGTTGTGTTAGGCAATCAGATGTTTTTTGTAGTAGTAGTGCATCCGGTGAGCTATTTTTAACTGTAGAAATTCGAATTATAATGAAAAAGCGAATTGTCGATATTACTTTTTTCCAGTGCCCTCCCAGCACCGTCGAAAGCCAAGTCTAACGCACTAACCACTGCGCTGCGAAGGCCACCACTTCGAAGAGACCCTCTTGTTTTTGTTGAAGCTTATGTCAATGTCGTTAATCTAAAGGAATGGATATTTTTTGAGATTACCATTTTGCTATTATTGAGTTTAACCATGTTATTTGAGTTAAAAGTTTCTATTATCCACTAGGAACTTTGTATTTCTGTTAATAGTCGTCATGATGTTATGTATGTATATTTGTATCTTCCTGTTGTCTTGGGCAATCAGATGCCCGCCCGTCTGTCTGTCCATATAAAGTCGTTCGCAAAATATAGGTCGCAATTTTACTTCGATCTTGAAGAAATTTGACACAACGCTGAAAAATGTATAATTATAAATCACGTTTGTGTGAATTAATTGTAAGCATTATTGTGTTTGGGTATAATCCAGAAAACCCAATTTTTCTAACGACAATTAGACAATCATTTATTTAGTTTTTTGCTTCTCCTGCAATATTTTCAAAATGTTTCTGAAAACGATATGTATTTATCTTCGTCTGTTGGTGGGGGCATGGCAATCTTTTCCGTACCATAGGGAGTCGTCGAGGCAAAAGGGTTGGGAAGCCCTGTTATAGATTGTTTTTCATGCCATATTACGTAGGCTAAGCAAAATTGAATTTTATCTACTTAAATTGCAAATATTCTAATTCCAAATACAATTTAAACAATTGAGACCATATGTTTCAGTTCAATTCTGTCTATTGGGAAAATACACTAGAAACAAATACAACAAAAAATGGTTGCGAGTTTCAATTGCTTGGTAGAACTGACTGCATTTTTGATAGACACCACTCTTTCATCTTCAGGGTTCAATAGCAATAATGTATGTATATAACTTAAATAAGTTTAAAATACTTATGGAAGTAATAAATAAGGTGTGAAAGAACTATTAACCAAAACCTTTTTTCACCGAACTAAGTGTACAGCTTTAAAAGTGAAATCAAAATTTCAAATGAAAAATCTGAATTTCAATTTAAATTTAGTCAATTTTAAATGTATAATCTCATTTTCAATTAAAATTTAGTCAGGTTCAAATCCAAAATCTTAATTTAAAATTTGATTTTGTCAATTTTAGTTGATATTTCTAAGAAAGTTCAGTCGGGTAAACCGACTTATGAATCCTCTCACCGTGAGTCCCAAAAAAACTATTCGTAAATGTATTTATTTTTTTTGTTTTAATTAAATTATTATCACTTTAAATTGCATTTAATAACTTTAAGGTATGTATTGGTATTAAAGTTAAAAGCTGTTTACTTTTGGTACAAAAAGGTTCATTTGTGTGGTAGGTACCAAAAGGGGCGTGCAAATAACGCTCATTTTTCTCTGGACTCTAGGTACTATTCAGAAAAGCATTACACTGTACAAAATTTCAAGTATTCGTTTGTACTGGTATTAAAGTTATAAGCTGTAAACTTTTGCTACAAAATGGTCCATTTGTGTGGTAGGTACCAAAAGGGGCGTGCCAATAACGCCCATTTATCTCTGGACTATTAAAGCATTACACTGTACAAAAAAGTTGGCTGTAGAGAGAGGCAGGTGGAAAGAGCTCTTTCTCCTACAAACGTTGGCACTTGCTTGGAAAACATTGCCTGGTGTGAATCAGAACTACGACCTTGTAATACACGCTTTCTTCCAAAGAACAAAATAAAGAAAAGATGAAAAATAATCAAATTATGTAACAACGCGAATTCGGCTTATTTCTCATAAAAACTTTGGACCCATAGTAGTTTTTTGCGAAGAATATTTTTCTTTAAGACGTCAAATAAAAATATAG
Source organism: Eudasyphora cyanicolor (assembly GCA_963930755.1). NCBI lineage: Eukaryota > Metazoa > Arthropoda > Insecta > Diptera > Muscidae > Eudasyphora > Eudasyphora cyanicolor. The sequence goes on from OZ005734.1 coordinate 237,165,872, forward strand.
ACGATTTCTATGACATTTGACATATGATACGTTTTTATTACAATTTCTGCGGGTAGGGGGTGAAAAACGGGGACAACTCGCTTGAGAGAAACATTTCTCCAAGCGTTCCCTTCATTCCTTTCTTTGGGCTGAAGCGGGTATTCCGAAGCCTTCCTACCTTTCCCACTAAACTTTGAGGCCGAATATCTCGAAAACAAGACCTAACTAGGAAAACGGTTTGCGCCTTTGGATTCAGTGTAGTTGATTCAGTTTAACCCACCGGGTGGTATTGGTATTTGGTATTTCAATTAGCACCGTATTATTGACCATAGTAAAATGCTCGTTCGTTGCAATTACTGGATTTTTAAATGTTCTCCAAATTTCCGAGCTCAATTTGTAAATGTCGCAAGTGTCCTTCTTTTTTGGCACAAAAGTCCTCCTTTCCAAAAACAGTTTATGGTAACCCTGATCATAGGTCCAAATACAAAATAAATTGGCAAAATTCTAGAAAATTGTTAGGTTAGTTTTACAAACGGAACTAGACAACAAGCGTTACTTAAACAATGCTTCCACTACTCTTATAGGGTTATGCACATGTTCATTCATTTCAAAAATAAGCAAGTTATAACAATTTTGTATACGACTTTTTAGCCCATACCCAATTTTTATAAATATTTTTCGAATTTGTATTACATGGACAACAAAGAGGGTTGATATGTTAGGAATAATTTGATAGAAAGAACGTTAAATAATGAGTCAAGACGATAGGGCGAGAGAAATATGGAGGCACAGAACAAAACAAATAAAGCATTTCCCGTAAATCGGAGTTAAATCATTGAAAATAATCCAGTTAATATATAATTTTTTAAATTTCAAAATAATTTAATCAGTGCCAAACAGAATTAGTTCAATTTCAAATGGAAAATCTCAATTTCAATAAAAATTAACAAATTCAAATATTAACTCACATTTCAAAATTGAATTTAGCTTGTTTTAAATGTAAAACATTAATTAGAGGGGAAATTATCTCAGTTGTTACCTTTGGACAATCATGTAGTGAAGGAAGTCAAGGATTTGGCTATCACCCCTAACACGAATAAAATTTCGCCCAGAATTTGATCACTTTTCTCAAAATTGCGGTTGCCAATTGTGGAAGTTCTGGATACTAAGTGTTCGGAGAAAAAATTTTTTTCGCTCAATTACTTTACATAAAATTTAAAAAAAATAACATGTATAAATAAAGGCGTTAAACTATTTACTTTAGAATAATCAGTAAAATTATTGTTTCCTTACAAACGAATTCGAACGAACTCGAATTTCTGTGGGCTCAAAAAAAATTAAATGACGTAAAATGAGCGGTATGGAATGTTCAACTTTTATTCTCGATAAGGGGATAAGAGAGCAATGATCATCCGAACATATGGCCTCTAAATATAAACGTGTGATGTGATTTGCAAACAACGCGCTTACAAGGTTTTGTTTTTCCCATACCCTAGGACAGGAGCGTTTGCCGACGTTTGGCGGAATGACAATCGGGGATAGTGTCATCCCAACAAAATGAAATATATCGACATTAATTAATAGCAACGCCAAGAAATTATTGATGTTCAACATGAACCTATTAAAGAAATGTGCAAAACGTAACAATAATAACAAATTACATTAACATTCGGCAACGACGACAAATGTTAAGACGAGCACAACAACATCACAAACAACAACCATCATCATCCCTCCTAGCACAAGAGAAATTAGCCATTAAAGCAATTGGGGAATCAACCGGTGGTTGAAGAATAGTCCAACAACAATAACAATGCAAATAAGGAAAATTAAAATTGTAATTGTACGTTTTCGTATTCTGCAATATACTTACAACACAATACTGTACTCACATCATAGGAATATACATACACCTCCTCAACCGCCTCCTGTGAAGGTACATAGTATTCAGAGGGTATTGGTATTCTACTGTGACGTTAAATGGAACTTTGCCAAAAATATAGAAAATATTGCATCAAATCTAGTGGGTGACAAGGGGGATACGGATGAAATGTCCATATGTGTCTTCTGCGTATACAAATCAAAGATGTTATGTGCGTTGGCCGCCGGCACATTGGTGTAGTGATGGTTTATTTTTAGATTTTTTTACACTTCTACTTCTCCTATTTATTGGCTCACCTGAAAATATATGCTGTGTGTGGGACCGTGGTTACTATAACTCTTCTATATATCTTATAACTGCAGAATAAAAAAATCGTTGGTTGATTTGTGTGCCGGTCGGTCATCACTGTTTTTCTTTTCAACTTATCATTATCGATTGGTTTTGTTTTTATCTTTCTTCGTATCGGGTACCAAATCTTTTTCTGATTACTCGCACATTAAGGCGGCGAATAGTCGCCGCCCGCAACGTCAACATTATGCTATGCGATCAACGTAACGTTGCTACGCAGTAATCGTCAAGCTATTTGCACACGGTGGTCAGATCTTACAATAGGCATGTTTTCGTTACAAGCTAGCAATTTTAGTCTAGCAGTTTGCAACGAAGACAACTTACTTCCACTAACTGGCGCATAAGCAGTAAGTGGCGGATTTCCACTATCTTACAATGTACCGACAAAGTTTGCAATACAAAAATTGTAAGCTCACACTAGGCATGTTTTCGTTACAAGCTAGCACTTTTAGTTAAGCACTTTGCAACGAAAACAACTGACTTCCACTAACTGGCACATAAGCAATAAGTGGCGGATTTTCACTATCTGGTAGCAATGGTGTCATGAGTTGCGAAGAAAGAACAGTGCGAAACAGACAAAAAATTCGCGAAAAGTATTTATAAAACATATATTTACTATTCTATGTTCAATTGTTTACACTCTTTTGCAAATATTAAAATAATTTCCCATTTTTGTTCTTCTTCTTCCCGTTAATTCACAATAATTGATAAAATCTCTCCAAAAATGGGATGCCATATTGCTAAATATAGGGTGCCATACTCGATTAAGACATGAACACAAGCACCAAACTTCATCGGGAACTAATAGTGCTTAAAAGTGCTTAGCTCCCCATACAAATTAGGCACTTATGGTGTAACGAAAACACGCCTATAGTAATAAAGAAATTCTCGGACAATGTCTTCTGTGTCGGTAGATGTTCTTACTGTTACTCCATTTACAACATTATTAATGTCCGCTTCATTATTATTTTGAATGTCTATGATATTTATATTAATGTTGTTATTATTGTCGTTGTTGTTATTTTCATTAATGGTATTGTATTTATAGCCGTATTCTATAGCCGTTCGTGGTTAGTTTAATGGATGAATAAACCGGCTATATAATGTTTAATATAATAAACACTTTATTTAACTAATTCTAATAATATACATGAAATGATGATGAAATCGTGAGATCTTAGATGCAATGCGATGACTGCGCAAAAAGAGAGGAAGAACAAGAAAGAATAGTTTACATGGTTGACAAAGTTCGTACTTCTTAACTACGTCTTAAATAATCCACAAATAAGGTAGTGAAATACCATGTCCACATATAGGCCACTACAGGGCTCCCCCTCTAGAGATACCTTGCCGGAAATCGAACGTGCCGGCCAGTTCTCGTTAGTCGGGTCTCTGGTGTTGGTTGGGGTTCGTGTTGAAAAAACGGCTGACCATTCGACATATTAGGACTTTCAAGAGATTTCGTTTCATCAGTGGCCGGGTTCCTAGGAGCAGCTAGAGTTGTGTCGTTAAAATCGATAAATGCTGGTTTGAGACGGTCATTAGATACGTTCACATTCCGTTGTCCCAATTTGATTTTACAAAATTTATCACCCCTCTTCAATATCTCGAAGGGGCCCTCGTATGGCGCCTCCAAAGGAGTTCGAACTCTATCAATGCGTATAAAAACAAACTTACAGTTTTGCAAATTGCGATCGATGTGCACATTAGGTTCGCCATGATGTGACGTTGAATACTGACGCAACGATGACATCTGCCTACGAAAATGAGCTTTTTAAAAAATAATAGTTTTTGACATAAATATCAAAACATGTATTTATTTTTTAAAAAGGATTGAAGACAAATCTATCTAAACGCTTTTGGGCAAAATGTTGTAAATACAATAGGTAATTAATTATATGGATGGTACAAATGGGACTTTTGATAGAAATGTTAATATCTAACATAACTAAACTTGGTGAATGATACTTTTACATCCTTTGCATAGAGAACCCTAAAATTATGGCTTTCTTTTTTTGTATATATTTATAGGTACACTAGCTGTACCCGGTGCGCTTCGCAACCACAATTTAATAAATAATTTTTGTTCTATTTGCGAATATTCAATGCAAAACTGCTCTATCAAAGTGCAGAAGTTCTCGCTTGAACAAAACTTCTGATATACATACGAAGACAAATATTAACTTATTATATGCTTATACTGTTTTCAAACGCTTACATACCAAAAAATATACTAGTGTAAATCTGGACTAAGTCTGCATTTACATGATACTTTTTTTTAAGTATTAAGTATACTTATCGGCGTTTTGTGGTCGAGAGAGGCAGTCGGAAACGGGGGGAAAAAGTATGCCGTACTCGTACTTATCGTACTCATCGTTTTGTGTTTTTCGTTCGCACTTGGAAACAACAACAATTCACACAGGAAAAGCCGAAACAAAACAAATGAAAATAAGTATAAGTATTGGAAAAAAAGTACGTGTGTGAACGTAAATACTTTTTCAAAAGAGAATAAGTCGATAAGTTACTTAAAAAAAAGTACCATGTAAATGGTGACTAAGGGTAGACTGCATCCCATATGGACTATGATTGATTGAATCAGCTGGTTCGTTGCACTACGGCGACGTCACGTTTGTCTAACCCAAACTTAAATAAAATGAAATATTGAACACGTTCGTTAGGCTACGTTACGTTACTCTTGTACCACTAATCGCGCTGCACCTGCTGTTTTTGCACAACCCTTTTCAAAAAATGCCTTAAAAATAATTCACAATACAATGTTTTAACCATTCACAGTAAGAAAAATTTGTTTTGACGCTAAAGGAGATTATCCAGCAATAAAGATAGATCAAATAAAAGCTAAATAATAAAATAAAGTTAATAAGCAGCAACTAGAAGTACCAAAACAATTTAAATTTAAAAAAATACGCTCGAATAATTAAAATGCAGGACCCTGGTTATCCTAATATAGATGATATATGCCGGCTGTGTTTAAAGGAGGATGCTGGAACGATATCTATATTTCCTGATCCTCAGGTTAAATTGGAGAAACATGGTGCTAATATGTCCATTCCCATGCGAATTATGTCATGTGCTGCTTTAGAAGTACAATCACACGATGGTTTACCCTCGAAGATATGCTCCGAGTGTCGTTATCAATTGGAAAAGTCCTATTTGTTCCGTAAACTAAGCCAATCGTCGGACACAAAACTACGAAAACACATTCGCCTGCTGAGTCTGGGAAAAAAGAGCAAAGTTTTCATAAAGAACCCCGATGATGATGATGACGACGATGAGATTGAATTTCTGGACTCTATTGATTTTATAAAGGAACATGAGGAGACAGTGAAGGCAGAAGAACAAGTAAAGTATGAACGTTTCAAGAAGGAAATAAAGTCACAACAAGAGACTGAATTGAAGAGGAGTAAAGAGATGATGAAGGCTGCCTGTAAAGAGGAACTAAGGCCTGAAGTGGAGCAGTTGGTAAGAGCGGAATTGAGAGATGAAATGCAGAAAGAATTGAATGAAGTGATGCTGCCAAAAGTACGTGAGGAAGTGAGGGAGGAGTGTCGTAAAAGCGAAATGAAAACCTTGCTGAAAGATTTACAAACATTCCTCCAGGAGAAACAAATATCAAGGGAAGATGTTGATGTTGCGAACGATACCATTACAGATAAACCATTCATTATAAGCAAGCCCAGCAATCCAAAGGACATTGATGAAGCAGTACCACCAGTAAACAAAAAGCCCCGTTATTCGGTCAACATAAACAAAATTCAATTAATACAATTAGATGATAAACCAAATAATGCGGCCACAATGAAAAATCAAACAAGCAAACCAGATATTAGAACGACTATCATAAAACCTGAACTAATTCTCAGTGATAGTCCCGCCGAAATGGACGCGCAGGCAACAACCAATGATGAGGATGATGATGATGTTGATGGGGACAGTGACAATTTTCTGATATACGATACTGATGAAGGCTTTGAGCTACAGAAGAAATCGGAAGTCGCCAATGAGAATGGGGGCGATGATGAAGCCAATTACAATCAGGAATCTGGCGCACAATCATACGATAGTGGTAGCGAAGAAAACATGATAACAACGCATGAGGAATCTCCTAAAATAACTACAAAAACTACAACGACCTCATATAGAAGTAAGTGATACAACATTCTTGTCAGATTTTATGTATTGCATTATAATTGAACGTTGGGCTAAATATGTCCATTAAATAAACACTTTTTTTTATGAAATTAATCGATTTATTGAAATGCATAACGTATTTATAGAAGATCATATCGATAACAAAATGTGAGGGAGACTTGTGCATGCTTCGGAAGAAAAACTTTGGGTTAGCTGCTTCGTTACCATTAACTTTATAAATTGAAGTTATCAATTTATTTGTGAAAAATACTTTGCGGCAGTTGGAAACAATTTCTATTCCCACTGCATTTAGCATTTTATCACCGCTTCTTTAACCTAATCTATTAAGATTTTTAAATTAATTTCAGCTATGTCCGACCCTCTGTTTGGCTGATGAGAACGATGAAGTTCGAAGCGTTGACAAATTATTTCGAATTTTGCAAGTAGTAATATTTTCGTAAGACTTTAAATTATATTCCCCAATTCTGTTTTGCGAAGTCATGAACGGCCGCAGATATCTTAAAGAAATGACAGAACAGTTCAAAGTCCAGGAGATATGGGTGTCGAGCGACAGGGAAATTCCAGGAAAATATGGTGCTGATGAGCTTGCAAGGCTATGTAGTACCATTATTGATTGCCCCAGGGGAACCGGAATATGCATCTAGATCGCTTCTTGTGAGATAGTGTCCTCATGGCCATTAGTCAGGAATAGTTTACATTCCAGTTTTATAGCCTATATCGCATAGCGCCTAAAAATGGCGATTACGTTTTCAAAACGCAAAATAGATCCGCTGAACTTTTTGTAGCAAAACACATTGGTATTATTAGATAAAAATTATTATTTATGGAGAATAATAACAACCTCCACTCCTTTGTGTAGTACGTACGACATGAATTGAAATGAAACAGACTGACGGACATGTGACAAGTGACTGCAAAAGTCCTAAAACTAAATTGTCCCTACATTAACCTTTGGTCTCTCCTTGTCCTTGTCACGCCATTGCAAATAGGGATTTGATACAATTTTTTTGAAAATATAGAAAACGCCCATTTTCCATTGAACCATGGGAATATCAAAAGCATTCCATATCAAATGATCATGTGAACTGGGATTAATTTTATGATCTAATTATGTAGTCCCTTTGTGCGGGAGGTACGATGACATGGTATGAAAAAATACCCCGTTTGGATAAATTTTCTTCCACAAAAGTAAATTCTGTTTTAGAATCTAAGAAAATATATACATACATATTTTTAGTTGAAGACGGCGAAATAAAATTTTTGAACAAAACCAATGACGTCACTCTATCCCATCCTGAGACCATTGAAGGAGACAACATTGATCAGCTACAAAATCAAAATATTATGATTCTAAATTTTCCCAACGAACTGGAAGACGAAGATCATCTTGAATTGGTTGAATATGGTGAGGATTTCGAGAATAAAACTATAGTAAGTATTCAGTTCAATTCAAAACAAATGCATACACAATCTATAGTACATATATTATTTTATTTTTATTCAATCATTACAGAAACCTGTAGTTTTAAAAGGGCAACCTTTGAAACGCTATCGCTCATCAGAGCTAACCAATGTGTCACTTAATAACACACTACAACAACAACAGCAGCAGCAGCAATATACAACGACAACGTCTACAATAGAAACCACGACAACAACATTATTGGCCAAAACTTACGTTAATACTGTACAACGTCCCACAGATACACCGAAAATATTTAAATGTAATGATTGTCCCATGGTATTTTCCACAAATGCTTCATTGGAACGACATTTACGCACCCATCGAAAAATTGAAGCGACTGGTTCGAAATTTGAATGTCCTGAATGTCATGTTGTTGTCTCGTGCGCCAGTGCTCTCAGACGACATATGTTCATCCATTGTGAAGAAAAGCCATTTATCTGTACCGAATGTGGAAAAGCATTTGTTCAAAGGTAGGTAGTTATAATACATCCAATAGCTATTAAAAACAAAAAAACTGAGAAAATGTAAGCTTCCTCAGTTTTGTTGCTTATGTCGAAAAACTGGAGGAGATTGGTTAACTCGTCAAATTTTGTAAAACATCAGTCTCAGCTCTGTGGCACATCAATACCCCCATTCCAAAGTATGCTAAGTCGACTTGGCATGTTTAAAGGGACATTGCATTTTAAATTCTAAATATTCTATGTTATATTCAGTCAAAGTTTTGGAGTTTATCCGTCAACCCAATCAATATATATGAAAGTCTTTCAATTTGGAATTTGTTTCTATAGAATTTTAACTAACCGATCGATCTTTTAGACACCTTTTGAGTTAAAAAAAAACTTTTCAGAATTGATTTGATAAACATATATCCCCATAAACTAATCCAAATGAATTCCAAATAATCCAACTTTGTTTTTATTTCATTGTTGTATTTCCCCATAGAGAAATTCTCAAGCGTCATATGCAAACTCATACGGGTATTAAGCCTCATCAATGTGAACACTGTAATCGCTCGTTTGCCCAACGAATTAATCTCAAGGAGCATATAAATCGCCATCACACGGATGAACCACGGTTACAACAACATTCCTGTCATCTGTGTCCTAAACGGTTCAACCATGCCTCGGGACTGAGTCGGCATTTAGCATCGCACAGTGGAGTAGCTTTTCAGTGCAGTGAATGCGAGAGAACTTTCGGCGATAGATCATCCATAAAGAGGCACATTGCAAATAAGCATGGAGCCGGAAAGGTGTCAAAGTCGGATAAAAACTAATGTAAAACAGTATTATATATTTATTATACCATTGAAAAGCATTGAAAACCGCATGAACTGCCGCCATGTTTACGCTTTTCTAAATTAAAATCTTTTTAAGATTTTTGCACATAATTTTAAGAAATTTTCGAATTCCATTTCTCCTAAACTGTCACTTAAAAAAGTAAAATTCCGTTTCTACAAAATACTGATAAAAACTAATGAAAATAATTATTATATGAAAAAATATTAAAAGAAAGTGAGTTTTCGCTATGGGTACCTTCGGCTATATTTAAAATCTTTGTAAGATTATTGCCAATATTTTGAAGAAATAGATAACTATAAGAGTATGTATGTATGTATGTATGTTCTGGAATGCGATTTCAAGATATTGTTTTTCTTATCGTTTTCGAAATCGTTCATAAACATTTTTTCTCATATGCGCTGTAATACAGTTCCCAGCCAAAATGGTGGATTCTAGTTTTAGTTCTCGCGGTATGCAAAAATGGAGAGGCTGAACCACATTTTTAGCATAACTCGAGACTCATGTATCCGATTGTTTTTCGAGTTATGCTATAATATGTGTCTCAACCTCTCCATTTTTGCAACTAGAGCTTATATAAAAAACTATCTTTTAGGCTAAGAACTGTATTATCGATAGCAAAACCCAGCGCCGCAGCAAAAAAAAAATGTACTGAGCTGTGTAATTTTGTATTTTTCTCGCAAAATACTCCGACATATGTATAAGCCCTTGAAAATGATAGTGGTATAAGCCCAATCTTTAAAAAATATAGTTTAGTACCTTTTATGAACTCATAGTGCTAGTATTCACCTATAAAACACACATAACTTTTATATACATATTAACGATTTTATACCTCGACGAAAATTGTTATTGGCAATGTATCTTTGTAAAATCAATTGTTTCTATTTTATTATCCAATTTAAAGTATTCTTACAGCCAAAAACGGTGATGTATTTTGTGTGAAAAATAATTTAGTATTGAGATTGGTTCTTTTGTCAAAATGCCACATACATAAGTATGTATGTATATTATTTTAAAATAACTTTTATTCCAAGTCTTTTTTAAAAATTGCAATACATGTATGTATGTCTGTTTTATAAATTATTTTTATTGATTACATCAAAAACAATATAATTTAAGAAGACACTCCTTCCTGTAGCGAGTATGTGTCAGTTACGAACGAATAGGAATTTGATTCCAACGAGTGAGGTTTTTCGCGGATTTTCAGACCGTTCTTCCCAAATTTTTTTAATTGTCACAATTAAAAAATTAATATTAATCGATAAGTGCAAAAAAGTTCAATAAATGTTCGCGGAAAACTGTTATTCGCGTGTGACAGTTCATTCCTTTTCCTTCGTACCTGATAGATTTTGAATGAATGTCTTCTTATTCTATTTGTCTTTGGATTACATTTCCATTGTAAAGTGAAACCTGAACAAGTAAAAACAATTTTCCCTGACTGTCATTTATGCTAATCTCAGTGGAACGCCAAATAAAAAAATACTTTTAAATTAATCTTAGTTTCCTCGAATTATTAAAAATATATTGAACATAGAGCAAACAAGTAAGAAATTTCTGTCGGGTAAACCGACTAAGGTATACCCTCACTTTGTGAACAATGTAAATATGCACTGGTATACGAGTATGTACTAATATTATGAGCTATTTAATTTGTCTTGGCTAATTTTGTATGGAAGGTACTAAAAGGGGTGTGGTCATAACTCCCATTTTAAAGATTGTAGGAATATTAAAAACTATACACTGTGCAAAAATTTGAGTATATATAGGGTGATCCATTTCGAGGTTACCTACTTTTTTAAAGAAAAAAAAAACACAGGAACTCAAATTGAATGGGGAATGTTTATTATCATTTGAAAGAACATTCTTTGGCATTTATTTTTTGAATATTATGTCTATCAAATGTTGGCCGCAGCTACGTCTCAGATGGTCCATCCGTTGAGTCCAATTTTCGATGACTCGATTATGTTGACCATAAGTTGAGCGAAGTGCACGAAACACATGAATTTTCGTAATAAAGTTGTTCAGGCGTAAGTCTTTCCATGATGAAATGCCAAACAATACTTAACAAAAATAACATGACACGACCCACACGTGATCTGTCAAAAAAAGGCTATTGAAAAAATTATCTCTACTTGGATCACCCGTTATGAGGAGGAACTTTTCAAAACTTGACTATTCCACTTTGACAGAACTGATTTTTTTAATTTTATTGATTTTTTTTGTAGAATTGAATTCAAAACTCAGCGAAAATAAAATTGTGAGTGTATGCACCAAAATTTCGGATTAAATACATAGGGCTATAGTATTTTCTCAAATTGTGCAAAAACACAAAATTGGAATAGTCAAGTTTTAAAAAGTACCTCTTTATATATGTATTGATATTCACGATATAAGCAGTTAACTTTTTGTACAAAATGGTGCGTTTATGTAGGAGGTAACAAAAGGGGGGAAGGTATTGTAAAAACATTACACTGTACATAATTTTAAGTATTTGTAAGCACTACACCATTTCCAAATGTAATTCAGAAAATATCAATTGAAATTCAGAAATTCCATTTAAAATTCAGAACTCGTCACTTGAAATTCAGATTTTCCATTTAATTTTCAGAATTCGTCAATTGAAAATCAGAATTTCCATTTGAAATTCAGAACTCGTCAATTGAAATTCAGAAATTCCATTTAAAATTCAGAAATCGTCATTTGTAATTCAGATTTTACATTTGAAATTCAGAACTCCTCAATTGAAATTCAGAATATCCATTTGTAATTCATTGTTTTTTGTTTTTGTTATTCGATCTGTTGTGACTTTTCATGGTTTTGTTTTTGACTATTGAGTTCGAGATCGTTGTTTTTGTTTTCTGTTAAACAGAAAAACAAACCTTCTTTAAAAAAGAAGAATAAGAAATGTGTGAAATGTATTAAGGGTGGTCACTGGTTGGTGGACGATATCGTTTCGGAAGCTACCAAGCAATTCAGAATTCGTCAGTTGAAATTCAGAAGTCGACACTTGAAATTCAGAACTCGACATTTGAAATTCAGAATTTTTCATTTGAAATTCAGAACTTTTCATTTGAAATTCGGAATTCTTCACTTGAAATTCAGAAATTAGATTTTTATTTTAATGTGAAATTAAGTATGTAGGCTTAAAGTCATATATGTACACACATCTTCAGCCAGAAAAAGAATGGCTGGTCGTGGATTGGGATTTAAGTGGTGAAAGTGAATGTGGCCAAACAAAATTTTGTAGGGCCTTTCGTAATAATAAATATTGACCAACACAATCATCATCAATAGTGCAAATAAGTGGAGTGAATTGTCAGAATTAGGGAAGTCTTTGACATTGGCTCATATGAAAGCGGATGATTGGATGAGCTCTTTCTCGAGTCAGATTCAAATCGTTATTCACTTCAGTCAAATCCATTGTATCCATTGTAAAATGTTCCTATACCTAAATAATAGCTACGGCGGCATACGATTGACTTGAGATGGTTCCTAATTCATAGTATTTCCCATATGTATATTTTAAATAACTTTGATATTAATACAAGTAATAACAAGTGGACCGTGGGCTAAAAACACAACGCTACTGCATCCGAGGATTTGACTAACCACCTCCGAATCGTCATGCATTTGTTGGCGTTGGATTTCAAGGACGTTTCCTTTTTCACTTGACTATTCAAAAAACCATGCTTAACTTAAAAGGAACTCTGATCTTCAGATCAACTCCAAAGTGAGAAAACCATGAAATTTAAAAAATATTTTCTTGTTTTCAAATAGAAATTCTGAATTTGAAATTAATTTTCTGAATTTCAAATGAAAAGTTCTGAATTTCAAATGAAAAATTCTGAATTTCTCATGTCGAGTTCTGAATTTCAAGTGTCGAGTTCTGAATTTCAACTGACGAATTCTGAATTACAAATGGATATTCTGAATTTCAATTGAAGAGTTCTGAATTTCAAATGTAAAATCTGAATTTCAAATGACTACTTCTGAATTTCAAATGGAATTTCTGAATTTCTATTGAATTTCAAATGGAAAATCTGAATTTCATGTGACGAGTTCTGAATTTCAAGTGACGAGTTCTAAATTTCAAATGGAATTTCTGAATTTCAATTGACGAATTCTGAATTTAAGTTGATTTTTTCTGAACTACATTTGGAAATGGTGTAGTATTAAAGATAAAAGCTCTAAACTTTTCAGACAAAATGGTACCTTTGTGTGGGAGGTATCAAAAGGGGCATGGCTATAATGCCCATTTTTCTCTGGATTGTAGGCACTATAAAACCATTACACCGTCGAAAATGTCAAGTCTTTGTATGCATTGGTATTCATGTTATAAGCTGTTAACTTTTGGTGCAAAATAGTACATTTGCATGGGAGGTACAAAAATGGACGTGCCAATTACGCCCACTTTTCACTCGTCTCTAGGTACTATAAAAGTATTACCCTGTACAAAATTTCAAGTATTTTCATGAACCGATATTAAATCTATTAGCAGTTAACTTTTGGGTGCAAAATGGTCCATTTGTGTGGGAGGTACCAAAAGGAGCGTGGCAACTTTGCCCATTTTTCGCGAGGTGATAGTGACTAATAAACTAATACTATATGTAGAGTTTCTGAAGATTCAAATAAGTAGTACCGAAGTTATTAAATAATCCATAATTCACTAAATATTAACCCTTTGTGGGGGAGGTACTAGAAGGAGTGGACCAATATGGCCCATCTTCGAACTTAGCCGCAGATAGAAAAAACTATTACCACATACCAAATTTTAAGTTAATCGGTTACTCCTGTCGAGAGTTATAGTGCGAAGCAGACAGATGGAAGGACGGTCATTGCTCATTCGACTTAAAATGACCCAAAACGGATATCCGGCGAACATTCTTAGGGTCTGAGGTCACTCCTTCGATGTGTTACACTTTTGGCTCGTAGCAAATGAGATATACCCTCGTATTACTAAAGTGAGGGTATAAAAAGGGGAATGAAAAATATACATCTTCGAACTTAGCATGTGATTAGATAGAACATACGCAATTGTAAACTCCTTTCGAGAGTTATCGTTCGCAATAGCCAGACGACCATGGCTCTAATGACCAAAACTGTGCTTAAAAGAGTTTTCGCCAAAAATACTTAGGGTCTTAGGTCATTCCTACGATGTTTTAACCACTCTTAACCCGTAGCTAATTATATATTCGCTCTTTTGCTAATAGAGTTAAATAATATTAAGAATAAATTACTTACCGAATACAGGTGTGTTCGTCGTTGTGGTTATTGTCTATATAGTCATTCTGCCTTTGTTTACATACAAGCCTTTCGACTTGTCGCTTTGTGTATACATATGAATATGAGAATCAGATGCAATTTCTCTATCAAGATCGCACATGACAATGTGTGTGTCAAAGTTATAGCCCCAAGTTAGAGGTTCAACAGAGCCGCAGGCATCACCCCACCTTGACTTCCAAACATAAATGTAATTAACGACCCAACGATTCAAACTAGGTGAGAGTGAGGTGTTGGCGATGTCCTTGGTGGTAATATCAAGGATACCGTCCTGTTACAAGGCCTGGTTGCGATGGCGTCTTATATGCGTGGTTCTCACGTGTAAAACAGTAGTCGTACTAAGCAGTTTCCGCAATCCTTGCACATGATCAGCACTTGGGAGATTTTCAATGAGGCTCGGGAGTTGTATTCGCTAATAGTAAGAGACGAGAAATGGGCTTTAAGATGGTCACTAACTCGCGTCTTTACCAGGTTTCAGTAGAGGGCGTTGCATCAAAGTGTTATGAGAGTGGTTCAGGTACATATTAAGCATTTCACAAAGGCTAACACATATGTGTCAACATCAGCAAAGCAATTCCGTTTGGACCCAGCACTTTATATGACTTCGCTATTCGAATAATAACTTATGGTAGTTTCTCCTCTCGCCTAGTCACTTTCGGGGTGCTCTACTAATTACCGGTTAAAGTAACACGTTAAACAATAGAGGAAGACATCAGTGGTCGGTCTACTGTAGTAGAGGGGAAGACCTAAGTGATCGGTCTATTCTAGTATGGAGTGTTCGATAATACAAATGTGTATGAATTTTATAGTGTTATTAGTTTTTCAAAACTGATTGTAGTTTTTTGGGTACAGAGCTCCAAAATTACCTAACTCAGGGATTTTTCTCAAAATTATCATTTGTTAAATTAGCCATATCTTCTTAACCGATTCAAGTATTTTGAAGATGTTAATACATCTGCTACTCCTCTTCAATCTCGTTCAGTTTTGAAAGACTAAAAACGCTAGTAGAATTATTGTGCTAAATTTTGTGAACATTGAAAGGGGTCATTTTTGAGTTGGTCGAACTGCTTTGGAATTACCACTCAGTGATCGACTCTAGTATAGAGGAAGACCTCAGTGGTCAACCGTAGCATAGAGTAAGACCTCAGTGGTCAACCGTAGCATAGAGCAAGACCTCAGTGGTCAACTCTAGTATAGAGGACTTCAGTGGTCGAACTAGTATAGAGTAAGACATCAGTGGTCGACTCTACTAGAGAGGAAGAGCTTCTCGCAATCGTTACAGTAACATCTCCAAATGTAACTGAAGTCCGATCATGTCACTTAACTGGATTCGAAGGCAACTTAACCGTTGCCAACAATTTGCCAATACCGGAACTGAGGTTGCACTTCTTTCATTGAAATAGCCATTTATTCCACTTGCATTCGTTGGCCATGCTGTTTATCTCTATGTTCAGTTCCCATATTCAAGAATCTGCTAGATTGGGCGTACGAATTCATCACGCTTTTTTTGCGACTCCCATTTAGAGTTATCAAAACCGGTTTAAAATAAACCGGCCCACCGGTTTTTTGCTTCCACCGTCCCCGGTTTTTCTCAAAATCATGAATTTCGAACAACCGGTGCAACCGGTTTTTTTTTCGTTTGTTTCCACCGGTTTTCCGGTTTTTTATTATCGCTAAAATATTAAAAATTATTTACAACTTTATATACAAAATATCACAAATTAAGATAATAATATGAAAGATCTCCTTATATGGCCTAAAAAGACTCGGCAACTTTGCTAGAATCCGAAGCCATTCACCAATTTCTATACAAATTACAAAAATTTAAAGAAAATCAATGATTCATACGCGCAGAAGTTATGTGAAAAGTAAACGCATTCTCCCACTTCCAAACCGAAACAAAAACAAGTAAGAACATTTCAATTGGGTAAACCGACTAGTGTATACTCTTACATATTTATATACTCGTATATACCCACCTGCAAAAAGTGTGTATATAAAATATATATGTATAAAGATTTAGTACCTCTATTAAATATTCTATTTAATACTCCGAAATATTAATATTTTCTTGACTGAACTACATAAGGGGAATTTCATGTCAAGTGAGTTAATTTTTAAAAGGGATGTCTTCTGTCGGGATGAAAATTGCACCAAGTAGCCCTATCAGATAGTAGTTATGAGACACAATTCCAACGAGATCGGTTAAGGACTTTCCGAGGTGGAGGGTGTCAAATATTGACATTTTTGTCAAACGGTTGTTTTTCCCATCTGAAATGCTAAAATGTTTGGTTGAACGTTAATTTTTTTTTCAGAGGTTTATATTTATTTTGATAGATCAACAGGTCCCATCCCATTAATAGGTCACAAAGCTTTTAAAGGAAATTATCTAAGCTTTCTTTTGAGTAAAAAAATCAAAAATTAAAACATAGGTTTTTACCAAAATTTCCAAAAAAAATTAAACTTAATTTTGCAAAATAAGTAATGAAAATATATTTGCTAATTTTTTTAAAAGGTTGAAGAAAAGACTATCGATAACACTTTTGGAAAATGTTTCTAAATACAATAGCTAATTAGTTATATGTATGAGATAAAAGGACCGTTTGACTCAAATGACAATATTCATCACAATCCAACTCATAACTACTATCCAACAAGACTAAATTTGGTGCAAGATTCCTGATCAGAAGACATCGCTTTTAAAAATTTAATATTAAAAATCGCTTTTTTTGTTATTAAAAAGGAAAATGTTTTTCAAACGGCAATTTTCATACTGTTTTGTTATGCAGAAAAAAACCGGTTCTACCGGTTTCCCCGGTTTTCTTCGAAGAAAAAAAACCGTCCACCGGTTTTTTTATAACTTAAATAAACCATCCACCGGTTTTTTATTTTTTCAAAAAAACCGGTTTTTTGATCACTCTACTCCCATTGCATCTGATGAGACATTTATTTTTATTCTGGGTATTCGACAAATAGGAATAAAGGGAACAGATGCAGTTTAAAAATTGGAAATTCACAGCCGAGTTGGTATATGTGTTTCCCTGATTAATAACTTTAGAAAATGCTTTGTATTAAAAAAAAATACTGTACCTGGTGTTTTCAACAACGTGCTGCAATCCGAACCAAAAGCTTTCGATAGTTTATAATGTTATAAAACTTTCTGTGTCATCTCGGAACGTAGACCTGTAATTTGTAATCGATAATTTACAACAATTCCAAAGTAGTATCAAGAGGAATTGATAGCGATAGAAATATACACACCAAAAAAAACTCAAAGAGCCTTTGATACATTTCATTTGACTGCAATATGAAAACTGCCAAACAATATTGGTAAAAATATATAATTTAAGTAAAATGGACAATAGGATAAATAGATTATTGTTGGTTTAATAAAACCATTATATTTTTTGTTTTAACTAATTACTAATTGCATACAGAATTGTTTTTTCTGGGCGTTAATATAATAAACCTCAACAAAATTTGATAACAAGAAATATATATGTATATAGGGGGAGTTTTAAAAACAAATTAATTTCCAATTTTTGTAAAAATGAAACTGAGCAAAAAAAACGAAAAACAAATACTATTATTTTCACTTAATATATCATTTCGTTTAATAAATATGTAAATTTATGCATTAAAAGCAATGATAATAATAATATTAATTAATAGTTATAAAAATTCACAATATTTAACATTGATAATGATAATAGCTCTTAAAAAAAGCACCTCATATCTTCGTAATTATGAATGCGATTATATTTATAAATATTTATTTATGTATGTATGCATGTATATGTATGTATAATATGTGTATATATTTAACAGAATGACTGACTGATATTTCTTAATATTTTATCTTCTCTTTTTCTCTCTCATATTTCTCAAATTTTAAATACAATTAACAAATATAAATAACACGTACAATACAATTAATTATAAAGAAAAAGGAATAGAAATAATAAGAAATAAAAAAATATTGTTTAAAAATTGTTTTTTTTTTTTTTGTAATTTCTTTAAGATACGTGGGGGTTTTTGTGACATCAATCCGAATTGGTCATGGAAGAACGTTGAGATTCCAGTGTGTTCGAATCGTTACGATTACGCAACATACGTGGCTGACTGGAGGTGAAGTTGGAAAAGTCCTTCATAACATCCTTATAGGTTTCATCTTCACCATTACCCTCGTCATGCAGTCCTATTTCATCGTTTAATCTCGTTAAACGTAAACTAAAAGAATAAATGACGAAAAGGAAATTTAATATTAAATTCTTCAGATTTTCTTCCAAACCGAATAATATCACTTTAATATAACAAAAAAATAAAACATGTTTGATGAATTATGCCTGCCGCCTATTTTAAAATTAGATCCATCGATGTTTTGGTATGTCCGACCGTCAAAACGAAGCACAATGAGCATCGTGTAGCGCTCAGAGTTTTGACGAAGTTGGAGGCTGTTGAGGTTTCGGCTCTTACCGAAAAACAAAAAGAGTCACTTACCTGGGCAAAAGGCGTCATAGGTGCTTCTAAGGCCAATGAGTCGGCTGAAAGAGCCACAACGGCTGTGTTAACGGCTAATAAAGTAAAACGAATCAGATCACATGATGAACCCCTGCCTTCGAAAAAGGCAAGAGGCCCTAATGTCACCATCAACAGGACACTCACCAAGCCCTCCATTGAAGTGGCGAAGGAGAGTCTAGTGATGGCTGTTATAGACAGAAGTAGTGAGGATGGATCCACCCTCAAGGACAAATGGAGTCATGTACAATCAGCCATTATGGCTCGTTGTCCGTAGAGAAATGCCGGGCAAACCACCAATCTGCAACGATGCAGGATGGCATCAGGGGAGAGTAAAGCTCTTATATTTCGGTGATGCCAGATCAGTAGACCTGTATAAGGCTGCTCTGAGTCGAGCGGGTGAGGTGTGGCCGGGTGCCCAGTTGGATGTTGTCGAAAAAAACAACATCCCTAGTCACCCTAGAGCCATCACCTGGGTTACAGAAGAGCCCTCCAACCCGGCTGACATCTTAGAAATAATAAAAGATTCCAATCCTGGTCTGCCGGCCCATAATTGGAGAATCATCATACTATCTGGGGTAGTACGGATATAAACAATATGGGTGATTCGCTTCTTGACTTTATTCTAACTACCAACCTTAGTATTTGTAACATAGGTAATAAACCGACCTTTACAATTAAAGACAGACAAGAAGTACTCGACGTAACGTTTGCTACTGACCGGCTGTCAGACAAAATTATTGGGTGGAATGTACTGGACGACCACTCATTCTCAGATCACCATTATATTGAGTTCAAACTTTGGAGGGATACCAAAGTGGTATTCATACATAAAGCGGGAAAGATATCACACACTAGGCCAAAAGACTTCAGACCAATTAGCCTATCCTCCTTCCTATTGAAAGGTCTGGAACTGGACTTTTAGATCGTATGGGGGCTATATCAAAGAATGGAGTTAAGAAATAACTCTGTACCAATTTTCGTTAAGATTGCTTCATATTTGCGACCTGTGGTGTCGATTATAAAAAAGAACGGAACGCTAAACGTAGTGATACTGTTAGTGTTCTGTTCAAAAGAACAGTATCTCTACGATGTAGTGATACTGTTCTATGAACCGTACGTTATCGTAGTGTACCGTTCGTCGTGTTCTAAGAACGGTACGTTATCGTAGTGGTACCGTTCGCGAACAGTAACACTAAAAAATGTTTAGTGTATTCTGTTCTCGTGTAAGGGTTGCGATACTGTTCCGTTCGCGACGAAGGAACGGTACAGAACGCTAAGGAACCGTTCCTTAGTGTTTTTTTCCGAACTCTGATTGTTGTATAAAAAAATGAGATGAAATTATCTACAATACAGGTATCCGTTTGTATGAATAATACAAACATTTGCGTAATACTTACAGTGTAACAATATCGGCATTTCGTTGTTCTACCGCTATATCTAGAGGCTTTTTACCATCATTGGCTTTTAAATCGTATTTGGCTTTATGTTTAAGTAATAAATATACTTGAGCTATAAATCCCTTCTCAGTAGATATGTGTAAAGCACTATAACCGTTGTCATCTATAACATCGATAGGTACACCATTTAATAGTAAATATTCACAGGCCATAACGGATCCCTACAATAATAAAATAAATAAGAAATTTTAGCAAACATTTTAAGCAAAAGAAAATTATTATGAATAGGTGAAACAAATTTAAAACTTTTCAAATTAATTCATCAAATTACTAAAAAAAAGTCGTTCAACATGTCTCGTCGAATTGCTTACCGATAGCACTGCCTGATGTAAATATGTACGATTACGATCTTCGGAATTACGCCACATTTTGTCAGCACCTAATGCAAATGCCATACACATCACTGGTAAATTGTGTACAGCAGATGCCTGATACAACATGAGATTCGCATCCATTTTAGAAAAGGGCACTTCATATATCACCTCTGGTTCATGTTCACCTTCTGTCGACTCTTGATCAGAGCCCAGTATTCCCGGTGTTTCATAGGTTTCCAAACCTAAATCATCTCCGACTATCAAAAGATCTTCGCGTGAAATGCTCAAAGACATTGATGGTATATTTATCGACACGTCATCATCGTCGTCGTCATCAATAATAGGGTCATCAGATGATTTGGAGCTGGAACGTTGACGCTTACGTTGACGGTGACGACGGCGCCTAAACTTTTTAACAGCCCATTTACGGGCACCACCCAATGATAGTGTGGCTTTTTTGCCTATGTCATTTCCGCCACTATCGATGGACAGTACTTCGGCCGTTTCGCTGGATAAATATTCCGTTGGCTTGGGCATGCCACACACAAATCGCTTCTCCACATATTTAGCCTTGATCCAGGCTTCTCGCACGGCTATTTCACAATTTTCCGTAGCCGGTTTCAGTTCAGCATTTTCACCAATACGTGCTTCATATATTCGATTTACCACGGCATTTCCTAATTCCATCATAACTTTGACATTTTCCGTTTCCCAGGCATCCAGTGTCAGCGATCGTACTTTACTATAGTGTACGCCGAGGCTGCGATGAACTCCGGAACATTCAATACACAATGTAATGCCTAAATTAATGGAAGCCCAACGAGGATCGGCACCACGACAATCACAACATATCGAGTTGCCAGGAATTTTTAGGAATTGTTCCCAATGCCTAGAGTAGAGAAAAGAGAGTAGCGCAAATTAATAAATCATTTAGAAATATTCTTTCTTTTCGTTGATCTTCAATTCGACTCCATTCATAGAGAGAATTTACAAAAGCAATATTATTTTTAAAATGTACCAAAAACTGATTCTGTGAAATAACCGGTTTTTGAGATATTTTCGGTAACCGGATCAGAAAACTTTTGAAGTGAAAATCCAAAAAAAAATTCTTGTGCCTGAGACCTAAAAACTTATTTTGTGTAGATTTAAGGCATTCTATTTTATGAAATCATAACTGAATTTTTTTATGGTAAAGTTTTTTTTTTAAATTCCAATTTTAATGGAAGTTACCTGTAGTATTTGGACCATATAAGCTAGATAAAGCCGAGACACCATTTAATTGAAGGAAATTGTGAGGCTAGACATGCTTAAAACATCGCTTTAACGTAGAAACGGAAGTTTAGTAACTGTCGATAAAACAATTAGAAACTATTTGATTTTTTTAAATCGTTTTTGCTGGCATAAAAAAACGTAAAAAAACCCAAAAAATATGTTTGTTCCATTTTTTTAAAGCTACAATCCTAACATAGAAAACATGTATAATGGATAAATTTAGAAAATATAGCACTTTTGGTAAAAATAAGATTATTTCAACATAATCCGTTTTGTATACCCCTACTATTGTAAACTAGCGTATATATCAGATCCTGCGGGGCAAAAGTGTAAAACATCGAATGACTGACTTAAGAGATTTGGTTTTATGGTTTTTTTCGTGCCAGCAAAAAACCATTTTTGGAAAAAAAAACATATTTTGTCTAATTGTTTTAACGACAGTTACTAAACTTCTGTTTCCACGTGAAAGTGTCGCTACTAACATAACTTCCTTTAATTTAATGTGTTTCCCGGCTTTATCGAGCATATATTTCAAAAAATATGGTCCAAATATTAAAAGCAACTTCTATGAAAATTGGAATTCTAAAGAAACATTTTTTTAAAAAAAGACTCCATATTACAGTAGAAAATGTTATGCGCAGCCCTTCGACAAAAATTTTGTTGCATAGTGTAATTAGCTTTTGTGCATAAAAAGTTGATCCAATTCAGATATTTTAATGAGTTAAAACCCGTTTTAAAGGAAATTTCAAAGAGATGCATAAAATTTACTTTTTTAGACCAAAAATATTTTTTTTTTTTTAATTTTTTCAAAAATGATTTCCCTAGAATTAACTTAAATAACTATAAAATCCTATTTTTCCAACAACAGAAAACAGTTAAAATATATGAGAATTCGCTTATATTTATGGGCTTTAAGTAGATCTACAATATGATTTTTTTGATTCCAAAAAACGCATATTTTCTTTTTTGAAAATACATTGGCATATATATTTTTGCTATTTTCGAAAATCTGAGGGGAAATTAATTTTATTTAAGAATATCTTTTTGTTTATCCCTTACGAAATAACATTTCAAGTGGTACACATATTTTTCCAAAAATTAACGCAGATTTCGTCTTTTTCATTCTACCACATTTGATAAAAAAATCACAAATTGATCTGGTAATTGCGGTCGAGAACGACCTTGGGCGAACCGGTCCTTTAGAGGTTTTATTATACTCACCTAAGGCTACCGTTTGGAAAGGATTTTATTGCACAGTGTGATGAATCTTACTACTTACACTTTTCTCTTTGCATTTTTCAATGGATTCGTATTCATTGATGACTGAGGTCTGGAATGTTGTGAGTCATATTGTATAGCTGCACCAATACTTTTCTGTAATGCTGAAATCCACATTGTCAACATATCCGCTGAGTCAGCTTGTAATACGTGAGACCTAATGATTGAATCGAAAAACAAAAAACACAGCAAGCAAACATATAGGCATTATAAACAACATCTTTTTAGTATCATGCATATATACTGTACAGTATATATAGTTACAAGTTTTTAAAGGGGGGGGAGATAGTTGGAAAATGGTTGGTGGGGGAAAATTCAACTTACTTGGTTGGTGATATGACTTCGAAGCAAAAACGTCGATCGCCATCGTTTACGGGTCGTACCGTACATATGCGTAAGTCTTCTTCCATCACAGAAAATGAATCCTCGTTGCTACGTTTTCTGCAATTCGAATCCAAATCACTTCAGCGTTACACAACAACAACAACACAAGACAATTTCAATTCAATTCAACACAACAACACAAAAAACATAAAAAGTATAAATTGATTTTGTTTTAGAAAAAGGAAAGTAAGTAATAAAAGTTGTTTAATTTTTTGTGTAAGAACAAAACAAAAGACAAGTAAACAAGAAATAATTAAAAAAAATAGACAAAACAATATTAGGTTTTGTTGTTAAACAATTACAATTACAATTACAATTACCACAACGAAAACGAAACGATAGACAATTTACACATGAACGAAAGAAAAAGGAGAAAAATTATCGTTTCGTTAAATATAAATAACGGTTGAAAATGAATAAAATGAAAGCGTATTGAGAAAAAACAATCGATTCAATTAAAAATAGCCTTAATCCTTTGCAGAAAAAAGAAAGAATATACTTTCGAACATGCCTTAACATAAATCCGATGGATAGCAGATAATAAATAGTACTCTGTATGTGTATTTTAAAATAATTCATTGTTTTCTTCTTCTTTTCTTTTTAGTCTATTTATTAACGCACCTGTATACCAGTTGATTGTCGCTCAGATAGAACCATCGACGACACCAGGTTTTAAATCCTTTCGATTTCTTCTTAAAGAGATAACCTTCGATCTTGTTGGAAGTACTGTTTGTATTCGTATCACTGAAACTGTTCACACTCATGTGACGGTTTTGCATGACTTTTTCTAATTTTTGGTATTCACCACGCAGTTCATTCAAATCGTCTGTGATACTTTTGAAGAAAATATCAAAATCGTTGCATAAATCGAAACCTTGATGATAGTATGTAACGCAGGCTTGATAATAATCAAGTAGCTGAAAGAAAAAAGAAGAAAAATCAAGGGAATTATTAAATATTATTAGGCTAAGTTAGGTTAGGTTGAAGAGAGGAGACGTTTAAACGTCTCATGTCCATGGACATACACTTAAGCCAGTGGTTCGGCCTGTTGTGCGCTCCTTATTTATGATCTTTTTTACCTCACGAGTTACAGAAAATCGGTACTAGACACGAATTTTCTCAGTATCTTCCAGTCATATCCTCTGAGATGAGTCAAGTCTCGTAATATGTCGGACCCGAAATGCATGTGTGAAAGCCGGGCAGTGACACAGAAAATGTTCCATCGTTTCGATGTTTTCCCTGCATGCCCTGCATTTGTCGTTTCCTGCTAGTCCTATGCGATAAAGATGCGCTTGTAAGCATGAGTGTCTCGTTAGAACACTCATAGATTTTTTAAATATTATTAGTTTAATGGTATTTATTAGCCAGAAATTTCGGAAAACAATGTTCTGGGACGCTTTTGTGGTGCTTGCTTAACCCTTCGTAACCCAAAATTTCAATAAAACAAAAACTCATATTAACTCATAGTAACTATAAAACCTAACCTAAACAGTAATATTATTACATTCAATATCCCACAAATCTACATTTCTTGTAACGCCTGAACTATTTTTTTTAATGAGTTCACAATTTGCAATATTGCGTTGTACCAAAAGTAACGAAAAAATAAATGTATGTCACTTATATGATGGCGTACTTCACCTCAAAAAATTCAATAGAAACACATATAGTAACATTTTATGGCCAACATTTTTGTGGAATATTTCATCCCCGCCCTCCCCATTTTAAGGGTTTTTTTACGATTTGTTAAAATGAGGCCAAAAAGTTATGTTATGTGTTGGAGCTAGAAGTTAATATGTTCCACAAAAATATTGGCATTAATATTTTCTATAAAGTTGCTGAACATACCCTATACCAAAAAAAAATATTTTTGTTACATAATAGTGAAATACTAACATTTTTGGGGTACATTGTGTTTTTCTGAGCTGTTTAGGGTGCCCAGACACGTTCAGATTGTATTGATATGTTCACAAAAGTTGTTCAAAAGTTGGCTACAATTTTGCCAAACATTGTTAGTCAAAAATTACGAGTCACTAAAGGTTATGATGAAAAAAGTGAAAAAATATTTTTTCCTTCACTTTTTCAAAAAAAAGTAGCGGAAAATTTTTTTTCGCAAAAAATGTAAAGAAACTTTGTTCAGCATATTCTTAGCTACATTATTGCCAAATATAGTTAAGCGGTATCACCAAGTCTGTGTTAGTTGTTGGACTAAAGCTGATAACACCTTTTTCGAGGGGCCCATTGTAATTACTGTAATCGCAGTGTGGTTAATTAGGTGAATACATATGTACATACTTACGAGTATATAAAACCGGTCGATACGATTTTTGGGTCAGACTTGTAAGTGTAAAATTTTGGCTTCGTTTTAATTTTTTTACGTGCTTTTTAAATTACATTTATTTGTCTATATTATTGTAGTATTTTAACCATATATGGCCATATGACTCGGTTACATTTTGGAAATAAATAAATAAAGGGAAAAATATTGTTTATCAAAGTTTGTTTGTGTGAAAATGAGAGCAAATTTTCGAATATCAAGGAAAGTGACGGTTTTCCTTGCTACAACTTTATTAAATTATGCATCGATTTTCTTCGGAGTGGGCTCATTTTATTCCAGAGGGATCAGACTTTACGATACAATAAAAAAAATAACAATTACGGATTTTTCCCATGTTTTAATGAAGATTTTATTTAAAAACTATTAAAATTTTCTCAAAAAATATGATTTTTTGCAATATTTTGTAAATCATCGTTGAAACCGCTGAACGAATGCAAAATGGCGTTGTAAGACGTTGAAAGCTAATTAATTTAGCATTCTTTAAAGCTTTTCTGAACCAATTAGGATAAATGGTTCTCGAGTTATGCTAAAATATGTGTTCCAAACTGCATTTTTTTAAATCTTTATTTTTGTTTTGATATACGAGTATAAGAAGGTTGCATTCCATAAATTGCTTTCAAGCTATTAAAACAAATGATGTAAGCTTTCGTTTGAGCAAAAAAAAAAATAAAATATAGTTTTCCCAAAAAAGCAAAAACAATTTTTAATTTCTCAAAAAGATCAGAAAAAAAAATGTTTGTAATTTTATTTATTTGTTACAAATATTGAAGAAAAATCCACCGAAAAGGCTTTTTCTAAATACAATAGGTAATTAGTTATATGGATGTGAAAAAGGTCTATTTTGCCAAAATGTAAAAATTCAACACCCATTATTTAACCGATCTGGTTGAAATTTTGTGGCATAACCACTACCCTATAACTATAACTTAACTTGGTGCAAGTTTCATAACGATCAGAAGACATCGGTTTTCAAAATTCACTCACTTGACATGAAATCCCCCATATTTATAAAGATCCGGTCATAATATTACATGTAATTTAAGATAATTGGTTAAAAATGCGTTCTCTAGAGTTGCAAGAAGTATAATCGGTGTGACCTTTATTGTATTAATAATTTGATGGAGCCCCTACAAATTACTTCACGTATTGCTAGTCAAATACTTATGGACTTTTGTCTTTCCTTACTCGTTTTAATTTCAATTGATTTATTTTGAATTTCCGAGTTTTGAATTTAAATTTTTTATCTTTACTGAATTGTTATACATTTTTTTGTTAACGAAAGAGTTGCAGACCTGTGTCTTATCTCCTAGCTTCCTTTGACCTAGGACTAACAGTAAGCGTAATAATTACATAATGTTGTAAACTAATTCACACTAATAAAAACTCACCTACTATGAAAAACGAACAAAAATATTAATGGACCCCCTAACGTTGAAGACCCACGCAAACGTTATAAGGACCACGTTATGCGAATCACCACCTGGAATGTCCGAACTCTGCACAGCGAAGGTGCAGTATACGCAATGGCGGATGTACTTGGAAAATGCCTTGCCGATATTTCCGCCTTACAGGAAGTACGATGGAATGGGAAAGGCGTTACGACAACACCAAGAGGAGACGCACTGTACTTCACAGTGCGACACGGCGAACGAGACTATATAGAAGTGAAACTATAGGCCAACAGTAGATAAACTGCATAGTTTTTAATTTAGTGACCGTTTGTCCATTTTACAGAACTTTTAAAATTTGAAGGATAACATTTTTGATATATTTTTCGTTCCACGTATTAATAATGTGTATTGTTAAAATTGCATATCAAATAAAAAGGGAGAATTTCTTCTGAAATTTATGGAATAATTTTCCAAGGACGAACGGCATTAAAAAATTATTGCTGCCATGAAACGAGATATGAGTTCGGCTGTGGATTCGTGCTTAGTCGGAGACTCAAGCATCTTGTCTCCAGATTCACTCCGGTGGATGAGACCGATGACAATAAAATTCTCCTATGAGATTTTAATGTAAAAATAGGAAAGGAGATTATCTTTGGTCTATCAGTCGGAAAATTTAGCCTCCATGAGGAAACATCCGATAACGGAATGAGGCTCACAGACTTCGCCTCCGCAAAAAACATGGTAGTTATCAGCACCAGATTTCGACATCTTGATAAGCCCAAGTGGCTGTCTCCAGAACAAACAACGAGAAACCAGATTGACCATGCTGTGATAGATGGAAGTCTTTCATCCAGTGTTTTAGACGTCGATCGATCCGAGGAGCAAACCTCGATTCGGATCATTACCTTGTGGCAGCTGACTCTATGGAAAATGCCGCAAAATCCGTACTTGCGTACCAGACGCCTTCTTAAGGGAAGAATGCGACATACAGGGAAACACTACAATCAGTAGTAACACGGAGAGAGGAGTAATGGAAAGGCGTGAGTGTGAGAGAGATGTACAGGAGTCACAATGAAGCTCGAAAATTTTACAAAGAGTGAAGCACCAGACAGAGGGCTTTCATACAAGCTAGAGTTGTGCAGATCGTGAACGAACTAGTTCAATTGAACGGGTCACTTTACTGAACGGTACGAACTAGTTCACACAACTCGTTCATTTCAGGTCAGTAGTTCAACCCTGTCATTTCGCCCTCTCTTCTCAGCTGTTATATGTTGTTTCCATTTTAATGTCATCATGAATGTAGGATTTTTCCTATACAAACGCATTTTTACCTATATTCAATTCATTTCATTCATGTTCCAATCAGATTCCTTTAAAAGCGGCTGATTTGAACTGATCTGAACGGAATGAAATGCTGATCTAATGAGCTGTTTAAGTAAAGTGAGCTGATGAGTAGACCTCGAATTTTTGCATATCTTTAAATTTTCATCCGATTTGAACCAAAATTTGTATTTAGACGTTTCACCACTCAAATTTAAATAATTTGAGTACATATCAAAAATATGCAAAAAAAAAATATGTACAAAATATGGGAAAAAATATGCAAAATATACAACATTTTTTGGCGACAATAATGTCAATAATATTTAAAAAATCATGTCACAAAAATGAAAAATGGGTGATTTCAAAAATCATCCAAAAAAATTGCCTAAATGAGTGAAAAGTATGAGGTAATTCCAAATGAAACCGACCAACTCTCAATATTTATATATTTAGATATAGGTGCAATTTTGCATGCTTATACTACAAGACAATGCGGAATTATTACCTTTAACCATTTGTCCAATTTCATAGTGGTTTAGATTTTATAGGGTATAAGTATGGTATAAGTACCATTAGAAAGAATTTAACATTCTCTCTAAGAATAATGAATTGAGTTACCAACTTGTGTGTAAAAAAATTGTTGCCATTTGTGTGAGAGGTACTATAAGGAGCGTGACAATAACGCCCACTTTGTGCTGGTACTACAAAAACATTACACTGCACAATATTTCAAGTATTTGTATGCACTGGTAATAATGTTATAAGCTGTTAACTTTTTGTACCAATTGGTCACTTTGTGTGGGGGTATCAAAAGGAGCAAGGCATTTTCGTTCTTTTTTGTCCAGCTTTTAGAGATGTAAAATGATTACTATGTATGAAATTTTACAGAATTCCCATGAGTAGTATAGAAGTAATAAGAGTTTTAACATGCCCAAAAATATTAACCATTGTGGGGGGAGGTACCACAAAGAGTAGGCTAATATGGTTGTCCATCAAACATAAACTGAGTTGAATAAAATATTACCACGTACGAAATTTTAAGTCATTCGGTCACTCCTTTCCAGGGTTATCGTTAGCACCAGTCAATCGAACTGACAGACGGACGGACATTAATTAATTCATATTTTTTAGCCAATGGAGAGCCAATGCTGAATTTTTTAAATTTTTTGGGAAAATATGTGGGTAATTTTTAACATAAAACGAAAAAAATTTATGATACGCTTTTCAGGATAATCAAGGATTAATGACATTTTCGTCCTTTTGATGTCCATAAAGCACAAAAATTTATTACTTAATTTATAATTCAAATGGTACTTACAATATCGGACAATACATATTGGACTAACTTCATACTTCTGTTCAATCGCCAAAATCTGAAAAACTATCAATGACATATTCCACAAATTCCTATTATTTAAGTAACTGCATTCATTTACTAAAAATTGAAAATTTGGCTGCTTAAATTAATTTAAACCAAAAATTTTTTTCACAAAACAAATGTCGAAAATTCCCACGACAAAACATATTGGACTATGCATTTCTACTAAGATTTTATGGAAAAACATTTATTATCAAGGACGGCGTTACTTTTTCTTGCATGGAATCAATAAGATTGCTTGTTATCTTTGTATCTATGGAGTTCCAAGCATCTGCATAAGCCTGAAATAGCTTATTTTTATCACCACCTACGCTTCCCGAGTTATCTCTATGTTGACATTTTCCCAAACATTTTCAATGGGATTCAAGTCTACGGTTGAGCTGGCCTCTCCATAACGTTAACCCCTTCCTTTGTAACTCAATTATTGAATCATTTCGCGATAATATTCTTATGGTTGTGGTGAAATTGCCGTAATAGAGCAACATTCCACTCAGCATAGGGAAACATGGCATTCTCCAAT
The DNA here is from genome assembly GCA_963930755.1 of Eudasyphora cyanicolor. NCBI lineage: Eukaryota > Metazoa > Arthropoda > Insecta > Diptera > Muscidae > Eudasyphora > Eudasyphora cyanicolor. The sequence goes on from OZ005734.1 coordinate 237,196,470, forward strand.
ATTTGGCAGTACATAAATCTGTACATAACTCCATTTATTGTATAGAGGAGTCCAACCACGTTAACGGAAAAGGATCCCCAGACCATTACACTGTCGCCTCCATGATTTACATACCCTTTATAATACAAGGTGGCGCAAAAGTAACCTTTCGATGTTTTTTGGCTGTAATTTAAAAAAAAATGAAAAACTTTGATTCTTCTTGTGGATTATTTTTATTTGGTCTTTTAATTTTTTTACATCAAGCCGAGAATATGATGTCATGTAAATGGCCGCCGCCACAGTTGATTGTCATTTGAGCCCTTTTTATGGCATTTTCCATCACTTTGGCCAAAACTTCCGGCGATAGGTCCTCACATTCTTGACGGATATTGTCTTTAAGAGCTGCAAGAGTCTGAGGCTTGTTGACATAATCCCGCGACTTCAAAAAGCCCCACAAAAAGAAGTCTGGAGCGGTCAAATCAGGCGATCTTGCTGGCCAGTGCAAATCGCCAAAACGGGAGATTAGGCGCCCGGGAAATGCATCCTTCAGCATATCGGTTGTGGCACGTGCAGTGTGTGCCGTTGCACCGTCCTGTTGGAACCACATGTTTTCCAATCCCAATTCATCAAGTTGCGGCAAAAAGAACTCGTTGATCATTGCTCTGTAGCGCTCACCATTCACAGTAACCGTTTGGCCCGCGACGTCTTCGAGGAAAAAAGGTCCGATGACTCCTCCAGCGAAAACAGCACACCATACAGTGACTTTGAGCGGGTGTAATGGCTCTTCGTGGGTTACACGCGGATTTTCAGTGCCCCAGAAGCGTAAATTTTGCTTATTTACGTACCCGCTAAGATGGAAATGGGCCTCATCACTCATGATTATTGGTCCGACCGATTATTGGTCAAATAAATAGTCAGCAATATTCCGCGTTCTGGAGAAGTGTAGCGTAACATTGTTTATTAACGTGTATTTCGCATGTGTTTACTACACAAATGTCAAAACAGAACTGACATTAGGGGCCAATCGCAAAATTTATAGCATTTTCTGATAGGAGGATTAATTTTGCGCCACCTTGTATAAAGGGTTCAATATTTTATTAACAGGTATACTTATATACTGTATATCATTCAAATCTGATATTCCGTTAAAAAGTTATAACGACTTCAAAATAGCTAAATCTAAACTGCTTTGAATTTGGTCATAACTCCGTATTGTCTCGTAGTATACGCGTGCAAAATTTTATCCAAATCTAAATTCATATTTATTCAGAGTATTTCGGTTTCCTTTGGAATTACTTTCCATATACATATTTAGGCACTTTTTTGGATGATTTTTGAAATCATCCATTTTTGTGTCATAAATTTTTAAATAGTATTGACACATCCTTCAAAAATTTCTCATTTTTGATTCAAATATCACAAAATTATGCATATTTTTTGTATATTTTACATATTTTTTGCATATTTCAAATATGCACAAAAAATGAAAAATATGAAACTGTTTTCAATTCCTTTTTCTTTGAAATGAATTTTGGTCCAATCAGAATTTTTCTATCAAACCGCAACAATTGCATATAATCCGAGGTCTACTGATGAGCTGAAGAGCTGGTGAGCTAAAGACCTGGTGAACTAAATGAACGAACTAGTTCACTCAATTGAACTGAACTGAGCGATCACTTAAAAAGTTAAAGTGCCCAACTCTAGTACAAGCATATCCTCCCGCAAGGAATCTGCCAAAGTTGGTCTGGCAGTAAACAGAGATAAAACCAAATTGTTGGTATCTACCATAAGACTTCCAACAGACTCGGGCGAACGGTGGAAGTTGAAAACCACAACTTTGAGATAGTCAATGATTTTATCTACTTAGGTACCACCATATACAAAACAAACAACATCAGTTTTGAGATAAAACGAAGAACAATCCTGGCTGGTAGAACTACTACGGAGTATGCAAGCAATTTATGTCCGACAAAAATTACTCTCTAGGTGTCACTGGTTCTGAAACATGGGTACTTGTGGTACAATCTGGATTTACGGAGAATATCGGCGTCGTATGAACCACGAGCTGTACGAGCTATATGCCGACATTGACATAGTTAAGCGTATTAAATTACAACGATTATGCTGGGTAGGTCATGCTGTCAGAATGAATGAAGATGCTCCAGCTAGTCAGTTGAATACGAACACGGTGATGGTTAACGCAGAAGGGAAGGCCAAAACTCCAATGGAAAGTTCAGGTGGAGGAAGACATCTCGAAACTTTGTGTCCCAAATTGGAGAAGAAGCGCTTGGAAATCTATGGTATCTCCATCGAAATTGACAAATTTTTACGAAATGCTAAACTTTTGTTTCAATCCTCTAAATTCGTGCATACTATGTTATTTATACTACTCTTCCAATGACTAAAGTCTTACAATAATTGATCAAAATGTTGCCAATGTTGTGGCATCACCCATACAAAGTACAAAACTGAATTTTATACTTCTTGCATAGTGGATGTATACTTGACTAAAAAAAGGTTACTAATTTTTTATAGAACTAAAGAACTATTATGAAACACCTTCATGTAGTTAAATTATCAACCACAAGAATAACTAGATAACAATAAAAAAAATCATAAATTAAACTTACCGTCGATAATATAGAAGGTACTTTACGAGACTGAACTAAAGTGATGTAGTTGACATAGTCTAATGCCGTGTGATGAAAGCATGACTTGGATGCTGATAATATGTTGGCTGCTTCCTGTACTTCCTGGGTACGATTTTTACTCGCCTGTAATAATAGCAGGAAACAAAGGATCATCAATGCACACACACATTTATATACATATATGCATATGGTAAATAAGCAATAACCAGGAATGTATAAATAGATCAATGTTGAAGGAGAATGAACAGTAGCATGAGTAACAATCAAACAAACACCACATCATTACACACGCCCATCATTCACTACTCAACCCCATTCATTCATTCAACCCCATCGTTTCAACTTACTTGAGCATTTTTAATTAATGCATTGTCATAACCCTCAGACACTTTTAGAAAATGCCCTTTATAGTCCTTCACTTGATTAATATCGTCCTTAACAAATACGTTTAAATTTTTTAATACGGTACGGCTGGCTTGATCCAATAAAATGGTATGAAACTTATTCATTTCCTATAAGTAAATAAAAAAAGAAGTAAATATATTTAAAGAGCAGAACATTCCATGATGACGAATTGTACAAGAGACAAGAAATTGTGAACATGAGACACAGGAGAGCACAACAACAGAGCTTTTGTAATTAAAAACTCGGCACAGTGTTATTAGTTATGGAAACAGCAAACAGAAAACAATCAAAATGATTTCAACAATGAACATTTTTGATTACTAATGATTAATAAGTTTAAAATAAGATGATTATATGTAGCCCAATCGCAGAATGTTAACCAATTGTGGAGGAGGTAGAAGAAAGAATGAGTCAATATTAAAGATGGTCTCTTCAAACTTAATCAAAGTTTGATGAAAATATTATCGCATCCAAAATTTGATGGCATTCGGATTTTGCTTTCAAAAAGTATCGTGCAAAAATAATTTACTACGAAGATATTCCTTCAGGCCGAAATGTCAAAATCCGTCAGTTACGAACGAATAGGAATGAATTGTCACACGCAAAAAATACTTATTGCACTTATTAATATAAGTTTTTTAATTGTGATTGTTACAAAAAATTCGGGAAAATCGGTCTGGAAATCCGCGAAAAACCTCACTCGTTGAAATGAATTTCCTATTCGTTCGTACCGAGGTGGCTATATCCCAATCCAAAGAACATTCCAACTGCTTTAAAAAAATACTGTCTGTAAATTCCATAACGATTTGTCCCGAAATGCCATAGATGCAAAATCGAGAAAACATATGAGTATATATGTACATATGTATGTGGGTTATAAAACTCTTAACTGATAACATTCAAATTTGACAACGTATATTCAAAACTGATATCTGCGAATTATATAACTATTGTTTGAGAAATGAGAACTCTATACCGCTTAGATAAAATTCGGGAACTATGGGGGGATATATCTAAAATTGTACCGAATTTCCTTAGATTAGACAGGGTTCGCTTTTGATTAAAAAAATAATGTATGAGCATTTCCATGTTAAGTGATCACAGTATTTTCGGCTCAAGTCACGGATTTTGATGAAACTTGGTACAGTGGTTGTAATAAATGTTGTCAACAGACCATGCAAATTATTATCTGCTATGAAGATTTTAAAATTTTCGAAATTGTTAATTTTGAGGAATACTGGGTTTATTAAAAAAATTATATCTTTTTATCGGCAAAAGCTATCAATATGGGAATTTTTCCAAAATGATGGTAATTATTTGCACTCTTAATGAAAAATAAATTTAAAAATATTTTCCTTTCTATTTTTTCTTCAAAAAAAATTATTACAATTAATTTAAAAAAAATCCCCTTTTTATTTTTAAATTTTATTTTTTGTATTTTAGGCCAAATTGTCCTCTACAATATAGCCAATTTCCACGATGGCCTTTTTTGTCTTTCTCGAGAAATAATTAAATTTTTATGACAGGTTTGTCCCAGTATTTTCTTAAATGCTCAAAAGGCCGGATTGAAACGCAAAAAATTACCATTAAGCACTTTTGAGTAACACACTAAAGTTGTGTCATGATATGCCAACAGTTCTGTACCAAAAGGAAACAAATCTAAAAAATGTCCTTAAGTTCGCGCAAGGACGATCTTTGCAAAAAGTAGAAAATTTTTACTTTTTTCATAGCTTTTCTTTAAAGACGTGCTTAATGTTGAAGTTGGGTTTTGTAATTGATGCTAATGCTGCATTAAGCATTAGAGTACATTGTAAATAGGTTTTAGGGTAATTGGACATGGCCTTCTACTTTTTCTGGAACGTTGAATTTAAACATTTTGAAGTAAGTAAGAATATCATGCTATTATTTGGTCCATGGCATCGAAAGCAAATTATTTTTTATTTAGCCATAAGCGGAGCTTTAAACCTCTCATCCGGTACCAACGTCGCTTAAATCTGTAGGCTATTTGAAACATTATGTACTTTTTGTAACATCACACATCTACTCCATAATTTTCACAAAATATATATTTTACGTGCAGTTACACCAAAATCCGTTACTCAACAATAAAGGAATGGATATCCTTAAAACACCTACTAATGAAAATATCGATGCAATTTATGATTTCATTACACGCACTAAAACGATTATATAAATTTCTCAAATCAAACTAATGTATATACTTATATAAACTGTATTAGCTGATGGCCAATGTTGCTCATGCTATGCTATATATACTATTAACCTTATATTTGCTATAAGATTAATAAATAAATAAATAAAAATGTCTGCAATTTGTGATTTGTATGACGTTTGACATATGATAAGATTTCCTTGCAATTTTTTAGGGATAAGGGGTGAGAAGCGTGGACGACTAATTTTAAGGAAACAGTTCTCCAAGGGTTTCCTCTATTTCCTTCTGTGAACCGAAGCGTGTATTCCGAAGTCTTCCACTTTAAAATCACCACCAAGATAACTATAATCTCTGATTTCCCAGCTTACTATGTGGTTGAATATCTCGAAAACAAGAGATCCATAGGTTCTCCTTTCTGTTACATCAGAAAAGTGTCCATTTCGAGCACTGTGTAATTATTTTGATATGTTTTTCTTTTATTTTTCAGATTGTTGTAAAGACCAAAGACAAATAGAATATAAGAAGACATTCCTTCAGGCCGAAACGTCAAAATCTATCAGTTACGAACGAATAGGAATGAATTGTAACACGCGATAAAACAGTATTCCGCGAACATTGATTGAACTTTTTTTGCACCTATCGATTAATATTAATTTTATAATTGTGACAATTACAAAAAAATCGCGAAAAACGGTCTGAAAATCCACGAAAAACCTCACTCGTTGGAATCAAATTCCTATTCGTTCGTAACTGACAATTACTCGCTACAGGAAGGAATGTCTTCTTAAATTGTATTGTCTTTGGTAAAGACTATATTCAAAATTAGTTACGCATATCTACGTATTTCTATAGCCTATGTAACTTTGTAAAACTATAAATATCGAAACTAAGTTGAATAAATGGAATAAATTAAACGAAAAGAAAAACCAATGAGATTCAATATATAAAGAGATGCCATTTCATTCACCTCAACAAAAGGTGAATTCCGACTCATGTGCAAAGATGAGTTCATGAAAATTTAATTTAAAAATTGTGTATTTTGTGTGTTTTTCTTGCACTTTTTCACATGCATGTCAATAAACAAACAAAATAAAATTCTTGTATATTAGTTGCAACAAAGAAAACGCAAAAAACTCTTTTTTAATCAATATAAATTTCTTTTATGTCCTCCATTTCGACAGAAAAACTCACCTCTGCACATGAATTTTCGCCGTGGTTACTCCTTATATATAAAATCTCTTTGGCAAAGAAGACGTGGGGAATTGAAATAATAAATAAGGAATTTTAAAATAAAAATCGAGCGATAGCTTCAGAAATCTAGAAACAAAATCGTGGGAAATGTCTTTGAAAGACAGTGTGTATGCAAACCTGAGAATGGACGTTATTTTTCACACTTAAATCTACCAAATTCGACACTATTTTTTAATTTTATTGGCTTTAAAATGAAATGAAATGTGCCTTTTGTGTCAATTTCCGTTTTTAAGACAGTTTATTTTACTAAAATCACAATTTCTCAGTGGTTTATGATTAATTAAATAAAAGTCTGTTTATTTTCGAAATCTAAAACACTGTGCATGCTGGACTTCATCTACACGAACTCAGCAGTATGTCTCTATGGCAGTAAACAATCAACAATAACTACAACCAAGATGATGATGATGAGTACATATTATACAAACCTGAAAGCAGTGTATCAGTTTGCCCAAAGCATTATGGGCACTTTTATTATCAGAGAAATGTTGTTGCAAATCCCAGAGGGACATTGCAAATGCACTGAAATATTAAGAAAAAAATACATTCATACATAAATTTTAAAGTAGAAAGTATAATAAAAAAAAATATTTACAAAAAGTAAAAAATATTGTCCATATGGAATGAGTTAGTTACATATATATATATTTAAAAGTTACCTTTGATTTTTCACATATTCTTTGCCCGAATCCACGGCTATGTTGCATAGTTTAATGATTTTCTCCAATCGCTGTTCCAAATGCTCAATATCCGATTCCTCTTTTATAACGAATTGTCTGCAAACGAAGGCCGCCAAAAAAGAAACAAAAATAAAAAAAAAAAACAAGATAATGTATTAAAGTTATCATATACACAAGTACTCTCTGATTATTGAATTGAATTGTAGTGTTTATCAATAAACAATAAACCCCGTTGTTTGTATTAAGTTTTTTTTTTCTCTCGACCAAGACCAAAAACAAGTATAAATAAGGAAAATAAACAACAATAAGTATTGAATTCATTGCGACCTGCTTCTGAGAGTTTATTTTGTTCTTTTTTCTTCGTTTGACTAGTATTGAAGCTTACTTTCATTTGGTTCTGAATGGTTGGTTGGTGGGTTTTCCAACGAACTGTCACTTCAAGTGTACTCATGTGTCTTTCCGCCTGGTCTTTGATAATTTGTTATTTGTTTTTCTGAACGAGTTTATCAATAACATCTACAAATAATTATAGATTTAAATTTATGCTAAAATTATGTTATTATAAAACATTATTTATCAGACAATACTCTTAACATGTGTCTGCTAAAAGTTACAAAAGGGTGAAATAGGGAGGGGCTACATCACATCATAACGTTGTTACTAGAAATTTTACAGAACAAATAGAGTAAAAAACTTGACTACTGAACCATCAAGTCAATTAGGCTATGGACTTCATTAGGGGGATTGTTTAAAAAGATAAAGCTATACTCGTATAGCCCTTTTCAATAGAAAATCATAAATTTTTTCCAAAACGGTTAAACAATTTATTCTATTGAGCATCTAGAATACAATTCGAAAGGGATCTTCATATGAAATCTGCATATAAATGTGAAGGATATAACCTTTCTCTGTTAGAATATGTATATGTATAAATATAGGATATATATATGGGGATTTCACGTAGTGAGTCAATTTTTAAAAGCAATGTCTTCTGATCGGTATGAAACTTGTCATAAGTTTAGTCATATTTGATAGTAATGTCACAAAATTTCAACGAGATCGGTTAAGGATTGTCCTAGTTGGAGGGTGTTGAATTTTGAAAATTCTGAAATTACCTATTGTACGAGTATTTTAAAATTTTTGTCAGAGTTGTTATCGATATCTTCTTCAATGAGTCGCAAAAATATTTTTCTGTGGATTTTTTATGCGAAATTAAAACTTGTTTTGACATTTTTTAAAAACCTAAATGAACCCGGTGCCGGACAGGGCCAATATTATACTCAAACGAATGGAAATTGTCTATTGCGTGGTAAAGGCCCTAGAGGGTATTGAAAAATTAATTAAAGGACATTTTGCGCAGATTACGATTATCGAAGAGAGAAAAGGCCGCTTGAAATATAGAAAACGCCGCTTGAAAATATGGATTGGCACATATGAAAAACAAGAAACATTGTGATAAACAATCAATTTTAACGTGCGGAATTTAAGCTATAACAAATTACTAATACCGACTATATAATACCCTAAACCTCCCTAACAAGGGTCATTGCGATAATAATAATAATTGAAATAACTGGTAAATAGGTAGAAACATATACATGTTGCTATATCTAAATCTGAACCGATTATGGCTAAGTTAAGTAATATTCGTTCCTAAATTGAGAAACGTATTTCTGCCAAATTTTGTAATGATCGGAAGTACAACTTCTATAGCGCTTTGATACCAAATCAAGCGGAACATATATATGGAGGTTATACAATCTAAATTTGAACCGATTTTCATGAATGCTCATTCATGTAATAAAAACCTCTTTCTGTCGAATTTCGTACTGATCGGATATAAAATACAGTCTCTACGGCGCTTACATGTCAAATCTGCTGTAAAATATGTATGGGGGCTAAATCTAAATCTGAACCGATTTTCACCGAATTTGGCAGTATTCTTTCATGTAATAAGATACCTTTTTCTGCCGAGTTTCGCACTGATCGGATATAAAATAAAGTTCCGCAGCGCCTATATCTAAATCTGAACCGATCCCCCTCAAATTTGGCAGTGTTAATTCATGTAATAAGAAACCTCTTTCTGCCAAATTTCGTACTGATCGGATATAATATATAGTTTCTACAGCGCCTTCATGTCAAATCGGAGGAACATATATAAGGGTGATATATCTAAAAATGAACCAATTTCCTCCAAACTTGACAGTGTTCATTCCTGTAGTAATAACCCCTTTCTGCCGACTTTCGTACTGATCGGATATAAAATAGAGTTTTTTACAACGCTTACATGTCAAATCGGGGGTAACATATATATGGGGGCTATATCCAAATATAAACCGATTTCCTCCAAACAGTGGCCATTCATGTAATAAGAAACATCTTTCTGCAAAATTTCGTACTGATCCGATATAAAATACAGATTTTACAATGCTTACATGTCAAATAGGGGGTAACATATACATATATGGGGGCTATAAAAACAGATTTTTCCCAAATTTTGTATTGTCTCTAAGAGTATCACGAGACTGTTCTCTGTCAATTTTTGTACAAATCGGTTCAAAGTGTTGCTTATACAGTACATATACGCCAAATCGGAGGTACATATATATGGGAGCTATATGTAAATCTGAACCGATTCTAACCAAATTCTATAGGGATCGTCCTTGGGCCAAAAAAAATATGTGTAAAGTTTCATCGAGATCGGACCATAATTGCGACCTGTGCTTTGATTACAAGAATACACGCACAGATGCAGGGACGGACAGACGGACATATTTAAATCAACTCAGAAAGTGATTCCAAGTCGATCGGTATTATAAACGATGGGTCTATTTCTGTGTGACGACACAGTTGTAATCTTTTGATTAAAACCAACCGTATATTATAGTATAACTTTCGAAGTATATTGTGCAAAAAAATTCATGAAGAAATATTAAAAAATATGGCAACGCCAATTTGTTACTGTAAAATAAAGGGATATGATTATATAAACGAAACTAACACAAAACATAAAATGACATACGTCCCAAAAATAATGAATAATAAGATATGTCATCCCGGAGCGAGTAAGTTGTCAGTTACGAACGAATACAAATTTCAACGATTAGGTGTTCAAAGAGTGAGTTTTTCCGCGGATTTCGGACCGATTTTCCCGATTTTTTTGTAATTGTCACAATTAAAAAATTAATATCAATCGATTAGTGCAAAAAAAGTTCAAACTATGTTCGCGGAAACCTGTATTTTCGCGTGTGACATTTCATTCCTATTCGTTCGTAACTGATAGATTTTGACGTTTCTGGCTGACGGCACATCTGTATAATTTAAGGTCTGTGATACGTCCTGCTTTGCCGTTGTCTGTTTTCTTACTTTTACCTTACTAAAATTCTAAATTTCAACCATATCGTTTAAACACTTTATCGAAAATTCAAATCGAATGGATATGAACGATAAGACCCATATTATCAATTTCAAACACCATAGGAATATTTTTGTACTATGTTTGCTACGGATCTAAAGTTTACCACATCAAAAGAGTGACCTAAACCCCTAAGTATGTTCGGCGGAAATCCGTTTTAGGACATTTAGGAAAGGAGTAACGGATTGGCTTCAAATTTAGTATGTAATAATATGTTTTTCTATCTCAGGCTATGTTCGAAGCTGTGCCATATTGGCCCACCCTATCTGATACCTCCCTCACAAAGGATTAACATTAAGTGAAGTATTGATTCGCTAATAACTTCTATACTACACATCCGAATCATCTGTAATTCCACGTATAGTAATAGTTTATCTGACGATATCACCTTGAGAAAATCATAATCACAAGTTGACAGATTAATTCGAACTCAATATTCCCAGAACTTACAAGCTTACAAGCACATCTGGGGCCTTGTGTAATTTATGTAAATACACAAAGAACAAATCTTTTTAATTTTTGTATTAACAGAAAGTTGTCAAAAAGTTCGTTCCTATGGAAAGATTTTTTTCTTTGAGTGTAGTTCAGCCTAAAAAGCGCTGCTCGATCAATACATTAATATACTAGAAGTATGAATGTACGTATGTATGTACATTTTAGATCTTATGGTAATGCCTGAATATTGTGTTTAAAATGATTAAACTACAATTATGTGCATTGAAGCGCATCGATCTATAGAAAAAATAGAATGTTAAAAAGAAAACACTGAATACAGCAAAATAAACACTTAAAGCTTCAAATCTCAATAGTACCATAAAAGTGTGTTTTAATTGCCAATTATCTTAGATTCCCACTTACAGTTTTATACCCACCAACATAGGATGATGTTCAAAGACAATTGGTACTTAAGTAGGGTGATCCAATTAGAGCTTTTAGATTTTGTATCTTAATTCTACCAACCGATTTTTATTTCCTTTGAAGGAGAGGAGTTTCTTGATTAAGGTTTAGATATCGCCCATTTCGTGAAAGAGGGTTATATTTGCGTAATTTAAATGTTCTATGCAGAAAAAGCAATTTGACAGAATGGGATGACTTAACTTTTGAAGTGCGCCAAACATTGTTGCCTTTCTCAAGAATCATCCCAATCATGGATTGCATTGTAGATATTGAAGTGTATGTAGGACAACTTTGGAATGAACACCTCAAAAAAATTATATTTTAAGATGTATTTCTCTTTCGCTAAATTAGCTATATATATAGTTCGCATGTATATATATGTATCTCGCGATTTTTCATCTATTGGTTACATACAGAATCCATATTTTTTGGTTAGGGAATACATCACATCTGCGTTTGTGCTTTTCAGAAAGAAGAGTGTGAAACAAAATTAAAGCCACCATAACTATCCATGAGCTATTAACACAAAATCTATATCAATGGCTTATATCCAATATACCTTCGAATTTCTAACTCATATAATTTTAAAATTATCGCGAAATAATAAAATTAAACAGTTTTTTTGCTCTCCTGACTTTTTAATATAGCATCATTTTGATATAAGCATTGTAAAGAATTGCTTTGTTAAATGTCAGACAATTTGTATTGACCATAAAATTATTTAAATCGATTAACAAGACATGTAGACAGCAATTTACACAACGGTTTTGAAACGTATTCATTCATAAATGTTTACAGACAAATGGCAATGTTCCGAAAGAGAAACCCAGTAAGGAAAGACAGAAAGTCGGGCGAGGCCGATTGTATAATACCCTACACCTCCCTAACAATGCGAAAAGCTGCATTGCGCTAATAATATGTAATAATTGGCTTTGTTTCAGTTAATAAAGTACTTAACATCACCTCTTCATCAGAAAGTTGAAGAGTTGATATAAACTAATAATGAACTAAATTTGATACGATAACCTTAAAATGTGCAGTATTCTTTCATAGATCATGAATCGGAAGGAACAAATAGATGGGACTATGTATATTCTAAACCGACTTTCATCGATTTAGATCAAAAACTTTTTGCCAAACTTCTTTTTGCCGAATTTCGTACTGATCGGATATAAAATACAGTTTTTACAGCCCTTACATGTCGAATCGGGAGTAATATATATGTATATGGGGCTATATTCCCCAATGTTGTTACTGTTCATTCATGTAATAGTTTAGGTTAGGTTAGGTTAAGAGTGGCAGCCTGTAAAACAGACTCACTTAGATTGTCCAGTCTATTGTATTACCACAGAGACGTAAGGGAAAACATAAGTTATCCCTAGCCCCTTCCGTTGAACCAATTTGATTGCTTTAAAAAGCTCAAAAGTGGCAGATTCCTTTCCGCCGAATTTCGTACTGATTGGTTATAAAATACAGTTTCTACAGCGCTTACATTTCAACTAGGGTGTAACATATAACGGGTGATCCAAGTAGAGATACTTTTTTCAATAGCCTTTTTTGACAGATCACGTGTGAGTCGTGTATTCTGTCATGTTATTTTTGTTAAGTATTGTTTGGAATTTCATAATGGAAAGACTTACGCCAGAACAACGTTTACAAATCGTTCAACTTTATTACGAAAATTCACGTTCTGTGAGGAATGTGTTTCGTGCACTTCGCTCAACTTATGGTCAACATAATCGGCCTAATGAGCGTACTATTCGCAACACCATCACCCATCTTGAGACCAAGCATTCATTATTGGATAATATTCGACCGAATAGACCAAAAAATGTAGCGGTCGTAGCTGAGAGTGTACACGAAGACCGTGGAGAGTCGATTCGGCGCCGTTCGCAGCAACTCGGACTGATGTATGGAACGACTTGGCGAATTTTACGTCGAGATCTTAAATTGAAAGCATACAAAATACAGCTTGTGCAAGAACTGAAGCCGCCCGACCTTCCCAAGCGACATCTCTTCGCTCTCTGGGCTCTTGAAAATTCCCAAGAAGATCTGACGTTTTCGAGCCAAATTTTGTTCAGCGATAAGGCCCATTTCTGGCTCAATGGGTATGTAAACAAGCAAAATTGCCGCATTTGGGACGAAGAGCAACCTGAAAAGGTTCAAGAGCTGCCACTTTATCCAGAAAAAACAACGGTTTGGTGTGGTTTGTGGTCCGGTGGAATCATCGGTCCATATTTCTTCAAAAATGATGCCGGTGAGAACGTAACCGTCAATGGCGACCGTTATCGTGCCATGATAACCGACTATTTGATGCCTGAAATCGAAGCTCGTGATCTCGGAGACATTTGGTTTCAACAAGACGGCGCCACTTCCCACACATCGCATGAATCAATGGATTTATTGTTTGTTTTGGGCCGGTCGATTGGCCACCAAGATCGTGTGATATCACACCGTTAGACTTTTTCCTGTGGGGACTTTACGTCTAAAGTTTATGCGAACAAACCCGCTTCGATTCAGGCCTTGGATCAAAACATCACGCGTGTCGTTCGCCAGTTACCAGGCGAAATGCTCGATCGAGTCATCGAAAATTGGATTCAACGGATGGACCATCTGAGACGTAGCCGCGGCCAATATTTGATAGACATAATCTTCAAAAAATAAATGTCAAAGAATGTTCTTTCAAATGCTAATAAACATTCCCCATTAAATATGAATTTTCTGTTTTTTTCTATAAAAAAAAGTAGGGAACCTCGAAATGGATCACGCTTTATATTAGAGCTATATCTACATCTGAACCGATTTTCCTCAAATTTAGTATTTCCTCTAAGTGTAACAAGAGACTTCTCTTTGTCAATTTTTATACAGATCGGTTAAAAAGTGCTGCTTATATAGTGCATATGTGCCAAATCGCATGTACATGTATATAGGAGCTAAACTGGTATGTAAATGTAAACCATTTGTGTGGGAGGTACCAAAAGGGGCGGCCCAATAACGCCCATTTTTCTCCGGACTCTAGGTAGTATAAAAGCATTACACTGTACACAATTTCAAGTATTTGTATGCACTGGTATTAAAATTAAAAGCTGGTAACTTTTGGGAAAAAAATGGTCCATTTGTGTGGGAGGTACCAAAAGGAACGCGGAAATAATGTCAATTTTCACTGTACACAATTTCAAGTCTTTGTATGCACTGGTAATAAAGTTATAAGCTATTAACTTTTGGTTCAAAATTGTCCATTTGTGTGGGAGGTGCCAAAAGGGGCTTAGCAACTTCTCCCATTTTTCTCGAGGTAATAGTGACTAATAAACTAATACTATGTGTAGAATTTCAGAGGATTCAAATAAGTAGTATATAAGTTATTAAATAATCAATATTTCACTAAATGTTAACCCTTTGTGCGGGAAATATTAGAAGGAGTGGACCAATATAGCCCATCTTCGAACTTTGCCGGATATAGAAGAAAATATTACCACATACCAAATTTGAAGTCAATCGGTTACTCCTTATGAGAGTTATCGTGCGCGCCAGCCAGCTGACAGACAGACAGACGGACGGATGGACATTGCTCATTCGACTTAAAATGACCCAAAACAGATATTCGCCGAACATACTTAGGGTCTTAGGTCACTTCTTCGATGTGTTACACTTTTGGTTCGTAGCAAATGATATATACCCACCTCTCTAAGGTGAGGGGATAAAAAGTATTTAAAATACGATTTGTTGGACATGCATATTGTTTGTGATTTGTGAAATGTGCATTTTCTTCATTAGAAAAATATTTAGTAGAAGCTGGGCACGTGACTGACTCTCTACTGAGAGTTAATAAACCGACTGGGATTGTATTTTCTTTATGGTGATTTCGGATGAATCACTAAATCTACGCATTGCACGAGAAAAATCACCGTTTTTATACCCTACACCACACTGTGGTCCAGGGTATTATGAGTTTGTGCATTTGATTGTAACACATAGAAGGAGAAGAGATAGACACATCGTTTATTATACCGATCGACTTGGAATCACTTCTTGAGTCGATTTAATCATGTCCGGCCGTCTGTAGATGTGTCGTTGTAATCAAAGTGCAGGTCGTATTTATGGTCCGATTGTGATGAAATTTTGCACAGTGCTCTTTTTTGGTCAAAGAGAGAGTTTTCTTATTACGCGAATGAACACTACCAAATTCGGAGGAAATCCGTCCAGATTTAGATATATCCCCCATATACGAGGGGGAATATACATATATAGTAACCCTCGTATATGATCTGTCCGATTTGACTTCTTAACGCCATAGGGAAATTTCAACCGATCGGACTGAAAATTGATATTTTGGTAGTTTTTATACCCTGAACTTTACACACAAACAATTATTCCCGAAACCATTTATTGCTATCCATGGTGGAGGGTACATAAGATTCGGATTGTCGAACTTAACACCGTCTTTACTTGTTTGTATTTATAAATATAGACTGTGAAGTGCTTTTCCGGTCCCCACACCTTGTTTAAATTTATGTTGTGTGTGACCCATTTTCCCGTCGTACAAAACAAATAATCGCCGATGTGATGACAATCGCATGAGTTGAAATCGCAAAACACCAAATTGGTTCCTTCAATTTTAATTGTCTTCGAAAATTAATTATAAAAAATGCGTACGTGGAAGTTGTTATTATTCTCTATAATTAATAATTTGAATCTAATAATACAAAAATGTTTTGCTAAAAAAAATTCAAGGGATTTATTTTGCGTTTTGAAATTTTAGGCGAAATGCGATTGCCACCACATAGGCGAATACCTGAACATTTTGCCTCTAATCTCATCTAATAAGTTTCTTCTAATTCAAACATATCGCACCTGTTTTTTATTTTTTTTTCCAAAAACCACAAACATTTGCCGTCTCTACCCACATCAAAAAAACATCTATAGATTAAATTAAAGAGTTACATTTTGTATTGTCTCCTAGTCTATAAGCAACACTAAGCGTTGTCTGGCGCCATCTGACATTTTCATTGGAAAGTTTGAAATTTTTTAGCATAAACGTACTCAGAACGTTTTGACGTACGACCATCATTTGTGTTGTTTACAGTCACTTGAAAAAATCAATTTGGCAAAAAACGTAGGACGGTCAATTCTGAGTGATACACCACAATTTGTTAGCCTGAAGTCTTCAGAGGAATTCGAAAAACGAAGAAGAGAAGACGAATCATTGTGCACCATGACAATGAGAGCTCTCACACATCGGTTAAAACCAGCGCCTTTTTGACCGGCCAAAACGTCGAATTGATGGGTCATCCGCCGTACAGCCTTGACTTGGCACCCAATGACCTATTCTTATTACTCACATCAAGAAAAAACTGCTTGGTCAACGTTTTTCGACGCCTTAAGCAGCTGTCGAAGCTTTCAAAAACCATGTTTTGGACGTGAATTTTCAACGCACTGTAACCAAAACAATTCGCGCTCAAATGACAAAACGGTCTGAGTGAAGTTATGCTAAAAAATGTCAATCTTTCCAATGGAAATGTCAGATGGCGCCACTAAGTGTTGCCTAGGCCAAAAATATAGAGTGCACTGAGTGCAATAATAACAACTGACGATGGTGGTGAATCTACGCTAGTTTTTAAGTTTGACTAAGTATATTTACATATCAGCCCTGAAGATGCAATTCAAAGAATTGCGAAATATCGGCAATAATAAATAAAATATGAAAAAATAAATAACAACAAAACAAGACCTTGAGCTCAATCAATTATTAATTTCTTAAATCATTCTTTCCAATAGAAGTTCCAGTTTTCATCTGGCAAAACGAGCATTGCCAGGACCGAAATATAAATAGCAACCCTCGTATCAGGCGGACGGGCGGAAAGACGGACATGGCTAAATCTAAACTAAACACTCGTTATCAACAGTTCTGCTACAATTGTATGGGAGATACGGAGCTCTATATGGTTGACTTCAACAACGTATCTCCCATACAATTGCAGCAGAACTGTTGATAACGAGTGTCACGGCTCAGAAATCATGATCCAGTATGCCAATTTTTAATACATATTTATACACCGCCATGTATAAAATACCTGTTTCTATAATAATATAGAAACAAAATGGTCTTGAAGCCCGGAGAATATCCTAGTTAGAATCACAAAGATTTGCAGACCAAATAAAAGCAAGCAAACAACATAACAAAATTTCTTATATTAAGTTTTTTTTATAAATTCCTTCGAAATATAATCTGGATTCCCCTTTTGCTCTTTAAAATTAGAAATGTTAGAAAATTTCTCAAATATTAGGGATGATCACTAAAACATAAAAATTTGTAGTATATTCGATCACATTTAATGACATTACAGGAAAATTATCTTCCGGAATTGTGTTAAGTTGCAAAATCGTTAAAAGCTATGTCAAAACTTGGACCTAGAAGGTATTTATCCAACGAATTATTTCAGTTAAAATAAATCACATATTTCCATTCTTTCAGACCAAATGGAAGGAATTTTTTTGTGCCAAAAATCAAATCGGATGGTTTCTTTGTTGAAGTGGTTCTGGGTAAACTAAAATGACATTTGCCGAATTTTAGCTCAATCGATAGGTATTATGGTTTCTACGGAGCTAAACAGTAAAATCGAGTGGGGCTATAACAAAATCTGGACTATGGGGCTTACATAAAACCTTGGATACGATCGACGCCGTTGGATGAATGGTTCTATTAATTTTGTCAAATTGCGTCCCAATCGGTTGAAGTCTGTGGCGTCAATGACGTAAATAAAAAAATGGACAATGAGGAGTACATCGAAATCATTTTCAGTCCTAAGAAACTGATATGAATCATATATATTTCCACCAAATTTGATTATTATTTCAGTTCAAGAATGTGAGATCATCTCACAACCGGATCCGAATAATCATTTGAGAATACCTATAAATACAAATCTGTCTTAGAAACGTACACTTCGCCCGAAAAACAATACTCAAAAACTGTAGGTAACTGCTAGATTTTTGTGTTGACGATTTTGAAAATTTATTTTGACGATTTTTGTGACCCTTCTTTGACAATTTTCGGTCAAATTCCTCTAGCAACACTGCTGGGAACCCTCATGAGAATAATACATATCATTCCAAATTTTGATGGATGGATAAATTTTGACGGTACCTTCGACTTGATAAGTTAACATTTTGTGGAATAGTTCATTCCTTGAAACATTATGTGTCATATTGGTCCGAGTTTTGACAAAACCACCCATCTAACCGTCTCCTCTGATTTTACTTAAATTTGTATTGCTTTGAATATATAGCCCTTCTTTATTTTAAAGCTTCGCCGCAAAAGCAGTTTCGTAAGAATGGTGTAGAGTACTATATACTTTTAAGCTTAATACTGATGTGGTGAAGTGTGGTAAACCACCTTAAAGGTTCCACAAATATCTTCATAACAAAATAATAAATCGATACCCATTTTAGCATTGTTAACGTCTTCAATCCTCCTTATTTACAGTTATATATTTCTTTTCGGATGTACACCTGTTGAAGATGTAAATGCAAGTATAAATAGCCGTAGCTAACACACTAGAATGCAATTGCTAAGTGGTAGCCCGGGGTACTCAGGGTAATTAATTACACTGAAATTTATGTATGAGTATATTTCTCACACCCAGGTAAAGTAAATATGTACGTAAACAAAAATGAGTCATCCCTCCGGCACGAAAATGCAAATATCCAACTTTACATTGTCAGCGACAGCATTTTTCCGGTTAAAGCAAAATTCAAATATTTCCTTTCATACCGTAGTTCTTGAAGAAAAACTTCCTAGAGTTCCGGGTATTGACTGACTTCTACAAGAGTCTCCGACTCTGTACAATTGAAATACGAGTACGAGTATGTATGAATGTTGTTGCCCGTCGTCATATCGTATGTTATGTTGTGCAGATGAAGGAGTCTGTCCGCAATATATTTGTCGTTAATGAAAAAATTGTGTTGTTGAAAAAGAAAAAAAAATATTATTTAATACATAGTAAACATTTCCAGTACAACAACAATGACGACAACGACTGCGACAATGATGATGAATAATCAACAACAACAACTTTCAAAGAAATTAAGTTTCGTTACGTCCATTTGTGTTGCGACAAGATGATAACATGAATAGGCAGGGCTGTCATTTCACGAATTTTTTCTTGGTTATTGGGATTTCTTCAGAAATAAAGTGTATCGCCAATCCAATTTAAAAAAAGGCGCAACTGAAATTTTAAAAATTTTACAAGAAGAAAAATCTGAATAAAATAAAAAATTTTAGAAAATTTAAAAATTCTTTAAAGCAGTATGAATTATGGACCGAATACAAAAATTGCCTTGAAATTAATTAATTTGTCATATGTTTACCAAAGTTGTGTTAGATAGGGCTTTTTATACCCTCACTTTAGCGTGACGAGGGTATAAGTCATTTGCTACGTATCAAGTTTCTGATTTGGATGAAACCTGTACCAAGTTTAGTTTTATTGGATAGTAGTTATGGCAAAATTTTCAACGATATCGGCTAAAGCTGTTAAAGTGCTGCAAATGTACGGACAATGACAGATTGTTAGGCAAAGGTGAATTGACAGTTCAGACGATTGCAAGAAAACCTTACAATTTTCTATATTTACAATATATGTTATTGTAAATATTTACTAATATCGATGGCTTATATTCAATAGTGGCTATCAGCTATTTTCTTGAAAATGAGTTTTGATGGCAAATTATTCTCTGATTTTGCGGTCATCTGTTCTATAAATTTGGAAACGAAATTTTTTTCTAAAACTATTTTTTTCTAATATTTCTGATTTTGCTATACATTCTTCACACGTGGCTATTTTCTTTCTTTAAAGGCTATTGCGATGGAAAGCTTATTCGTTTTACAACCATATAATTTCATTAAAAAACGTTAACGAGTTTGCAATAAACCTTATTTGTGTAATAATGGCTATCTGCCAATTTGAACTTTCATAGTGCTCATATTGAAAATGTAAAATGGCTATGAACCACAAAAGCGCAAATAATAGGGAATTTTGAAAACTTATCAATTGTATCAATTAGTAATTGATTAAACTGTAGAAGAATAATTAATAAACTAAGGCTGCTTCCAGAGTGGGCGCTCAAAGCCGAGCGGAGCGGAGTCGAGCGCAAAGCGGAACATTTTCGCGCAAGAAGAAAAATTATGTGTAGCATAGTGAATGCGAGAATCAGCGCTGAAATTCTCTTTAACCTTCGTGTTTTGTATCAGTCTTGTTTTTCATTTTATAAACAAATTGCAGTGAAAGTTATAGGATTCTTCTGATGGAGAGTATTTCGATTCACCCACAACAATACGGCTGTGGTAAAGCTTATTTTTCTGGTCCCACAAAGCAGGACAGGAAAAAACTTCGCTTATTAATTGATCAATATCCATATGCACTTCCAAAAATTACTACTGCACACTCAACAATTCACACCAACAATGTAAATCAGCGAAAAAACACTTTGAAACTTCTCGCATCGATTAGAGTTGGGCACTATAGTTCTTTTAAGTGATCGCTTTATTTAGTTCATTTAGTTCAATAGCTCACTTTAGCACACCAGCTCTTTACCTCACCGGCTCTTTAGCTCACCAGCACATTTTACTTAAACAGTTCATTTCGTTCAGTAGATCACCAGTTCAAATCAGCCGCTATTAAAGGAATTTGATTGGAATATGAATAGAATGAGTTGAAAAAACTTATGCCAAGGCGTTCGTATAGGTAGAATCATACATTCATGATGACATAAAAATGGAAAAAAACCATAACAGCTGAGAAGAGAGAACGAAATAAGAAGAGAGAACGAAATGATATTGTTGAAGAAAAAAAAACATAGTGAACTACTGAGCTGAAATGAACGAGTTGTGTGAACTAGTTCGTTCAGTTCAGTATAGTGACCCGTTCAATTGAACTAGTTCGTTTACGAACTACACAACTCTAGCATCGATCAGCTTTGCGCTCGGCCCCACTCCGCTCGGCTTTAAGTGCCCACTCTAAAAGCAGCGTAAGGGAGCGAACAGTTTTTTCGCTCTCCTGAAAAATTATGTTTTTGTTCATAGCCATTCAAGCCCTCTATAGACAGTGTTGCCAATAAAATGTTTTTCTGACAAGACGCCGTTGTCATATGCATAGACTTCGCACATATAACAATCTGCAAATTATCTCACAATGACTTTTCTGCCAACATTGCAAGACAAAAAGTTTATGTTCACACGGTTGTACGTTCATAAGTCTGCATTTTTCCGCCATTTTTTGACAATATTGTTCGAATTAAAACTTGTTGTCATTTTATGTCAAAAAACATGGTTATTTCTTTAAAAGTTTGGAGGTCTATTAGTTCGATAAGACATGTTTATCTATAAAAATAAAGATAAACATACCTCACATTTTAGCATAACTCGAGAAAGATTTATCCGAATTGCTTCAGGAAATCATTTAAGAAACCTAAATTATGTATCGTTCAACTTCTTTCAATATTATTCTTGCAGTTTCAAGGAAATCTTACAAGATATTGCGAAAAATTATTATCTTTTATTTAATTTTGATAATTTTTTAATTAAAACCAAATAAAAACGTCGGAAAATTGACAATTATTTGTTATTATAGATATGACCATTTCATTTCATTTCATTTATTCTCCTTAACATGTAATAAAAAGCCATCAGGCCAATTAAAAATAAATTACAATATGCATTACAAATGAAAACCTTTAACATGAGTTAAAACTACTACTCTGCGAAGAAAATCGATTAATAAAAAAGATGTAGAAGAAAAACGTTGAAAATTGACAGAACTACCTTGGTATTTCGTCCATAAGTTTGCAAATATTGTTTTTCCAAAAATACATTTGCTGCTTTGGATTTGCGAGTCTGGTTCATATTCAGTGTAAATTCGAAAAGGGGCCACTTTTTTAAAATTTAGTTTTTTTCAAAAAGATTTTGAAAAGTAACACAAATAATTGATCATTGTGTTCTCTTTCAAACGACGAAAACTTTGTAAAAATCGATTCGGCCATCCAAGAGCAATTCAAAATTTCGTAAAACCCAAAAATGTATTTTTTATACCCTCACTTTAGTTATACGAGGGTATATATCATTTGCTACAGCCAAAAGTGTAACACATCGAAGGAGTGACGTAAGACCTAAGTATGTTCGGCGTATATTCGTGTTAGGTCTTTTTAAGTCGAATGAGCAATGCCCGTCCGACTGTCTGTCTGTCTGCTGGCTGGTGCGCATGATAACTCTCGATAACTGGTGTTTTTTTTTATCTCCAGCTAAGTTCGAAGAGGGAAAAAGGGTTAAAATGAACCCTGAGTGAAATATTGATTCTTTAATTACTTCTATACTACTTACTCGAATCTTATGAAATTCCACACACAGTATTAGTTTATTAGTCGATTTCACCCCCCGAAAAATGGGCGAAGTTGCCACTCCCCTTTTCGTACCTCTTACACAAATGGACCATTTTGCATCAAAATTTAACTGCTAA
Source organism: Eudasyphora cyanicolor (assembly GCA_963930755.1). NCBI lineage: Eukaryota > Metazoa > Arthropoda > Insecta > Diptera > Muscidae > Eudasyphora > Eudasyphora cyanicolor. The sequence continues at coordinate 237,219,428 of OZ005734.1, forward strand.
TAGCTGTAATATCACTTCATACAAATACATTACATTTTGTACAGTGTAATCCTTTTATAGTACCTAGAGTCCAGTGAAAAGTGGGCGTTATTGGCACGCCCCTTTTGGTACCTCCTACACAAATAGACTATTTTGCACCAAAGATATACCAGTGCATACAAAAAGTTGAAATTTTGTACAGTGTAATGTTTTTATAGTACTTAAGGTAAGTACACACGATTTGCAGATCGGACAACGTTGCCAGAAAAATGGCGGAAAATGCAACCCTGTGAATTTACAACTGCAACCCTGTGAGTTAACAGCCTATAACTAAAGGGTTTTCCAACAAGAGGTGTTATTTTGAATCACACGGTATTTCGGTAGCTGTCACTTTTGAAGCTTTCTATTCTTTGACATTTGACAAGTAGAAACTACACCATTACTAAAAATTGAACGATACACGATCATCGAACGATACAAAACGATCGAACAAAAAAACGATACGAACGATACAAAATCATCTTGACTGATGAGGCCCATTTCCACCTCGGTGGCTACGTCAACAAGCAAAATTGTCGCATCTGGGGCTCGGAAAACCCAAGAGTTATTGTTGAGAAGCCTCTCCATCCTCAACGTGTGACTGTTTGGTGCGGTTTATGGTCCGGCGGGGTCATTGGACAATACTTTTTCGAAAATGAGGTTGGATCAACATTTACGGGGAATGGATTGCGCTATCGAGAGATGATTAATGATTTTTTATGGTCGGAGTTGGATGGTATTGGTCTGGACAACGTTTACTTTCAACAAGACGGCGCTTCGTGCCACACAAGCAACGAAACCATTGCTGTGTTACGGGAAAAGTTTCCGGAGCGTGTTATCTCTCGAAGAGGTGATCACAATTGGCCACCGAGATCTTTTTAGTTAACACCTTGCGACTTCTTCCTTTGGGGCCACGTGAAAGATAAGGTCTACGCCAACAGCCCAGCGTTGATTCAAGACCTCAAAGATAGAATTCGTGAGGCTATCGAGGACATAGGGCAGCCACTTTGCGATTTGGTTATGGAAAATTTCATGAAAAGATATGGTCCTGTAAGCGTGGTCGTGGTGGCCATTTGTTTATTTTTATGAAATAAACATCCGGTCATTTATCTCAAAAAATGGAAATTTTCTTTGAATATCAATATAACACCTCTTGTTGGGAAACCCTTTATAAGATTACCAATCTTCATTAGTATCTTAAAAATTTATAGAAATTTTGAACCGAAATGAGTACTATGGAAAATAGACGGCATCGGAACAATCTGATGTACCCAGATTCTCCAAAATCGCTATAACAATTTTATTTTCCCATTGATTTCTTTTGAGAATAAAACATTTTTTTTTATTTTTTATGTTTAAAACTTTTTTTGTGTCCTGATAAAGAGAAAGACTTTTTATTGTAATTATTTTTCCTACATTACCTATATAAAAACTGTTAAAAAGCAATCGACGCAGCAGCAGAATCTCCAACAGAAACACACTTGTTATTAAACAAGTGTGTTTTTACTTCACTTTACTGAATGTACTGAATTTAATTTTTCATAAATGCATTACAACGATGAGCCCTTTACATTACAAGCTTTTTCTTATAAGTAAATAATGTGTGTTTGCATTAATACTTAATTAAAATGCAAATAATGCAACATGTCATCTTCTTCTAACGTCATTACAAATTGGTTGCACTTAAATGTTATTAAAGCTCGTGCATGCATTAACAATATTTGCATAAAGTTCTATGGATCGACAGCTGGATGCAGCGACTGTTAATCTATGTACACACGCTGGTCAGATCTTACAATGTTATTCAACTATGTCAAAGTGCTACCAACGTACTAACAATGACAGATTGTTATCAAAATATGAATGTTCAATTCAGACGAATGCAACAAGAAAAACTTACAATTTCATATATTTACAATATATTTTGTAAATATTTATAGGCAGGATTGCCAATAAAAATATTTTATAGACAGTGTTGCCAATAAAATATTTCTCTGACAAAGCCGCCATTGTCAGATGCATAAACTTCGCACATCTTACAATGTCTTACAATGAACTGACGATGACTTTTGTGCCAACGTTGCAAGACAACAATTTTTAGTTCACACGGTTGCATTTTTTTGACATTTTGCTGACAAAATTGTAAGATATGACCACCGCTTTAGACACAGCAACTAATATTTGTTGCTCGAAACATAGTTCTACAACAAGAACTATAATTTATTTTATTTACTACATAGTCATATTGAAATTGAGCGTTGCTCCAGCAGGTGAGCAGGGCTGGTAGAAATCAACATTTTTACATTTAATATTTTTATAGCTAATTTTAGTTCCAGCTGCTAAAATAAGTTATCCGTAAGCAATTCTAGTAGTTAAGTCGCCTGATTGCCCAACACAAATGGAAGGCAAAATTAAACATATCATCTTGAATACGATTAACATAAAATGTAGAAGACTGTTAATATGTTACAGCATTTCTAGATGGTTATACGTATGTAGAGTTGTGGAACAATAAAATCAAAAATTATATTAAATTTTCATTGACATCAAAAGTTAATTTAAATGCTAATTTTGCCTTAAATCAACATTTTACATTTAATATTTTCATAGTTAATTTTAGTTGCAGCTGCTAAAATGAGTTATCCGTAAGCAATTCTACTAGTTAAGTCGCCCGATTGCCCAAGACAGTTGGAAGGCAAAATTAAACATAATATCTTGAATACTATTAACATAAAATGTAGAAGTCTGTTAATATATTACAACATTTCTAAATGGCGGTATATATTCAAAATGGTTATATGTAGAGTTGTGGAACAATAAAATCAAAAATTTTATTAAATTTTCATTGACATCAGAAGTAAATTTAAATGCTAATTGTGCCTTAAAATTTAAATTGATGATGTTTTTGCATAATTTTATCTTACATAAGATGCGTACGACCTATCTATAATTAAAATAAAATAAATGAAATTTATTTGTGGCGGTATTAAGCTACTAGACCGTTTTTAAAAATGTTTCTTTTCCATGAAAGGTTCATTGTCACAGAGGGCTTCTTAAAATTGAAAAAGTGGGATTGCAAATTATTGAAGTCGATATTAGAGTGAAAAGTATTTAGCAGAGCTGTTTTATTAACCAAAATTTGACTGAATGACTACAAGATCTTTGAAATCTCCTTAGATTGATGTTGATGTTAAAAGGGCAGTATAGATCAACAAGACTATTTTAATATAAATTGTTTTCGGGGGATTCCTGTATTGGAACTCAGACAAGTCACAAATGTAAAGGGGAATCAGAATGCGTCGGTTTATTTAACATACGCATTTGATACGGCGACCCAGAGTGCGAATAAATAATTTTACTAACAGTTACAAAGAACTATAGCATCTACTCATACAGGTGACATTTTACTAAAAGTGGATGTGGACGGTTAACCGAAAATGGCACCATCTTTGCCGATGTATGCCACCAAAGAACTGGTAATTGGTAAAACCTATTCCCACACAAAAGCATCCACAAAAGGACTAGGGTATCTCCAGATCATCGAACCGGAAATTAGATCGACCATAGGTCAGTAATAAATGTGGACCCTATATCTTACTATAACTACTTAAAAACTTTATACCTCACACTTGGTGCTACTTTTACTCGGTAATCTCCGAATAAAATCTAGCAAAGAAATATAATTTTATTTGGACTCTCTTTCAGTTTACTCCCTGGTTTTACTAGTACGATTTTTTAACTAGTGAAATTAAAAACTTAAAAACTTTATACCTCACACTTGGTGCTACTTTTACTCGGTAATCTCCGAATAAAATCTAGCAAAGAAATATAATTTTATTTGGACTCTCTTTCAGTTTACTCCCTGGCTTTACTAGTACGATTTTTTAACTAGTGAAATTTAGGGTGTACATTTTTGCCACAATAGTGAGTGTTATGTTTGCGCACATTCAAAGTAATATCTTCTTTAGGTTAATTATTTTTAATTTTACTTTAATTTATTATTATTATCTTTTTTAATATACATGATATACATCGATTTGTGAGTAGCTATATCTTGTAAATTTACCCTTAAATCACTCTGATATGGATTACTGAGTGTAGAACTTAACTATATAATCGAAATTTGTATAAAGTAAATATAAGATTATTGGCTTATTTATATTACAATAATAAATAAATGAAATGAAATGACCCGATGCTGCTAGTGGTCACCACCTACTTACTGCTACTATCCGCCTCAAGTAGAAGATTAAACATACGGAAATTGAAGTAGCCGAAGCGTACACCGAAGGCTACGCCGGCGCTCAATATTCGCATACACACTCACAGGTGGACTGTCACAAAATAAATTTTTCTGAAACCGGCGTTGGAGATATCTTAACCTCAGGGCTGTTTTCAAGATGATTTGATTCTGTTTGCCCATTGGAAGGAAAAAACAACGATTTTTTTAAACTATTACGTCTATAGGGAAAAGCCCGCAACGGTTGCCGCACTGGAAGCAAATAGTTAAGAATTTATTTGTGATATACCGGCCGATATGTTGGAGAGAGTATGCCAAAATTCGACCCAGAGTATGAAGCATTTCAGGCGCAGTCACGGTCAGCATTTTCATGAAATTAACATCACTCGAAGAAATTTGCATATGGGAATTATAATTTCATAATATTCTAGTTTCTTCACTTGGTATGAACTCATCTGAACGCACTAGCAAAAAAATAACATCAAATTGTCTAGTAAAGATTAATAACAAAAAACTCATATAATATCGATACCTTAAGATTGACAGAATATGTTAACTAACATTCGGACAAAACGAGAGTGATGGACAATACTATAAGGATCCCGCAGTAATCGGATATCCTCGTACGCCGAAACGAAGTCCAAAGCGTAGCTGGATTTGGACATACCCCAGAGGAGAAAATCTTTATTCCCAGCCAAAGACACTTTGGTCCGCGTAGCCGCCAGAGGAGCGAAACTTTAATCCCCATTGGCCGCCCACGTAAGAATACAATTCGATAACTCGAATGTTATCGAAAAATTTTATGGGATTTTTTTCAATTTGCTTCAAAATGACAAAAAAAATCAATTTCTATAACAAGGTAGTTATCGAAAAATTTTATTTTATTTTTTCCTTTTTCTCATACTGAGCTCATTTAGAAACACCTCTTCTTATTTTGAGGTGCTCTATACACAAATGTGGGAAAATGGGGATATGAAGTAAGTTTGGTGGCGGATATCTCACAACTTATATGAGATATAGAGAAATGGATTGCAGATTTGAAATGAGGACACACCAGTCATATACAGCTGCGATAAAAATAATAGAATTTAAGAGTGTCAAGAACGGAAATTTAAACAATCGAAAAAAAATATTATACTGCTCTTTGAAAACAATTATTTTGTATTTTTTAACTAGTTATATTTATTTGATGCTAGCCAGCTTTTCGCCCTTTTCCTTCTACGGGGCTTATTTAACGAGATATTTGCATTTTAAGTTTTGCTAAATTGGAAGGAAAAGGGCGATGAGCTGGCTATTTCCTAGTTTATACTCTCACTGACAGCTACTTGTGGGATTTCTCTCGACCGATTCATGTATTTAGTTTTCGAGATAAATGCCTCACAATATCTACAATATATATAGCCGATATCTGAGAAGCTATATATCTCAAATCCTAGATGAGCTGGCCATTTGGGCTTGTTCGAAGTTAATCCTCTCACTGTCATCTACTTGTGGGTTTTCGCTCGACCGATTCATGTCCTAAAGGGTCCGCCAAATAACTTTTTTTTTTGAAAATGCTATAAAAAAAACTACTGAATATTTTCTCAAATTTCTTTTTTTATTTGAAAGTACAATCCTTCCGGTTAATAATGGAAAATAATTTCATTCAAATGGCTGCCTCGGCTGGCCATGCAGTAGCCTACACGATCGGTCCAATTTTTAAGCACATTATCGATGGTGTGCAGCTGTATTTCACCAATGGCTTCACGAATATTGTCCTTTAAAGCGTCTCTGGCTTGTCGGAGTAACACTTATCTTTGAGGGCACCCCACAAATAATAGTCCAACGGTGTCAAATCGCAGCTCCGAGGTGGCCGAACGACATCAGCTCTGCGGCTGATAATGCGATCTTCAAAAACAGGGCGCAAAACATCGAGTGTAGCTTCGGCTGTGTGGCACGCAGCGCCGTCCTGTTGAAACCAAATGTTGCCAATATCCTCCTCTTCAATTTTTGTTAACAAAAACATGGCCCGATAACGATCGCCATTGACTGTAACGGCCACTCCTTTCTCATCTTCGAAGAAAAATGGCCCAATTATGCCTCTGGACCAAAATCCACACCAAACAGTGACTCGTTTTGGGTGTATCGGCTTTTCAATGTATGCGTGCGGGTTTTCTGTGCCCCAAATGCGACAATTTTGCTTGTTTACATACCCGCCAAGATCAAAACGAAAAAATCAAAATCAAAAATGAAAAAAAAATTGAAAATTAAAATTTTCAAAGTAATGTCGCAATATTTCCCAGCGTTGTTCAAGCGTATACACAACCATATTCGTTCAGCGGAAGGATGAAACTAATTATCTGTCAAATCAGACATGAGCTAAGTGTTACCATTCACGAAATAAGCACTAGTTGAAAAAAAAACGTTAGATGGCGGACCCTTTACTATATATATAGCCGATATCTGAGAAGCTATATATACCAAATCCTAGATGAGGTGGCCATGTGGGGCTTTTTTTCCGTGAATACTCTTGCTAACAGCTATTTGTGGTTTTTCGCTCGTATTATTTTAGTTTTGGAGTAATAAGCCGTTCAATGCCAGAAATTTGTAAATTCTGTAATAGGCCTCTTTCTTTAAATTGTTGTATGTTAAATGAATATTTACGTTCGAATTGCTTTAAACTATTATACAGGGTTTTCCAACAAGAGGTATAATTTTGAATCACCTGGTATTTCGGTAGCTGTCACTTTTGAAGCTTTTATTCTTTGACATTTGACAAGTAGAAATTACGCCATTACTAAAAATGGAACGATACACGATTCAACAACGCATTGAAATTATTAAAATTCGAAGATCATCGAAAAATGATCTTGACTGATGAGACCCATTTCCACCTCGGTGGCTACTTTTTTTGTTAACGTACCGCGCGTAAATTGGTTACGTTTGGAGAATCTATCTACCCGGTGCACTAATTTCCGATATTACAGGAGGCCGGTCGCATGTTTCATGTTGTAAAGTTAACCTAATAGCATTGTGTACCATTATCGATGAACAACATAATTTTAAACTTCCACGAAAGTTTTTCCTTCAGAAATTATTTTTTTGTTGTGGCGCGCTTTTCGGCAGTGCAATGCAAATTGACCAAATACTTAAGCGAACTAATATAGAAAATCAGTATGCACATTTTTGCATAGTTGTGCTGGCAAACACTTAAATTTGTTATGTTAGCTGTTCGTTCTTCGCATCTTCTCGGGCCTCTAAGAACATTAGATATGTTAGCACTCACTCACCACTATCATTTTGACTGATGCAAAAACCATTTCTTTTGTCTAGCTATTACAACAAAAACAAAACTATCAATTACAACGTCATAATTTATGTTATGCGTCCTCTATGTAACGACTTGGTAAAATAAAAGCACACAAAAAATGAGGTATAAAACAAATACTACATCGTGCGCCAATTTAAAACCAGCACTACTATTATTTTGAGCGCAACTGTATAATCGATTCATCTCATTTTTTTTTAAAAATTATCTATGAAGCTGACAAAAAATAATCAAGCGACGATTTGCTTGTTTTTTATTTATTCTATTATTGGCATCTCTGAACATATAGTGACGTTTTTTTTTTTGGGGGGGGGGGCTAATGAACGAAAACACAGAGCAAAGGGAGTAGTTAACTGATTTGACATAGAGGAGAAAAGCAAGTTTCGTCGTTTTGTTTAGTGTTATTGAAGAACTGCGCTTCCCCCTCCCATTAAAAACATTAACGAAAAACATGTTAATTATTGTACGACACATTAAAAACCATCATCGTTTTTTAGCTTAAAAAAACAAATTTAAATTAAAAATAGACAATAAAACTCAATATTGCATGATTTCGTTGGCTCGCTCTGCTTAAATGTAACTGCGGTTGTGGTTGTTGCTGGCCACTATTACTCCCAACTACATTTTATAGGGGCGTTGCTTAAACTCGGATATCTGACTGACGGACTCACTGTCTGCTTCGTGTTTCCGTCTGTCCGTTTGCATAAATGTTTATATTTTTATGCACACTCGACGACCGCAATCTACAGAATATTTTTGTGTCATCCTTTCAAATGACAACCAACCAACCCCCTCCCTTCTTTCAAGTTATTTCTGTCAAGGGGTGTTGTGCTGGTTCTGCTTTAGTTTCGTTGTTTTCCCTAATTTACTTACCTAAACTTTGGCGAATCCTTGAGACATTCTTCAAACTCTATGGATCTCATTGTTAAGCCACTTTTATTGTTATTATTTTTGTAACTTCACTTGAACAAACACGCACACATTCACATTCACGTCGACGGCACAAAGGAAGTATATTTATTATTTGCTTTTCTGCAACCCGTTTCGTTTTTGTTGTATTTTCGCGTGCTGATTGTTTTTTCGTGTGCTTTTAGTATGACTCTACGCTTTCAACTAAACGATTTTGCATTCCTTTGCACTTAAACAAACACCAAAATAATCACTGGCCATAAATTTCAGCTGTTGCGCTTCAAATAAGATCCTGTGTACTCCCTATCTTTTGTTGTTTTATGTTGTGTGCTTCGCTTGTTGTATCCTGTATTCCTTTGTTGTTGTTGTCGTCGTTACTTCATGTTACCCTCTTCTTTTGGTTGAACACGTATTTTATTCAATCTTCTTTTCCTGGTTATTTCTTGTAGTCGGATTTTTGGCAACTTTATAATTTAAATTCGCACTTTGTTTTCTTATTTTTTCGGCTAAAAACTAATTAATATTGCTAATCATATAAATTTCCGCTACGTTTTTCGTTGTTTTTAGAAAAACTACTCGATATTTTTCACTATTAGATTTTTTGCAAACAAAACATTCGTCAACGTACTCACTTTCCCCACGGTTGGAAAAATATGTAATATTACGCGACATTTTTTCCCATTGCCGGTGCTTTTTCGTTGACGGCGCTTATTTGTCGCTTTGACGTTAGCCTCAGAGATGGGAAGGAGATTATATTTTGTAAAAAGAGTATTTTGAGAATCATACATATGTTCCTATTCACACGTCCTGAATGTTAAGCCGATTATCATCGTTTGATAGGAGAGAGAGGCAAAGCCGAAAAAAAAGTCGGCCAAGCCGAAACGTCGTGTGATTCCCGACTATAACATTTTACCATAGAGTATTTTCAAAATCACATTTAATTATTTTGAATTAAGCAATATTTGTAATAATACATACATCAATTTTTAAGATACGGTTAAAAGTTTTACCCTACCTATTAATCACCCCTATTATCAAAAAGTTGGGAATGGAAATTCCCATCCCCAATAATATAATTTCATAATAAGTCCAGATTCACACTCGGCAACTTTTCCAAGCAAGTGTCAACGTTTTTTGGAGAGAGAGGCAGGCGAAAAGAGCTCTCTGCATATCTCTCTCCTACAAACTTTGACACTTGCTTGGAAAAGTTGCCGAGTGTGAATCTGGACTTACAAATTATTCTGAAGGGGAATTCCCGCACAATTCATTTTGGGAATGGGAATTTCCAGCACTTTCGTAATAGAGGTGAATAGAACTAGTTGATAAACATTAGATCGGGTCACCAAAAGACTTACCAAATACGAGGCGGAATATTAAACCTTACAACAAGACAATCGCCAAAAACATTTTTTCCTAGCTTAGGGATCGGCCCAAAATCGTAATTTGTTTTGCTCGATTGTAACATGCGATACAACAATGTGTTGTTCTCAACGAGTACTACATTTACCTCATAGTTGTCGCTGGTAAATAATAGGCGTGTTTTCGGTACACCATAGGTGCTTAATTTGTATGGGGAGCTAAGCACTTTTAAGCATTATTAGTTCCCGATGAAGTTTGGTGCTTGTGTTCCTGTCTTAAGCGTGGTACTATGTTCATTTTTCGCGTTGAAATCCCATATAAAAACAAAGTCGCGAAAAAAAACTGCGAAATTTTTTCGTTTGTGGTACTCTGTTTATTTCAACAACACTCCCATTTGTTTATATTTATTTTTGTCCGCAAGAAACTCAAATGTTGTAAATATTAGAAATAAATGTTCCTAATAAAGAATAATAAATTAAATTATCTTCCGAAATAAAGAAAAAGAATGCAAAGATGTGATAGGAAAAATAATTATGTTTATTTAATAAACCAGAAGAGCGAAATTCCAATTGGATTGCAGTACAAAAGCAAACAAAATGTGCAAAACACTGGAAGGACATGTAACTAAATGTAATAATGTGGAATTAGTCTTGTAATTAGATATGTACATTTATGTTTGTATGTTTAGAACAATTGTGTGCAAAAGCCAGGAGAAACATTATGGACGGCTAACGCTACTAAAGCAGTAGGACAATGGAATTGGACAGTGCCTGTGATCACGATTTGGAATTGGTTGTAAAGAACATACATAGTTAATTCTTGCCAGCCATAGAAGTTGGAAGAATATATTCCGTTTATGGATGGAAGTATAATTTATATATGTCAACAAATATAATGTAAATGCTTAAATATAATAATAAAACATATTTTTCGTTTAATCAAAACATCATTTTATTTATTTATATTCGTACAACAGTAGGAAATTATTTCGTTATTTATAACATTGTACTACCCTGACTTTTCATGTCTCACAAACATCGCCACCGCAAGAACACAAAATTAATAAATTATGTATAACATTAGCACAATGATCTCCAACACTATTTCCTTTCTGACATTTAAATTAACTATTTTCTAAGTCGGCATTATTCCAATTGTTTATTGATTCGAATTTTGTTTTCAAGAATGTTAGCAAAAAGAAAAAATGCATATACACACATACATACATATAAAAGTGACACTTTGACACACACGCTTCCAAATTGCCATGCGACTTTGTAAAAAAGCGTTCCATTTTTCAACTCGAAATAACATTTTGCGAAATTTTTTCGTGCCGAAAAAACATAGTACCCACCTTTAAGCTGGGTACTATGTTTTTTCAGCTTGAACAAATTCCACAAAATGTTATTTCAAGTTGAAAAATGGAACGCTTTTTTACTAAGGTCACATTGCATTTTTTAAGTGTGTGTGTCGAAATGTCACTTTTATATGGATGTGTGTGTGTATAAGCATGTGCATTTTTTCTTTTTGCCTTTCTTGAAAACAAACACGAGTTTAAATTAGAATCAATAAACAAGTAAATGGAATAATGCCGACTTAGAATATAGTTAATTTAAATTGCAGAATGGAAATATGGTTGAAGATCATTGTGCTAATGTTATAACTAAATAAATTATTTATTTTGTGTTGATACGATGGCGATGCTTGTGAGGCATCAGAAGCCTTGGTAATACAATGTTACAAATAACAAAATAAATTCCTACTGTTGTACGAATATAAATAAATAAGATGATGTTTTGATGAACCAAAATATGTTTTATTATTATTTTTAAGGATTTATATTATATTTGTGGACATATATAAATTATACTTCTATCCGTAAACGGATTTTCTTCTTCCAACTCCTATGGCTGGCAAGAACTCACTATGTTCTTTATAACCATTTAAAGGTGGGTACTACGTTTTTTCGGCACGGAAAAATTTCGCAAAATGTTATTTCGAGTTGAAAAATGGAACGCTTTTTTGTGTGTGTGTGAAAGTGTCACTTTTATATGTATGTATGTGTGTATATGCATGTGCATTTTTTCTTTTTGCTAACATTCTTGAAAACGAACAAAAGATAAAATTCGAATCAATAAACAATTGGAATAATGCCGGCTTAGAAAATAGTTAATTTAAATGTCAGAAACGAAATATTGTTGGAGATCATTGTGCTAATGGTATACATAAATTATTTATTTTGTGTTGTTGCGGTGGCGATGTTTGTGAGACATGAAAAGCCAGGGTAGTACAATGTTATAAATAACGAAATAATTTCCTACTGTTGTACGAATATAAATAAATAAAAGGATGTTTTGATTAATCGAAAAAATATGTTTTATTATTATATTTAAGCATTTACATTATATTTCTTGCCATATATAAATTATACTTCCATCCATAAACGGAATATCTTCTTCCAAATTCTATGGGTGGCTAGAACTAACTATGTATGTTCTTTACAACCATTTCCAAATTGAGATCACAGGCACCGTCCAATTCCATTGTCCAACTGCTTTAGTAGCGTTAGCCGTCCATAATGTTTCTCCTGGCTTTTGCACACAATTGTTCTAAACATACATAAATGTACATATCTAATTACAAGACAAATTCCACATTATTACATTTAGTTACATGCCCTTTCAATGTTTTGCACATTTTGTACTGCAATCCAATTTGAATTTCACTCTTGTGGTTTATTCCATAAACATAATTATTTTGCCTTTCACATCATTGCATTCTTTTTTCTTTATTTCGGAAGATAGTTTAATTTATTATTCTTTATTAGGAAATTTTATTTCTAATATTTACAACAGTTGATTTTCTTGCGGACAAAAATAAATATAAACAAATGGGAGTGCGACGGTGGCGGCATTAAATTTGTTGCGGCGTTCAATTTGTAACGGCGTTAAATTTGTGGTGGCGCAATATTTTACTTTTTCGCGTTGAAATAAACATAGTACCACAAACGAAAAAATTTCGCTGTTTTTTTCGCGACTTTGTTTTTATATGGGATTTCAACGCGAAAAATGAACATAGTACCACGCTTAAAAGCGAGATCACAGGCACTGCCCCAATTCCATTGTCCTACGCTTCGGTAGCGTTTGCCGTCCACAAAGTTTTTCCAGGCTTTTCGTCACGACTGTTCTAAACATACAAACGTAAATGTACATACGTAATTATAAGACAAATTCCACAATAGGCGTGTTTTCGTTACACCATAAGTGCTTAATTTGTATGGGGAGCTAAGCACTTTTAAGCACTATTAGTTCCCGATGAAGTTTGGTGCTTGTGTTCCTGTCTTAATCGAGTATGATGTTGCCAGATTGGGCACCCTATATTTAGCAATATGGCATCCGATTTTTGTAGAGATTTTATCAATTATTGTGAATTAACGGGAAGAAGAAGAACAAAAATGGGAAATTATTTTAATATTTGCAAAAAGAGTGTAAGCAATTGAACATAGAATAGTAAATATATGTTTTATAAATACTTTTCACGAATTTTTTGTCTGTTTCGCACTGTTCTTTCTTCGCAACTCATGACACCATTGCTACCAGATAGTGAAAATCCGCCACTTATTGCTTATGTGTCAGTTAGTGGAAGTCAGTTGTTTTCGTTGCAAAGTGCTAAACTAAAATTGCTAGCTTGTAACGAAAACATGCCTATTATTACATATAGTTACATGTCCTTCCAGTGTTTTGCACTTTATTGCTTTGCTATCCAATCAGAATATCGCTCTTCTCGTTTATTCAATATACATAATTATTTTCTGTTCCAAAGATTTGCATTAGTTTTCTTTCAGATTTAATTTTGTATTCATTATTAGGAAATTTTATCGCTAAGATTGACAATAATTGAATTTCTCGCGGACAAACATGAATATAAATAAATAGAAGTACAATGCTGGCGGCATTCAATTTGTAGCGGCGCAAAAAGTCAATTTCTCATGTTGAAAAAACAAAGTACCACAAATGAAAAAATTTCACTCATTTTTTCACAACTTTGATTTTTGTATGGGATTTCAGCGTGAAACCGGAACATAGTACCGTGCTTTAAATGCCAGTGTTTTCTGTGCACACAACAACACTTTGACAGACGTCGAACGCCGACGTCGGATATTAATAAGGCGTTCACACCAACCCGTTTTGGATCATTTGTTTTGGGAAAACATCTCACCGTTCACACATGTTGCCTGCTTAATTATGACATTTATTATGTTTTCAAATGGCATATATCAACTTATTGTGTACAAACTACTTTTACTGAAAATATGAAAAAGAAACATGGAAAGTACCAAGAAAGCATTGTTAAATTATGTGGTGCTCACAAATCAATGCACAACGAGAATTCAACTATTCGATGCCGTACAAAGTAAATTATTGTTGACAAAATTTGAAATGTATATGTTCAGTGTGCGACAGATTGACAACTTAAGGGGGTTCACATACTTCAACATGCAGTTTTGGGACGTGTTATTGAGAAAAACATGCCGATTGAGACGGTTTCAATTGACATTTCTATAAGGGGAAAGCAACTCGTTTTGGCTCGAAAACATCTCAATGAGCCAAAACGGGTTGGTGTGAACGCCTTATAAAGTAGCAGCCTAAAGGCTTGGTTAGGCACACGTAACCGTAACGCCCCCGTAGCGTAACGAATCAGCTGATTCGATCTGACATATGGTAATCAGTGTAAACGATTAGCCAACGAAACCGAAACGTTAATGGACGGCTGAATTTGCTGAAATTTGATTCGGACGGAACTTTTACGTACATTTGTAAACAAAATCATCAAAACAACAAAAAAAGAAGACATTTATGCGAAAATTTTGAAATGGAATGGTAAATAATTAATAAAATATTAAAATAAGAGCAAGAAAATATAAAATGAAATAAGTACAGGGTCTCCCATATTCGACGGACCCATCTGGCAACGCCATAACTTTTGACAGAGATGTCAGATCGCTTAATGACATACCGCGTTTGAAGCGTCAGTCCAAGCAGATTTTTACCATGGAACAATACACGCCACGCGAAATAGTTGAAATTTACATTCAACAGAAGAAGTCAATTGTGAAAACTCAACGTGCTTTTAAAATATTAAAAAATGTGAGAAGTGCGCCTTCTAAGAACACCATTAAGCGTTTATACGAAAAATGTTCGACTGGTGAGGCTCTTTCTAATCCGAAGAGGCCAAATAAAAGTCGACCAAGGCGATCGGCCGAGAATATCGCTGCCGTACGAGCCAGTGTTGAGAGGTCCCCAATAACATCCCAAAAACGCCGTTCTCAGCAGTTGGGCATGGCTCGGTCCACTTTACAACGGATTATTCGCGTTGATTTGCATTTGTTCCCGTACAAAATTCAATTGACGCAAAGATTGTTGCCTGCGGACAAGCCTCGTCGATTGGAATGGGCCCAAAAAAAACATGGGTCCGTCGAATATGGGCAACCCTGTATATTACATTTTTGGTTGTGAATGTCTGAGACATATGGCATGTTTTTCAAGTTTTGAGTAATTGCTCTAGCGGGAAACGCTAAGACTGCGCTAAAGTTAAGTCACGGTTAAGTTTGCCTAACCCAGCCTTAAAACTTTGGTTCATGTCCAACAATCAACAATATTTCTGGCAACCCTATCAATAACTACTCAACTGTCATTCCACTACAAAAACAAACAAAAGTAAAAATTGCCTATTTACAACAGTCTAATTTTACATACACGCACACACATGCACTTCTGTAATTGCAATTTTTCTGCGGCATACAATTGATTTCAAATCAAGAAGATGAAGAAAGGAAGTTATATTAAGAATTAATCTGAATAAGATCAGGTCGCAAAGTCTGTGTTTAAGCAAACAAGTGATACTTATTTATGGTAACATTTAATATAAACATATTGTTAAATAAACAAAAGTTATAATAAGAAACAGGTGCAATTGTAAGTGTAGTTGTAGTTGGTCATACGCGATACGCGGATAGACAAGACAAACACGACACAAAGCAGCGACGTTGCAGAGCAGCAGCAGAGTAATAAGTGAAAAAAAGAAGGAGGCGTATTCAACACAAAAAGATTGTTCTGTGAAGATGCATAAATTATAAATTTATAATACGGCGGAATTTTTTTAATAAACAAAACACGTACGGAGTGTATACAGGGAAAATACTAGAATCTCGAAATAAAACTCGAAAAGATTTCCACCAAAAAGTGAATTTTTATGGAAATTGTGGAGACAACGTAAAACATCAAGAGGGTTGGATTATGTGAGCTACTCAACCACTTCACCACACAACTACGACTGAGCTACCAACGAAACGGAATTTTCAGATTTTAGTTCTTTGTTTTTTCGTTTTTAGGCCATTTAAGTTCAATTACCTTTTCGCCTAACAACAACAACAACAAAATTGTATTTGCCTGGTTTAGCATTTGGTGTCACGAAAATCGCAAGTACAAAAGTGGAGCAACTCTCAATTTGCACTATAGAACAACAGCAGCAGCACAACAGCGGCGGCAGCAATAATGTGGAAGTGTCATAAGTGTGGAAAACCCGTATATTTTGGTAAGATAACCTCAAATTTCGGGCACCGTCTAGGGACCACCTACCAAAAACTACCTACCTCTTTTCAGCGGAGCGTAAGCAATCGCTAGGTTATGATTGGCATCCCGAATGTTTGCGCTGTGAGGAGTGTGGTAAGCGCTTAAATCCGGGACAACATGCAGAGGTGGGTGTGTGTGTCATTGTGTCATTCGCTGCGGCTGCATAACAAAGGCTTACGAAGTGGTTTTGTTTTTATTACAATTTCAGCATAAAGGAGTGCCTTATTGTCATGTACCATGCTATGGTGCCCTGTTTGGGCCACAACTCTTTGGTCATGGTACTCGTGTTGAATCTCACAAAAGCTTTGGCAACAAGACTTTCCAAAGAGCTGGACAGCAAAATGGTCCCACTTTACCTAGGGATCATTTGGAATCGAAAGTAAAGGTATGACTAAATCGAAAGTGACAGAATGTGTGGTTAATGTTTATGATGTAGGAAGGTACATACTTATGTAAATCTGAGTCGATGGAGTATAAAAACTGCAAGTACGTAACTGTTTCAAATGGAGCTCGGATTTAGCGTCCAAGGTCATAACGCCCAAAAATAATTTGTGCGTCTCGAAATGGCCTTAAGCCCAATATTTTTTCTGTGACATCTCCATAAACGGATTAAAGGCCCACTAACTAATCGGCCTTAAAGCCAAAAGTTTTGTATTTAAAAATGTTCTTCATATTAATATATCAAGGTAGAAAAGGTCTACTATGCGTAGCCAAAAAATGTGGATGTTATGTCCGTTTAAGTGTCGGACGCAGCGCTAAAAAATGGACTTTATAGCTGTGGGCGTTAAATCCGGGCACCATTTCAAATTATTTTGTATTTATTTATCAATTACAATCTACTCTTATTAGACGTCATGAAATGCACACAAAATAATTAACGCGTTTGTACAAACTTGAAAAAAGTACCAAAAATACTATTTTATATATTTTCTTGAGAAATTGAACTTGAGATACGGCCTAAAGCTTTAAACGGAGATTTCGATTTAAAGGATCAAAACACTGAATAGACTGAATAATTGCAGAAATCTACTTGTGTAAATAATGATTCTAGGCTTTGATTCATAACTAAAAAGCATCTTTACCGAATTCTTGTAATTGTTCCTATTTTTGTAGCGCCATATTTGAAAAGATAAATATGTAGATATGCGGAGGTGGACGC
The DNA here is from genome assembly GCA_963930755.1 of Eudasyphora cyanicolor. Lineage (NCBI taxonomy): Eukaryota > Metazoa > Arthropoda > Insecta > Diptera > Muscidae > Eudasyphora > Eudasyphora cyanicolor. Next base: position 237,237,052 of record OZ005734.1, read on the forward strand.
ATTAAATTTTTTTTTAATAACTATCCCTCTTCATTTTTTATTATTCCTTCCCTTGTTCCAGGTCTACAATCAGTTTTATGACAATAAGAGCATGGAAGTGCGTAGCAGAGAAGTTAATAATCGTCTAATACTCGAAGGGGCCTTGCGTGTCTATTGGGGAGTTCAAGGTGTTATCCATCTGAAGGAAGACGATGATCAACGGACATTTGTAGTGCGTAAACGTAACTCGTGTCGCGTATCCAAAGCCGATAATGTAAGTAGATAAGTAAATTAAAATATCGAAATGTGTATTTAATGTTATAATCGAATACAGGATTCTTCGGATAAAGAGAACAATGATGGCAGTGAATCATTGGAAGTTGGTACTACAACCAGTGACCAAGTGGATGCCATATCTACCGATGTATCACTCACCGAAAGTATGTCATTCGATTCGTGCAGTTTAAATGAATTTCCCGATTTACCAACCACACCCGAAGAGGCTTCGGCCAATACTACAGGAACACAAACGTTAACGAATGGTGGTGAACAACATGAAGAGGATACATCGTCGACAACCGCTACGCTATGTGATGATCAATGCTCTTCTCTTACTTCGGGGACGACAACAACATCAACAGCAACAAATGGTGTTAGTTCAACGTTGCCTTCGAAATTGGATAAATTGGTAAAGTTGGAGTGGGATGAAATTGATGATTTGCTGCAGGTGGAACGACGTGTCAGTGAAAAAGATAAAATCTATGAAACTATGCCCGTACGTTTGCCCTCAACATCACCCCAGAATTCATCATCATCTACGCCCACTTCGGATAGCTCGAAGACCGTGTCAAATCAAATAAGTACCGATACCACAAATGTAGATGATATAACATCGTCGAAGAACTCTTCCTCATCCTCTTCCACTACATCCCCCGCATCGTCTCCTTCGTCTGCCACTACTTCCAATAATACCACCTCTTCGGATAATTTTCTAACGGCCACTGCCTCTATGAACACAACCACGAGCACAACGGATACAACCACAACCACAAATAATGCCAGCACTTCTACCACCACCGTAGATAATTATGAAACATCCGATGATGCCACCCTGAAACCCATGGACTTTGAAGACTTCAAGCGAAGTGTTCACCAGGACTATGTGAATGGTGCCAATTCATTTCAGGAGCATAATGATGATACGCTAAAGCGTAATCAACCCATTGACCCCTCACGCATTCATGATTCGTTGAAGCTGTACAACACCTCCGGCGATAATCCCATGAGTAAAAGTTTCAATTGTGAACATGCTTTGCGTTCCATAGATGCTTCCTTCATTAATGACACATTAGCTTTGCGCATGTCTGAGGGAGGTTCTCCCCACAAACGTTCTCCATATGTGTTGCAAAAAAGTGGTTCTGCGCAGGCGCAACTCATAACAAATGGTCGCTTCGAAAAGGGCATAAATCGTTCCAAATCGGGTCCCTCCTGTGTGGTATATTCTTCCAGTGATGATGACGAAGACGATTCAACGTTAAAGCCTCAAAAGAGAGTGGCTGAAGCCGGTGATCATATCTCTGCGACTATACGCAAAAGTGATATTCCACCACGTTTCATACAAATAAATATGAATTGTTATCCGAAAAAAGAGTTGACCAGTGAATGTGATTCTAGCAGCCGGGGTGACAATGCCCAATCATCCACATCACAAAGTGGTGCTGTCGCAGGCGATGAATTAACGCAGTCGGAAGAAATGTTTACCGCCGCAGCTAGCGAATCGTATGCAAATAATAAAGGCAAAGGTATCGAACACGATGACGAGGAGCAGCCTTTACATATCACCGAAGATGGTGTGGTGCTAAGAAGACCTCCACGCACAGGAGCTGCCGCCATTAAAAGGCGCAGTGGCAACAGAAGGTATGTCTATAATTATTTAACACTATATATTCATACCACATGTACTGATGTTGTTATATGTGACTGAACTATTCCTTACAGATCCCGCACTAAACTTAAACGTCGTTGCTCAATAAACGGTCACTATTACAATCGTGAAACATCGTTCTTTACACCACCCTATGGCTCTCAAATGTCCGTCTGGGTAACATCACTTGTAACCACACACGAAGTAATTAATTTACTTTTGGAAAAGTATAAAGTTGACAGCGCCGCAGAGAATTTTTCTTTGTTTATCATGCGAGACAATGGAGAACAGAAACGTCTCAAGGAGAATGAATATCCATTGATCACACGTATAACATTAGGACCACATGAAGATGTAGCAAAGCTATTTTTAGTTGATGCCAAGAAAACCGATGAAATAAGGTATATACTTAATAAAAATTATTGATCTTATCGAATCTTAAGGCGAATAATGAAAATTTTTCTTCTAATTACAATTTTAGCAATGAAGTTGCTCAGTTTTTGAATTTATCGGTACCAGAATGTCGTGCAATTATAGAACGTTACGATCAAGAATTAGAGCGTGAAGTTACCAAAGTTAAAGATAAGTAAGTACAAATTATTTAGTATTTATTACGTTATACTTCCTCACAGATAAAAATACGCGGAAACATTCCTTCAATGAAAATCTCGATACCATGAAAATTGGATTTATATAGATTCCATCTCCCAACAGATCAGCATATTGTTTAGCAAATATTAAACAAAGCCGATGGCCAGGTCTTAAGATCCATAAAATAGCCACAGACTCTAAATGCAGCTCCATTATATTATAGAAAACATTGTACACTTCATTCGACAAAGATTTAAGAACTGAACACCTACAAGTTTCTCAGATTTTGTTTGCTATAGGTTTAAAATTGAACTCAGCCCAAGTATAACAATTTGGGTATACATCGACGTGGAATTAGAACCGAAAACATTGCTAGATAAAGTTGAGGTTTTCTACTACCCCTTAACATCGGCGAGTAATGCGTCCTCGTGACCAACGGTATTACTGTTTTCAATTAGGGGCAATCGACAGTATGGATCCCTGCGGATACCTGCATGGTTTCCGTTCCGCATTGAATAAATATCGCTTGGGTATACTAGACTGGCGGGTACCGATATTCATCTTATTGATTACATTATGTATCAAACAGGTTGCTTCCGATGAGTGAAAACTGGCATGGGTAACAATATGAACCTCGATTCCTATATGCGAGCTTGTAGTTTCGGCTGCAACTCTAAACTAGATCTTAGGTTCCAGGACATAGCGAAGTGATTGAATATGAAAGGATAAATGATTTAGATTCAAATTCAGAGAACTTCTAGTAGTCAACTCGAAAATTAAGTTAAAGGTTAATGGGACAACAAAACAGTGTGACAAATTACAACAATAATACAGTACACTCAATCTTACAAGCACATCTGCACCTTATGGGACAAGCAGATTACGAAGAATGCCGGGCATGTAGGGAAGACATGGAAACAATGGAACATCTCCTACGTCAATTCCCAGCTTTCGCACATGCCAGATCAACATATATTTTTATCTTAGTGCATCTGACTGCAAAACACTAAGGAAATTCTTGTAAAATTTTCGAATTTCTATAATCTTGAGGAACATTAACACAACAGGAATATTAATGATCTTCTCAATTAAAATGTACTTGCGGAAAAATAAGAAATATTTCTCATTACATCTTTCAGCATTTTATCATTCCATTTGTATCACCTTGAAAGTTTGAGTTAAGACCTTATGTAGTATATCATATTGATCATCGCAAAATTATAGACAATTTAACCGAAACTGTGCAACGAGTCATTACAACTCTTAATGGCTCGTTGGGAGCTGCATGTCTTTAAACTAAAGACATGGGGCAAACAACGACCGTCAATATCCGCAGACATATCCTAAACATTCTAAACACAATGCCTGACCTTCCGGGAACTGTTGATGGCTGATTCATTCTTTGACAATAAGAATCACTCTTTTACATGATAGACCACAATGACCATTCGTATAACAGGGCATATGAGATTCGTTAACTTCTATACACACGGTTTCAAACTCAACAACCAAGTGTTGGTGTCTTTTCTATGGAACTTGAGCTATCCATTGCAAAAACTAGGCCTGATTACTGTAATGTTTACGTGCAGAAATCTTAAGAATTTAAAGAGGTATCGGAATGGTTGAATAATAATGTTCTGACCAAAGTCGGTATCAGTATTTCCCCTGATAGTCAGGGTGTTATTAAGTCCCTGGAAACTATATTCCTGAATTCAGAAACTGACATCGACTGTCGCAGATAATATTTCGGCATTGTCTAATTGTACGTATACTTATGGCGAATTCTTTTCTGCAAAAAAGTGCAACACTTGCATTGCCCTTTTTCCGAAAACTGCACTATTATATCGCTTTTTTGAAATTTTGAAATTTTAGTTGTGCTAAATTCGAGTAACTTAATTACCAAATTTCAAAAAAGTATCACAAAAGTGCCGTTTTCGGAAAAAGGGAAATGAAAATGTTGCACTTTTTTGCAGAAAAGAATTCGCCATTAGACTATTTGCATGATTAAGATTAGATACAGCCCCAGTATAAATATTCAATCAGATTTGACTTATTGTCGCCTATGTAACTTGAATACCAACCGATTAGGCAAAACATTTGTCAATTTTTATTTAATTTAACCCAGAACCATTCACAATGTTGTACCTGTATAGTACAATGGACCTCAATGAATACTGGACCTCGTTAGTCCATATTTGGATATAGTCCTAACAATGGTCCCAAACGACTTGATTTCTTGGCGCGATATAAAAACCAAATTTTGCCTGGTATTTTTAAAAACATTCGTACGAATTATATTCATCATATATCGATGTTTCGACATAGACTCAACTTTACATACAATTTTACTCTTAAATAATGAATAATTGAATTATACTAGAGATTTTTTATAAATATTTAAGGATCTTGCGAAAGAATTATAAAACCCTTAATTCGAAATAAATATGTTAAGCTTTTTCATATCATTAAAAACCGTCATTTCAAGTGAGAAATCATCATTTTCTATTTTCGAGATTACAATTTTAATTTAACTTGAATTAAAACAAGTAAGAAAATTTCAGTTGGATAAACCGACTAAGAAATACCCTCACTTTGTGAGTAATGTAATACGGTATAATGGCTGGGAGATGCCAGAAGGGTGAAAAAGTTCATTCTTTGTTAGTCTATGAAAACATTTTCTTCTTTCCAAATCCGTTTAGAGATTGAAAGTAGGTAAACAATTAACAAAGCTATAGGCGTTTAAGTGCGCAAAGGCAAGGAAATCGTGTCTTTACCTATTTTGAAAAAGTGGGGGATCGAAATTCATTTTTTTGACCTATGGGCAAAATTTCTCGAAATGACCCAGAGAACAAGAATCGCGATGCGCCTTTGACTCGAAAAAATAACCCGCCCTAAGGTACACTGAACAAAATGTTAAGTATATGCATTTATATGCACTGGTACTAAAGTTATTAGGAGTTAACTTTTTGTACAAAATGGTCTCTTTGTGTGGAAGGTACCAATAGGGGCGTGGCAATAACAGCAATCTTTTACCAGAGAAGGCACTATAGAAGAATTACACTGCATACAATATTAAGTATTTGTATGTACTGGTATTAAAGTTATTATCAGTAAACATTTAATACAAAATGGTCCCTTTTGTGTGGGTGGTACCGAAAGGGGCGGGCCACTTTGCCCATTTTCCACAAGCTGATAGCGAAAGATAAACTATTACTATGTGTGGAATTAAAGAACATTCGGATAAGTAGTACAGAAGTTGTTAGAGATTCATTATTTCACTAAATTTTAACCCATTGTGAAGGAGGTACTAGAAGAAGTAGCCCAATATGACCCATTTTCGAACATAGCCTGAGATAGAAAAAAATATTATCGCCTACCAAATTTGAAGTCAATCCGTTACTCCTTTCGAAAGTTATCGTGCGCTCCAGCCAGCCAGACAGACGGACGGACATTGCTCAAATGACTTAAAATGTCCTAAAACGGATTTCCGCCGAACATACTTGAGGTCTTACGACGCTCCTTTAGTCCGTAGCAATTGATATATACCCTCGTATCAATAAAGAGAGGGTATAAAAATTCAAATTATTTCTTTTGAAATTGTAAAGATTCCATTTAAATTTCAAGAATCCGATTAAATAAATTAAATATAAGGGGGATTTCCCGTCAAATGAGCCAATTTTGAAAACCGATGTCTTCTGACCTGGGTGAAACTTGCACCAGATCGGTTAAGGACTGTTCCTATCCATAAACTAATTACCTACTGTATTTCGAAAATTTTGTGTCTTCAGTACCTTCTTTTTTAATTCTTTTGAAAAAATTAAAAAAAATCCAAAAAATTTTAAAATTATTAAATTATATGTTTTGACGTTTTTGTAAAAAAGCTATATTTTGATTCTTTAACACAAATGAAAGCTTAGGTCATTTCCTTTAAGACCTTTGTGGTCTATTAGTGAGATGGGAATTCTTAATCTATCAAAATAAAGTTAAAAATCTAAAGAAAAGAGGTTGAACCACATCTTTTAGCATAACTCGAGAACCATATATCCCAATTGGAAGCTTGAAAGAATCCTAAATGAGTTAGCATTCATCTTCTTCTAATATAATTTCTTCATCCCTCAGGGGTTTCAAAGATATCTTTCTAGATATTGCGAAAAATATCCCATTTTTTTTTGAGAAAATTTTAATTTTTTAAAAAAAAAGTGTGATCGGTCATAATTAAAACAAGGCCATTCCGAAGAAAATCGATACATATTTAATTAAAAAGTTGTAGCTAAGATGGGGGAAAAAGGACCTTTGACCAAAATGATCTTCTTCAGTTGTGTAGTGTGTGAAATATTTTCTACACTATTATTTTTATGGTAGTTTCACTCGATTCAATGTATTTATAATATTTATTGTTATTAATTTCCTGAAATTCTACTTGAATTAATCTACTCTACTACAATGGTTTACATATTTTTACTTATTCTATGGTTCTCCAGTAGTTTTTATTCTTATAATGGTGAATAATTTAAATCTTGGCCCTGTTATCAGCAGGTCCTCATATTTTAAGAAGAAATTTTATGTACTTAATAATAGGCTGACTTTTGGACATATGAACTGTCAAAGCATTAGGCCATCGAACTATAGCACGAAACTTGATGAGCTAAAGGGCTTAATTTCTGGTAGTCAACTTGATTTAATCGGTATTTCTGAGACCTGGTTAAAGTCATATGTTTCATCCAAATCTATGTCGATTTCTGGGTACACATTTGTCCGTAGTGACCGTCCTATTAGTAGAGGTGGTGGCGTGGGCATATACATTTCTCAAAAATTAAAACACAAAGTCGTCTTTAGGTCCATTGGCGGGGAAGAATGTGAGTCGATATTTATTGAGATACTATCTGGAACTTTTAAGACACTATTTGGTGTTGTATATTTGCCAAATGGCAAAAATACATGTTTTTGATGAAATTCATACCGACCTGTTCTCTAATTACTCTAATGTTATAGTTGTAGGTGACTTCAATTTTAATCTCTTCGATAGTCACAAGTCCACGGTTGTTAGAACTATTGCCAGTCGATTTGGCTTGTCGATAGTTCATAACTCGTTACCTACTCACTTTGATATTGCCCATGACTCTACTTCCCTAATAGATTATACCATGCTGATTAATCCTCATCTCTTACAATTTTCTTCTCAAATCCAGTGTCCTTCAATTTCACATCACTCACTGATATTTGGCTCTTTGGAAGTGGTTGTTGATCGTCAAGAAGGATTCATTGAATATCGTGATTATGCTGGGATTGATTGGGAAGGTTTTTTTTATTATCTCTCACAAGTCAACTTTCAACCATTGTATTATACCTCTAACGTAGATTTACAATTAGACTTTCTGAATCATATTATACATAATCTATATTACTTTATGCCGTGTCGTAGGGTTGTAAATAGGAAAGAACCTTGGTTGAGCTCTAGTAAACTGCAATTTGCTAGGTCTCTTAGGGACTTAGCTTATAAGGAATATATTCGTAACAGATCGACTGAAAATTTGAGAATCTACTGTTCGAACCGAAACAAAGCAAAGTCTGTACTTAGGATGGAGAGAAGAAATTATAGTAACAGAATATTTGCTAACATGGATAATTCCCAAATATGGGCTACTCTTCGTTCTGCGGGTTGCATTGGTGATGATAAGGATTTGCCTCTAGACTTGGATGCTAATGTGATAAATAACTTTTTTGTAGATGCTGGATTGCCAATTGGTAATATTACCACTGATTTGAGTAGAATTGATGATGATGATAATACAGGCTTTTCGTTTGACTGCTTTTTTCAGCAGGATGTTTTAATGACATTGAATCTCATTAAGTCTTGGTCTGTTGGGTTGGATGGTATTCCAGTTAGGTTTCTAAAGATTATTTTTCCGTACATATCCCGACATTTACTCTTTTTCATAAATAGTATTTTTACAACATCTGTTTTCCCTGCGATGTGGAAAGTTGGTAGAGTAGTCCCAGTTCCTAAAGTTAAAGGATCTTTTGAAGTTGAAAATGTGCGGCCTATCACGATATTACCCGCATTATCTAAGGTTGTAGAGAATACGAGGGCGGTTCGGAAACTTCTTAGCCTAGCACAAAAAGCGCGGTATAAACAGAAAAAAGTTAAGTCTTTTGGAAACTTCCATCTCTGCTATGAACACAAGTTAAATTTTGTTTCGATCTGGTAACTCCTTCATATAGAAACAGGTGTTCACAAAAGACGAATCCGGGATTTTTTTACAATGGAAAAATTAGATATGCGTGGTGTCATTAAATATTTACATAAAAAAGGTTTATCGGGACAAGAAATTTATAATGATATGGTGAATGTGTTAGGTGAAAGTGCTCCTTCATATGCAACAGTAAAAAATTGGGTTGCTGAATTTAAACGTGGTCGTACAAGCATTGAAGATGAACCACGTAGTGGACGTCCAAAAACAGCAACAACAACAGAAATTGTAGCCAAAGTGCATGATATGGTATTAAATTATCGACGAATAAAAGTGCGTGAAATAGCTAATATCATGTGCTCTCTGCAAGATGGGTGCCGCACTTGTTAACAGTCGACCAAAAACGCATAAGAATGAACATTTCTCAAGCTTGTTTGGATCGTTTTAAGCGAAATAAAATGGATTTTAAGCGTCGTTTCATAACTGTTGATGAGACATGGATCCACCACTATACTCCAGAGACAAAAGAACAATCCAAACAATGGACTGAAGCTGGAGGAAGTGCCCCAAAGAAGGCAAAAACAATTCAATCGGCTGGTAAGGTTATGGCAACGGTTTTTTGGGACTTCAAAGGTATTTTATTGATTGACTATCTGCAAAAGGGTAAAACAATAAATTCAGAGTACTATTGCAACCTTTTGGATCAATTAAATGTACAAATTCGAGAAAAACGTCCTGGCTTACAACACAAAAAAATAATTTTTCATCAAGACAACGCACCAGCGCACAAGAGTGTTTTAACAATGGCTAAAATCAACGAATTAAAGTACGAGTTGCTTGACCACCCACCTTATTCTCTTGATTTAGCTCCCAGTGACTTTTACCTGTTCCCAAATCTAAACAAATTCCTTGCTGGCAAGCGTTTTACCTCAAATAAAGATGCAATTACAGTTGTAAACCACTATTTTGAAGACCTTGAGGAAAACTATTTTAATCAAGGGATAGAATTGCTAGATAAGCGTTGGACTAAGTGTATTGAAGTTTCAGGAGATTATATTGAAAAATAAAAATATTTCTGAAAAACTAACTATTCTCTTTCATTGATAGGCTAAGAAGTTTCCGAACCGTCCTCGTATGTACATTAATGACATTGTCAATTGTATTGCAGATGATATACATATATTTATTAAAGGTAGCGCACTGAATTGGAAATTAGGGGTAATACTATTTTGCATGAAATTAATATGTGGCTTCTTGGAAATAATCTTGTTGTTAACACAGCTAAAACTCAAGCTCTGTTTTTTGGTTCATCCGACCAAAGTCCTACAATTCGCATGAATGGTGAGTTGGTTGTATTTGTTGAGGAGTTGAAATGTCTTGGTGTAGTAAGCTTGATTTTGCTGGACATATTGATACAGTTTTTAAAAAAGTGTAGATCTGTTTGCGTCAGTTGTACAGTGTTAACATGTATCTACCTCTTCATGTTAAAAAACGCTTAGAGTATTCTTTGTTGATGTCACATGTCCTGTATGGTATTGAGGTATATTCTGCTGCAAATCTGCGTAATTTTTTGAAAATTATCAAGAGTTTTTAATATGATTCTACGATTCGTATATGGTCTCCGGAAGTATGATCATGTATCGAGTTATTCTTTAAAATTTTTAGGAGCTCCTTTTGATGTTTTTGTTAATGCCAGAGTCTTATATTTGTTTTATAAACTGATTACGTCTGGCAACCCACCACTTTTGCGTAGTACATTTACTTTTTCCAGATCTACCAGAAATATTCAGGTTATATTACCCCAAATATCGTCATCTATTCGTGAGCGTTCATTTGCTGTTCGTGTGGCTGGGATGTGGAATCGTCTTCCGTTAGATTTGCGTACCTTTTCCATTAGTCCACAGCTTTTTTTTTTTGCTGACCATTAGTTTATGTTTGTATATCTGCAGCTTTGTATTGAAATCTAATGTTGTGTTGCTATGATTGCTCGGTGAATTTCCGAGTGTGACTTAGCACATTTTTAAAGATTTTGTCTCTTTTTATCCTTTGGTTTCATTATCTAAAATAAAGCTAATGAAATGTAGAGGATGCATATATGGGTTGTTTTGTAATTGTCTATCATAATTATATAATTTATTTTTCTGTAGTCTTCGCGATATATGATTTATTACTAAGTGCGATTATTATTCTGAAATAAGTAGTCAATTCTAAGCTACCTGCTGATAGGGTTTGTGATTATATTTTAATTTATACTCGTTTATTTGGCTGGGGAGCCATATGAATTTTAATAAATTTTATAGTTTTATATTTTATTTATAATATTTTTTAAATTAAATTGCTATTATTCTACAGAAATGCTTGTACACAATATGTAATATAACTCAATTGGCCTCATAGGCTTTTCATATTACGTTAATTAATAAATGAAATGAAAATGAAATGCCAATATTCATCACCCTCCAAATCGGACAGTCCTTAACCGATCTCGTTGAAATTTTGTGTCATTACCAATAGGACTAAACTTGGTGCAAGTTTCATCTCGATTAGAAGACATTGGTTCCCATAATTGACTCACTTGACATGAAATCCCCCATAAATATAAATATTTGAATTCCAAATACATAGATTTTTTTCTGATTTAAATAATTTGAATTTCAATTGATGACATTTGAATATGCATTATTTTTAACTGAAATGGAATTGATTTTTTCGAATTACAGCGTAGTGTCTAGGTTTCATTAAGTTCCCAAGTTTTTTAATTTTGATACATACATAGTGTTATTATTTTGAAATTGTAGATTATGTTGATATGATTAGAAAAGAATAATTCATAGTCCTAGGTTGTGTGTTTCTATCATATTTTTTGAGGAATATATGTTTTCCGCACTCCATCAGTTATATGTATATTATTATGTGTATTTCCATTGTATTTTTTGAGGAATATTTGTTTTGCGCAGTGCAGCGGATATATTTTTTTATTAGTATATATATAAATAACATGTGTTTTTTTAATATTTTGCAGATATGCTGAATTACGTCGTCGTATTACTACTCGTATGGAATCTCTTAAAGTTCATTTATAAATTCTTTTTGTTTCTTCTCAATGTTTCCGTATACAACAATCGTATCCAATGATAATTGCAACTTATTTCCGTTTATCTACATAAACCGGGCAACATAACTTTTGAGTGTTGTTTAGTTGTTGTTCTACTTTTTTATAGATTAATCATAAAATGTTTTATTTTTTTTACAAACATATTACAAGAAATTGCCAAAAGCAAATCTTATTTGTAGTGCAGTATTCACAAAACATTTCGAACAATCAACCAAGTGTCATGCTCTTTTTTTATTAAATATTTTAAATATATAAAACCAATTTTAGTTTATAATTTATTACTGTTTTAGATTTGCTAACATACCAACCAATAAATACTGCTACACTATGCAACAAAGAGAAATTACATCGTCCCCTCAATATCAATAGAGTATTATAGGCTATTGTTATTTTGAAGGGATGATATTTTATTATATTTTTCGATGTATTATTTTTACATAAATTAGTAAAATTATAAATCATTTGGACAGTTTTTTTTAATATCGATTTTAAAATTTTTTTCAAAAGAAATAGATGAAAATGTATTATATTTATTTTAATATTTTTTCATCTTAAATTTGTAGATGCCTCTAAAACTACATATTAATAGCATTAAAAGGTTCATCACTAGCTATCGATACCTCCATTCTAAAAATTAAAAAATTCTTCAAACTTTAATCGCCTCTTCTGAAAAACTACCTTTTTGCACTTAGCATAGTTTAGAATGGATGTATCGACATGTCTTATTTAAATTTTTAAAAATTTCTAACATTTTCGATTTTTTACTAGGACATTCGCTCAAGAATATACTCATAAATTTTTTCGAAGCGAAAATATGCAGTTACTCTTTAGGGAAGTTAAGCAAATTTCTTAAAAAAAAATGTTCAGCCTAACCAATTAAATATATCTCCAAAATCATTGAACGAATTAATAAACATTATTAGAAAAAATTTAAGGAAATTTAATATCCGATCTGTTAAAACATACATTTACGGGTTTGAGCATACGCATACAAATATTAGGTTTTATTATGTTAATTTGTTTCATCTTGTTGCATAGTGTTACCTCTTGTTTTCTTTTCTATGTTTTGCTATTACTATTATTGTTTTCGACGATAAAATGAGTCAATTTTTTTACAACTAATCCCACCCCCGGGTCCTACCCTCCCCCCTTTTAAAAAGAAACTCGGAAATCTCAAGAAAAATTAAACGATAACGTAAATCAAAACTGTGGAATATATTATACGCGTATTATATTAAAAATAAAAGTATTTTATTTCACACACAATTTAATGTGCATACGAACAAACAATCGGTCTGAAATTCAATAATAGTTTAACAAATGTTTTTTTTACACAAAATGTAATCATAAATTATTGTAGTTTTTTTATATATACACACAACAATATTATAATGAACAAGAAATATGTTTTTAAAACCAAAAAATCATAAAAATATATTTAAAAATTCTATGAAGTACCCCCAGTGTTTAACAAACAATTACATGTGTTTCAATTGATTTTCATAAAAAGAGCGATGGACGATTTCAGCTTATGCAGGCAACACTCGGTAAAATCTGCAAAGAAAAAAGAAGCGATACCAAAATTTCGTTCTTTTTGATCTACGAGGCTTACTTAGCGAGATATTGCCATTTTAAGTTTTGCTAAAGAAATTCAAAATTTTCACCAAAAAATAATTGATACCAAATTTGGTTGTACGACGCGTATTTATCAAGATATCGCTTTTTAAAGTTTAGCTAAAGAAATTCAAAATTTTGACCAAGAAATGAGGGATAACGAAATTTCGTTCTTTTCGCTCTACGACGCTTATTTAGCGAGATATTGCCATTTTAAGTTTTGCAACGGAAATTAAAAGAAATAAGTCTTTTAGCTCTACGACACTTAAATAACATGATATTGCTTGCCATTTTAGGGAAATTAAAATTTTTGACCAAAACAAAAAAATAAAAGATAACAAAATTTCGTTCTTTTCACTTTAAGACGCTTATTTAGCGAAATATTACTATTTTAAATTTTGCTAATGAAATTCAAACAAACAAAAGCGACGTTAACCTCGTCATAACGAATCTTATATACCCTCCACCATGGCTCGCAAGTGAATGGTTTCGGGTACAAATAAACTCATATTACCAAATTTCATCCCAATTCGTTGAAATTTGTGGTTTTTGTAGCTTTAAGAAGTCAAATCTAGAGGGGCCTTTGTCTGGGAGTTACATCAAAATATGATACTATGACGACCGGTATTCGTGTGAAGGATTCCGGGTATAAATAAACCCCAGTTACCAATTTTCAGACCGATCAGTTGACATTTGTGGTCTCTATGACGTTACGAAGACAAATTGGAGAGATGATATACGTATATTAGATAATGTACCGATATTGCCCATTTTCAATCCCATATTACAAACAGAGAGGAGGTATTAAAAATGGAGTGACAAACCACCCTTGCCACACCTACCAATCGTGTAAGGTATACAAATAACTGATAACAAAATTTTGTTCCTTTCGCACAACGACGCTTATTTAGCGAGATATTGCCATTTTAAGTTTTAACGAGGAAACTAAAATTTTTGCCAAAAATAAGTCATACCAAAATGGTTCTTTTCGCTCTACGGCGCTTATTAAGTGAGATATTGCAATTTTTATACCCTACACCACACTGTGGTACAGCGTATTATGACTTTGTGCATTTGTTTGTAACACCCAAAAGGAGAAGAGATAGACCCATTGTTTATTATACCGATCGACTTGTAAACACTTTCTGAGTCGATTTAGCTATGTCCGTCTGTCTGTCCGTCTGGCTGTCTGTCTGTCTGTAGACGTATTCTTGTAATCAAAGTACAGGTCGCAATTATGGTCCGATCTCAACGAAACTTTGCACATATCTTTTTGCACATATCTGATTTGGCATATATGGACTGTATAAGCAACATTTTGTAACCGATTTGTACAAAAATTGACAGAGAGTAGTCTCGTGATACACTTAGATACAATACAAAATTTGGGGGAAATCGGTTCAGATTTATATATAGCCCCCATATGCACCCGATTTGACATGTAAGCGCTGTAGAAACTGTATTTTATATCCAATCAGTACGAAATTCGGCAGAAAGAGGTTTCTTATTACATGAAGGAATACTGCCAAATTCGGAGAAAATCGGTTCAGATTTAGATATAGCCCCCATATATATGTTACCCCCGATTTGAAATTCAATAGCTGTAGAAACTGTATTTTATATCCGATCACAGCGAAATTCGGCAGAAAGAGGTTTCTTATTACACGAAGGAATACTGCCAAATTTGGAGAAAATCGGTTCAGATTTAGATATAGCCCCCATATATATGTTAGCACCGATTTGACATTCAAGCGCTGTAGAGACTGTATTTTATATCCGATCAGTACGAAATTCGACAGAAAGAGGTTTCTATTTTACATGAATGAGTATTCAGGGAAAATAGATTCAGATTTATATATAAGCTCTATATATATGTTCCTCCTGATTTGGTTACAAAGCGCTATAGAAGTTGTACTTTACTTCCGATCATTACAAAATTCTCCAGAAAGATGTTTCTCAATTTAGGAACGAATATTGCTTAATTTAGCGATTATCGGTTCACAATTAGATATATCCGCATATATATGTTCTTACCCATTTACCAATTATTCCAAATTATTATCGCAATAACCCTTTCGCATTGTTAGGGAGGTGTAGGGTATTATATAGTCGGCCCCGCCCGACTTTCTGCCTTTCCTTACTGGTTAGCTTTAATGAGGACATTGCAAATTTGGAGTGATAACAAAATTTCCTTATTTTCGCTCTAGAACGCTTATTTAAAAAAAATAGTGATAACAAAATTTCGCCCTTTTCCTTCTACGTGGCTTTTTTTAACGAGATATTTGCATTTTAAGTTTTGCTAAGGAAACTCAAAATTTTGGCCAAAAATTAGTGATAACAAAATTTCGCCCTTTTCCTTCTACGGGGCATAATTAACGAGATATTTGCATTTTAATTTTTGCTACATTTTGGCCAAAAATTAGTGATAACAAAAGTTCGCCCTTTTCCTTCAACGAGGCTTATTTAACGAGATATTTGCATTTTAAGTTTTGCTAAGGAAATTCAAAATTTTGGCCAAAAATTAGTGATAAAAAAATATCGCCCTTTTCCGGGGCTTATTTAGCGAGATATTTGCATGTTAATTTTTGCTAAGGAAATTCAAGATTTTGGCCAAAAATTAGTGATAACAAAAGTTCGCCCTTTTCCTTCCACGGGGCTTATTTAACGAGATATTTGCATTTTCATTTTTGCTACATTTTGGCCAAAAATTAGTAATAACAAAATTTCGCCCTTTTTCTTCTACGGGGCTTATTTAACGAGATATGTGCATTTTAAATTTTGCTAAGGAAATTAAAAATTTTGGACAAAAATTAGTGCTAACAATATTGCGCCCCTTTCTTTCTAAGGGGCTTATTTAACGAGATATTTGCATTTTAAATTTTGCTAAGGAAATTCAAAATTTTGGACAAAACTTAGTGATAACAAAATTTCGCCTTTTTCCTTCTTCGGGGCTTATTTAACGAGATATTTGCATTTTAAGTTTTGCCAAGAAAATTCAAAATTTTGGCCCTTTTCCTTCTACGGGGCTTATTTAACGAGATATTTGCATTTTAAGTTTTGCTAAGGGAATTCAAAATTTTGGCCAATAATTAGTGATAACAAAATTTTTAGTGATAATTAGTGATAACAAAATTTCGCCCTTTTCCTTCCACGTGGCTTTTTTAACGAGATATTTGCATTTTAAGTTTTGCTAAGGAAATTCAAAATGTTGGCCAATAATTAGTGATAACAAAATTTTTAGTGATAATTAGTGATAACAAAATTTCGCCCTTTTCCTTCTACGTGGCTTATTTAACGAGATATTTGCATTTTAAGTTTTGCTAAGGAAATTCAAAATGTTGGCCAATAATTAGTGATAACAAAATTTCGCCCTTTTCCTTTTACGGGGCTTATTTAACGAGATATTTGCATTTTAGTTTTTGCTAAGGAAATTCAAGATTTTGGCCAAAAATTTGTGATAACAAAATTTCGCCCTTTTCCTTCTACGGGTCTTATTTAACGAGATATTTGCATTTTAAGTTTTTCTAAGGAAATTCAAAATTTTGGCCAACAATTAGTGATGACACAATTTCGCCCTTTTCCATCTACGGGTCTTATTTAACGAGATATTTGCATTTTAATTTTTGCTACATTTTGGCCAAAAATTAGTGATAACAAAAGTGCGCCCTATTCCTTCAACGGGGCTTATTTAACGAGATATTTGCATTTTAAGTTTTGCTAAGGAAATTCAAAATTTTGGCCAAAAATTAGTGATAAAAAAATATCGCCCTTTTACGGGGCTTATTTAACGAGATATTTGCATTTTAATTTTTGCTAAGGAAATTCAAGATTTTGGCCAAAAATTAGTGATAACAAAATTTCGCCCTTTTCCTTCTACGGGTCTTATTTAACGAGATATTTGCATTTTAAGTTTTTCTAAGGAAATTCAAAATTTTGGCCAACAATTAGTGATGACACAATTTCGCCCTTTTCCTTCTACGGGGCTTATTTAACGAGATATTTGCATTTTAAGTTTTGCTAAGGAAATTCAAAACGCTGGCCAAAAATTAGTGATAAACAAATATCGCCCTTTTCCATCTACGGGTCTTATTTAACGAGATATTTGCATTTTAATTTTTGCTACATTTTGGCCAAAAATTAGTGATAACAAAAGTGCGCCCTATTCCTTCAACGGGGCTTATTTAACGAGATATTTGCATTTTAAGTTTTGCTAAGGAAATTCAAAATTTTGGCCAAAAATTAGTGATAAAAAAATATCGCCCTTTTACGGGGCTTATTTAACGAGATATTTGCATTTTAATTTTTGCTAAGGAAATTCAAGATTTTGGCCAACAATTAGTGATGACACAATTTCGCCCTTTTCCTTCTACGGGGCTTATTTAACGAGATATTTGCATTTTAAGTTTTGCTAAGGAAATTCAAAACGTTGGCCAAAAATTAGTGATAAACAAATATCGCCCTTTTCCATCTACGGGTCTTATTTAACGAGATATTTGCATTTTAATTTTTGCTACATTTTGGCCAAAAATTAGTGATAACAAAATTTCGCCCTTTTCCTTCTACGGGTCTTATTTAACGAGATATTTGCATTTTAAGTTTTTCTAAGGAAATTCAAAATTTTGGCCAACAATTAGTGATGACACAATTTCGCCCTTTTCCTTCTACGGGGCTTATTTAACGAGATATTTGCATTTTAAGTTTTGCTAAGAAATTCAAAATTTTGGCCACAAATTAGTGATAACAAAATTTCGCATTTTTCCTTCCACGGGGCTTATTTAACGAGATATTTGCATTTTAATTTTTGCTACATTTTGGCCAAAAATTAGTGATAACAAAATGACGACCTTTTTCTTCTACGGGGCTTATTTAACGAGATATTTGCATTTTAAGTTTTGCTAAGGAAATTCAAAATGTTGGCCAAAAATTAGTGATAAACAAATATCGCCCTTTTCCTTCTACGGGTCTTATTTAACGAGATATTTGCATATTAAGTTTTGCTAAGGAAATTTAAAATTTTGGCCAAAAATTAGTGATAACAAAATTTCGCCCTTTTCCTTCTACGGGGCGTATTTAATATGATAATAAAATTTCGCCCTTTTCCTTCTACGGGGCTTATTTAACGAGATATTTGCATTTTAAGCTTTGCTAAGGAAATTCAAAATGTTGGCCAAAAATTAGTGATAACAAAATTTCGCCCTTTTCCTTCTACGGGTCTTATTTAACTAGATATTTGCATTTTAAGTTTTGCTAAGGAAATTCAAAATGTTGGCCAAACATTAGTGATTTCGCCCTTTTCCTTCTATGGGCTGCATTTTAAGTTTTGCTAAGGAAATTCAAAAATTACTGATCACAAAATTTCGCCCTTTTACGTGGCTTATTTAACGAGATATTTGCATTTTAAATTTTGCTAAGGAACTTCAAAATGTTGGCCAAACATTAGTGATTTCGCCCTTTTCCTTCTACGGGCTGCATTTTAAGTTTTGCTAAGGAAATTCAAAAATTACTGATCACAAAATGTCGCCCTTTTCCTTCTACGGGACGTATTTAACATGACCGGTCATAACGCCCAACGGACATAACGCCCAAAATTTTTTTTGGGCCTTATGACCTCTTTAAGTGCGGTCATAACGCCCAATTTGGTTTTGGGCCTTATGACCGACCCATCGGACATAAGGCCCAATTTTTTTTTTGAGCTTTATGCCCTTTTTTGTTTTTGTAATAATAAGTAGTAATAATTTAAGTGGTAATTTAATATTATTGGAAGTACTTTAAAGATATGGTTCAATTTAAATCAAATGTAAATTTCTTTCACCTGTCCCACAGTTTCCTAAAAAAGCAAAAGGAAGAACCTAAATATGGAAGCATTGGCAGTTTATATTAAGTCTTAAATCGCGCTCGCGATTACTCATAGAATTCGTTACACTCGGCTTTTCTGCAAGATGAAGATAAGGACATGCAGAAAAGCCGAGTGTAAAGAATTCTAGGAGTAATCGCGCGCGCGCGAATTCTCGTAGAATTCTTTACACTCGGCTTATCTGCAAGTTCTTATCCTCATCATACGTATAGGGCCTTATCCAAATTTAATTTCCCAAACATTTCAAATATGGTAGTATTAAATCGAAAAACAATGTATGTGATGTAGTTAAGAACTTGCAGAAAAGCCGAGTGTAAAGAATTCTATGAGTAATCGCGAGCGCGATTTAAGACTTAATATAAACTGCCAATGCTTCCATATTTAGGTTCTTCCTTTTGCTTTTTTAGGAAACTGTGGGACAGGTGGAAGAAATTTACATAGTATAAACTAATTCGCAGTTTCTGCGAGCACCCCCAACAAACTGAAATTCAACTATATCACCCATTTTCGTCACTCTTTCAAAAACAACTGAATGAATGTTTCAATTACAACCATCGAAGGCATTTCTGAACCTGAATTGACTATAGAACCGTTACTTCTTTTACAA
Source organism: Eudasyphora cyanicolor (assembly GCA_963930755.1). Lineage (NCBI taxonomy): Eukaryota > Metazoa > Arthropoda > Insecta > Diptera > Muscidae > Eudasyphora > Eudasyphora cyanicolor. The sequence goes on from OZ005734.1 coordinate 237,256,927, forward strand.
TCATAATACATTTTCCCCAAAAGTATTCGATTTTACACATTAATAGAGAAAGAATTACAAAATAATATTTGGGCGTTATGACAGCATCAGGCGCGGCCATAAAGCCCAAAAAAAATTGGGCGTTATGTCCCTTCTTTTTTGGGCCTTATGTCCGCACCTTGAAAGGTCATAAGGCCCAAAACAAAATTTGGTGTTATGACTGCACTTAGAGAGGTCATAAGGCCCAACAAAAAATTTGGTCGTTGTGTCCGTTGGGCGTTATGTCCGTTGGGCGTTATGTCCGTTGGGCGTTATGACAGCTCGCCGCAGCTAACTTGGTGTTATTCCTACTGTTCTCATCTACTATATTTTTCCTACTGTTCTCATCTACTAATTTTTTTGTGTTTTTCGGTGTTAGAGTTATTTTGTGAGGTCACATGCTATACATGGTGGAGGGTATATAAGATTCGGCATGGCCGAACTTAACGCTTTTACTTGTTTTAAGTTAACGTTTTTTAGTAATTTAACTGATTGTTAACAACAAATGATGATAAGAACACGCTGAAAACCATCGCTTCTGTAGTATATTGTCCAAAACATATTTGGCTTGAAACATATATATGTTTGGGGTACACTCTAAATATACAATATTTGGTACACACAAATATTAAATATTAGGGAAAGTGTTGGTCTAAACAAATCTTTGTTTCCATCCTAATATTTTTTTATTTCGGCATATTATTTCCGAAACAAAGATTTATTTGCATTTAAGTTTTCAGAAAATATACCGATACCTTAGAAAAGTTAAGTTTCTCAGGATTCAAAGTTTATTTTTTAATGTTTATAAAAATATTTAAAACATGTTTTCTCAGACAGAATTTTGAGTTATTTATTTTTTGCTAGTTTTACTATTAAAAAAGTAAAGGAACAAATCTATTGTTTATCCTAAATAAACATATTTGTCCTTGATATTAGTTACATTTCTGACCATTTAAAAAAATACGTGTAATGGCCCAAAATGGGTGATACCAAACTAACGAATTCTCTCTGTCTAATATATTGGTTCGAAACAAAAATTGTTGGTATCAATATATCGTCATTTTCATTTTACGGTTCTGACTTAAGTTGTTATGACCAACTAAAGTTTTGCGTGGAAAACAAAATAACCTCTTTTCCGCCCAAGAGACATCATATAACGAGACATACGAAAATTACAGGGAATGTGGGTGATCCGAAAATAATGACCTTTTTGCTTTGTGGCCCTGATTAAGCAAATTAATTTTATTTAAAAATCAAAAAAATGTTTGAAATCCATACTTATATATTAATATATAAGAACAGAATATATTTGCACACTGACTTTAACAAATAAAATATGTGTTTACAAACAAACAAATTTATTGTTTAAGATATTTTTCGAATTTTAGTCAGTTTCTGCTAGATTTCGTGCTATACTTTATAGTTAAAAATGTCGTAAGCAGTATTAGCTTCTGTTTTACAGCACTAATTGTTAATTGGCAAAAATTATGAAGACTTTTGATACTTTGATTTTGTCGATCCATCAACACGGGGGAAAATCGTCTTTTTTGATATGTTTGAGTTCAAAGAAAACATATTTGGAACATAAAATATTAAATATTATGTATTTATGAGCAAATACATTTTATTTGAAAATCAAGAAATTTATGTGGAGAGCATTTGTTAATATATTACAACAAAATATTTTTGAGAACTAATTTTCTCAAATAAAATACGTGTTTAAATACAAGTAAAATTATTATTTAAGAATTTCGCCAAAAATATTTTATTTAAGAAAGAAAGATTTCAAAGCTTTGTGGATTTTTCGATTTTCACTTTTAAATTTTCCTGGATTTCGAATTATATCGCGCAGTTGAAATTGGTTTGTTAAAAGAACCATTTTTTTAATTTTAGTTATCATTTGTTGTCAATTTATCGTTATTCAAGATTAAACGATTTAAATTATAAAGGACTTTTGAGAACATTACCTATTTCTTAAAAGTTGACTTTGAATTACTGAAAACCTAAAGCAACCAAAGAAATTCTACTAAAATTTAAAATATTTAATTAAATTACTGAAAAACTTTAAACTTGGCATACATCAATGTACGAATATTTTCTGAATTTTTGAATGCAAATAATTCTTTGTTTCGGAAATAATAGTCCCACATAAACAATATTAGGACGGAAACAAGGATTTGCTTAGAACATCAACTTCCCAAATATATCATATTTGTGTGTTCCAAATATTATATATTTCGAATGTATCCTGAACATATACAATATTTCAAGCCGAATATATTTGGGACAATATATTACAGATGCGATTTTTTTTTTTCAGCGTGAATGTAATTTATAGTTACGAAGATTATACGATTTAAAATTTAATTACAAACATATAAAATTTCTAAAAAAACTTCTAAAAAACAAAAAAAAAAACTTCTATAAATTGTTTACATAAATTTACTTTTGGGACATTTTATTCTTGAATAATACCCTGTACCACAGTGTTGTGTAGAGTATAAAAACGATTGGATCTAAAGAGCCAAATCGGACGAAACATATATGGGAGCTATAGCTAAATCTTAACCGATTTTCTTCAAATTCGGTATACTTTAAGGTGGGTCTAGCTGTGTTATTTTCAGTTGTTACAAACATCTGCCGTGAAACAAACTTATAATACCCTGTACCACAGTGTGGTGTAGGGTATAAATATTAGAATGGGAACTTAGTTGTTTTGTTTAGAGCAATATCCTCCTAAACATGTAATATTTGTGTGTGTCAAATATTATATATTTGAAGTGTACCCTAAACATATGTATGTATATTTCAAGCAGAACATGTTTGGGATAATATACTACAGAAGCGATTTTTTCAGCGTGTACATAAATAACACTGTACAACAATTTCAAACTTTTTTCAAAATAACAGGGTTCTGTCAGTGGATTCTGGTAGAGGAGACCAAAAAAATATATACGTGTATCGGCGTTTTGAAAGATCACATCGGAATTTTATTTAAGGTTGGGGGGGGAGGGTGTTAAAGTTTTCCTCCCTTTGCTTGTTCGTGCAGAATATCGGTATATAAAACTATGTGTTCTGTTCATCTGAGGTGTAGGGTATCTTCAGCAACTTTGTAGCAAATGTTAAGGCCTATATTTTTGTGGAATATATTAACCCTCTAGCTTCCCCTATAACGGTGATTTTTGCCTATATTTTAACAAATCGTAAAAAACCCCTAAAAATGGGTGGAGCGGGATTGAAATATTCTACAAAAATGTCGGCCATAAAAGTTCACTGTAAGTGTCAGAACACACCAAAGCACAAAACTTAACACAAACTCCAAACAAACGCCCAAATTTAAGATAGCCTGTTAAGGGTTAATTTGTTATACCTCGCATATGTAGGTTCTCCCAGCTCTGAAGAGAAGGTTGTTATTCAACAACTACCAAGAGTACTTTTGTTCTTCTTCATTATTTCTGTCATTATATTTTTGTCACTCAAAATTACCATAACGGAACTTTTGAGTGGCACGTTACTTATGAACGTTAACGTTTGACATCGTGGGTCAACCAGTTAATCTTTTTATTTTCTTACAATAGTCTACAAGGGAATTTGTAAGAATAATAATGACTGACTGTTTGGGAAAACTTGACTGGTTTTGCTACGTCTGTGGCAAGCATACCCTTATGGAACATAGGGTTTCATTTTTTACGAGCAAAGTGGAGGATGTATATTAAGTTTATTTTGAACTGGAAGTTTTTCCAGATGAGCCATGGGTGCCAAAACATATATGCCGAAATTGCTATATCGGTTTGATGCTGTGGTCTAAAGGTAATACAAGTTTTGATTTATATTTGATTATACATATATATTTATATTTTGATTCTCAGTTTTCAACTGAAACTGATGAGCATGGCGAACGGTTCCATCAGATATGTCTTCCTATTGAAAAACGCTATAAAGGCAAGAGCATTTTGTCACTTATAGCAGATTTATGTTGGACATTGTTTGATAATGGCGTCGAATTGCCAAGAGTGAAAAAAGTGAATTAAAAATAAATGAACTTATGTATTTAATAAGTACTTCTCCTTGTATATGCGTTATTAATAGATTTTTTGTTTATAGTCCTGAAATATAATTTAATATAAAATAAATATTATTTAATTGTAAAATAAAATCATTATTTTTTTTGCATCTCTCACATCAACCCCGAAAAATCCAATTTTTAAAGACCTTTTTGGTACTAACACTATATTTAGTTGTAATTAACCCTTAACAGGAAATCTTGAATTTGGCCGGCTTTTTGGTGTTTGTGTTAAGTTTTGGGCTTTGGTGTGTTCTGACATATATAGTAAAATTTTATGGCCATCATTTTTGTAGAACATTTCAACCCCGCCCCACCCATTTTTAGGGTAGTTTTTTACGATTTGTTAAAATATAGGCAAAAATGGCCGTTATGGGGGGAAGCTAGAGGGTTAAAATATTCCACAAAAATATAGGCCTTAACATTTGCTACAAAGTTGCTGAAGATACCCTACACCTCAGATGAACAGAACACATAGTTTTATATACCGATATTCTGCACGAACTAGCAAAGGGGGGACAACTTCAACCCCAGTAGCAGTATTCCTTCATGTAATAAGAAACCTCTTTCTGCCGAATTTCGCTGTGATCGCAAGGGGCAAAATCGCCTTTTTTGGCATGTTTGAATCGAAAGAAAATATATTTGGAACACAAATTTTTAAATGTTTTATATTTCTGAGTAAATAAATTTTATTTGAAAATCAATAAAATTTACTTGGAACGCCTATATTAATATATTACAAGAAAATATATTTGCAAACTAATTTTCTCAAATAAAATATGTATTTATATACCCATAAAATTATTGTTTAGGAATATCTTCAAATATATATAATTTAAGAACGATTTTCAAAACTTTGGTGAATTTTTCTAATATCATTTTTAATTTTTCCTTCGTTTTGAATTATTTCTCCCAGTCAAAAATACCATTAGCAGCATTGCATTCTGTTTTAAGGGACTCATTTTAAATTTCTGGATATTTCATGTCAGCATTTATTTCAATCCTTCGAGTTAATTAATGTTATCAAAAATTATACGATTTCAATTAAAAATTTCTAAAAAATTATCATTAAATTACTGAAAAATTTAACACAATTAAGGTTCGACATTTTCGGAATACTTAAATTTAAATACATTTTTGTTTCGGAATTAAAATCCCACATAAAAGGTATTAGGGTGAAAACAAGGATTTGTTTAGAATAACATCTTCCCAAATATATAATTTTTGTGTGTACCAAATATTATATATTTAGAGTGTACCATAAACATATATATGCTTCAAGCCGAATATGTTTGGGACAATATTCTACAGAAGCGATTTTTTTTCAGCGTGCGGATATAAAATACAGTTTCTACAGCGCTTACATGTGAAATCGGGGGTAACATATATATGGAGGCTATATCTAAATCTGAACCGATTTCCCCCAAATTCAATAGGGATCGTCCTTGGGCTTACGGACAGACAGAAGGACATAGCTAAATCGACTCAGAAAGTGATTACAAGTCGATCGGTATACCATATAATATCTCTTCTCCTTTTGGGTGTTACAAACAAATGCACAAAGTCATAATACCCTGTACCACAGTGTGGTGTATGGTATAAACAGGTGAACCCAAAATTACGTATTTTTCGGTTTACGATTCTCATTGAATAAGTTATGTCAATTTGTTTAAGGTAAAGTAAATATTATTTATGTTTTGAACTCAAAGTTTCTAATCAAAAATAGGTGATCCCAAAATCACGTAATTCTTGCTGCAGGATTCTCATCGAATGAGCTATGTCCATTTTAAGTTATTCAAGGTAAAATAAATTAGTCAGACGAAAATAACGCCCTTTTCTCTTTGGAGCTATTATTTATGGAGTTTTGAATAAAAGTTCGTTTGGATGAAAAAATTGTGACTACAAGTATTGAAGGCTTTGCTACACGAGGGAAATCGCCATTTTTCATATGTTTGAATTGAAAGAAAATATATTCGGCACCAAATTTTTAAAATTTTATATATTTGTAAACAAATAGATTTTATTTGAATATCAAGACATTTTGTTTAGAACACTTATATTAACCCATTACCGCCCTCTGTATGGGGACATCTATTTTTCATATGTAAATACATATTCCAATTCATCACTTTTTGTCAGTCCGTCAATGCAGTTTATACATAGTTAGGAAAGATTATCCAATTAAAATTTTAAAATAATTTTACAAACATATAAAGTTTCTAAAAATTTGACTTCTGAAAAACCGAAAACTTCCTTTGAATTAAGGCCAAAATTTTACTTCTGAAAACTTTCTTTGAATTAAGGCCAAAATACTTAAATACAAATTATTTTTTTTCGGAAATATTAATTCAGAAAAATAAAAATATTTGGGTGAAAACTTACTTTTGTTTAGAACAACATTCTCCCAAACATATAATATTTGTGTGTGTCGAATGTTATATAGTTGGAGTGTACCCTAAACATATGTATGTTTCCAGAAGAATATGTTTGGGACAATATACTACATAAGCGATTTTTTTCAGCGTGTAATAAAATGAAGGTTGAACCTTGAGCAACGTCCCTTTCGACCCAGCTCATTATGCTATTATAAAAATTGTTCAATGATGTAAGGTGATATGACTATTTTAAGTTTTGCCCTCAACATTTCGAATCAAAAATAGGTCATCGCAAAATGATGCACGGGGCAAAATCGCCTTTTTTGATATGTTTGAATGGAAAGAAAATATATTTGGAACACAAATTTTTAAATATTATATATTTCTGAACAAATAAATTTTATTTGAAAATCAATAAAATATATTTGGAACGCATATATTAATATATTACAACAAAATATATTTGCAAACTAAATTTCCCAAATAAAGTATGTGTTTAAGTACAAATAAAATTATTGTTTAGGAATTTCTTCAAATATATTTTATTTAAAAAAGATTTTCAAATCTTTAGCTGGCTTTTTCGAATTTCATTTTTAACTTTTTCTTGGTTCCCAATTGTACCTCCCAGTTTTGATACCATAAGCAGCATTGACTTCTGTTTCAAATCAATTATTTAAATTTCTGAGCATTCCAAGCCATCATTAGTTGTCAATCCACCAAAAAATTTATTTTGATCCAAGATTATAGGATTTTAATTATTATTTTAACGAACATTAAACAATTTCTAAAAAATTACTTTCAATTACTGAACAATATAACACAATTTAGGTATTTTCTGAATACTTAAATGTCAATTTTTTATTTGTTTCGGAAATAATAGTCCCAAATAATAACAAATTGGGAGTAAACAAAGATTTGTTTATAACACAATCTTCCCAAACATATAACCTTTGTGTCTACCAAATATTATATGTTTAGAGTGTTCCCTGAACATATATATGTTTCAAGCCGAATATGTTTGGGACAATATACCACAGAAGCGATTTTTTTCAGCGTGTGGCATTTTCGCTCTACACTGAAAAAAAAAAATAGTAATAAAACTGATGATGACACATTCTTATATTAAGTATGCTACCTCGGCATCAATTCAATGACAATTTTCATTAAAATAATGAAAATTTACACGTTTTTTACGAAATTTTCCTTAATATAAAGTTTTTTGAATTTGAATTAATGTCTATCTAATCATTAGTTTTGTGTACGCGCTTCATTAAATGTACGCATTTAAATTAAAGAAAAAAATCATTATTTTTGTGACAATCCGCATTATTTTAAGTAATATTTCAATACTTTTAAGGATTTTCTACATTAACACTACGACGTAGACATGTCATAGTTTTAATGCCGAATCGGACTTAATTAACAGTATGAGATATTTGAGTAATAAATTTAAGGCTATGCTCCCCTTAAAGGAAAGGCTGTCTTGGTAATAAATTTGATGACTATTGTCATTATTTTTAAGAATACATACGAGAGAATTATACAATCTCTCCCTCCCTCTCTCGCTCGGAGAATCAGTTTTGTTTGGTAATGTGTGAATCAATAATTGTTATGGAATGCTAGGAGAGAAAATAGAGAACAGTTCTGTTGTTCGTTTTCTTTTAAATCGTCAGTTATTTACAAGCGATGGAAGGAAACGGTTGTCTGTTTTCGGGACGCGGATTGTGAAAAAATTTGATTGCTGTGAATATGTAAGTATACGTGCATACATACGTGCATATTGCACCGAAAATAATTTTAATATGGGCTGTTAACAGTTATTTTTGCTAAAGCATAGCAACAACAACAAATGAAACCGTCGCGTACATGTGTGTATGCATGTGGTTATGCCGTCGGCGTCACCATCGTTCTCTGTGATAAGGGAGTGCGTGTGTCATAGTTATTTATGCTGTATGTTATTTATGGCGATGTACATGCGTTTTTGAAGGAGATCTTGTTTGTAAGTCCTGTGAAGAGATTTGTGCCAAATGGATGACAAAAATGTGAGTAATAGATTTTGTAATACTGAAAGAGACAATGGGAAAATGTTTAGGTACGTGAAAAATAATATTATTATCCTGAAATAAACATCTTATTGGCAATTACAAAATTAACAAAACACATTTTAATTAAAAGTATTTATTTATTAAAAATACCAGCGCATAATGCATAAATGTAAAATTATATGTGGCAATATAGAAATTTATTATTAATAATATGTTATACATATAACTATCTTTTTTAATTTTTTTTAGTAAAACAATTTTAGAATGGGTCTTTTGTGAGAAGAGTGGCAATTTTACAAAATATTTCAACGTAATATATGAACGGTTGAAATATTTCTCTTAGTTTTCAGCGTTTTCCAATTGTGATATGATAAAATTTATTTGCATTTTTTTTGTTTATAGATAGTTTTATTTGATTTATTTTCAGAAAAACTTTAATTATTTTAATTTCAGATCACGCAATATTTGAAGATAAATGTGATGGATATATGAAAAATGCAGTGCTGAATGCCATTTATAACTTGCAAATAATAAGTGAGCATACACCTACATGGGAATGTTTGAATTGAAAGGAAATAGATTTGGAAACAATATTTGTAAGTATTATGTATTTCTGAACAAATATATTTTATTTGAAAATCAAGAAATTTAATTTGGAACGCATATATTAATGTATTAGAACAAAATATATTTGCGAACTGACGTTCACATATAAAATACGTGTTTTCACACAAACAAAGTTATTGTTAAAAAGTTTTCCAAATATAATTTAATTAAAAAGATTTTTTCCTTTTGTAATTTTAGTTTAAATTTTTCCTTGATTTCGTGTTCATAATTGCTTCATAAGTACTTCATAATTAAATCTGCTGTTAGATTAGGCCCATTTGGTCCAATTTTTGTATCGTTTCCTTTTTTAAACGGTAATATATGTATGTATACATACTCGTATTGCCTTATAATTTTGTCCAAGGGATATTTTTGTTTTACTAAAATCAAAATAATAAGCGTTTTTGCTCAAAAATAATTGTAAATAAGCTGCTTTCTTTTCACGAAGTATTGAATAAAAATAAATATAAAATATTGTCTTCCATATTCATTTTATATGATGTTGACCAAATGGACTCTAAATCTAGGATTCGTACAGATTTGCTAATCTAACACCAGGGTTAAGAATGTCATAAGCAGCATTAGCTTTTGTTTTACAGAAGTAATTTTTAATAAGTTTTTGTAGTTTTGTTTGCTAACAAAACTTAAGATTAAGAAGGCACGATTGATTTTTTTGAGAAAATTATTTTTGATAACTCAATTTATATGAAAAATTTCACTTTCAAAACAACCAGTATCTATTATTAATATCTTACATAAATATTTTTTTAAACTTTTAGTACAGCAAATTTTGTATGGGTCTATTATGAAAATTTGTGTCGTAGAAGAGTGACTAAATATTTCAGTGTAAGTAAGTATATTCCAAAGATTTTAATATGTCTCTTATCTTTCAACATTTTGTGACAGTCATTTGATAAAATTTATTTTAATACTTTATCGTATATAAATCATTCTGTTTGATTTCTATTCAAATTATTTTTATTTTAGTTCGCGCAATTGAACTTTATTTAAATATATATGAAAAATGCAGTGGGGAATTAAAAATTTACAAATTGCAGGAAATGAGTGAGCATCCAAACTATATGATATAATAATATAATATTTGTTTTATATAATTTCTATTTAAATTCCAGCCAAATTCTAGGTTAAAAACCATTAAGGTCGGTTCCGATAAAAATTGTTCATGGACAACAAATAGAGAAACGAATCCCGCTATAGAATCGATACATAACAATACAATATTCGAATAAAAGTCAAACTTCATAGTGTGTTGGCCGATTTGTCTTTATACAATTACATATTGTTTTAAATTATAAAATGTTCAAGGTTATCCGTAATATGTATTAATTTTTTTTGTATTTTCCAATATAAAATATAACAAATAAAATATTTATTTAGAAAGATAAAGTGTTGTGTTATTGAATTTTCTATGAATAGTAAATGATTTCAAAGAAAATGATTCATTTAAAAGAGTAACATTATAATCAATATAATGTAACGAATTTTCCATACATATTTAAAAAACTGTATTTAAATTCATGTATGCCTTAAATTAATTACCAGTATATTCTTATATCAAGGACAAACATTTTAAATTTTATTACGATAATGTTTTAAATTATATGATATTTTACTAAAAATAAGAACGCGCCATACTTAAATTTTCGCAAAAATGTGCTTATTTTAAGACCAAACTTAATTAGTTTTATTACCCAAAATTCTTAATTCTATGAAATGCATCCTCAAAACAAATACTATTCACGTCTTTAAATTAACTATAAAACCTTCTTATTTTTATAGCGATTGTCTTTGGCTCGAAATCATTGCCGAAATCTTAAACTTTACGAAAAATTCATAGATTTTCAGTACGCTTTTTTTTAGTGTAGGATTCTCATTTAAAATGAGTTATGTCCGTTTTAAGTTTTTCAAGGTAAACTAAATTATTCAATCCAAAAATAACGCTCTTTTCTATATGGAGCTAATATTTAGAGAGTTATAATAAAATGTGGCAATCCTAAAATGTAAAAATGTTTGATCCCTGAGTAATAACCATTTCGCTTTAAGGCTTTTTGATATTAAGCAGAAAAACTAAATCAGTCGGCCCAAAAATAGGAGATCCAAAATAACGTTCTTTTTCACATATCGAAGCCTCCATTCTAAACAATTCTAAGTACAACCAGTAAGGAAAGGCTGAATGTCGGGCGGGGCCGACTATATAATACCCTACACCTCCCTACCAATGCGATAAGGGTCATTGCCATAATAACATATTATCTTATTCTGAACCGACAATCGCTAAATTAAGCAAGATTCGTTCCTAAATTAAGAAACATCTTTCTGGAAAATTTTAATGATCGGAAGTAAACTACAACTTCTATAGCGGTTTGATACCAAATCAGGAGGAACATATATATGGAGGTTATATATAAATCTGAACCGATTTTCCCTGAATACTCATTCATGTAAAAAGACCTCCTTCTTTCGAATTTCGTACTGATCGGATATAAAATACAGTCTCTACAGGGCTTACAGGTCAAATATGGGGTAACATATATATGTGTGTTATATATAAATCTAATCCGAGTTTCTCCGAATTTGGCAGTATTCCTTCATGTAGACAGAAACCTCTTTTTGCCGACTTTCAAACCTCTTTTTGCCGTTTAGAACAACATTCTCCCAAACATATAATATTTGTGTGTGTCGAATGTTATATAGTTGGAGTGTACCCTAAACATATGTATGTTTCCAGAAGAATATGTTTGGGACAATATACTACATAAGCGATTTTTTTCAGCGTGTAATAAAATGAAGGTTGAACCTTGAGCAACGTCCCTTTCGACCCAGCTCATTATGCTATTATAAAAATTGTTCAATGATGTAAGGTGATATGACTATTTTAAGTTTTGCCCTCAACATTTCGAATCAAAAATAGGTCATCGCAAAATGATGCACGGGGCAAAATCGCCTTTTTTGATATGTTTGAATGGAAAGAAAATATATTTGGAACACAAATTTTTAAATATTATATATTTCTGAACAAATAAATTTTATTTGAAAATCAATAAAATATATTTGGAACGCATATATTAATATATTACAACAAAATATATTTGCAAACTAAATTTCCCAAATAAAGTATGTGTTTAAGTACAAATAAAATTATTGTTTAGGAATTTCTTCAAATATATTTTATTTAAAAAAGATTTTCAAATCTTTAGCTGGCTTTTTCGAATTTCATTTTTAACTTTTTCTTGGTTCCCAATTGTACCTCCCAGTTTTGATACCATAAGCAGCATTGACTTCTGTTTCAAATCAATTATTTAAATTTCTGAGCATTCCAAGCCATCATTAGTTGTCAATCCACCAAAAAATTTATTTTGATCCAAGATTATAGGATTTTAATTATTATTTTAACGAACATTAAACAATTTCTAAAAAATTACTTTCAATTACTGAACAATATAACACAATTTAGGTATTTTCTGAATACTTAAATGTCAATTTTTTATTTGTTTCGGAAATAATAGTCCCAAATAATAACAAATTGGGAGTAAACAAAGATTTGTTTATAACACAATCTTCCCAAACATATAACCTTTGTGTCTACCAAATATTATATGTTTAGAGTGTTCCCTGAACATATATATGTTTCAAGCCGAATATGTTTGGGACAATATACCACAGAAGCGATTTTTTTCAGCGTGTGGCATTTTCGCTCTACACTGAAAAAAAAAAATAGTAATAAAACTGATGATGACACATTCTTATATTAAGTATGCTACCTCGGCATCAATTCAATGACAATTTTCATTAAAATAATGAAAATTTACACGTTTTTTACGAAATTTTCCTTAATATAAAGTTTTTTGAATTTGAATTAATGTCTATCTAATCATTAGTTTTGTGTACGCGCTTCATTAAATGTACGCATTTAAATTAAAGAAAAAAATCATTATTTTTGTGACAATCCGCATTATTTTAAGTAATATTTCAATACTTTTAAGGATTTTCTACATTAACACTACGACGTAGACATGTCATAGTTTTAATGCCGAATCGGACTTAATTAACAGTATGAGATATTTGAGTAATAAATTTAAGGCTATGCTCCCCTTAAAGGAAAGGCTGTCTTGGTAATAAATTTGATGACTATTGTCATTATTTTTAAGAATACATACGAGAGAATTATACAATCTCTCCCTCCCTCTCTCGCTCGGAGAATCAGTTTTGTTTGGTAATGTGTGAATCAATAATTGTTATGGAATGCTAGGAGAGAAAATAGAGAACAGTTCTGTTGTTCGTTTTCTTTTAAATCGTCAGTTATTTACAAGCGATGGAAGGAAACGGTTGTCTGTTTTCGGGACGCGGATTGTGAAAAAATTTGATTGCTGTGAATATGTAAGTATACGTGCATACATACGTGCATATTGCACCGAAAATAATTTTAATATGGGCTGTTAACAGTTATTTTTGCTAAAGCATAGCAACAACAACAAATGAAACCGTCGCGTACATGTGTGTATGCATGTGGTTATGCCGTCGGCGTCACCATCGTTCTCTGTGATAAGGGAGTGCGTGTGTCATAGTTATTTATGCTGTATGTTATTTATGGCGATGTACATGCGTTTTTGAAGGAGATCTTGTTTGTAAGTCCTGTGAAGAGATTTGTGCCAAATGGATGACAAAAATGTGAGTAATAGATTTTGTAATACTGAAAGAGACAATGGGAAAATGTTTAGGTACGTGAAAAATAATATTATTATCCTGAAATAAACATCTTATTGGCAATTACAAAATTAACAAAACACATTTTAATTAAAAGTATTTATTTATTAAAAATACCAGCGCATAATGCATAAATGTAAAATTATATGTGGCAATATAGAAATTTATTATTAATAATATGTTATACATATAACTATCTTTTTTAATTTTTTTTAGTAAAACAATTTTAGAATGGGTCTTTTGTGAGAAGAGTGGCAATTTTACAAAATATTTCAACGTAATATATGAACGGTTGAAATATTTCTCTTAGTTTTCAGCGTTTTCCAATTGTGATATGATAAAATTTATTTGCATTTTTTTTGTTTATAGATAGTTTTATTTGATTTATTTTCAGAAAAACTTTAATTATTTTAATTTCAGATCACGCAATATTTGAAGATAAATGTGATGGATATATGAAAAATGCAGTGCTGAATGCCATTTATAACTTGCAAATAATAAGTGAGCATACACCTACATGGGAATGTTTGAATTGAAAGGAAATAGATTTGGAAACAATATTTGTAAGTATTATGTATTTCTGAACAAATATATTTTATTTGAAAATCAAGAAATTTAATTTGGAACGCATATATTAATGTATTAGAACAAAATATATTTGCGAACTGACGTTCACATATAAAATACGTGTTTTCACACAAACAAAGTTATTGTTAAAAAGTTTTCCAAATATAATTTAATTAAAAAGATTTTTTCCTTTTGTAATTTTAGTTTAAATTTTTCCTTGATTTCGTGTTCATAATTGCTTCATAAGTACTTCATAATTAAATCTGCTGTTAGATTAGGCCCATTTGGTCCAATTTTTGTATCGTTTCCTTTTTTAAACGGTAATATATGTATGTATACATACTCGTATTGCCTTATAATTTTGTCCAAGGGATATTTTTGTTTTACTAAAATCAAAATAATAAGCGTTTTTGCTCAAAAATAATTGTAAATAAGCTGCTTTCTTTTCACGAAGTATTGAATAAAAATAAATATAAAATATTGTCTTCCATATTCATTTTATATGATGTTGACCAAATGGACTCTAAATCTAGGATTCGTACAGATTTGCTAATCTAACACCAGGGTTAAGAATGTCATAAGCAGCATTAGCTTTTGTTTTACAGAAGTAATTTTTAATAAGTTTTTGTAGTTTTGTTTGCTAACAAAACTTAAGATTAAGAAGGCACGATTGATTTTTTTGAGAAAATTATTTTTGATAACTCAATTTATATGAAAAATTTCACTTTCAAAACAACCAGTATCTATTATTAATATCTTACATAAATATTTTTTTAAACTTTTAGTACAGCAAATTTTGTATGGGTCTATTATGAAAATTTGTGTCGTAGAAGAGTGACTAAATATTTCAGTGTAAGTAAGTATATTCCAAAGATTTTAATATGTCTCTTATCTTTCAACATTTTGTGACAGTCATTTGATAAAATTTATTTTAATACTTTATCGTATATAAATCATTCTGTTTGATTTCTATTCAAATTATTTTTATTTTAGTTCGCGCAATTGAACTTTATTTAAATATATATGAAAAATGCAGTGGGGAATTAAAAATTTACAAATTGCAGGAAATGAGTGAGCATCCAAACTATATGATATAATAATATAATATTTGTTTTATATAATTTCTATTTAAATTCCAGCCAAATTCTAGGTTAAAAACCATTAAGGTCGGTTCCGATAAAAATTGTTCATGGACAACAAATAGAGAAACGAATCCCGCTATAGAATCGATACATAACAATACAATATTCGAATAAAAGTCAAACTTCATAGTGTGTTGGCCGATTTGTCTTTATACAATTACATATTGTTTTAAATTATAAAATGTTCAAGGTTATCCGTAATATGTATTAATTTTTTTTGTATTTTCCAATATAAAATATAACAAATAAAATATTTATTTAGAAAGATAAAGTGTTGTGTTATTGAATTTTCTATGAATAGTAAATGATTTCAAAGAAAATGATTCATTTAAAAGAGTAACATTATAATCAATATAATGTAACGAATTTTCCATACATATTTAAAAAACTGTATTTAAATTCATGTATGCCTTAAATTAATTACCAGTATATTCTTATATCAAGGACAAACATTTTAAATTTTATTACGATAATGTTTTAAATTATATGATATTTTACTAAAAATAAGAACGCGCCATACTTAAATTTTCGCAAAAATGTGCTTATTTTAAGACCAAACTTAATTAGTTTTATTACCCAAAATTCTTAATTCTATGAAATGCATCCTCAAAACAAATACTATTCACGTCTTTAAATTAACTATAAAACCTTCTTATTTTTATAGCGATTGTCTTTGGCTCGAAATCATTGCCGAAATCTTAAACTTTACGAAAAATTCATAGATTTTCAGTACGCTTTTTTTTAGTGTAGGATTCTCATTTAAAATGAGTTATGTCCGTTTTAAGTTTTTCAAGGTAAACTAAATTATTCAATCCAAAAATAACGCTCTTTTCTATATGGAGCTAATATTTAGAGAGTTATAATAAAATGTGGCAATCCTAAAATGTAAAAATGTTTGATCCCTGAGTAATAACCATTTCGCTTTAAGGCTTTTTGATATTAAGCAGAAAAACTAAATCAGTCGGCCCAAAAATAGGAGATCCAAAATAACGTTCTTTTTCACATATCGAAGCCTCCATTCTAAACAATTCTAAGTACAACCAGTAAGGAAAGGCTGAATGTCGGGCGGGGCCGACTATATAATACCCTACACCTCCCTACCAATGCGATAAGGGTCATTGCCATAATAACATATTATCTTATTCTGAACCGACAATCGCTAAATTAAGCAAGATTCGTTCCTAAATTAAGAAACATCTTTCTGGAAAATTTTAATGATCGGAAGTAAACTACAACTTCTATAGCGGTTTGATACCAAATCAGGAGGAACATATATATGGAGGTTATATATAAATCTGAACCGATTTTCCCTGAATACTCATTCATGTAAAAAGACCTCCTTCTTTCGAATTTCGTACTGATCGGATATAAAATACAGTCTCTACAGGGCTTACAGGTCAAATATGGGGTAACATATATATGTGTGTTATATATAAATCTAATCCGAGTTTCTCCGAATTTGGCAGTATTCCTTCATGTAGACAGAAACCTCTTTTTGCCGACTTTCACACTGATCGGATATAAAATAACATATTTACATCGCTCATATGTCAAATCGGGGGTAACGTATATATGGGGCTATATCTAAATCTGAAACGATTTCTAGCAAATTTAAAAGTGTTCATTCATATAATAGGAAACCTCTTTTTGGCGAATTTCATACTGATCGGATTTCATACTGAAAATACAGTTTTTACAGCGCTTACATGTCAAATCGGGGGTAACATATCGATACCACCATTCTAAAACATGCTAAGTCGACTTAGCATGTTTTAAAGTAGATTGCATTTTTAACTTTTAAATATTCCAGATTATAATCGGTCAAAATTTGGTGTTTATCCGTCAACCAAATCAAAAGTTATTCACAAAACAGTACAGGTAACTCAATTTCCATTACAAAGGAATTCCACACAAATTTAAAAAAATCATCAAACTTTGATCGCCTCTCCTGAAAAACTACCTTGTTTCACTTAGCATATTTTAGAATGGAGGAATCGATATATATGGGGGCTATATCTAAATCCGAACCGATTTTCTCCGAATTTGGCAGTATTCCTTCATGTAATAAGAAACCTCTTTCTGCCGAATTTCGCACCGATCGGATATAAAATACAGTTTCTACAGCGCTTACATGTCAAATCGGGGGGGTTACATATATGTATATGGGGGCTATATCTAAATCTGAACCGATTTTCTCCGAATTTAGCAGTATTCCTTCATGTAATAAGAAACCTCTTTTTGCCGAATTTCGCACTGATCGGATATAAAATAACATTTTTACAGCGCCTACATGTCAAATCGGGGCTAACATATGTATATATGGGGGCTATATCTAAATCTGAACCGAATTTAACCAAAATCAATAGGGATCGTCCTTGGGCCAAAAAAAATATGTGTAAAGTTTCGTCGAGATCGGACCATAATTGCGACTTGTACTTTGATTACAAGAATACGTGCTCAGACAGACAGACGGACATAGCTAAATCAACTCAAAAAGTGATTTTAAGTCGATCGGTATATTAAACGATGGGTCTATTTCTTCTCCTTTTGGGTGTTACAAGCAAATGCACAAAATTATAATATCCTGTACCACAGTGTGGTGTAGGGTATAAAAAGGTAGTTTTTCAGGAGAGCCTAACAATGTTTGATAATTTTATTATACCCTACACCACACTGTGGTACAGGGTATTATAACTTTGTGAATTTGTTTGTAACACCCAAAAGGAGAAGAAATAGATCCATCGCTTATTATACCGATCGACTTAGAATCACTTTCTGATTTGATTTAGCTATGTCCGTCTGTCCGTCTGTCTGTCCGCCTGTCTGTCTGTGCATGTATTCTTGTAATCAAAGTACAGGTCGCAATTATGGTCCAATGTCGACGAAACTTTACGCATATCTTTTTTTGGCCCAAGGACGATCCATATTGATTTTGGTTAAAATCGGTTCAGATTTAGATATAGCCCCCATATGTATGTTAGCCCCGATGTGACATGTAAGCGCTGTAAAAACTTTATTTTATATTCGATCAGTATGAAATTCGGCAGAAAGAGGTTTCTTATTACATGAAGGAATACTGCTAAATTCGGAGAAAATCGGTTCAGATTTAGATATAGCCCAATATATATGTAACCCCCCGATTTGACATGTAAGCGCTGTAGAAACTGTATTTTATATCCGATCAGTATAAAATGTCGCAGAAAGAGGTTTCCTATTATATGAATGAACACTTTTAAATTTGGAAGAAATCGGTTCAGATTTAGATATAGCCCCCATATATATGTTACCCCCGATTTGACATGTAAGCCCTGTAAAAATGTTATTTTATATCCGATCAGTGCGAAATTCGGCAAAAAGAGGTTTCTTGCTACATGAATTAATACTGCCAACATCGGAGAAAATCGGTTCAGATTTAGATATGGCCCCATATATATGTTTCCTCCGATTTGACATGTAAGCGCTGTAGAAACTGTATCTTTTATCCGATCAGTGCGAAATTCGGCAGCAAGAGGTTTCTTATTACTCGAAGGAATACTGCCAAATTCGGAGAGAATCGGTTCAGATTTAGATATAGCCCCCATATATATGTTACCCCCTATTTGACATGTAAGCGCAGTAGTGACTGTATTTTATATCCGATGAGTACGAAATTGGACAGAAAGAGGTCTGTTTACATGAATGAGTATTCAGGGAAAATCGGTTCAGATTTATATATAACCTACATATATATGTTCCTCCTGATTTGGTATCAAAGCGCTATAGAAGTTGTACTTTACTACAGATCATTAAAATTGTCCAGAAAGATGTTTCTCAATTTAGGAACGAATATTGCTAAATTGAGCGATTAACGGTTCAGAATTAGATAATATGTTCCTAACCATTTACCAATTATTCCAAATTATTATCGCATTGATCCATATCGCATTGTTAGGGAGAAGTAGGGTATTATATAGTCGGCCCCGCCCGACTTTCTGCCTTTCTTTACTGGTTAAATTTGTGTCGAATTCCTTTATAATACAAACTGAATGACCTGTACTGTTTTATGAATAGCTCTTAATTGATTTGACAGATAAACACCTAATTTTGACTGAATACTATTTGGATTATTTAGAAATTAAAAATGCAATCTCCCTAAAAACATGACAAGTCGGCTAAGCATGTTTTAGAATGAATGATGTATCGATATGCCTATTATTTGGTGAACTTTTCGGTAAATGGGAGTATTGTGAATATTTAAATTTTGCAAGCAAAACTCAAATGTTTTTTCTTCATCGGGCTTAACTGAATTGAAAATGTTCCAGATGATAGCTTAGTTATTATCTTCATATTCATAAATATGGCAAATATGTATATTTCTTAATAGCAACTTTCTCAACATGACGAAAGTATCTAGGAAAACTATGAAATATTTGAATGTAACATATGGTCATTGGTTGTGAATACATGGTGTTTTTTATCCACATGAAATTGTGACCAATATAGTCCATAAATCGAAGCATATGAAGAGTAATGTTGGAATATTAAATGAGAAAAACTTACTTTTCTGTGATATTCGAGGAAGAAGTGTCGAAAACATTTTCAATATATTGGAAGAAATGTCATTACAATTTTATTGATATCGATTAATCTTAGCTGGAGATGAAACAAAAACTATGACTATATGTCTAAGTATATGAAAAAATAAAGGACATATTGTTCCACATATGCACACGCATTTGTCTTTCTACAATGAATTCAAAGTTCAAACATACGGTACATATCCTTATGAATAACTTTTGAAGGAAAGGAATATCTTTGCCGCTAACATAGCACTAGTTTGTATGCACAAACATTTATAGCGCGTATTGCCAATATCGATGGCAATATGACTGACAAACAGTTGGTAACAGTTGTTGGTAATATTTTATTCAAAATTGCCTGCGACTTTTTGGCATACGTAGTATTCTGCGATACCGTGGAGTTTTGGCGTACTTACTCGTTATTGTACAATGTTAGAGCGAAAGTCTACACTGTAAAAAGTGCATTTAAAATTACTATGAAAAAGTGTGTATTTTTTAGTGTAAATTTAAACATTTTGTTGATGTATACGCGTTGTTTGTTTAAAAACGTGATTTAGACAATAATGGTATATTATCGAATTTATTTACATGTACAAATACTCTATTTTTGTAATTCTAAACGTTTATTGTGTCACATCAAACACAATTTGTTCATTTCTACATAATTTGCTTAATATTACGCGAGCATTGTCGAATATTAAAGAAATCTTGTTTAAAATTGTGACAATTGTTCTTAATCTTACACGCAAAATGCAGTAATGCAAACGACGCCAAGACACACTTATTCTCTGTAAACAAAGCGTGCAGTGAAGTCAAAAAAACACTAAATATAACAAATAGTAAACAACAAGCAGTAAAGAAATTATAATAAATATTTTAAAATTTAATTAATGATGTATAAGTGTAATATTTGTGGGAACATATTAAAATCACTACTTTGCTATCAAAGACATATATGCAAACTTAGATTCAAACAAGATGTTAGTTTTATGTGTCTACAGTAGGCCGGGTCGATTTGTGGGGAGGCAAAAAAAGTCGCCATTGCTCAGTGAAAATCGTATTCTAGGGATCAAAATAAGAAACTTTGCCGAAGGAACCATACCTCTAAAACGAATTCTGATGTCCCGGAATTTGGGTCGAACTTTTGGGTTGGGGCAAATTTTGAAAAATCCCACTTTGACCCATTTACAGTGCTCCAATCGAGTCCAAATGTATGACTGACCCCCACTAACTTTGGAGGCCCGATCCACCCATGCCAGTGGCACACCTCCTGGAACCCCATGGGGGTTCCATACATTTGGACTCGATTGGAGCACTCTAAATTGGTCAAAGTGGGATTTTTTCCGGGACATCAGAATTCGTTTTAGAGGTATGGTTCCTTCGGCAAAGTTTCTTATTTTGATCCCTAGAATACGATTTTCACTGAGCAATGGGCGATTTTTAAATCGACCCGCCCTAGTCTACAACCAACGTGTTTAAAAATGTATTTCAATTATTATTTATATAAAATCATCAATAGTATCAGTAATTACTGAAGATAACACTAGGTCACAAATAACAACATTTTCTCTGTTATTTGTTTCTAGCATACTTTTTCTCATTGATTTTGACCTACTAAACACGAAAATGAGTTTTAAAAATTTTTCTGTCGATTGGTTTTCGAGATACAAATTTTTGAACTTTTTTTTTTAAATTTTTGGAGGTACACTTACAATTTTGAGCATATCTTTTCGGGTGAATTTATCTTTCAGAAAATTTTCAAATCGGGTGAGTAGTTTTGATGTTGGCGGCTTAAAAAGGTTAAAAAACTGCGTTTTTTAGTAAAAATGTGGCAGAAAAATTCATATAAAAATTCATATAAAATATAAAACGCGATGCTAACAGCGATTTTGGTTTTTTTACGTATAGCTGGCATTTTTCCAAAGAAAATAAGCACTTACCTAACAAAATCTGACAACAAATGGCGGATTTATAATTTTTTTGGTAAAAGACCGAAATTCCGCTATTTCACGATATTTTGATTTTCATTATTTGCACAGCTTACCTACCCAACGCAAACGAATAAATACATTTGAACTTAATTTAAAATAAACAAATTAGTCTTAGTATATTATTTTTTAATTTATTTAGAGCACTACATACTCAATGTATGGCACAATTAGAAATGGATGTGCCAGGTTTGCTAAACTAACGAAATTAACCAAATCAACGCCCAAAAAAATGAGTAGAAACAAAGATATAACTGTACATTTTATGCCATGTGGAAAAACAGCTGACTTCTTCTTTGTTTTTTGTATTCGCTGCAATTGGTCTCACGTATTAGGGTCCAAATGTAGTCACCCATCATAGCCGTGTCATAGATGCCCTGATAGCGTCGTTCCATAGCCTTCAATCCCTGATGAAAGCGCTCGCCGTGTTCGTCGCTCACGTCTCCTAAATTCTCAGGGAAAAAATCCAAATGAGAATGCAGAAAGTGTATTTTAAGTGACATGTGCACTCCTACCCAAAAATGAAAAAAAAACGAGAATTAAAACGCTATTTAAATTAACATTTGTTTCAAAAAAACCTACCCATTGCTTCATAGTTCTTTACCAGATCCTCAACTATGTCCTTATAATTATCGCTTTTGTTGTTTCCTAAAAAGTTTTCCACAACAAGCCTGAAGGAATTCCATGCTGCGGCTTCGATGGGTGATAACAGCTTCGAGAATGTTTCATCTTTCAACATTTTTTTATCTCGGGTCCTGCGAAGACTCCTTCTTTAATTTTTGCCAGCGAAAGGTAAGGGAAAATTGACCGTAAATAGGCAAAAGCTTCACCTTCTTTGTCCAATTTTTTGGCAAAATTTTTTATCAAACCCAATTTTATGTGCAGCGGCGGAAGTATTATATTTTCACGGTTCTCTATTAGTGGTTTGCGCTGAACATTCGCTTCTCCAACTACAGGTTTCGTTCGTTCCGGCCATTTTTTTTTGAATATAATGCTGATCATCAGCGCGGCTATTCCAAAGGCACAGAAAACAGCAATGTCGCGTATAGCCTCCTTGGAGTCCACACAGAATGGCCACAACTTTGAGGTCGGCGCATATTTTCCAATTATATTTGCTATACTCTATGCATTTCAGCAAAATGTTCATAGTTTCATAGTTCTCCTTTGAATGAACCGCATGAGCAATAGGAAGAGATGGCTTTTCATTCCCATTATGTAAGAGAACTGCCTTCAAGCTCTAGCATAGCGGCTTTTTCCACATCATTGGTGTATCGAATTTCATATGGCGCCTAAAATTAAAATAAATTACTATATTTGCTTTGCTTAATGTGTTTAAATAAAAATTCTTACCTTCCGCCAGCTGCCCAGTTGGTTAGGATTATATAGCAAAGATCACATAGCGACTTAGGTGTCCATGGTTCTGTGATATTTGGTGAAATACCAAAATAATTCAAATAGTGCAATTGCACTGCTGGAGTAAACGTGTGTGCGTGATTATTCTTTATAAACTCGCCACAAACATTGCAGAAATTGTCTGGATTGTTCAAACACTCGAACACACGTAGTCTTTTACTCATTGTCTTACTTGTTGGGTAGGTATTATATGCACTTAAATTCAATTTGTTTCACTTTTTACTCGTACTACTCGCGTTCGTAGACACTTGTTGAATGACAAAAAACGATAAATGAACACCTATAAATACTAAGTATGTTACAATATTTTACTGACAGGTACTTATGAATGGGCGCATCTTTTAAGGGTGGCTATATACCTGATTCAGCAAGTGTGCGTTTCAAATTGTGGAAAAGTTTCCAAATAATGACCACTCACAAATGTGGGGGGAATTTCTGTAAAAAAGTCCGATACAGGTAGCCATCGGGAAAACACACATCAATAAAAAAGTGTAATTCCCTTTTTTCCCTTTAATTGACTGTGAACGGAGTAGCAGTCATAAAGGAACACGAAGAGCGTCCACGCACATTCAGAAGCGTATATTACTCTGCAACCACAATCATAAAAATTAAATAACTATTTGTGTATTACTTATTTTTTTTAATTCTGAGAATCATAAAAATTACGTAAACGTTTTTTCCAAACAATTTTGTACATGTAAAGTGGGTTTGCCAAAATTCGTATCGTAAAATGCACCTGTGTTCTGCATTTTCATTATACCATTTTCGACGAAACGTCCCTACGGTATTGTAAATAGGTTTTTTTACAATTATGAAATATTTGTGTTATTAATATTAATTTAAAAATTTTATCAAAACTGCAAAGTGCTGTGACATTTGAAAAAAATTTCCAAAAAAAAAATTGCTGATTTCACTAAATTTTTGAAATTTCACGTCCCTTGCCAGAACAGAAGACATTAACCCAGGGTGGTGAAATTTTGAACAGAAGTAACTTATGTATAGGAGCAACTGTTCCGTTCTATTCCAAAAGGATTATAAAAAACTTGCTTTTTCGATCCCTCCTAGTAGGTTAGCTGTGCAAATAATGAAAATCAAAATATCGTGAAATAGCGGAATTTCGGTCTTTTACCAAAAAATTATAAGTCCGCCATTTGTTGTCAGATTTTGTTAAGTAAGCATCGCTGTTAGCATCGCGTTATATTTTATATGAATTTTTCTGCCACATTTTTACTAAAAAAACGCAGTTTTTTAACCTTTTTAAGCCGCCAACATCAAAACTACTCACCCGATTTGAAAACTTTCTGAGAATGAGTTGTAGACGGCTCAATTTGCTTTAATTTGAGTAGTAGTAGGATCAAATACGTCAAAGAAGACGAAAGATATGCTCAAAATTGTAAGTGTACCTCCAAAAATTTAAAAAAAAAGTTCAAAAATTTGTATCTCGAAAACCAATCGACAGAAAAATTTTTAAAACTCATTTTCGTGTTCAGTAGGTCAAAATCAATGAGAAAAACTATGCTAGAACCAAATAACAAAACGACTGTTGGCTAGTGTAATTAATTAATTAAATAAAGATGTAAAATTATATTAATATATTTTTGATTTGTAGCTATATTATTAGGCCTTCATAGATCCACATAAGTCTTGAGTGTGATGGTTCACAGATTTGTTGTGATATGGTTCTCCAATATTGGAGAATGACGAATGGACAGAAAGAAACATACAATCCCAACCTTTATGCATTGGGACCGTGGAAACTAGTTACAATGCCAAGCGGAGCTCTGTTAACATACATATACTGCCGAATCGGCCAAGCAGTTGTTTAAACATTTCCAAGTTCCATGACAAAACGTTCCTTCAGATATCCTAAGTCTGCTCTCATACCATTAATAAAACGCTTTTGCTAATTTACTCATTGATAAATTGAGGATTTCATCCTTTTATATACTAATGGGTTTTTAAGATCAGTAACGCAACAAGCAATTACAAAGTATCCTGATTATTTGTTGCATTTTCGGAGAAGGATAGTGAGAGGAATGTAACATACAGCACGACTGAACTCTCATGGCATTTCCACGTAAGTATGTATATTCTAAAATATAAACTAGGATGGCCTTAGAAAAGTTTGGAAAGTAAATAGTTACAACTCCCATCTCAAATCTTGTTTCAAAGGCCATAAAAAGGATCTGTGAAAAAAATCAATTTAATTTCTTGGCAACCCGTACTAGCGATGAAGTTAGCGAAATTTAAAAAAAAATCCTCCAAATTCAATATCTTATACAGTATAACCTCTCTAATCCGGACACTCGATACTCCGGACTATCCAGTAATCCGGACAGATCAATGATTCGGACAATTTCGAAAATTTACCTCTGTAGTCCGTTGTGTTTGTTTTTAAGTTTTTTATCGTTATTATACCTTTAGCCTAAAAATATAAACATGTAGTGGTTCTGGGAAATGATATTTTTTTTTCAAAGTAACCGGTGGTTGCTAAAGTTCAAAATTTGTAATAAAATTTTGAAAACCGTCGAGTAAGTGGGACTTGATGAGTACCACAAATTTACAATGCAGATGACTCTGCTCTATTTTTGAGGGCTCTTCCAACAACATCATGTTTTAATTCAGTTCCAGGCAGAAAAATGTCAGCAGATAGATTTTCCTTCATGGTAACGAGTCTGGATCTCATACGTTGCACCTCCTTTTATAGGTAAGCATGAAAATCCATGAGCGTTTAAACAATTTTAACTTCCTTTTGTATATAAGTCTACCAAAAAAGGCTGCATATCGACTTCCGTTTTTGAAGATTGAAGAAATTTCTGATAAACGATAAGAAGCAGCTGATAGCACTTCAGTTATTGGGTAAGGCTCCATCACAAGAAAATGAAATCAATACGCATGATTCCACAGAAAGAAAATGGGACCATAAAAATCTTACATTACTTGTTCACCACTGATGAAGTTATAGTTCCGTCAGTTATGTCAAACGAAAATATTGAAGAGAGCATAGACTCCAATTGTAGTCTAGAGGAATTCACTATTTTTTATAGACAAATAAGAAAGCAGCCGAATACTTTGCAAGTGATTTTTTATAGGCTGAGATAGACAGTAATATTTCTAAAAGAATTTAAAAATAGATCTAAAAACTGCACAAAGATAAGTGTAAAAGTTTCAATTGTAAATTATTATTGATCTTTTTCTTTTTAAGAAACTCGTTTCTTAATAAAATAAGAAAAATATGACCCACTTTCGAGTTTTGTACTGTAGTCCGGACAATTCAGTAATCCGGACAAAGGTCGAAACCATATCTGTCCGGATTAGAGACTGTATCTCGTCCTAGAAATGCAGTACATTTATTGTTTGTTTTGATTTATGTATTATTTCGCCCAATAACTTTATTGTACAATGTTTATATTAAATCAGTGCGTTCATTTCTGAACTATTATCAGTTTTAGGAAAAACAAACAAAACAAAAAAGTATTAAAAAAATATTTTTATTTAATTTCAGAGCGTGATATTAAGCGGAAAAAGGAGATAACATACATTTCCGTTGAAAAAGTTTTTGTGGCTCATTTTGTTGAAAAAAGTACAATTATTTATATTAATTAACAGATGTAATGAATTATTTTTACGCTTTTAATACAATGTTTTACTGTCAGCTCTCACAGTCCATGGAGTTTTTGGTTCGATTTTTTATAAACATTATCCAAACACGACAAAAATGTAAACAGTTCACCAGAGCTAATAATTTCATTTCACTAATAATAAAATCTTAGCATTACACCTTATACTGAATATTATAATTATTTGTATTGTGGTACTGTACGAGTGTATTGTGTATTTAATACACAAATTTGAATTATTATTTGTTTTATTACATATTTAATTATTTCTTTTTTATTATACATATCATTATGAATTTCATAATAGAATATTCTTTTTCTAATACTATAACATTCTTCTTCATTTTAAGGCAGTAACTGGAATAGCTGCGAACATTTATGTATGTATATACATATAGTTCAGATTTAGAAATAAAATCAATTTTGCTTGCTTTATAATTTATTAAGAAAAGCAAGCAAAATCGATTTATACTTTTAAGTTTTAAAATATGTATTTTACAATTTTGTTTTCGGAATAAAATTATCCTTAGAATTTTCAAAAATGCACCCAATGTGCAAATTTTAAATTAGACATTAAAAAGTTACAATTAATTTAAATTTACTCATTTAATGATTTAGCATTAAGGTTTAAATGTTACATATTATGTGCCGGAATAATCAGCAACAAAATGTTTAATATTACACTAAAATTTTGATGTTTTGTTTAAATTTACACATTATAAAACATTTATTTATATGTTTAATTTTACACATCTGACGTTCAAACTATTTGTTTAAATTTAGACATAAAAGATCTAATTTTATTGTGTGTCTAAAAATGCGACTATAATGGTAGATAGCGAAATTACTCTACAATTTTTTAGTGTGTATATTGAAAAAAGAAATTCTTAACTTGGTTCAATTTAAAATAAACGTGTTACCTAATGTAACACCGCTAGTAACGATAATACTACAAAGAAAATGACGACGGCAACTAATGCACGAGGATCGAAATCATGGCTTGACAACAAGCCTAGTGATGTCGCGGCAGTAGTACCTGGTACCTATGGCAAGGATACTTCCTTTTTAAAAAAGAAGTACAAAAGAAGAAAAAGTGACATTTAGAGGTCGTCTTTAATAAATAGATGAGTCATAACTCGTCCGTAATTAGTATATGATATTCAGAAGTTTTCTACAATAAATAGACGACTTTCAGAAGTCGTTTAGAATTCATAGATGGCTTTCAGAAGTCGCCTATAAAGAACTGATGACGTTCAACAGTCGTCTGTAATAAATAGGCGAATTACAGAAGTCATCTATAATAAATAGATGAATTACAGAAGTCATCTATAATAAATAGATGACTCTCAGGAGTCGTCCATAATAAATAATTTTCTTTTAGAAGTCGTATATAAAAAAATAGATGGCATTCAAAAGTCGTGTGTAATGAATAGATGTCTTTCAGAAATAGTCTATAATAAATAGATAAATTTCAGAAGTCGTCTATAATGAATATATCACATTCAGAAGTCGTCTATAATAAATAGATTAATTTCAGAAGTCGTCTATAATAAATAGATGAATTTCAGAAGTCGTCTATAATAAATGATGAATTTCAGAAGTCGTCTATAATGAATAGATCACATTTAGAAGTCGTCTATAGTAAACTGACGACAATCAGAATTCGTATATAATAAATATACAAATTACAGAAGTCATTTCTAATAAATACGGACTTTCAGAAGACGTCTATAATAAACAGATTACTTTAAGAAGAAGCCTATAAAAAATAGATGACTTTCAAAAGTCATACATATATAAGTATAATATATAGTTATCTTTCAGAAATCGTCTATATCATGTAAAAGACTTTCAGATCCCGTCTGTAATAAATAATACATGGATTTCAGGAGTCGCCTATGTTGAAGCGACAACAGCTGATCTTCAACAGCAGCGCCACTATCACAACTTTCAACAGCGATGCAGCTGAAATGCTGTTAACGCCGTCATTGTTATGGTAACGCCGTCGATTTTTTTTTTGAGTTAGTTGTCAACAGCGTTGCCGTTTTGGTCATTTCCGACCAAATTTGGTCGGATGGATTTGAAATTTTTATATTTGGTCGGATGGTCGGACCAATTCTATTTTGGTCGGTTTTATCCTACAATATTTAATTTGTATTGTAATACAGAATAATTTGAAGTTTAATATCAAATTAAATTGCTGAAAGTTAAAGCCATTCACCGATTGGAATACTCTCAAATGTCGATTGTGAATCCCAAATTTTTTGATCGCGGGAGCAGTATCGATTGAAATTGTAGACGAATATATTGTAATAAAACTTAGTTTAAAAATATTTATTTCAGGTTCGACAAATGTTGTTTGAAGTTGTCTAAAATATCGGCCCTGGGGAAAGAATTGTTGCTTTCACTGTTCTGGATTTAAACCGAAATTTTGGTTGATAAATCTCACTATAATTGCGGAATTTAATTTATTTGCCGTAAGCTTATAGTAAATATTAGATTAATAAGGAACAAAAGCAATTGACAAGTGTTGATGTGTAAAGTATGACCCATCCGAAGTCGGGAATATGTTCGTATTTTACTTTTGTCAATATTAGTGGGATATATCAGAGCAATGTTCTTGGGGTTTATATAATTGTAGTGTTGGTGTTGAGAGCATTTATTGTTGTCAAAATAATGTTGCGTAAGCACAATTGAGATTTCTTTTTTTAAATTGATTGAAAATTTAAGTGCAGAAATCCGTTTAATTTATACATTATTTATTTTTTTTCCAATTTATAAATTGAAATTTGCCACATTTGGACGAAAGGTGACGAAAAATACTTTATTGAAACTTAGGGGTTTGGCGAAGATGATAATTAGGCTTAAAATACAAAAATATCAAAAAACAATGATTTTACTGAATGAGGATATATTAAGATTTAGCCATATTCCCATCATTTAAACGAGAAATTCCAAATATTTTTCCTATTATAACAGTGAATGCGATCCATGATGTTGGGTATATACATTTCAGGCGGACCACATTTTAACTTGTTTTAAAATACTTTTCAGTATTTTTATATCTTGTGTTTAGATATTTTTTATTTTCTATTATAACGAGCAAACTTTTATGTCATTTAATCTGAAAATGTTGTCACCAAACTTTACAACTACTTTAATTTTATAAATTTGGTCGGCTACAACGAATTTTGGTCGGTTTTAGAGGAAAATTTGGTCGGAAAATTTTTTTTGCAGTGGCAACACTGGTTGTCAACTCACCCGCACCGCATTCGGCATACTGCCACAATAAAATTACAAAACTACTTAAATAAAAAATAACATTGTGTTTTACTACTCTTTTGTTAACTCCCGCCACTCTGGTGCGGAGTTAAACAGCCTATATTAATTCAATTACTTTCAGAAGTCGTCTACGTATAATAAATAGACAACTTTCTGCAGTCGTCTTTAATAAATATATGACTTTCAGAAGTCGTCTATAATATACATAAGACTTTCGGAAGCTTTCTATAATAAATAGATGACGTCTACAATAAGTAGGCGACTTTCAAAAATTTTCTATAATAAATATACGACTTTCATAAATAGTGTATAATAAACACATGACTTTCGGTAAATAGATGACTTCCAGAAGCCGTCTATAATATATAGATGACTGTCGAATATTGTCAACAATATGTATAGGACTTTCAGAAGTCTTCTACAATATTCTTATATATATGTAATGTTGTCTCAATTGGTTATGGTGAGAAAGTGCTGCAGGACTGAGACATCTGCAAGGTAGATATCAAGCAGTAAAAAATATAGATGAGAAAGGCGAAAATGTTATGACTAAAGTAGTTACAAGTATTAATATTTTCTCTGATAGTCAGGCTATTTTAAAGTCCCTGGAATCTATATTCCTGAATAGAATAGAACAAGATCGAGATTAGTACGATGATAAATGTTCTAGCTTACAAGCACTCTAGTAGATAATGACGAATGCTGGGCAGGCAGGGAAATCATCGAAACGATGGAAAATTTTCTGTGGCAATGCCCGGTTTTCACACATGCAAGATCCCGATATTTCGGATCCGACACATCTTACCTCATATCCATTCATATGGAAGATACTGAGAAAATTCGTGTCAAGTACCGATTTTCTGTAACTCGTGAGGTTTAAAAAGATAATAAATAAGCAGCGCACAACAGGCAGATCCACTGACTTGAGTATACGTCCATGGATGTGAGACGTTTAAACGTCTCCTCTGTTCAACCTAACCCAACCCATATAAAAAACTGTCCTCGACTATCGCAGACCACTTAACGAATTGGCTGAACAATATAATATTTACCTGATTTGAGTCCCGGATAAGGGACATACAAGGCAAATGAACAAGCAAGACTAGGAACTATGTTGCACGCTCCAGGGAAACTGGAATATATGTGACCTGCAAGTTATTCTTGAGAGACAAACGTCAGGTAGTCACTGGTTCGGAAATGCATACAGATCGATTTGGAACTGCGTAAACTCCAAACGTTTCACTTATAGAAATTTCCCTTTCATATATCTCGTGAGATTTACAGAACCGATGCTTTTGATGTATAAATAAAAGAATAAAAAAGTAAATTATAATGTTTAAAATGTTCACAATGTATGTACTTTAAAAGAAAATGAACACATGACATCAGTTTTACGTCTCATTAAGAATATTATCATTGGAAAAGTTGAAGAAGCGCCGTCGTAAAAGCTTAAAGCGAAAGATGCAATTTAACCACAAATTTGACAAGGCGAGAAAAACATTTGTCTATTTTGATGTCAATGCTTTAATCGTATTTCCCTCCTCCATTCATACACACACACACACGAGGTCATGTTGACAGGAGGCCATGACATGGAACACTCAACTTGGAATGCTATTGCACAGTGGGGGAATTAAAAAAATGGACATAAATGTGCCGTTTATTGGGCAGCTCCTAAAGCAACAG
The DNA here is from genome assembly GCA_963930755.1 of Eudasyphora cyanicolor. Taxonomy (NCBI): domain Eukaryota; kingdom Metazoa; phylum Arthropoda; class Insecta; order Diptera; family Muscidae; genus Eudasyphora; species Eudasyphora cyanicolor. The sequence goes on from OZ005734.1 coordinate 237,289,016, forward strand.
TATGTCGCAGTGTATACACAATTTTTAAATTCGTACCTATAACTTTTGTGTTTTTCATTTCAAGTCAAAGGATTTTATATGAGTATTCTACTAGTCGAACTCTACAAAATATCATTTACACTAAACGCACTGTGTGTGCATAACCCGCTAAATCGAATGGTAGTAACAATTTCTCCCTGTTTGCTGATTAAAGGCTTTTGATATGTCATTATTTTTGGTGGGAGATTTTCCGGGGTAAGGGATGAGCAGGGGCGTCGACTGTTTTGTAAGAAATACTTCCTGAAAATCTCCATTATTTTGTTCTTTGACATGGAACATCTGATCCGAAGCCTTCAGAACCTGTGTTTACCCAGCAAACCTTGTGGATAAAACACTGGGTTGCCATTAAAGTGCATTGTGGGGACCCATAGTGATTTTTTATAAGGAATCTTCGTATCGAATACATCATCCAAAAAATACATAGATTTAGACGTCATTTTTTAGATATCATTATTTTTGGAAGGACATTTTAAGGGTTTATATCCCTCCGAAGCCTTATATACTAAAATTGTGTCTCAATTTACTAACCTCGTTGTTTACCCAGCAGACTGTGGATAAATACGATATATATAAACCAGTAAGGAAAGACAGAAAGTCGGACGGAACCGACTATATAATACCCTACACCTCCCTAACAATGCGAAAATGGGCATTGCGATAAGAATTTGGAAGTGTTCATTCGCGTAATAAAAAACTCTCTCTGCCGAAATTCGAACAGATTGGATGTAAAATACGGTTTCTACAGCGCTTACATGTCAAATCGGGTAAAACATATATATGGGGGATTACCGAATTTGGCAGCTGTTGAGTTCGAACCGAAACAAACAACTTTTCCTAGCTGCCTTTATATCAAAAAACACTTTGAATTTATTTTCACTTAGTTAAGTATTTATTTAATATTTCGTTAATTCGATGGCGTTTCGCTTAAAAACAATTTGTTCACTCCGTATTAACATTCGAACTGAACTCAGCTTTCGCCTTCGTTGCCCTTTACAACTTCTTTTCCAAAAGAAGACACTGCCGTTATTAAACTGCATACAATGTATATCAAAGGGCTACGCACATACATACACACATGTATGTACGTACATATGACCGAATTGGTAAACAAACAAGAGGGCAACGAAGGAATAGAAAATAAATAGATTTGTAAAATGAGAGTAATGACTACATAAACAAAGCATGAAGATTGAGGACATAAGAAATTTGAATGTAGTATTAGAAAATAATTGAAAGTAATAAATAAGACAGTGGCGGCGGTAACATTCCCCCCCTCGTAAGCGAATTAGGTCTTCATGAGCTTGCTGTCATCCTTCTTTATACCGACGTCTAACACTGCAACTTTAGCTACGGGCCTCTCGTACGTACTGGAACTCGTTCTGACTTTGACACTGCGGACTTGACCATCTTTAGCGGGGAACACGTTGGTGACAATACCTTTGGGCCAACTATTGCGAGGAAGTGTGTCGTCAACTATGACGACTATATCGCCAACTGATGGTGGTTGCACTTTCTCGAACCACTTACTTCGCCGAACCAAAGTTGGACCATACTCACGCACCCATCTTCGTCAGAAATGATTTGCAAATTTCTGCGTTTGGTGCCACCGTTGTCGCAAATCGTAGTCGAACTCAACTAGAGGTTTTTGCCCGGCTGCTGAACCAAGTAATAAATGGTTTGGTGTTAGGGCATCGTCGTCACCTGAGTCTAGGGCCACAAATGTCAATGGACGAGAGTTGATCATAAATTCAATTTCGTACAGGGCACATCTTAGGGTCTCGTCGTTAAAATTGAAAGCTGGACACATTGAGTAGAGGATAGACTTTACTGACCGGATTAAACGCTCCCATGCACCGCCCATATGCGGGGCTGCCGGAGGGTTGAATCGCCACTTGATTTCATCGTAATTGGAGAGAGCTTTTTTAAAGTAGATATTTTGTTTCTCTTCACGAAGAATTTTCTCCACTGATTTAAAATTAGTCCCGTTATCAGTGTATACCTCTTTCGGAGAGCCACGACGACTGATGAAATTTTGTATACACATTATACAAGAACTGGTGTCAAGACTATGAGCTACTTCGATGTGAATTGCGCGTACTGTCAGGCACGTAAACAGAACACCCCACCTTTTTTCCTTATGTCTTCCTACGGTAACGTATAAGGGTCCAAAAAAGTCGATACCGACGTAGGTAAATGGACGTTCAAAACTGGAAAGTCTCGCCAAGGGTAGAGTTGCCATTTGTGGTGGTCTGGGTACGGCTGCTGCATTCTTACATCGTTGACATTTGCTTCGTACATTTTTGTAGAGGACTCTCAATTTGGGGATATAAAATATGGACTTTATTCTGGATACTGTAGCTTCGTGTAGACAATGATGGAAATTTTCATGATAATATCGGACCACAAGGAAAGTAATGTAGTGACTGTGCGGTAAAATGATTGCATTATTGCAGCTTAATGTGTCGGCTCTGCCTGAGGCACGAATTACACCATGTTCGTCCAGATAAATATTTAGCTGTCTTAGCTTGCTGGTCTTTTCAATAGACTTATTATTCTTGAGGCACCAAATTTCTTCAGAAAATTCGCTTAATTGCGCGTTTTTAAACAAAATGTTTTTTGCTTTCTGAATACATTTATATTGTGCTTCGGATGGTACTTTATTGCTACGGACCACGGACTTTAGTTTTTCTATGTAAAACAGAAACAGCGACAGCGCTCTATAAAGTCGTCTCCAGCATGAAAAATACTCAATATTCAGAGTGAAGTTACATGATTTTGTAATATGTAAAAGATGATGACGTACCTCTTCTTTATTGGTGCCTCCTAAATCTGGACATTTCGGCCAATCACTTTTGTTGAATTTGAGAAACTCTGGACCTCTGAACCACATGTCGTCGTTGGATGTACAGACCTTCGTAGAGAAATCTGCTGGGTTGGATTTCGATGGGACCCAATTCCATTGAGTCACATTAGTCGATTCTAAAATCTCGCCAACTCTGTACATCACAAACGCCTTAAAGTTTTTCGGATCCATGGACAACCATTTCAAAACCGTTTTAGAGTCGGACCAGTAAAAACTTTCTGAGCAGTCTAGACGTGTCGCATTTTTGATTTTCGTGGCGAGGCGGGTTCCAATTAACGCCGCTTGGAGTTCCAATCTAGGGATTGACACAGGTTTCAGTGGGGTGACCTTGGACTTGGCTTCTACGATACTGACTTCGACCTCATCATTGTGACACTTCAACCTTTGACACGCGACATCATAACTTCCAGGCAATTCTTGCGTGCCGTTTTTCCACAGCAAACTTACTTCAAATTTTTGTTTTCTCCTTACACAATTATTTTGAAGAATTTCTATGGCCTTTTGATTCTCCGATGACAAAATATTCTTCTCTTGGGCCACTTCCAGGGCGAAATACTCCATTACTTCGTTATGTAAACTTTTATATCCGTCTTCACAATCACACGTGTGAATATTTAACGAAGCACTTCTTCTAAGGTCAGAGCCACTACCTTGAAGGGTCCACCCCAGACGAGTTTTTGTTGCAATCAGTTGATTGCGTCCACCTTCTCGAATTTTCATAGGGACGGCCATCCTCCAGTTGTTGACACCAATTAAAATCATCGGTTTGGCATTGTCGTAAGATTCAATGGGCAACCCTTTTAAGTATGGATTGACCTTGACGATGTCTTCGAAGTTTAGGGACTGTCTGGGTAGACCAAGATTATTTACCGTATGCACATCGTGGAGTGTAAAACGCGATTCACTTTGTGTACCGGAAACTTCCAAATTAATTTTTACCGATTCGTCTTCACATCTTGTCGTATTACCGGTCCAGCGCAACTCAAGGGGCTCCTTTTTACCTTTTAGGTCAAGCTTGTTGAAAAACTCCTGATCCATTAGGGTCACTGAAGATCCTTCATCCAGAAAGGCAAACGTTTTAATTGAACCACCGTTGAAGAAAACACGAATTGGTAAAATCCTGAAACACGGTCTTTCTTTGTCACCGTCCCTATGCGCATTTACACTTCCACGGTGATCTTGCGTTGATACATTACTCGTACTAGGGCTGGCTGTTGTGGCATATTTATGTAATAACGGGTGATGTTTTGCTGCACATCCACTAACTCCACACTGTTTATTCGAGAAACACTTTCGACGATGTAAATTCAGGCACTGGCGACACAATTTGTTTTCCTTTACCACATTCCACTTGGCGTCCAAATTCATGGATTGAAACTCACCACAGTTCTGGATTTTATGAGCCTCACTCTTGCACGAAAAACATATTGGTCTGCTTGGGCTACTTTCTCGATGTGTGTTCACTGATGCTCCTTTTTTACTGATTACAGGGGACACGACTTGGCTGGCAGCAGCTGCAATAGCATATATCCAATCACTGAACACTTTCACAATGGGAACCTTATCATTTTTAACATGCATGGCCCAGTTTAGCTTATGATTATTTGGCAATTTATCGACCAAAGTCTTCACAAGCATCGGATTATTTAAATGAGCCACCATATTACAGGCCTCCATTGTTGAACAAATATTTCTTATAGTTAGCGCGTATTCAATTATACTGTCCAGTCTGTCCTTCAATGGAGGAATACGGGTGGCCTTCTCAATCATGCTGTCCAGAATATGCTCTGGACGACCGAAACACATTTCCAGAGTCTGGATAATTTCACCCACCATTGAAGGAATTAAGAGTTTACTTTTTACTAACTCTTTTGCACGACCACGGAGACACGACTGCAAACGCATTAAATTTTCACCATCAGTGTAACCAGCAATCTCAGTACTATTCCTATAGTTGCTGATGAACAGTGGCCAATCCTCTGGATTTCCGTCGAAATTAGGCAAATCCTTTGGAATTACTTGCCTGGCTGCAATCTGCGACGCTGTTGGTTGGAACGACGAGAAGCTGTTCGAAAAAGAACAAGATGGCTGACTTACGTTGCCTTGCGAAAGAATTTTGTATTTCTTCTCTAAATACTGCCGTTGAAGTTCTTTTTCTTCTTCCAACATTTGTAGCTGCAACTGGGTCTGAGACAACATGGATTGGGCCACGTTCGATCCGTTGGGGTTCACAAAATGGCGAGTATCATACTGATTTTTATGCGCGTCGGTTGGGAGCGTCATCGTTGTTCTTGTTGGCGGAATTACGGTGGTTTGAGACATTGTTTTTGTAATCGAAGAAATGGTGCTGGAGCCATGATTGTTTAACATCGGTTTGTGTGCTTTTTTGTATGCACCATTTTCATGTCCAGCATCCATTTGTCTTCGTGCTGGTAAATTTCCCGAAAACGACGGACCGGGCATTCCCATCACACCTCCTGCTGGAACTATGTTTGCTGGTGATGAGGAAGCCTGCCTACCGGCGGAGAAATCAGCGGTGTTGTCAACGGGGGGCATCTGCTGTGCTGCATTAAACTCGTCACTTTGGACCACGGGTTGTTCACCACAGCACGAGCAACTCCAGCTAACGTCGGCTACGTTACTGTCCACCTTAACACACTCGAAGTGGAACCACTTGTCACAAGAATCACATTGCACCATACGTTCGGTGTCTTTTAAATCGCACTTGTTGCAATTAAAATCGGTTTCTGACATTATTTTGTCTATTTATGAAACACGGTTTATTTCTATTTTTTTATTGTTTTGCTTATTTAATCGCGCACTCTTGGTTTATTTATATCACCGTATAGTTTTAACTCTGAACAACTTTTAATCGAAACAAACAATAACAATTCTTCTGTTAGTTTCTTTTGTAGCACAAAGTTAAAAGACTTTACTAAAACCGCGATTAATGTTCACTTTTTTCTAAATTGTTTTTAAGAATGTTGAGTTCGAACCGAAACAAACAACTTTTCCTAGCTGCCTTTATATCAAAAAACACTTTGAATTTATTTTCACTTAGTTAAGTATTTATTTAATATTTCGTTAATTCGATGGCGTTTCGCTTAAAAACAATTTGTTCACTCCGTATTAACATTCGAACTGAACTCAGCTTTCGCCTTCGTTGCCCTTTACAACTTCTTTTCCAAAAGAAGACACTGCCGTTATTAAACTGCATACAATGTATATCAAAGGGCTACGCACATACATACACACATGTATGTACGTACATATGACCGAATTGGTAAACAAACAAGAGGGCAACGAAGGAATAGAAAATAAATAGATTTGTAAAATGAGAGTAATGACTACATAAACAAAGCATGAAGATTGAGGACATAAGAAATTTGAATGTAGTATTAGAAAATAATTGAAAGTAATAAATAAGACAGTGGCGGCGGTAACAGCAGCGTTCATTCGTGTAATAAGAGAACTCTCTCTCTGCCAAATTTCGTACGGATCTGATATAAAATACAGTTTATACAGCGCTTACATGTCAAATCGGGGGTAACATATATATGTGGGCTATATCAAAATCGGAACCGATTTTGGCCAACAGGGATTGTCCTTGGACCAAAAAAAGAGCACTGTGCTAAATTTCATCACAATCGGACCAAAAACACGACCTGCACTTTGTTTACAAGAATACATGGACAGGCAGACGGACGTGGCTAATTACGTTGTTTTCAACAAGAATTCATTATCCCCTCACCTTAGAGAGGAGGGTATATATCATTTGCTACGATCCAAAAGTGTGGCCTAAGACCCTAAGTAAGTTCGGCGGAAATCCGTTTTGGGTCATTTTAAGTCATTTGAGCAATGTCGACCCTAAGTAAGTTCGGCGGAAATCCGTTTTGGGTCATTTTAAGTCATTTGAGCAATGTCCGTCCGTCCGTCTGTCTGTGTGTCTGTCGGCTGGCTGGTGTGCACGATAACTCTCGAAAGGAGTAACCGATTGACTTCAAATTTGGTATGCAGCAATAGTTTTTTTCTATCTCCGGTTAAGTTCGAAGATGGGTCATATTACTCCACTCCTTCTGGTACCTCCCCCACAAAGGGTTAACTTTTAGTGAAAAATTGATTCTTTAATACCTTCTATACTACTTACTCGAATCTTCTGAAATTTCACACAAAGTATTAGTTTGTTACTAGCTAAAACGTCAAAATGGGCGAAGTGGCCACTCCCTTTTTGGTACCTGCCACACAAATGGACCATTGTGTACCAAAACTTAACTGCTTATTGCTGTAATATTAGTGCATACAAATACATGAAATTTTATACAGTGTAATGTTTTTATAGTACCTAGAGCCCAGAGAAAAGTGGGCGTTATTGGCACGCCCGTTTTGGTACCTCTCACACAAATGGACCTTTTTTGTACCAAAAGTTTAGAGCTTTTAATTTTAATATCAGTGCATACAAATACATACTTCAAAATTCGTACAGTGTAATGCTCTTATAGTACCTAGAGTCTAGAGAAAAGGGGCCGTTATGGGCAAGCCCGTTTTGGTACCGCCCACACAAATGGACCATTTTACACCAAATGTTAACAACTTATAACAGTTTAATGCTTTTATAGTACCTAGAGTCCATATAAAAGTGGGCGTTATTGCAACGCCCCTTTTGGTACTTCCCACACAAATGTACCATTTTGTGCCAGAAGTTAACAGATTTTAACTGTAATACTGAATATAAGTGTATGAAATTATGTACGGTGTAATGCTTTTATAGTATCTAGAGTCAAGAGAAAAGTGACCGTTATTGACACGCCCTTTTGGTACCTCCCACACAAATGGACAATTTTACACCAAAGATAACAGCTTATAGGTTAATACCAGTATGTACGTTCTTTAAAGTTATTAAATGCAATTTAAATTGATAATAATTTAATTAAAACAAAATAAAAATAAATTTACGAACATTTTTGGGACTCAAGGTGATGAGATTCATAAGTCGGTTTACCCGACTGAACTTTCTTACTTGTTTTTAAAGTGCATTGTGTATACAGTGTCGTTTGGGAATGGAGTTGCTCTTTTATCCCCTATAGCTTCTATTTATTTATTTTTTTGCCATAAAGCCGCATTTGATAAGAAATTTTGATGAAACTTTGAAGTTTGTATTCTATTTCGACAAGAAATCATTACAACAACAAAATTAACAAAATCAGTTCATATTTTGTTATAGACTCCATATAGAGGTCGCTCTCATATATTTTTTTTGAAGTCACAATTACCGCATTATAGCAGACATTTTGCATTTACATGTCTACTAAATTCTGCATAACGAATATTTCTCGCTTCCAAATTTGCTTCTTTTTTTCCCATAAATGTTTCAGTCGATTTGTCTGAGTTTATACTAGTTTTTGTTTTATTTATACTACAATTCTCCACAAAGAAAATTAAATTTTCCGGTCTACGTTTGGGTATAGTTCCAATAAAGACTTCGCTGATAAACAACTGTGGTTAAGCCATAGATGCTATATTTCAAAAAAAACCTTTTAGTTCATGTTTTGTTTCGTGGTGGAGGGTAAATAAGAGGCTGAACTTGCGACCGTTCTTCCTTGTTTGATTTCACCTCGCAAATAGAGAAGTAATTTTTACCGACACCACACTGTGGTATAGGGTAAAATGACTTTGTGCATTTATTTGTAACGACCAAAAAAGAAGAGATATAACCATATTTTGTTTTACCGATCGGTATAGAAGCACTCTTTGATTCTATTTATTTTTGTGATCAAAGTGCAGGTTGCAAATACGAAGCTATCTTTACGAAAATTAGTACAGAAGCATTTCATTTCAGACGATCTGTATTGAAAGTGGACCACATTGGTCCATGTTTTAATATATCCCCCCATATATATTTCAGCAATGTCACTTATTGTCGCATTAATCTCCCTAGTATAAATGGGGCGCATGAGCCCATGTTTCGACTTTCTTGACGCTCTGGAGAACACGGTTTCCATTGATCTGCCTGAAATTTAAGCATTTTTACATTTTACTGCACATAAACTACCCTAGTAAAAATGGGGCTCATCGGTCCATGTTTCGATATAGCCCCTTATGAAGTTCCCCTCTAAAGTATCTTCTTGGCGATCCAGACAACACATTTTTCAATTGATCTGGCTGAAATTTAAGCACTTATACTTTATGCTGCACATTACCGTCCCCAGTAAAAATGAGGCACATCGGTCCTTGTTTCGACACTGCCCCCAAATATAAGCTCTGAAGAAAACGTTTTCCATTGATTTGGCTGAAATTAAAGCTCTTATACTTTTTATTGGGCGTTATAACGCCCTACGGGCAGGGATGGAAAAGTTAGTACTTTAGTACATTTTTCAGTACTTTTTCACTATCAAATGTACCGAAGTACCCCCGCGACCGTTTCAGTACTATTTTCTTTTATCGATTTATTCTGACAAATGGCATATTTTACACAATCGACGTACGATTTTTACATACATAAAAAATTCGCTTTCAGAAAAAAATCGTATATAAAAATAGGGCATAAGACCCAATCTGGCCAAGTCATACATATGAATTATTCCCTAGACAAACCGCATATCTATTTGGATATTCGTCAACTTTTTCTTAATATGCCAATAAATTGACCACTCCATCAATTTCGAAGTGAACCTATCATGTTTTACCTGGTTCCCTCCTACGGTTTCAGGGATAAGTTTAAAAACGTTTGGAAAAAATATATGTCGACGGTATGTATTAGGTGCGATCTTTAATGGTATTTATTTTGGCAAAAGTTTATTTTATAGTTCTAAACTGATCTTATTGCTTTTAGCGGAGTGGCCAAATTATAAGATATATAGGCAAAATCATTAAATAGTTAAGGTTAGTTAGGTTGAAAGAGAGAACCCGTTATACTCGTAATGTATCATGTTCATGGACATATATTTATGCCATCATTTAATATATACATAGTTAAAGATTTTTTTTATTATTTTATTTTTTATAACTTTATTTAGCTGAAAAAAATTGAAAAAGTACCTTTCCAGCTTAAAAAATACAATTTTAGTACTTTTTCAAAAATTTAATTTTCCATCCCTGCCTACGGGTGAACGCCTAAAATTTGTTTTGGGTCTTATGGCCTCTTCTTGGGTGGTCATAACGCCCAATTTTGTTTTGGTGGCTGCACCATCCTGATCTATGCAGTGCCGAGGTCGCTCTTGTTTGTCTGGGCAGCTGATGATTTTTTTAAAGCATCATTAACTGCATCAATGTAAACACTATTCAGTACTGCCTGATATGCTTGCTCATTCATAGGATCTATCTTATGTCTTGGTGCGAGAAGACTTTCCGATATGTGGTGCTTGGGATGGTTCTGGCGGTGGCATCCAACCAGATACTGCATCGACAAAATTTTGTTTTGTTGACACACGGGCATAATCTTCGACTCCTCATGCAAATGGGCTACTGGGGACATGAGGAGGCACCCTGACGCAGTTCTCAGGTCGGCATTTTGATAAGGCTGAATACTGTTCCACTGTGCAGAACTTATTCGCTGACCACAGACCAGCATATTACGGCGTATAAGGTCAACACGGTTTCCTTATATGCGCCCTCTGTACCTATTTTTGGTATTATCGCAGATAACTGTAGCGTGCGTGGATGATCTAAAAAGGCTATCGAATGTGACCCCAAGAATCTTGGGGCAGTTAGTGGTCGGAATTGTAAATTCAATTGTAGTCGCATCTCCGCTATCCATGTGGTGAAATGAATATTTGGTGGCGAATATTTGCATATTCTTCGCGTGGAGGAATGCGGTAAGGTCAATTAGATAGGCATTCAACCTATAACTAATGTCATCCAAGATGGGGCCCGACGCCATGGTCGAACAATAATCGGCTCTTTTGCTCTCGTCCTTGCCAGGCTTCAGTAGCGGGACCACCCTGGCCATTTTCCTGGCTTCGGGAACTTTGTGTGTGACTCCGGGTTCATCATCAGGGCCTAGAGCTTTGGACGATTTCGCGCTTTGGATGACATCTGCAACATCACCCATCGTAAATTGTGGTGGTACCTCCTCGGCGAGAAGTAATCTAATACGATGTAAAAACATTCCTCTTCGGCCTGTCACCTCATCGGATATATCAACATAACGTTTACTTGATAGAAGTCCGATCATACTTCTTTCAATGGTTAGATAGCGACTTAACCGTTGACCACAATTTACTTAATCCTGTTCCAATGCTTATGCTCGCGTTCTAACCTATTGACATCCAATGTCAGTTTTCTGACTCTGGGGTCATTAGGATTAGTATGACAAAGCTCATTACGCTCATTTTTTTGCTAGTCCCGTTTCTTCGGCTGGGTATGTAGCGGATTGCTGCAGCAGTTTCTTTCTGCTACCCGAACATTCGAAGGATTGGGTTGCTCTTTGAAGTGGTGATTGATGAAGTTTCTGAAACTTGGCCAGTTGTTTTTCCATGGTTAAGGAAAGTATGGAGTTCTGAGTTTATTATGTCGGGTGGTCTATTAATGGAGACGATTATGGGGAGGTATTCCGAACCAAACGAAATGAGGGTTTTCTAGGTTACGTCATTTGTCAGTGACAATCACTTATAAACGTGGGGCTTTCTATTTGCTTTGACCGTGCTATTCCCGGACAAAATGATATGGTGCAGACACTGCCGGACATACTGCTTTCCAAGCAGAATAATAAAAAAAACCGAACATATATTTGGGTTGGCAGTCTCTGGCCGAAATGTTGTTCTTTCGGGTCAATTCGGTACATAGAACCGGATGCCGTGGGATTGTAAGTCTATTATTCTGATTAGCAGAACTTAACGCTGTTTTTACTTGTACTTTATACCTTATTTTGTTGTTAAGCAGAAAATTCCAAGTCATGATAATCGGTGCATACTTGGATGCGATATTATACAAATAATAGACCAGTCGATGTAGGGTGGAAAACATATTTTCAACTGACGATATCTCGGGAACTATTCAATGTAAACCATTGATGTTTTTGTATGCTTCGGCTAATATCTAAAATGGATTTAAAAGCACAAAAGCAAAACGCATTTGAAAATTAAGTATACCCGAAATGGCTCACTACGAGGCACTGCAGTTTCGTCCCTGCGGCAAAATTTGAAGAGAATGTTCGAATAAGTCTTAATTTTTAAACGGAGACCTCATTGGTCAATTTTTCTTTGAAAATGCTGATCGAAATGCCATTTCGGGAAACGGTGAATGCTACAGAGGCATGATAAACCATTTAATGTGGCAGGAGATTGGATACATGGACTTGGGCGATCTTTTGTTTCAGCAGGGTGTAGCGCCATGACACACACCATGTTGTACGCCAAGTTCGGTAACCGTAGGAGCTGGTATTTGACGCCCCTACACTTTTTTTGCAGAGTACTGTGAGGGACCGATGTTATGCAAACATTCCACTAAGGATTCAGTGGAATATCGAGCACGCCATTTGTTAAATGGAGCCCAAAACCGTCACCAAGATCATTGTAAATTGTGTTGACAGGATGCGGTACTGTGAAGTAGAGTTGTGAAGTTCCTGAACGAGCTAGTTTAGTTGAACGGGCCACTTTACTGAACGGTACTTTTTCTTCAACCCTGCCATTTCTTTCTCTCTTCTCATTTCGTTTCACTTCTCAGCTGTATACAAACGCGTTTGTATATTCAACTCATTGATTGAACTGGTGATATGAACGAAATGAACTGCTGAAGTAAAGAGCTGTTTAAGCAAAGTGAGCAGGTGAGCTAAAGAGCTGGTGAGCTAAAGTGAGCTGGTGAAGTAAATAAACGAACTAGTTCACTCAATTGAACTCAACTAAAAAGAGCGATCACTTAAAAGAACTGAAATGCCCAACTCTACTGCGAATCCAGCCAATGAGCCACTTAAATCGTGTTTAATAAATAATGAGAATGTTAGTTTTTTCGAATAAACCTATTATTGCCGAAACAATTGATTCTTGTTAATTTTTTTTTTAATTTTTAAAAAAGAAACTTGAATTTGGGGCAACCTTTAAAAGTATGTACCTCTGACAGCCACCACATATACATATGTTCTTTCTGGTTTGACATCTAAAGCACGGTACTATGTTTCCGTTTCACGCTGAAATCCCATACAAAAATCAAAGTTGTGAAAAAATGAGGGAAATTTTTTCATTTGTGGTACTATGTTTTTTCAACGTGAGAAATTGACATTTTGCGCCGCTACAATTTAATTGAACGCCGCAACAAATTGAATGCCGACAGCATTGTACTCCTATTTATTTATATTCATGTTTGTCCGCGAGAAATTCAATTGTTGTCAATCTTAGCGATACAATTTCCTAATAAAGAATACAATATTCGAAATTCCGATTGAATAGCAAAGCAAAAAAGTGCAAAACACTGGAAGGACATGTAACTATATGTAATAATGTGGAATTTGTCTTATAATTACGTATGTACGCTACCGAAGCAGTGGGACAATGGAATTGGGCAGTGCCTGTGATCTCGTTTTTAAATGGTTATAAATAACATATGAGTTCTTGCCAGCCATAGGAGTTGGAAGAAGAAAATCCGTTTATGGATGGAAGTATAATTTATATATGTCCACAAATATAATGTAAATCCTTAAAAATAATAATAAAACATAATTTTCGGTTCATCAAAACATCATCTTATTTATTTATATTCGTACAACAGTAGGAAATTATTTTGTTATTTTAACATTGTATTACTATGGCTTCTGATGCCTCACAAGCATCGCCATCGTATCAACACAAAATAAATAATTTATTTAGTTATAACATTAGCACAATGATCTTCAACCATATTTCCATTCTGCAATTTAAATAACCTATATTCTAAGTCGGCATTATTCCATTTACTTGCTTATTGATTCTAATTTAAACTCGTGTTTGTTTTCAAGAAAAGCAAAAAGAAAAAAAGGCAAATGCTTATACATACACACATACATATAAAAGAGACATTTCGACACACACACTTCAAAATGCAATGCGACCTTAGTAAAAAAGCGTTCCATTTTTCAACTTGAAATAACATTTTGTGGAATTTTTTTCAAGCCGAAAAAACATAGTACCCACCTTAAGATCTAAGGAGTATCTAGATCCTTCGAATAACTATAATATATGTGTTTATTCTGGCTTCATAAGGTGGTGTAGGATGTTATTAGCATTTCCTTACTTGTTTTAATTCCTCCACTGTGCATCGTAAGTTATCGGCGGCGGTAGTTCTCCTTTATTCTGTTCGAGAATGTATGTCATGTCAGCCGCGCACATGTTTAACCTTTTGCATACTCGTACATACATCGATGGAAATGGGAAATGGAACAGGAAACATACCCTTATAGCTAACAAACAAATACGCTCGCTCCAAAACACCCAAATGGCAAGAATTCTATTACAAAACTCTCTTACCCGTCAAAAGAGTAAAGTGAAGGTGTGTGTGTGAATATGTGTGTTTTAGTGTAAGTGTAACAGCGACAGTCGGCCACACTTTGTACACTGCTCTGTGTCATTCTTTTGCTAAGGAAATGTGCGCGAGTGAGGAGAGGGTTCGCAATTTGACTCTACACCACTGAGAGCTGTCACTTTATAACGAATAGAAGAAGATTGATTACCGCCATAGAATTGTCCTTGTTATTTCAACCGTATGGATGAATGGATGGATGGATAGATGTCCATGTGTGCGCTTCGGTGGCAGCATGTGTGTGTGTGTGTGTGTACATTGTACGAGTACATTTTTGTTGGTTGTTTGTCTTTTGTTTTCCTAAAAAGAGGGTGGTTTTAGATTTTCAATTGAATTGTTTCTGAACAGCGAAAGAGTTAAAACAGTTGTTTTATTTGTTCATGACTAGTTTTTTTGGTGTTGTTGTCGTCTCAGCGCTACTTAACATCAACATTCATATGAGGGAGTTATGTATATTTGGGGGTTTCACATAAGTAAACTGAAAAAAATATTGTCCTTTTAAAAGTTCGGAGTCAATCTATATAAAAAAAGGACATTTAGTAGTTAGAACTAATATAATTTACATAATATTACAATAAGACTGGTGAAATCTTCCCCCAGTGCTTACAACAGGTGGTACGGTGAGGGGAAATGGTCATGTTCGACAGTCGAAAGGCAAGAGCAATGAGCACGGGATAGCGCTCAGAAGCGCTGACGATATTAGAGACTGTTGAGGTCTCGACTCTAACCGAAAAACAAAAAGAGTCGCTTAACTGGGCTAAGAGCGTCATGGATGCTTCCAAAGCCACTGAGCCGGCTGAAAAAGCCACAACTTCAGCTGTAAAAGCTACATCTTTGGCACGTAATATAGCCAAAAGAATCGGATCATCAACAGGATCAAAGTCCATCAACAGTACACTCACCAAACCATTCAATGAAGCGACGATGGGGAGTCTAGTGATTGTCGTCATAGACAGAAGTAGTGAGGAAGGCACCATCTCCAAGGGCAAATGGAGTCATGTGCAATAGGCCGGTGTCCTTAGAAATTTGCCCCGGCACCACCAATCTACAATGATGCAGGATGGCAACAGGGGAGAGTTAATCTCATAGATTTCAGTGATTACAGATCAGTATACCTGTATAAGGCTACTGGGTGACAGCTGGACCGTCGCCGATTTGGATGTTGTCGACTATTCCCTAGATGTCCCAGAGCCCTCACCTGGGTTACAGAAGAACCATTCAACTCGACAGACATTCTCGAGTTACTAAAAAAAACTCCAATCCTGGTTTACCGATACCCATAATTGGAGAATTAGCAAGGTTGATAAGGCGGATAGTACAAAACGCAGATCAGCCTGATCCCTAAAGCTCAATCCACAGCATTACAACGGGCTATTGGAACCCTGCGTTACGGTGTCGAGACTAGTTTGAAGCTATACAAACTCTCACTGCGGAAGATATCCGCCGTGACTGACACCCAGCCCCTTGGAAGTGTGTAAAAGCATCTCTTGATCGTCTGATGAGTCTCTTCTTGACTTTATTCAAACTACCAACCTAACTTTTGTAACAAAGATAAAGTTACACCTTTATTAAAAATACAGGTCAATTCTAAACTTATGTACGAACCGAATGACAAAGCCGGTCTGGATAATCTAGTCGAGCACATCACTACATCATTCAATAGTTCTTAAAGAAGAAGCCTGTCCAAAATCAACAAGTGCAAAACTAAACCACAATATGAGCGCCCTAGTAGGTGAGTTGGTAGCGTGTTCGCCTATAAGTTTGGGCGATCGATTCCCACCAGAGCCTCTGGTCTGTCGCTGCAAAATCTAGCCACATGGTCTTTGTAACCCGACTTCGCTGGACCGTAAAATCTTCAAATCCCATCAGGTGATGTTGACCACTTGACCGCTGAGGCTCCTGTAAGAGCTAGAAAGCTGAAATTAAGTTAAAGCTTAGACTGGAGTGTTGTATACGCAACAGACTTTTCACGTAGAAATTGTTTGTCCTGTGATCAGTTCTAGCGCTATCAATAACTTGAGTATTGTGTTTGTCCTTTCAAATGCTCTTATGAGAATCAAACCTAAATGTATGTAAATATGTAATACTATACAACGAAAATGTACCACTACCCTTGATACTATGGAAGACATTTAGGATTGGTCAAACACCATGTGGCCAACATAACATCATAGTTCGAGAACGGATCTTTCGATTTCCACGATTTTGGGATTGATGGATTCGTATTGGACCCAAAAGTGACACTGTGTTCGTATTAGTCAAAGGCACGCGACAAGCCAACACCACCTCATTGCTTTAGAACGGACGGATCGTGCGAATTTTACGATATTGAACTTGTTGTATTTGTAATGCCGAAATGAAAGACTCTATGGAGGAAAATTTGAGATTGATCAAAGAGGTGCAGTGAGCCCAACACAACCTTATAGCTCAAGAATGGATCGTTCGATTTTCGCGATTTTAGGCATGAATGAATTGTAAACAATTAGCATGCGCGCATCCCATTTGACTCCATTACTGAAAACGAAATCTGGAAAATCATTGCACCAATCGTCTTGTAGTCTTTAGCTTATATTTTTGTTGGCCATGTAAACAACACTGATAAGTACGACGTGAGAGTGGCGGTAGATGTACATCGACATTGTTATAAACTCCAGTTATTCCCATTATGTTTAATACAATACAAAGAATTTTAATTGACCGAATTACAGGAAGAAGCATGAACATGTTCGTATTATTATTTTCATTACATTAACAAATTAGGGATGCCTATAAAGATAATCTCAAAATCTACAAAAAGGAGCTAAGGAAAGTACAAAGACGTTCTTGGTACACCTTATGTGGAGAAGAGGAAAAGATATCGGATGCCACAAGGCTTTGGCTTATCATTTCCCAGGGAACTCACCGACAGAAATCGAGGAACAGCAGGACCAACAAGAGTGCGAGAGGACTGCAAGCGTCGCTAGGTTGTTGACTGAGAAATCCAGGATTATCCGGGCGATTAACAGCTTTGAACTCTTTAAAACACCTGGTCCAGAAGTCATTATTCTAACAGAAATGCAGAAATTGTTGAAGTAGAAAATTTATGTAGACTGCATCAGGCTCTCGTATATCCCCAATCGATGGCGGGATACCAAAGTTGTATACATACCCAAACATGGCAGGAAACTGGCACTTTATTGAATGAGGACATGCACAAAAGTCCAACCGGAAACAGTGGATCACGGAAGAAACATGGAAACTGATCGAGCAGAGGAATGCTATAAAAGCATAACTAAGCAACAACAGCTCGTACAAACCACAATACGTCCTAGTAGCCAAAAATGTAAAACGAGCAGCAAGGAAAGACAAAAGGCGATACAAAGCAAAGGAAGCAGAAGACGCTGCTGGAAAGAACAACACGAGGGAGTTACATAAGCTCATAAACAAGATAAATAATAAAAGACCCAATATAACCAAAATGGAATTCTACTCACGTCCACAGAGGATCAAACAGTAAGGTGGCGAGAGTACTTTGAAAATTTAAGCAACTGTCCAGATCCCGATGACAATGTACTTCTAGACTGTACTGAAATGGAGATAAATACTGATATCAATATCGTTACACCTACAGAGGAAGAAATTAAATCTGCGATCACTAAATTAAAAAATAACAAAGCTGCAGGCCAAGATAATGTACCACCAGAAATGTTGTTAGCAGACCCGGAAATTACCCGCCTTAACGCCATTTACAAAACCTTGGCTACAATTATTCTGACAAGGCTGTCTCCAATTGAAATCTAACTGAGAGATGAACAGGCTGGCTTCCGCCCACATCGCAGTTGCGTTGGCCAAGTTAACACGCTCAGAATTATAATAGAGCAGTCAGTTGAATGGCGCTCCCCATTATATCTGCTCTTCATCGACTTCAATAAAGCTTTTGATGCAATTAAAAGAAGTGCAATATGGCATGCATTAAGACAAAAGGGTGTACCTGAAAAAATCATTAATATAATAAAAACCATGTATGCAAACGCAGAACTACAAGTACTACATAATGGGCAACATAGTAGTCCCTTCATAACGAATATGGGAGTAAGGCATTGCTTTTGCAGTTGTCCTGGACAACATAATGTTAAAGCTGTGCAAAACCAAAGAGGAATCATGTGGGGCATCAGGCACAGGCATCTTGAAGATTTGGACTATGCTGATGACATCTGTCTACTATCCCATAAGGTGTCCAACATGCAACCAAGGTGGATGAGCTCATTCAACTAGTCAGATGCGTTGGGCTGGAAGTGAACGCAAAAAACTTACGCTTTGCGACTGAATAGCAGTAACGAAAGACACATAAGTATTGAGAATAGGCCAATCCAATACGTAGACACCTTTTGTTATTTGGGAAGTATTATGTCCATAAATGGTGGGATAGAAGCTGACGTCAAAAACCGAATCAAGAAGGCTAGAAGCGCATTTGGCCGACTGCAGAAAACATGGAGAAGCAAACAAATCACAGGGGTCACAAAAATAAAAATATTCAACGCATGTGTCAAATCAATCTTATTATATGGCAGCAAAACATGGCTGTTTACGGAAACGATCAGACAATCTCTGCAATCATTCATAAACAGATGCCTCCGAAGCATATGTGGCATTTTCTGGCCCAACACGATTACCAAGGAATACTTATGGAGTATTGCGAACGGAGAACCGGTCGACGCACAAATAAGAAGAAGGAAGTGGAGATGGATAGGGCATACCTTACGAAAGCCACAACTAGAATGGCACTAGACTGGAATCCGCAAGGCAGTAGAAGACTTGGACGCCCTGCGATGACCTGGAGAAGAACACTCATGAAAGACCTTGCCAAGATAAACAAATCTTGGGAATTTATTAAAATTAATGCATACGATAAATCTTATTATAAATGTATTGTAGAAGCCCTATGTTCCCTCGAGGAAGAAATAAAGGGGAAAAAATACATACCCAAAGCGGAAAAATATCGTACACTAGGCCAAAGACTTCAGGACAATTAGTCTATTCTCCTTCCTATTGAAAGATTTGGAAAGACTTTTGGATTCCTTTATTAGAGAAAACCTGGATACAAAACTCCTGTCGGGTAACCAACATGCTGTCAACAAGGATATATTACAGAATCTAACATGTACGGACTTGTGGGCACTGTCAAATCATCCCTACATTTCAAGGAATTCACTATGGAGGGCTTTCTTGACATAGAAGGGGTTTTAACAGTATTCCGGCGCTGTCACATCTAAGGGTGAACTCTAGCTTGACTAGACTAAATCAAAGCCTGCTCAACAGAAGACGCATCATAACAGCAAGTCCCCACAAAGAGGGTTACCTCTGTCTCCACTAGTTTGGAATGGACTCCTGTTCGACCTAGAACGTTGTGCTTCAAAGTCGTTGTATATGCGAATGACGTTGTTATCGCATCAACTGGCGAATTCCCCAGCGTCCTCAGATACATCATGCAGGTTGTTCCGTCCATCCATCTGGTCCATCTAGTTTGTTCGGTTGTTCCGAACAAACTAGATGGACAAGAAGCAGAAGTTTGGGCATTAACCCCAACATGACGGAACTGGTTATCTTTACCTCATATGTGTACTCGTATCTGTGCATCGATATATCTCGAGGAAAGGAAATTTTGCATTTTGCAAGAGGCAGTCCAATAAGAGATGGACAGAAATTGACAGCTGCAGGAAAGCTAGACAAATCTGGCCAAGATACGACCTTGGCAAAAGTCAAAATATCTCCTCGCACCAGAGAACTGACGCTAACGTCAGTTCTGATGTAACGCAGCCAAAAACCGGCGAACAGGCCAGGATATCGGTAATTGAATAAACGACGTATGTCTTTCTAGGATGTCTGACAGATCTGGCCGGTACAGATATTCGTACCATTGATAACTTTGTGTATCAAACAGCTTGGGCATCTGGGATCGTGATAGTACTAGGCACCTAAGTTGGTCAACGGCTAACCTAACCCTTTATAAATTATTGATCGTCTTTAATTAGTTTATATGTCTCAAATTAGGCAGAAACATTTCGTGCATTTGGAGATATTTGGAATAAACCAGTAAGGAAAGGCTAAAGTCGGGCGGTGCCGACTATATAATACCCTACACCACTCTCGTAATATTGAATAACTCGGATATATAAATTTTGTAATTCATGTATAAATTGTTTACATAAATTTACTTTTGGGACATTTTATACTTAAATAATACCCTGTACCACAGTGTGGTGTAGGGTATAAACACGATTGGATCTTAAGAGCCAAATCGGATGAAACATATATATGGGAGCTATAGCTAAATCTTTACCGATTTTCTTCAAATTCGGCAATGTTGGTTCATGAATCAAGAAACTCTACCATTCTAAATTTCAAAACGATTGGATGTAAAATACAGCTTTTATAGGACTAAGGGGCCAAATCGGACGAAACATTTATAGGACTAAGGGGCCAAATCGGACGAAACATATATATGGGAGCTATAACTAAATCTTAACCGATTTTCTTCAAATTCGGCAGTGTTGGTTCATGGATCAAGAAACTCTATCATTCTAAATTTCAAAATGATTGGATGTAAAATACAGCTTCTACAGGACTAAAGGGCCAAATCGGACGAAACATGTACTATATGGGAGCTATAGCTACATCTTAACCGATTTTCTTCAAATTCGGCAATGTTGTTTCATGGATCAAGAAACTCTACCATTCTAAATTTCAAAACGATTGGATGTAAAATACAGCTTTTATAGGACTAAATGGCCAAATCGGACGAAACATATATATGGGAGCTATAGCTAAATCTTAACCGATTTTCTTCAAATTCGGTAGTGTTGGTTCATGGATCAAGAAACTCTACCATTCTAAATTTCAAAATGATTGGATGTAAAATACAGCTTCTACAGGACTAAAGAGCAAAATCGGACGAAACATATATATGGGAGCTATAGCTAAATCTTAACCGATTTTCTTCAAATTCGGAAATGTTGGTTCATGCATCAAGAAACTCTACCATTCTAAATTTTAAAACGATCGGATGTAAAATACAGCTTCTATAGGACTAAAGGGCCAAATCGGACGAAAGATACATATGGGAGCTATATCTAAATCTGAACCGATTTCAACCAAATTCAATACCGATCTTAAAAGCCGCGAAATACTCTAAACTGCAAAATTTCAGAACGATCGGAGTGAAATTGCGACCTGTAGTCGACGAACAACTTTACATGGACAGACGGACGGACGGACGGACAGACAGACAGACATCGTTAAATCGACTCAGCTAGTGATTCTGAGTCGATCGGTATACTTTAAGGTGGGTCTAGCTGTGTTATTTTCAGGTGTTACAAACATCTGCCGTGAAACAAACTTATAATACCCTGTACCACAGTGTGGTGTAGGGTATAAAAATGGGTCATATCGGTCTAATGGCGATTTCGTTTCTGGAAAAAGTGCAAAATTTTTTTTGCCATTTTCCCGAAACTTTACTTTTTCAAAAAATTTTTGACTTCACTTTTCAAACATTTCTGGTATTTCACATCCGCGGGGTAACATTTTTTTCCAGAAATAAAATCACCATAAATTTTAATATAGTCACCAAAGCATTTGTCCCCTATATTTTTTGCATGGAACAGTGAATTTCATTAGTACACATTTTGATAAATAGACCCAACACTGCAGATCTCCCTCGTACCAAAATAACAACTAACAAACTTGTGTATAATCTATATGTTTGCATTGACATTGATTGTAGTATGCCAGTTTGAGAAGTATTAAATAAACTTTTAATGAGATTTGTTTTTTATTTTCGGTAAAAACATGAAAAATTCATAACCTTTTTAAGTGTACATATACGTACATAAGTATATGAAATGTTATTTACGAATATAATACAATACATGGTTAGTGTGGCTGCTGGGTTATTGTGATTTTAGCCTTAGTTCTTTACATATTTTTTTACAATATTGTAGACATAAATAGAAAACCACAGAATTATTTCTCTAGCAATCATAAAAACCTAACTGGGATCGATTTTAAGATAAAGCCTTTTAAATCTTATTGTACTCAAATCTCTCCGCAATTGTTTTAAACCTGCAATATAAAATGTTAAATTAAAACTCTCTTATTAAATATTCCGTACGTCTGTTTACCTTTTTTGCCTTGAAAATTTGCTTAGAAGACTTATCCTTTGCAAGTCAACTAAATGTCCATTAATATTCAAATTTCAACACTATTTGCAACGACAGCCAGCTCAAAAGGATTCAGCATACTTTCCGCATACACTAAACATGAATGCCACCACGTTGCCACGTTGCTACTCTTTACCTCTCGAGGGTAATTTTCACAGCGAAACCGTTGAAAGTAATTGAAATTTTGCTAAGAGGACATCATGACGAATCCAACAAGAAGAAATCCCGGGATGCTCCAGTTGGAAAATACGAACGGAGATTAGCCAGTGCCATAAAAATTATAGATTCAATCTAATTAGAATTTGCAAGACAGTGGGACAGAGACATGACTGTAAAAGTGTGAAATCATTCAAAGTAATTTAACAGAATGAAGGGGAATGATATGTCCGTCCGTCTGTCTGTTAGTTTTGTAGACATGATAACTTTGAAATCTTGGCAAAAGACTGTGGAATTTTAAATCTCGAATAACTTTTAATATTCTGAGAATAATAAAGGGTCCGCCAAATAACTTTTTTTTTGAAAATGCTATAAAAAAAACTACTGAATATTTTCTCAAATTTGTTTTTTTATTTGAAAGTACAATCCTTCCGGTTAATGGAAAATAATTTCATTCAAATGGCTGCCCCGGCTGGCCATGCAGTAGCATACACGATCGGTCCAATTTTTAAGCGCATTATCGATTGTGTGCAGCTGTATTTCACCAATGGCTTCACGAATATTGTCCTTTTTAGCGTCAATTGTCTCTGGCTTGTCGGCGTAACACTTATCTTTGAGGGCACCCCACAAATAATTGTCAAATCGAAGCTCCGAGGTGGCCAACGACATCAGCTCTGCGGCTGATAATGCGATCTTCAAAAACAGGGCGCAAAACATCGGGTGTAGCTTCGGCTGTGTGGCACGTAGCGCCGTCCTGTTGAAACCAAATGGTGCCAATAACCTCCTCTTAATTTTTTGTGAACAAAAATTCGTTCAACATAGCCCGATAACGATCGACATTGACTGTAACTGCCACTCCTTGCTCATTTTCGAAGAAAAATGGCCCAATTATGCCTCTGGACCAAAATCCGCACCAAACAGTGACTCGTTTTGGGTGTATCGGCTTTTCAATGTATGCGTGCGGGTTTTCTGTGCCCCAAATGCGACAATTTTGCTTGTTTACATACCCGCCAAGATCAAAAAGAGCTTCATCTGAAAAGATGATTTTTTTGCCATTCTGCAAGATTACCATGATTTTCAAAGTAATGTCGCAATATTTCCCAGCACAATCAGATAAATAGACGTGAATGCCATAATGAAATAGGAAAATGTAGGTCTAAATGGATGGGTAATTCAAATGACTGAATTTACCTTCTCACCATAATATTACGAAATAAAAATACGATTTTAATAGAATTATTTTTTAATCTCATTAAAATTGCATGTGATAAACATGTTCACAACTCTCAATCAATAAACATGTTCACAACTCTGTAGTTCAAAGATATGCTTCATAATTTTTAACAAACGATATGTTTTTTATTCTGAGAAATTTGTTTCTTTGGAATAATGAAAGCACATATGTACATATATTCTTTCGTATATTACATATTTGTATTTTTGGTTCTTTAGAATTTTTTATTATTTCCCAAAAATATAATTTTTCTTATATACCATAGGACAAAGGGGCTTTACATCGAAAGACTAAAGTCGGGCGGTGTCGAAACTTGTATGAGCTATTTTTCCTTTATTCATTTCACATGGCAACATAGGACTTCTAAAAGACTAATTCTATCGTGGCATAGGTTTTTTCGAACGTTTTATTTAGTTAACATTCACAATTGGACCAAAAATGTATGGTCTTCTTATTTATCTTATGTTCTGAAGCAAAATAAAATTAGGAGCAGCGAAATGCACGAGGTACAGCTTGTTTCCCACGAAAGAAATTTACTTGGGGCAGGATTTATGAAAAATATATCAGTACCCCCCATTCCAAAGTATAAAAAGTGAAAACATACAGTTTTCTAGAAGAGGCGACCACAGTTTTATGCATTTTTTGATGGAGGATATATTCATTTTTGTATACCAATTTTCAGCCTGATCATTTGAAATTTGTGGTCTATATGGCAATAAGAAGTCAACTCAGAGAGATTCTATATAGAGGGCCGATATGGCACATTTTCAATCCCAACATACCTGCTGCTATAAGAAGTATACAAGTACAGGGTGGCTGATATGTATTGCAACCAACTTCAGGTTGCTATCATTTCTAAACCGCTAGTCTGATAGCTGACAGATTTATTTCAGTGACAGTTCATTTTATTGTTTACAAGCTTACAAAAGCATTTTGATCTATTGCATTCAGAAAAAAGTTATTCGTGATGGAATTCAAGAGTGATAGTGTGATTGCTTTATATTTGGGTGGAAAAACACAAGTGGCTATCGTTAGAGCTCTCCAGCATTTAAATGTGAATAAATCTTTTGTTTCTCGTACCATTGCTCGTTACCGTGACGAAAGTGGACGAAAAAAACGATAACATCACCAGAAATGGTCCGAAAAGTGAAGGCCAGATTTGATAGAAATCCACGCCGCAGTGGTAGAAAAATTGCTCGTGAGCTGAACATATCGCGAGAACGGATACAACACATATTAAAAAACCAGTAAGGAAAGGCTAAAGTCGGGTGGGGCCGACTATATAATACCCTGATATATAAATTTTGTAATTCATGTATAAATTTATGTAAACATAAATTTACTTTTGGGACATTTTATACTTAAATAATACCCTGTACCACAGTGTGGTGTAGGGTATAAAAACGATTGGATCTAAAGAGCCAAATCGGATGAAACATATATATGGGAGCTATAGCTAAATCTTTACCGATTTTCTTCAAATTCGGTAGTGTTGGTTCATGGATCAAGAAACTCTACCATTCTAAATTTCAAAATGATTGGATGTAAAATACAGCTTCTTCAGGACTAAAGAGCAAAATCGGACGAAACATATATATGGGAGCTATAGCTAAATCTTAAAATTCGGCAATGTTGGTTCATGGATCAAGAAACTCTACCATTGTATTTCAAAACGATTGGATGTAAAATACAGCTTCTACACAGAGCCGAAAATACAATGATTTTTTTAACCATGTGTCTGGTTAAATTTTTCATGGTAAATGTTTGATTACGAAGACAAAAATAACCTTATATAAGTTCAAATGTACATGAAAAATGGTTAAGTTAACATTATATATGGTTGCTTTTTTTGAAAGAGAGGCAGAAAAATGTGCGAGATAAACAACAATTCGGCTCTGTTGTGGTCGACGTTTTTCAACTGCTTTGTGTTAGACGAAGTTGAGTATTAAGTTAAACGAAGTTGAAACGAATGCGACTGTCGTCATAAGAGAATTTATCTCGCTCATTGAAAACACCACCAAATGCCAGCTTCGGTGCTTGATCGAGTGCGGGAGTTCAGTTGGTGTTGAATAGATGGGACTAGTGCTGTTGTCGGAAGCTGTTGGTATAGAGGTAAGTAGTAAAACATTTTGTAAAGAACTACATTCATAAGTATGTATGTACATATGTGTATTTAAAAAGTGAAATAATAAAATATGTGTGTTAAAAATGTTAATAGTGTTTTGTGCCTGTTTAATTATAGTAAAGGCGAATGTAATATTAATATTATTTTTTGTGATTATGCCATTACAATTGTGAAATTCAGTGGTTAAGAGTGGAAAAAAATATGTACACGCTGTAAACGATGTTTTTGTTTTTTTCTTTTCAGTTGTTTCTTTTTCTGTGGCTTGCGGCTACTTGTGCTGGGAGTCCGGCCTTGAATCTGTTGGTAAGTTGTGCCAATACTAGAAACTGTTGATAAGCTGTATCAATACTAGTTGTAGTGTGCGAAGTAATTAAAAGAAAAGTGGTATGCATGCATACATTTGTTTTTTTATACCCTCACTTTAGTAATACGAGGGTATATATCATTTGCAACGGGCCAAAAGTGTAACACATTGAAGGAGTGATCTAAGACCATAAGTATGTTCAGCGCATATTAGTTTTGGGTCATTTTAAGTCGAATGAGATATGTCCGTCCGTCTGTCTGCTGGCTAGTGCGCACGATAACTCTCGAAAAGAGTAACCGATTCACTTCAAATTTGGTATACGGTAATATTTTTTTCTATCTCCGGTTAAGTTCAAAGATGGGCCATATTGGTCCATTCCTTCTGGTACCTCCCACACAAAGGGTTAACATTTAGTGAAATATTGATTATTTAATAACAACTATACCTTGGTCGGTTTACCCGACTGAAACTTTCTTACTTGTTTTTAATATACAATTCAGTGCACTTCCTTGAAGTATCATCCATTGACTTACCCAATCCTTGATTTTTATATCTATTCCGATTATGATTTTGGTGGGACATCGGCTTTCTATCAGATTGCCTTTGTTATTAATCTCCTCTCTTCTATAAGTTTGCCGTAAGATCGGACTAAGCTCAGTACCCCAAACTAAGTGCCTAACCGTCCTGGGCCCTTAATAATCGAAAGATTCAGGGAGTTTACGTGGACGGCACCTTTTGAGCGGGGACTGATCACATGTTGGTCAAGCACAGAAACGTAGGCACTTAACTTATAGTCACAGAGCAGATTTTTCCATCAGATCAGCCCATCGGTAAAAGCTTATGCTCTTTGAACTACAGAATTTAGGTAAAAAGTCAAAATATCTTCTTAGAATTGCACCTTTTTTTACATTTATACTTATATTTTCTAACCTTTTTGTTTTTTTTTCTTTTCAGGTGTTTCTTATACATATATATATTAACATATATTTTGTAAATAAAATAAAAAATAAAAATGCGAAAGTTAAATTTTTCTTGTTTTATTTGATATAAATATTAAAAATTATTGAAACAACTATGTTTCTGGTTACATAAAGTAACCACTAAATAGTGAAATTAACAATAAACCAGTAAGGAAAGGCTAAAGTCGGGCGGGGCCGACTATATAATACCCTACACCACTCTCGTAATATTGAATAACTCTGAAATATAAATTTTGTAGTTCATGTATAAATTTATTTATTTATTCTAAATTTCAAAACGATTGGATGTAAAATACAGCTTCTATAGAACTAAAGGGCCAAATCGGACGAAACATATATATGGGAGCTATAGCTAAATCTTAACCTGATATATAAATTTTGTAATTCATGTATAAATTTATGTAAACATAAATTTACTTTTGGGACATTTTATACTTAAATAATACCCTGTACCACAGTGTGGTGTAGGGTATAAAAACGATTGGATCTAAAGAGCCAAATCGGATGAAACATATATATGGGAGCTATAGCTAAATCTTTACCGATTTTCTTCAAATTCGGTAGTGTTGGTTCATGGATCAAGAAACTCTACCATTCTAAATTTCAAAATGATTGGATGTAAAATACAGCTTCTTCAGGACTAAAGAGCAAAATCGGACGAAACATATATATGGGAGCTATAGCTAAATCTTAAAATTCGGCAATGTTGGTTCATGGATCAAGAAACTCTACCATTGTATTTCAAAACGATTGGATGTAAAATACAGCTTCTACACAGAGCCGAAAATACAATGATTTTTTTAACCATGTGTCTGGTTAAATTTTTCATGGTAAATGTTTGATTACGAAGACAAAAATAACCTTATATAAGTTCAAATGTACATGAAAAATGGTTAAGTTAACATTATATATGGTTGCTTTTTTTGAAAGAGAGGCAGAAAAATGTGCGAGATAAACAACAATTCGGCTCTGTTGTGGTCGACGTTTTTCAACTGCTTTGTGTTAGACGAAGTTGAGTATTAAGTTAAACGAAGTTGAAACGAATGCGACTGTCGTCATAAGAGAATTTATCTCGCTCATTGAAAACACCACCAAATGCCAGCTTCGGTGCTTGATCGAGTGCGGGAGTTCAGTTGGTGTTGAATAGATGGGACTAGTGCTGTTGTCGGAAGCTGTTGGTATAGAGGTAAGTAGTAAAACATTTTGTAAAGAACTACATTCATAAGTATGTATGTACATATGTGTATTTAAAAAGTGAAATAATAAAATATGTGTGTTAAAAATGTTAATAGTGTTTTGTGCCTGTTTAATTATAGTAAAGGCGAATGTAATATTAATATTATTTTTTGTGATTATGCCATTACAATTGTGAAATTCAGTGGTTAAGAGTGGAAAAAAATATGTACACGCTGTAAACGATGTTTTTGTTTTTTTCTTTTCAGTTGTTTCTTTTTCTGTGGCTTGCGGCTACTTGTGCTGGGAGTCCGGCCTTGAATCTGTTGGTAAGTTGTGCCAATACTAGAAACTGTTGATAAGCTGTATCAATACTAGTTGTAGTGTGCGAAGTAATTAAAAGAAAAGTGGTATGCATGCATACATTTGTTTTTTTATACCCTCACTTTAGTAATACGAGGGTATATATCATTTGCAACGGGCCAAAAGTGTAACACATTGAAGGAGTGATCTAAGACCATAAGTATGTTCAGCGCATATTAGTTTTGGGTCATTTTAAGTCGAATGAGATATGTCCGTCCGTCTGTCTGCTGGCTAGTGCGCACGATAACTCTCGAAAAGAGTAACCGATTCACTTCAAATTTGGTATACGGTAATATTTTTTTCTATCTCCGGTTAAGTTCAAAGATGGGCCATATTGGTCCATTCCTTCTGGTACCTCCCACACAAAGGGTTAACATTTAGTGAAATATTGATTATTTAATAACAACTATACCTTGGTCGGTTTACCCGACTGAAACTTTCTTACTTGTTTTTAATATACAATTCAGTGCACTTCCTTGAAGTATCATCCATTGACTTACCCAATCCTTGATTTTTATATCTATTCCGATTATGATTTTGGTGGGACATCGGCTTTCTATCAGATTGCCTTTGTTATTAATCTCCTCTCTTCTATAAGTTTGCCGTAAGATCGGACTAAGCTCAGTACCCCAAACTAAGTGCCTAACCGTCCTGGGCCCTTAATAATCGAAAGATTCAGGGAGTTTACGTGGACGGCACCTTTTGAGCGGGGACTGATCACATGTTGGTCAAGCACAGAAACGTAGGCACTTAACTTATAGTCACAGAGCAGATTTTTCCATCAGATCAGCCCATCGGTAAAAGCTTATGCTCTTTGAACTACAGAATTTAGGTAAAAAGTCAAAATATCTTCTTAGAATTGCACCTTTTTTTACATTTATACTTATATTTTCTAACCTTTTTGTTTTTTTTTCTTTTCAGGTGTTTCTTATACATATATATATTAACATATATTTTGTAAATAAAATAAAAAATAAAAATGCGAAAGTTAAATTTTTCTTGTTTTATTTGATATAAATATTAAAAATTATTGAAACAACTATGTTTCTGGTTACATAAAGTAACCACTAAATAGTGAAATTAACAATAAACCAGTAAGGAAAGGCTAAAGTCGGGCGGGGCCGACTATATAATACCCTACACCACTCTCGTAATATTGAATAACTCTGAAATATAAATTTTGTAGTTCATGTATAAATTTATTTATTTATTCTAAATTTCAAAACGATTGGATGTAAAATACAGCTTCTATAGAACTAAAGGGCCAAATCGGACGAAACATATATATGGGAGCTATAGCTAAATCTTAACCGATTTTCTTCAAATTCGGCAATGTTGGTTCATGGATCAAGAAACTCTACCATTCCAAATTTCAAAACGATTGGATGTAAAATACAGCTTTTATTGGACTAAAGGGCCAAATCGGACGAAACATATATATGGGAGCTATAGCTATTTCTTAACCGACTTTCTTCAAATTCGGCAATGTTGGTTCATGGATCAAGAAACTCTACCATTCCAAATTTCAAAACGATTGGATGTAAAATACAGCTTTTATTGGACTAAAGGGCCAAATCGGACGAAACATATATATGGGAGCTATAGCTAAATCTTAACCGATTTTCTTCAAATTCGGCAATGTTGGTTCATGGATCAAGAAACTCTACCATTCTAAATTTCAAAAAGATTGGATGTAAAATACAGCATTTATAGGACTAAAGGTCCAAATCGGACGAAACATATATATGGGAGCTATAGCTAAATCTTAACCGATTTCAACCAAATTCAATAGCGATCTTAACAGCTGCGAAATACTCTAAACTGCAAAATTTCAGAACGATCGGAGTGAAATTGCGACCTGTAGTCGACGAACAACTTTACATCCACAGACGGACGGACGGACGGACGGACGGACGGACGGACGGACATGATTAAATCGACTCAGCTAGTGATTCTGAGTCGATCGGTATACTTTAAGGTGGGTCTAGCTGTGTTATTTTTAGGTGTTACAAACATCTGCCGTGAAACAAACTTATAATACCCTGTACCACAGAGTGGTGTAGGGTATAAAAAGGTTTCAATAACAATCTTCATAGTTAATAATATTAACAATTTCATTGTTAAATTGAACATGCATTGTTTCAATAAATTAACTATGAAATGTTAATATTAACAATTTTCATGGTTAAAAAATTCAAAAATGCATTGTTAAAGTGACAATTATTATTATAATATTAACAATTTTCATGGTTAAAAAATTCAACCATGGAATAGTAAAATTAAATATTATTATTGTTAAATACCAGTCAACAAGAAAATGTTCAAATTAACCTTATATAACGTAGACTCCAAATCATGTTTATTTATGGTTAAGTTAACCTTATATAAGGTTAATTTTTGGCTCAGTGTATAGGACTAAAGGGCCAAATCGGACGAAACATATATATGGGAGCTATAGCTAAATCTTAACCGATTCACTTCAAATTCGGTAGTGTTGGTTCATGGATCAAGAAACTCTACCATTCTAAATTTCAAAATGATTGGATGTAAAATACAGCTTCTGTAGGACTAAAGGGCCAAATCGGACGAAACATATATATGGGAGCTATAGCTAAATCTTAACCGATTTTCTTCAAATTCGATAATGTTGGTTCATGGATCAAGAAACTCTACCATTCTAAATTTCAAAACGATTGGATGTAAAATACAGCTTCTATAGGACTAAAGGGCCAAATAGAACGAAAGATATATATGGGAGCTATATCTAAATCTGAACCGATTTCAACCAAATTCAATAGCGATCTTAACAGCTGCGAAATACTCTAAACTGCAAAATTTCAGAACGATCGGAGTGAAGTTGCGACCTGTAGTCGACGAACAACTTTACATGGACAGACGGACGGACGGACAGACATGGTTAAATCGACTCAGCTAGTGATTCTGAGTCGATCGGTATACTTTAAGGTGGGTCTAGCTGTGTTATTTTCAGGTGTTACAAACATCTGTCGTGAAACAAACTTATAATACCCTGTACCACAGAATGGTGTAGGGTATATCGAGCTTGGACTAAAGCCATTGAAGTTCCAAAAAGTGCAAGAGCTCACCGATGCACAATAAAAAAGTTAGACTGGAAAGAGCCAAGGAGTTGCTTCGCTTGCACGAAAGTGGCCAGTTACCGAATTTGGTTTTCTCCGATGAGAAGCCATTCCAAATTGAACAGTTTGTGAACAAACAAAATGATCGGGTTTACTTGCCAAAGAGGTCAGCTGCAAATTTACACCTTCGATTAGCCACCAGAACTCAAGCGCCGCCGATGGTAATGGTGTGGGCCGCCGTAACGGCCGATGGTCGCTCCCCGCTCGTATTCATCGACCACGAGGTCAAAATAAATGCCGAATATTATCGGGAAAATGTCCTAAAGACAGTATTGAAGCCCTGGGCAGACAAACATTTCGGCCGCAGACCATGGACATTCCAACAGGACTCAGCACCATCGCACTCAGCACGCGTCAACCAAGAATGGCTTAAAAAGGAGGTTCCTCGCTTCATTTCTACCGCACAATGGCCACCAAGATCTCCGCATCTCAATCCGTTGGACTTTTGCGCCTGGGGCATTTTAGAGAGTAAGGTTCGCACTAGCAGTCGTTGCTGATCATTCGCAGTGAACGGACGTGTTTATCACATAGCGGATAGTTACCAGTACCTATTACGCAATAGCAAAAATCTGTACAAAGTCTGTAAGGTCTACATCGTAGTACCTATTACGGTCTAATACAGACAAAATTAAAATAAATTCTCTTGACGGGGATGCCTTCGTGTTCCGATGGAGCGCGGTTCCCCAATCGTCCGACTGTCCGTCCGTTGGTCTTGGCCAAAGCCGACCACACCAAAAATGGTGAAAATCTCCCCCAAGTACTCACAACAGGTGTTGCGGTGAGGGGAAAACGTCATGTCCGACCGTCAAAACGGAAGCACAATGAGCATCGTGTAGCGCTCAGAGTTTTGACGAAGTTGGAGGCTGTTGAGGTTTCGGCTCTTACCGAAAAACAAAAAGAGTCACTTACCTGGGCTAAAGGCGTCATAGATGCTTCTAAGGCCAATGAGTCGGCTGAAAGAGCCACAAATTCAGCTGTGTTAACGGCTAATAAAGTAAAACGAATCAGATCACCTGATGAACCCCTGCCTTCGAAAAAGGCAAGAGGCCCTAATGTCACCATCAACAGGACACTCACCAAGCCCTTCAATGAAGTGGCGAAGGAGAGTCTAGTGATGGCTGTTATAGACAGAAGTAGTGCGGATGGATCCATCCTCAAGGACAAATGGAGTCATGTACAATCAGCCATTATGGCTCATTACCTCGATGTCCGTAGAGAAATGCCGGGCAAACCACCAATCTGCAACGATGCAGGATGGCATCAGGGGAGAGTAAAGCTCTTATATTTCGGTGATGCCAGATCAGTAGACCTTTATAAGGCTGCTCTGAGTCGAGCGGGTGAGTTGTGGCCGGGTGCCCAGTTGGATGTTGTCGAAAAAAACAACATCCCTAGTCACCCTAGAGCCATCAACTGGGTTACAGAAGAGCCCTCCAACCCGGCTGACATCTTAGAAATAATAAAAGATTCCAATCCTGGTCTGCCGGCCCATAATTGGAGAATCAGCAAGGTGGGTGAGGCGGATGGTAAAAAGCGGCAGGTCAATCTTATCCTAAACGCTGAATCCACCTCCCATATACAAAGTGCGAGTGCAACCCTACAATATGGCTTCGAGACTATAATCTTGAAGATATACAAGCAGGATATAGCTCCCACTGCAGAAGGTGAGTCGTCCACCGTGGCACTTTCTGTAAGTGCGGAGGTAGCCACGCCTATTATTTCTGGTGACTCCAACTCTAACAGAAGATCTGTAACGTCCTACTCTGAGGACGAAAGCTCTACTTCTGACACAGAGGGGCTGAGGGGAGTCTCCGGACTCTTTGACGCATCTGGCGGGGACATGCTTCTCGACGATACGGACGAAGAGTTCGATAACACCCTTGTTGGGGTGGATGTTAATCTGTCAATTACCAATGATGGTAAGAATTCTACAGATTAACCTCCATCACGCTAAAGCAGCCTCAGCGGCTCTATTGCTGCGCCTGTCCACAGGCGCAGTAGACATCGTCCTGATACAGGAGCCCTACGTAGTGGGAGGAAGGGTGTGCGGTATTAGGACACCCAACTTTAAACTGCTTGTGGCCAACTGTGAAGGCACTCCAAGAACCTGCATTTTGGCCAGGAAAGATCTAAGTATCTTTCTCCTGACTAATTTAAGTGGTAAAGACCAAACAGCTGCTAGCCTGGAGATCGGTAATCGCATATATTGGGTGGTCTCCAGCTACTTGCCTTATGAATCTGTAGTACCGACTGCTCTATTCAGGGAAGTAGTAGAAGAAGCAACGTCTGACGAGCTCGAGCTGATTATTGGCGCAGACACGAACGCTCATCATACTATCTGGGGTAGTACGGATATAAACAATAGGGGTGATTCGCTTCTTGACTTTATTCTAACTACCAATCTTAGTATTTGTAACATAGGTAATAAACCACAATTAAAGACAGACAAGAGGTACTCGACGTAACGTTTGCTACTGACCGGCTGTCAGACAAAATTATTGGGTGGAATGTACTGGACGACCACTCATTCTCAGATCATCATTATATTGAGTTCAAACTCGCGGAAAAAGCGCCTAAACCCGCCGTCCACAGAAATGTAAGGAAGACAAAGTGGCATCTGTATGAGAAGAATTTCAAGAAAGTCCTCAACTCTAAACTTCCGTACGAACCGAATGACAAAGCCGGTTTGGATAATCTGGTCGATCATATCACTATATCATTCAATAGATCCCTTGAAGAAGCCTGTCCAAAAACAAGGTACAAGGGTAAAACTAAACCCCAATGGTGGACTTCTGAGCTAACGGCTATGAAAAAGACCTGCAACAAGCTATTCAATAAGGCTAAATCTACTGGGGTCGCTAATGATTGGGATGCCTATAAAGAGCAACTCAAGATCTATAAGAAGGAGCTTAGAAAGGCGCAAAGGCGCTCTTGGTATACCTTCTGTGGTGAAGTGGAAAAGGTCTCCGACGCCGCTAGGCTGAGGAAGATATTATCTGCTTCACCCTGTACAGTGGGATATTTACAGGATGAGGCAAATAACTGGACCAAAAACAGCGAGCAGTCGCTCAATGTACTGCTCGACACACATTTCCCGGGGAACTCTATAACAGAACCCGAGGATCAGCAGGACCAACAAGAGTGCGAGTGGACTGCGAGCGTCGCTAGCTTCTTGACTGAGAGATCCAGAATAAGCTGGGCTATTAACAGCTTTGAGCCCTTCAAGTCACCTGGACCAGATGGCATCACTCCATCAGAAATGCAGAAAATGTTAAAGTACATTATCCCCTGGCTGGAGAAAATTTATGTAGGCTGTATCAGGCTTTCATACGTCCCGAATCGATGGAGGGATACCAAAGTGGTATTCATACCTAAAGCGGGAAAGATATCACACACTAGGCCAAAAGACTTCAGACCAATTAGCCTATCCTCGTTCTTATTGAAAGGTCTGGAAAGACTTTTAGATCATTTCATTAGGGAAAACCTGGATACAAAACTCCTGTCGGGGAACCAACATGCTTACAACAAGGGCAAGTCTACTGAATCAGCCCTGCACGAACTTGTGAGCACTATCGAATCGTCCCTGCATTTCAAGGAATTCACCATGGTGGCATTTCTTGACATAGAAGGGGCTTTTAACAACATTCATTCCGATGCGGTAATTGCGGCACTCTCACATCTAAAGGTAACACTAGTTTGATTAGACTAATTCAAAGTCTGCTCACCAGAAGACGCATAACAGCATGTCTAGGGTCCACAACTCTAACAAGGTATGTAAACAGAGGGACCCCGCAAGGAGGAGTATTGTCTCCACTAATTTGGAACCTAGCGGTGAATGAAATCCTGCTAGATCTAGAACGTTGTGGCTGCAAGGTCGTGGCATATGCGGACGACGTGGCAATCGCAGTGAGTGGCAAATTCGTAAACGTCCTCAGAGACATCCTACAGGTGGCTCTGAACAAGTTGGCTAGATGGGCCAGAAGCAGCGGTTTGGGCGTTAACCCCAACAAGACAGAATTGGTTCTCTTTACTAGGATGAATAATGTCCCACATGTGGACCCTCCACCTCGGATAAATGGAACAGATCTAGTCTTTTCTGAAAGTGCAAAATTTTTAGGAATAATTCTAGATAGGAAAATGTTATTTAGAATTAACGTATTGGAACGTGTAAGGAAGGCCAACGTCGCCTTATATTCCTGCAAAAAGGCTGTAGGGTCGCGGTGGGGACTCTCTCCTAAAATCGTCCACTGGATATATATAGCAGTAGTTCGTCCAATACTGTTATACGGTATTGTGGTATGGTGGACGGCAACTGACAAACTAACCATTACCAACCTACTAACAAAGGTTCAGAGGACTGCCTGCCTGAGCATAAGCGGAGCCTTAAGGACTACAGCGACCGAGTCTCTACAAGCCCTACTCCATATACTGCCGATTAATATTGTGGCGAGAGAAGTTGCAACCAAAGCGGCAATAAGATTAAACTGCCTATCAATGTGGAGGTACAAGAACTATGGTCACATGAGGATATCAAAGTGTAGTGCTATGGTAACCGACCGAGTGGACTATATACCAACAGTGTACACCTTCGAGAGAAATTACATCACTATGATTCCCGCCAGAGATGAATGGGTCGGCAGAATACCAGGTAATATAAACCATCTCCACTTTTACACGGATGGTTCGAAGCTTGATGAAAAGGTTGGCTTCGGAGTACACTGTGAAGAACTTAGTCTGGATATAGCTCACAGACTACCAGATACCTGCAGTGTCTATCAAGCCGAAATAATGGCAATATGGGAAGTCGCCAAGTGGCTGAGTCGCAACATAGTAACCAACAATGGCGTTGTCATTTACTCGGACAGCCAGGCTGCCATCAATTCTCTGGAGGCAACATCCCTAAATTCACAAACAGCCCTCGACTGCCGCAGATCTCTTAACGAGATGGCTGAGCAGTTTAATATACACCTCATATGGGTGCCTGGGCATAGGGATATCCCGGGGAACTGCAAAGCCGATGAACTTGCTAGGAAAGGGACGACATTACAAATTCTCGAAGAATTTGCATATATTGGTGCGCCACTATCCACGTGCAAGCTTTGGCTTAGGCAAGAGGCAATCAGGCAGTCCAACGATAGATGGACAGAAATCGGCACCTGCAGGGTAGCTAGACAAATCTGGCCAAGGTATGACCTGAGAAGGTCAAAATATCTCCTCGCACTAGAGAGGAAACGATTGTCTACGTTAGTACAGGTTCTGACGGGACACTGCTTGATCGGCGAACACGCCAAAAGATTGGGTATTGACTCCAATGACTTCTGCCGAAGCTGTGGAGATGAGGAAGAAGTGGAGAGCATTCAGCACTTGCTTTGCGACTGTCCCGCTTTGAGTAAACGACGACTGGATATACTGGGGTCGGCCTTTTTAGGCAGCCTAACAGATCTTTCCAGTACTGATATTCGTACTATCGATAAATTTATATATCAAACAGGTTGGTTTCGATGAGGGGCATTTCAGCCCGTGGTAACACTAGGGACCTAAACTGGTCTATGTGAGCTTGTAAAAAAATACGGCTGCCACCCTAACCTAAACCTAAACCTAAAGGTTCGCACTAAAAAATACCAAAGTATCGATCATCTCAAGACGGCGCTTCGCCGGGAATGGACCAAAATACCGCAGAGCCACTTTCGTGCAGCGTGTGATGGCTTTGTCGGCCGTTTGAAGGCCATAATTCGTGCCAAAGGTGGCAAATTCGAACAAATCTAAACTGTTTCTAAAATTTTATGTTATTTCCGACATTTTTTGCTTTGAACAATTAAATTTAAAAAAAAAATTAAAAAATATATCGTCTTAGAATTTGAAGACGATTAATAATATTAAGGGTGATTTTTTAAGAGCTTTCGATGTGATTTAAAAAAACATATAAAATTTTGAAAAATGTATGAAATCTTTATTTGAGTCGATAGAACAGTCTATATAATTCGATGTTTAAAAATGTATTTATGTAAATGTTGACCGCGGCTGCGCCTCAAATGGTTCATACGCTGGGTCCATTTTTGGCACACTCTCTCCAACATATCAGCCGGTATCTTATGAATAAATTCTTCAATATTGATTTCCAGTGCGTCAACCTTTGCGGGCTTGTCCCTATAGACATGAGCCTTAACATAGCCCCAAAAAAATAATCTAAAGACGTTAAATCGCTCAAAGTAGGCGGCCAATTTACCGGCCTCAAACGTGAAATAAACTGTTCAACGAACTTGCCTCTCAATTGGGCTATTGATGAGCGTGCTGTGTGGCATGTGGCACCTTCTTGTTGAAATCACATGTCTGCCAAGTTCTATTTGCAAAAAAAAGTTTGTAATTATAGCACAGTAACGTTCCTGCCTTCGTCATCTTTGAAAAAGGAGGTTCCAATGATGCCACCGACGATATTTTCCTCTGTACGTACTCTACGAATGCGTGCTGGTGGTTTAATGCCCAATAATGTAAACTTAGTGCGAAATTTAGTCACAAGATTCCGAATAGCCGCCTCAGAAGGACTCCCAAACTGACCATAAAATGGAAGAACTTAACCGATTTTGATAATAAAATTCAATAATCTGCAAGCGTTGTTTGTTTGTAAGTCGATTCGTGTTTAAATTATAGACCAAACTGGATATATTTGACAGTGACATGATACACGAAAACAGCTGAGGTGCCAAAAAGAAAGTTTCAAAAAGTCATCCTTTATATACTTTATGGGGTGTCTGATTAATATTTAGAAGTGTTAAACATACATATGTATATAGTAAGTAGTTTGTCTATCCTATATATGGGTAGGTCTTTCTCAGCTGTCACAAGCCAAAAATTAGATCTTTCTCAAATTCTCAGAAAATGTTGCCCTAGTATGTGGGAATATTGACCCACAATATAAACAAAATGAAAATCTTTGTAATTTTGTAAGACCTACCCATATGTAGGAGACACAAATGGTTTATATAGCTCCAATATAAAGGATATCCCCGATTTGACTTCTTACGCCATAGACTCCGCAAATTTCAACTGCTAGGGCCGAAAATTAGTATATTGGGTGTATCCACAGTACGTATTCTGGATTTAGGTGAGTTCCTGCTTTTAGGCTTAACCCCACCGTGCTCTAAACACCTGGGTGAGTACAAGCGTCAACCAACACCCCCTCACACAATGTGCATGAGTACCAAACAGTTCCGTGTATCTGGACACTTTTCCCTTCCTCCTTGGTTAGGAGCGAAGCCCATCTAAAACTCCTTGCCATTCTATGGCACCCGGTTAGTTTGCAACTCCACATCCAATACTATTCTTTCCCTGTGATTTTGGTTTCAACAGCCACCACGTTGCACCCAAAAGGGACGTCACCAATAGTCAGGACGGAACCTGCTTTCCGAGGGCTTTTCTGATTGCCGTGGTACCAGATTAAATGCTCTGGTCAGACAGCGTAACAGAAGATACTACCAGTTTGACTCCAGAAAATTTATGACTGGTGACCCATCTGTCCAGTCCCCATTCTGGGAATAGATGGGAACTATAGGATTCGTAGATCCGCCTGGGCGTACCAACAATCCTTCACACGAAAAAATATGACCATGTTTTGATGTAGCTCCCATACAAATGTGCCTCCCGATTTCGCTTATGAACGCCATAAAAACCCTAAAAAAAACAAACCAGCGAATTGGGTTAAAAATTGGTATTTTAGGTTTATTTACAGGGTGACAGATAAAAGCAGCTACCAAAAAAAAAAAATTTATAACTTTTTTTCTATTTAATGAATCTGGTTAATTTTTTTTTTTATTTTGCAGATTGATTTTTAGATTTAACAAAAATGGATAACTGGGACACTGAAAGAAGAATTTGGATTGTCCGCTGCTATTACGCACTGAAGTCCGTAGTTTCGGTTCATAGAGAGTATAGGGGCATGTTTGGCGGCAATCCTCCGAGCAGATGGACCATAAAGAGACATG
Organism: Eudasyphora cyanicolor; assembly: GCA_963930755.1. Taxonomy (NCBI): domain Eukaryota; kingdom Metazoa; phylum Arthropoda; class Insecta; order Diptera; family Muscidae; genus Eudasyphora; species Eudasyphora cyanicolor. The sequence goes on from OZ005734.1 coordinate 237,329,063, forward strand.
TTAAAAATTTTTCCGAGCATGGGACAGTTAACAGAAGACCTTACCATCGAAACCCTTCAGTTCGGACGGAGGAAACAATCGCTGCTGTAGCTGATGCCATACAAAACAATCCAAGAGTTTCGACAAGAACCTTATCTGCTCAAATGGGTATAAGCAGACAGTCAGTGCAGTCAATTATGCACAAAGATTTGGAGAAATTCCCATATAAAATTCAAATGGCCAACAAAGTGAACTCAGCAGACTTCCCGATTCGCTTGGAATTTTGCCAGAAAATGCTTCAAATGGTGGAAGAGGACGGAAACATGTTGAACTGTCTTTTCATGTCTGACGAGGCCCATTTCGATTTAAACGGTGCTTCCAACCCACAGATACTCCATGAGACTGAATTGCATCCACTTCGTGTCACAGTGTGGTGTGCAGTTTCATCACGCTGCATTGTCGGGCCCTACTTCTTCGAAGAAAACGGTCACACCGTTACAGTTACTGGAGGCCGTTACTTGAGCATGTTGAGAGAGTTTTTCTATCCAGAATTACGCCGAATGATAATTTCTTTAGCCCGGCCTGTTATGACAGAATTGCGGCGAAAATTTCCGAATAAGCTGATATCCAGAAACTCCACATTCCGTTGGCCCCCCAGGTCGCCTGACCTTACTGCACCTGACTTTTTCTTGTGGGGTTATTGCAAACAGGAAGTCTACAAAGCAAAACCAACAAATTTGAATTAACTAAAGCAATCCATTCGAGAAACAATTGCGGCTATTCCCGTCTCAACTCTCCAAGCAGTAATGAACAACTTTTTGGTAAGATGCCGCACATGCATCAACGAGGACATTTAAATTCCATTATTTAAGCTTTAGCATGAATAAAAGAAAACTGAATTCCATACACTGAAAAAAGTTATTTGAGTTTCTTAATGTAGCAATATTCATCAGCCACCCTATATAACCGGCACGAACAAAGGTCATATGCACATTAAAGCGGCTTCATTTGTGTGGACGAAAAAAAATTGCGTACTAAATTCTATACACTGAAAAAAAAGTTATTTGAGTTTCTTAATGTAGCAATATTCATCAGCCACCCTATATAACCGGCACGAACAAAGGTCATATGTACATTACAGTGGCTTCATTTGTGTGGACGAAAAAAATTGCGTTGTTCAAAGCTTAAATGAAAATATGGTTTGATTTAAGTATATTCTCAAAATATTTCGTCTGTGAGATGGCGAAATTAGGGGCTATTTGCGGTTTAAATAACCTCTAAAAGTCAGGTTTTTTCCATAATAAAATTTTTATTATTTTTAGGAATTGATCATTGGACATTAACATCTGAACCATTTCTTTTAGGGCGAAGTGACTTCTATAAAAAAGTTTCAATATGAAGTCACATTTTTTCTCAATTTTAGTGATATTTTTAGTGCATATTTTACACTTCTGCAATTTTGGTCCGATTTATCTTTTCATGGCTGGTTATAGAACTGCTGATCCCTAGATTTAATTTTTATAAAAAACTAGCTGACCCCAGCAGACGTTGTCCTGCCCGTCCTGTTTGGGATGTATTGGTTTGTTATTCATTATTATTTCATTCAAAATTGCATACATTCCGAGTTTCAGAAAAATTTATATTGACCATATGTCCACTACAGCGCCATCTACCGGTTAGTTCATACATACAAACTGTTATCAAGATAAACCACACATACGTTTTAAATTTCAGTCAAATCGATCTGGAAATGCGAATTTTGCAAATAACTTGACCACTCCGCTATTTATCGCGTTGATAATAATTCTAAAACACAAATGGCCCGAAACTATTGTTAAATTTTCAGACTATTCGCTTTTATGGTTTCGGAGATCATGCGTTACTAACAAACGTACAAAGGATTTTATATATAAAGATTAACCCTTTCACGGCCGTTGGTACCAAATGGGTGAAAACAAATTGATTGCTATAAAAATGATCCTTCACGTATTATTTCAACCTAAAAAGCTGAAATTATACCGAAAATTGCCTTTTTGTAAATTTTAGTCGAAATATCCAAAATCTAGAACAGTTATTATATTTTTCGACGTAGAATTTTTATTTTCACTTGAATTTAAGCAATTTTAACAATTTCAGCTTTTAAAGTTTAAATAATACTTGCAACATCATTATTATGCCAATTAATTCGCTTTAACCCATTTGGGACCAACAAATTAATCAAAAGTTCACGGCCTTGAACGGGTTAATTTTTTTATAAAAATTAAATACTGAGATCTGCAGTTCTATAACGAACCATGAAAAGAGAAAGTCGAACCAAAATTGAAGAAGTTATTTCCGATTTTGTAAAAAATGCACTAAAGATTTCACTTAAATTGAGAAAGAACTGGCTTCATATTGCAATTTTTTTTAAAGAAAGTCACGTCGCCCTATAAATAATGGTTCAGATTTTAATGTACTGTGATCAATTCCTAAAACTTATAAAAATTTACAACCGGATTTTTAAAGGTTATTTAAACCGCAAATAGCCCCTAATTTCGCCATCGCAGAAACGAAATCTTTTTTTGACGCCATTCACTCAAAAAAATGTATTTCCTAAATTTTATAAAATCCATACTCTAATTTAGTTCAATGTTTTTATTCATATTGAATTAATTTTTTCTTAAAACTGGGAAATTTTATTTAGTACTACCAAATTTTATTTTTTTGGGGGATATGCAGAATAGTTCGTTGACTAAAAATTAGGACATATTTTTACTAAAATAATATTTCTTGAAAAAAGTTCGAATATTCATATATTTGTCAAATCGAAACATATGCGGTGGACACCCAACATAGACATAAGGAAATTATGAACTAATAATGGAAAACATGATTTTTAGGAAATTTTAACTTCCATGAATTTGAACTCAAAATTAGGAAAACATACTAAAATCAAGGAAAAATTAACTATTTTCGGACTATGTTGTAGTGCTAAAAACAAAAAATCTGTTCTTTTTCGTTCCGCAATTTTTATTTTTTCGCAAATCGTTACTTGCAGAAACTTAAATTTATGGAGAAACATTAAAAATGTTACGGACGAGAGTCGAACCGACAACCTTGTGATAGTGAGCCAGACACACTATATATCGAGCTACGAAACTCTTTTGGGATTGATATGAAAATGTCATTCATAATAAAATTTCTTCGTCGCCTATAAATATAGTATATGGCAACTCTATTTATCATTCAATGATGGCAATCCGTTTATCAAATTCAAGTGTACATAAAAATACATTGTTTCGAAAATTTTGGGATATATAATTGTATTTAAAAACAAATTTTTCATAAAAATTTAAGCGTCTACGTAGCTCAGTTGGTAAACATGTGGTTCAGAAAACGGAAGGTTCTGGGATCGAATCGCATTCGGAGGTAAAATGTTGTATACATAATGTTTAATGTTTAATAAAATAAATTTCAATTCCTAAAATAAAGCAGAAGAGAGAAATCCAAAGAAGAAGAAGTGGTAAGAGAGAGATTCCAACACATAAATATGGAGGAGGAAAGTGATGAAGTAGGATCAAAAATGGCAAACAAATCATGGACTAAAAAGTCCAAGAAAAATTTTAATTTTTCTTTTCTTTTTGCATAAATTTAATTAAATTTTCCTAAATTTGAGTAAAAATTTACTTGCAATAAGGACAAAAGTATGCTGAATTTGCATAATTTCAAGTCAGAATTTGTAGTATTGATTTAATTTTCCCTATAAGTAAAAATAGCTTTAGCGAAATACGAAGTTCAATATTCCTACAGATAAGTTCATTTTAACTTGCTCTAGGGTTCACTTTTTTTTGAGTGTTCTAGTACTTTTTTTGATATAGCTCCCATTCAAAGGTCCCTTCTGATTTGACTTCTTAACGCCATTGAAATCAAAAATGTCAATGAATTTGGCTGCAATTTGGTAAGATTGATTTATTAGTACCCGCAACCATAGACATAGGTCCATGTTTTGCTATGGGATCCTCTCGACATAATAATTTTACCTAATATTCATTTATGATCCATGATTAAAGGCGTATAAGATTCGGCATGGCCGTTGTTAACGCCGCTTTTATTTGTTCTTTCTGTGATTTTTATTTGCAGAAACTCAACTCATGGCCAAATATTAAAAATGTTACGCCCGGGATGAGCTTCGAATCGGGAACCTCATGTGAGGCAGAAACCCTAAATGTGTCTTACGAAACTCTTTTGCAATTCATATATGCATGTCATTTACATATCGATACTTCCATTCAAAATATTCTAAGTCGACTTAGGATGTTTCTAGGGAGATTGCAATTCAGTCAAAATTTGGTGTTTATCCGTCCACCCAATCAAAAGTTATTCACAAAACAGTACATGTCATTCAAAATGCATTATAAAGGAATTCCACACAAATATAAAAAAATGCATCAAACTTTGATCGTCTCTCTTGAAAAACTACCTTTTTGCACTTAGCATAGTTTAGAATGGAGGTATCGATATGAACTGTTTATTTTAAAAGTGGAGTAAACGCCATTCTGCTTTAACCGATTCACCTTTGTCTTGTAATTAGATATGTACATTTATGTTTGTATGTTTAGAACAATTGTGTGCAAAAGCCGGGAGAAACATTATGTACAGCTAACGATACCAAAGCAGTAGGACAATGGAATTGGACATTGCCTGTGATCTCGTTAGTTAGTTCTTGCCAGCCTTAGAAGTTGGAAGAATATATTCCGTTTATGGATGGTAGTACAATTGATATATGTCAACAAATATAATGTAAATCCTTAAATATAATAATAAAATATCTTTTTCGGTTCATCAAAACATCATTTTATATATTTATAATCGTACAACAGTAGGAACTTATTTTGTTATTTATAACATTGTACTACCCACAAAATAAATAATTATCACAATGATCTCTAACAATATTTCCTTTCTAACATTTAAATTAACTATTTTCTAAATCGGCATTATTCCAATTAATTGTTTATCGTTTTTTTTAACTTTTGCTTGGTTTCAAGAATATTAGCAAAAAGAAAAAATGCACATATGGTAAAATGGTAAAAAATGACTCTTTGACACACACACTTCCAAACTGCAATGCGACTCTAGTAAAAAAGCGTTCCATTTTTCAACTCGAAATAACATTTTGCGAAATTTTTTCGTGCCGAAAAAACATAGTACCCACCTTTAGACGGTAAGTCTTTTGTTTCAGCAATCAGGGGACAAATTTATGTTCTTATTCGTTCACTCACATTTATTTTATTGAATTTGTTTTTTGTATTCAGTCACTCATAAAATGAAATGTCAATTTGTCCCTTGTATTTTCATTTCGAGAAACTTTCTACCCCGGAAGCTTCTCTACACTTTTCGTCTACAAATTCGTGTCGCAAGCATCGTGTTGCAGGGACAAGTTGCACCGTGTAAATTGGGTCAAACTGAATGCAAATAATATATATCTATTATTCACATAGCCTACTAACAATCAGCCCTGTTCTGGCTCTCACCAAATATTCAATTCACTTCACAAATTCACTTCACCCAACAAATGGAGAGGTGTTCTGGTTCTCACGTGAATTCTCTTTTTCGAACTTCTGCTCAAAAAAATCGAAACATATGTTTTTGTCTGCAAAGCCATAATTTGCAGACAAAAACGTAAACAAAACAATTTATTCTCGCGAAGAATCCGACAAGAAATTAAAAAAAGAAAATCTAAAGATTTATTAATCATATTTTATACAAAAACACAATAAAAAATGTGCCAATAGCTTTTCTCTTAGCCATTAGGGATTTATGCAGTTCTTGAGGAACGTATCAAAAGGCGGCACTTGCGTGACTACTCAAATCCAATGGATACTCCAAATTCGAGGTAAGTTAAGTGTCGTTAATCTGTTTAACATAATAATTTATGCCTTTAAATGTTTTATAGCTTTTTACCGGCTTAATAAAGACGGATTTTCAATGATCCTTGATCAAATTGCACCCTACATTAGCACAGGCTCAATACCACAAAAAATACAATTGGCGGCAGCTTTGAGATTTCTTGCGGTAGGCGCTTTTCAAGGTGTTATAGCAAACGACATAAATATAAGCATGGGAAGGACTACATTGTGCAAAATAATGTGGAAAGTGGTAAACGCTATTGAGGACAAAATATGTCCACAATGGATTAATATGGAAATGAGTCAGGCGGAAGTCAGTGCTTCAAAAATGCTGCCGCCAATTGTACACAGTGAACACAAATTCAACAAAGTACACTGCTCAGCACGGAACATTGTTGAGAGGACTATAGGCAACATAAAATTTCGTTTCCGATGCCTACAAGCGACCCTCCACTACGAACCAGCAAAAGTAAGCAGTATTATTAATGCGTGCTGCGCACTGCACAATATTTGCAAGCATTTTAATTTACCTATGGATGCGGAAGTTCCGATACCTGACGATGACAACATTGAAGATGTGGAACAATTAAGTAGTGGTACCGATGGCACACGAGTAAGAGACGAAATTGCACGTTCAACAGTTCAATAAAACACAGTCTTTAGAATGAATAAACTAAAAATACAAAACAAATTTTATTTGCTGCAGTCTTTTATGAGATCAATTAGATATATATGTATTTATTAACTATATTGTCAATTTAAAGTCCCATCTTCAATTGTTCCAGCTCGATGGACTTCAATTTCGCTCATTTCGGGTGAGCAAATGCTTCTCCATTTGTATGTGGTGCCTTTTCTTTTCTTTTATTTCCTCCTTTTTTAATGAGACTAGTTCATCTAGCTTATTTTCAATGCTTATTAATGTATGACTATTGGCAACCATCACTTCCTTTATTGCACTAATACCACCCGAAACACACTTAAAATTTTTCGTTTCGTACTCCACGTCCGATGGTTTCTTTCTCTTTGGTGCGGGTGGCTCAACGTTGGGAGAGGCAATTGGCGAATCGGGTATATCGCCGAAATCAGGAGAGTGGCTGCGTACACGCTTTGATGCAGTCACTGTATTTGCAGCTGATGATGTGGCAAGTTTTTCTGCTGGTTTTGCACTTGACGTTTCTTTGGGCCTAATACGACTTGCATGCGATGTAGATGGTGCATCTGCGTCAATATTTTCTTTATTGGGGCCACCTAATTTCTGGGTGTTATTTATCCCATCCGCGCACATATAAAGGTCGCACAAAGCAGCAACACGTTCCTCCAAAGGTGTCATTACATATTTATTATATTGGCCACCACCTGTTGCCCGACATTCCCTTTTGTTATGTGTAAGCTTGGATTTAATGTTCCGTTCTTGTTTGAGGTCCGCATGAATTAAGGTTTGTTGCCAGGTCTGACCACAGTTTATCCTGCTCTGCTTTATCCATCTTTGAGTAGCCCATGGCCAAGTCTGGGTGTAATTCCATGAACTGGACGAAAATCTCATTGTGAGAACTATTTATTCGTGGGGACCTGTAGGATAGTAATGCAATGAATTTGAACAATTAGCTTCAGCAAAAAGCTCAGCATACTTACATCTTGTAAAATCTAAATCCTTTGGTTATTTTCCGTCCAATTTTTGTTTTGTTTTTTTGTTTTGTCAAGTTGGTGTTAATTGTTTTATGTTTGTTGTTTTTGTTACGTTTTAATAGACGTCAAACATTTGACACTTTGCAGAAGTAGCGTTGCCACACGGTTCATAATAGGCAAATTGACGATCATTTTAATTATTTTACTTATATTTTTGTTAAATTTATTAAATTTTTAAAATGGAATAACATTTCTGTACCAAAATTAAATTATCCGATGCAAATAACCTTGAGGTTACTCCATTAAAATGGTTGTATTTCAAACTAACAAACATCTTGCATCTCTGATTTTTCGAAGTCAAACCAAATCAGCTGATTTGTCAAGTACTCACTTACTCACATCACAAAAGAAAAAAAGTTGGTTGCAATTTTGGACTTATTTTATAAAACCTAATTTATTAATTAATTTGATTATTTTATCGTACAGAAACTTGTAATTAAGAAGTAAACATTACAAATTTTGTCACGGCACAGTTAATTTGTGATTACAATAATTATTCTTTCCAAAAAATGAGAACTCACAGCGCTCTCACAATGGAAAACATGGCGAGAAAAAATTGCATGAAATGGGGTGAGAGTGAGTTGCAGAACACCTCTCGGTGAATACTTCTCCCTTCACCACCACAAGTGAATTCCAGAACATGGGCGAATATTAATTTTAGTTCAAAAACAGAATGGCGTTTACTCCACTTTCAAAATAAACAGTTCATATCGAGCCATAACAGCCAAAAAGACGTAAGCGCCACTCACAAAAATTTAGAGGAGAAGGTTTCTTTTGCGATTATTTTTGTTTAAATGCATATGTAATGTATACATCTGTTTATATAACTGTTAAATTTAGTATAACGGTACATTTTACAGCTATAAATTTTGGAAACATGATGCCATTTGTCATAAGTGAACGATTTCCCTCAAAAAATTAAAAGTAAATCATGGTGGCGCTTACGTCTTTTTGGCGGTTAGGGCTCGATATGTTTATTTATTTATGCTATAAGTGGTACCACGGTATTGTAAGTTTTTTTCTGGGCTAGATGTAAGGCCTAAAAATACTGAAACTAGATCCTTTTTAAAGTATACGGATCGACTTAGAATCACCATCTGCTTCGATCTTTGTCTGTCCGCCTACTGTCCATGTAAACGTTGTAATCAAAGTGCAGGGCGCAATTCTGGACCAATCCTGATGAAATTTGACAGTTGCATACAGAGGACAAACGGTATTGGATTTGAAAAAAAAAAAATGATTTAGAATTAGGTATAACCCCAAATATACATATTTACCTCCAGTCAGATTTGAAAGAAGTCGTCTTCCGAACCTTCCGATTTGGTATCAACAATTATAAAATTTGATAGAGAGAGGCACTCCTCTACACAGAAACGAAGAATCACTATCATATAGTCGGCTCCTCCCGTCTTTATAGTCTTTTTTAAAATTACTGATGACAATAACTTTTTCACTTTAAAGTCCACAATAAAATCATTGGATTGGAAACATTGGATTATATTTGTATTTAAAAACATTTTTTATAAACCGAATGTGGAAGCATTTGGCTTACAAAACGACAGGTTCTGGTCAGATTTTCAAACTTCTAGAATTCATATTTCTTAACTATGGACTTAGACTGTTCAGAATTGATTCAGAACATTTGTAGGCTAAATATTCCAGTCTGGCATATAATTGGTAAGAAAATCAACATTGCGAAAATTTGTTTTTTTAATCTTATACTAACGCGGTGTAGGGCATCATATATTTGTTTTTGATTGCGTTCTTTTAAATGCCTGTCAATCAGCGCTTGTGACACTGTTGTGGTTCTCTGGTACACGTTGAATTATTTTGCGGTAATGTTTTCTTTTCTGTTGCTGCAGATACTCGCAACTAAGTAAAAGATACACAATTAAATGTATTCACCACTATAAGATGCGACTGATTACCAGCTCCTCTCGAAAGTTTTTGTCCTCGAGCCACAATAACGTGAATATTTAATTTAATTAACAACCAAAGCCATTTAAATTGTCTTAAGCAATGCCAACAACGGCGACGACGACGGCGACAACGAAGACAAGTATCCTTTGCGCTTTCATCTCTGTGGTTTTGTAATTTTCAACTGTGGGTGGTTGTGGTTGTTTTACCTTCTGGACTATGGATGGAATGGATGCCGATGAAAACTCTGGAAGAAACACTGAACTGTAACTGCTAGCACAGTTGGAATTTATTGTAATGACTAGAAAATTATTAAAAAATTGTGCAATAAACATTTTTGTCAACCACAATTTGTTTTTAATCTCCATTCAATGCGATCCAAATGAAGTCATTGAGAATGGAATTAACTATGTCCGATACAACGTGCAGTTAGACAAACATGGTGCATAATAAAATTTGTTATGGACTTTACTCTTAAAAAGAATTACATCTCTCAATAGTTATTTTTGAATGAAACAATTATATGTTACGGCTAAGCATCGTTTGATGGAAATGTTGAAAAATGCTGAGACAACCGTTTTGCTTAGTATTTAATGTAACTTTTATATACATATACAAATTTTAATCTCTAAACTTTTGTATAAATCGAAAACATTGGAAAGAAATGGCAAAACGCGTTCGTGCCAAAATAAAAATAAGAATATTTGAATCAGTATAAAGTTAGTAAATTTGTAGCATTATGCACATTCAAGGCACAAGGCCAGTGAAACCTCAGTGGTTTGGTTAAGAAGGCTATAAGTTGGCCGATCTTGACATTAGCTTAATTTTCAAGCTCCACAAAGGATCGGACTCTTGTGGTACCTCAGGTACTGACTAAATCTGAATATATCTAGTCCCTTCTTTTGAAACTCTGTGATTTCTCTAAAGGAGCTATAAGCTTGCGATTGTGATATCAGCGAAATTTGTTAGCTCCATAGAGGAACAGGAGTCCAGAATAGCCAACCTTTGCTTCGAAGTTCTTTAAGCCCGATTATGCTTGATTTTAAGCTGAAATATTGTTATTTCAATAATAAAGTGATTGATTTGATTGCGAAACAGGCTTCAATGAAGAAAATTTTGATTGAATTAGCCCTGTCCAATTCTTGAACGAGGCCTGATAATATTTACTTTAAGCCTTGCCATTTCGTTATGAGAATTAACGACATAACGAAAGAAGAACAAGCAGCGGCCGAAACAAGTAGAATTCGCGACCTATACATTGCCGCTAGGAACTTGGGCAACAAAACTGTGTCCATGGGGAAGCCACTACAAAACGATTTTGAAGAAGTATAACATGTAAAAACCAGTAAGGAAAGGCTAAAGTCGGGCGGTGCCGACTATATAATACCCTACACCACTCTCGTAATATTGAATAACTCTGATATATAAATTTTGTAATTCATGTATAAATTGTTTACATAAATTTACTTTTGGGACATTTTATACTTAAATAATACCCTGTACCACAGTGTGGTGTAGGGTATAAAAACGATTGGATCTAAGGAGCCAAATCGGATGAAACATATATATGGGAGCTATAGCTAAATCTTTAACGACTTTCTTCAAATTCGGCAATGTTGGTTCATGAATCAAGAAACTCTACCATTCTAAATTTCAAAACTATTGGATGTAAAATACAGCTTTTATAGGACTAAAGGGCTAAATCGGACGAAACATATATATGGGAGCTATAGCTAAATCTGAACCGATTTCAAATTCAATAGCGATCTTAACAGCCGCGAATTACTCTAAACTGCAAAATTTCAGAACGATCGGAGTAAAATTGCGACCTATAGTCGACGAACAACTTTACATGGACAGACGGACGGACGGACGGACATAAATCGACTCAGCTAGTGATTCTGAGTCGATCGGTATACTTTAAGGTGGGTCTTGCTGTGTTATTTTCAGCAACACCAATTCTGGGTGCAGTTCTAATCGGATATGTTATCTCCTCAAAACAATGCTGAACAACGAATTTGCACTGAACGCTGGTATATATTCAGAACCCTGACAGCTGAGCAAATAGGCGATGCTAACAATACCCTCAGAAACAACAAATCTCATGGCTTGGAGAATATATATAACAGGTGGCGCAAAAGTAACCTTTCGAGCGTATGTTAGACGCGATTGGCGGTCAGCAGCTAACAGCTGATGCACCGTCTGGACTTTGTACGGAAACATTTTCAAATCTTGTACCAAAATTCGCTGTAGAGACCGTAGACTTATACCCATTTGCGTGGCACGTCGTCTGGTCGATGTCGACGGCGCTTCCATGACATCCTCGGCTATAGCAGCAATATTCTCTGCAGAACGGCTACTCCGGGGTCTGCCACGCCTGGCAGCATCTCGTGTTGTGCCAGTCTCTTCGAGGCGAGCGGCTAAACGTCGCAGTGTTTCACCAGTAGGCGTTGGACGGCCAGGAAATCTGCGACGAAATTCACGTTGTGCCAAAGTCACCGACCGATTATTAAATAGTCAGCAATATTCCGCGTTCTGGAGCAGTGTAGCGTAACATTGTTTATTAACGTGTATTTCGCATGTGTTTACTACACAAATGTCAGAACAGAACTGACATTAAGGGCCAATCGCAAAATTTATAGCATTTTCTGATAGGAGGATTACTTTTGCGCCACCTGTTATATACCGGGTTTTCCAACAACAGGTGTTATTTTGAATCACCCGGAATTTCAGTAGCTGTCACTTTTGAAGCTTTTATTCTTTGACATATGACAAGTAGTACGCCATTACTAAAAATGGAACGATAATCGAAAAATCGAAAAATCATCTTGACTGATGACCCATTTCCACCTCGGTGGCTACGTCAACAAGCAAAATTGTCGCATCTGGGGCTCGGAAAATCCAAGAGTTATTGTTGAGAAGCCTCTCCATCCTCAACGTGTGACTGTTTGGTGCGGTTTATGGTCCGGCGGTGACATTGGACCTTACTTTTTCGAAAATGAGGTTGAATCAACAGTTACGATGAATGGATTGCGCTATCGAGAGATGATTAATGATTTTTTACGGCCGAGGTTGGATGGTATTGATCTGGACAACGTTTACTTTCAACAAGACGGCGCTACGTGCCACACAAGCAACGAAATCATTGCTTTGTTACGGGAAAATATTCCGGACGGTGTTATCTCTCGAAGAGGTGATCACAATTGGCCACCGAGATTTTGTGATTTAACACCTTGCGTCTTCATCCTTTAATGCCACTTGAAAGATAAGGTCTACGCCAACAGCCCAGCGTCGATTCAAGACCTCAAAGATAGAATTCGTGAGGCCATCGAGGACATAGGGCAGCCACTTTGCGATTTGGTTATGGGAAATTCCATGAAAAGGATATGGTCCTGTAAGCGGGGTCGTGGTGGCCATTTGGCTGATGTTGTTATTCATTATTAACGGCATACCTTCCTCTTTATTATGAAATAAACATCCGATTATTTATCTCAAAAAATTGCATTTTTCTTTGAATACCAAAATAACCCCTCTTGTTGGAAAATCCTTTATATATATATATCAAAGGAACTACTCCGAGCCGACTCCAATCCAAATGTCCATTTGATGTTGCATCTTATTACCAGCTTTTGGAGCCATTAAATTCTCCCTGATGACCTTATCTCGCCTTTATAGATGTCGAAAGGCCTTTGACAACTTGAACCACTGCGCTATTTGGAATGAAAATGAGTTCTCGAGAAGCTGGTAGATCTGATCAACCTCTACAAAAATTCCACATGTAGAATTCTGCATAAGAAACAACTGAGCAACAAAATTTCGGTGAACGCATGTGTACTGCAGGGTTGTGACTTATCTCCTTTGCGTTTCAACTGCGTCCTCGACTTAATGATGAGTGGACTTCGGATTTTTTGGAAATATTTTAATTTTTATTAGATGTTTTTCTTTTTGCATATTTTCGATATGCACTAAAAGTTTCTATATTTGAGCGATTAAAAGTGAAAGTTTGTTTCCAATCGTATGGTAAATTAAAATATGCAAAAATCCGAGGTCAGGTAATGGGGAAGGCCGTAGATGTGAGCCAAATTATTACTTGGGGTTCGAAGAAGAAGCTAGGAGATTTCGACTATGCCGATGATATTTACCTTCTTAGCCATTTTTTTCGGACATGAATTCTAAACTAACATCAGTGAATGAAAAGGCACACTCCGTGGGTCTCACGATAAACATAGCAAAAACTAAAACAATGAGGTCAAGTGCAATGTTGAATAAAAATTGTATCTACGGGCCCAACAAATAGACGATGTGAAAAATGTTTGCTACTTGGGAAGCGCATTTGATAGACTGCCCGGTTTTAGAAAATAAACTGCCCGGATTCCAAAAAACTGCTCGCATTAACAAAGCCCGACAATCCTTAGGACAACTTAAACCAGTTCGGAATTCGACTTCTATAACAAAGCGAACCAAAATAATTGGCGTAGCGTCATATCGCCCAATGTCATATCGCCCAAAACCATGTATGTCATAGCGCCCAAAAACCGACGTATCGCCCAAATTAATTTTCTCCTCTGGGTTATGTCCAAAGATGGCTACGCGAACTAAAGTGCCTTTGCAAAGATACCTTGATCAGCATAGCAGTCTTTGAACATACACCAGAGGAAAAAATCTTGAACGTTCACGGAAGACAGTTTGGTCAGAGTAGCCGTCTTTTGACATTCCCCAGAGGAGATAATATTTAATCCAGGCCGAAGGCCGTCCACACCAGTGCTACGCCTACCGCAGATCATCTTGGTTCGCGTAGCCGCCTTTAGGCATTCCAACGATTCAAAAGTTTTTTTTTTCAAAAAATACTCATGATACATTTTACTTTGACAAGCGTGATGGACATATAAATGTGTTTGTAACTTTGGGCGTTATGACACATTTTTTTTTTTGGGCGAAAAATTAAAAATTACCTACTGTCGAAAATTACATATTACCCAATGTCGATGTCATATTACCCAAAAACCAAAATTTTCTACAATAACAACTAACATGGATTTTTTTTGGGCGATATGACGCTACGCCAAAATAATTTTATTAATATATGTATTTGTTATTAATAATAATTTCTGCTCCAACGTTAAAGGCACACTGCCGTACGTAAGCGAAACGTGGAAGGCGGCAATACGGGATATCCAACCCATCCAGATTTTTATCAATAAATGCCTACGCAGTATTCTCCGCATATTCTGGGCCTCAAAAAATAACAAATACCCCTTTTATGGGAAGAGACAACACAAAATCCCATAGGCACAGAAACTAGAAAACTTAATGGTGTTGGTTTGGTCACACGCTGCGCAAATCATCAGAGGATATAGCCAAACAGGCCATAGATTTGAACTCTCAGGGCAGCCATCACTCTGGACGACAGGCACATACATGGAAGCGTCATATTGTGATGGAATTGTCCAAATTACGACTCCGATGGAATGAAGTCAAACATCGAGCAGAAGATCGAGTTTATTGGAACAACCTTGTACTGGCCCTATGCTCCTTGCAGAAGTAAAAGGATGACATACATATATATCGTATATCGAAGGAACAAACAAGAATTAGTAATCACTTCTGCAATCTCACCTCAAAAAAAATCACGCCAAACACCGCTTGAACAAAAACCAATTAAACCTCGTTGCTTACAAATGTTTACACAACACATTTACATCTCGTCGAGTTATATGTGCGCGTGTTTGATGTTGCTTCCACCAAAATTAAGAATTTCTTACTTAAATCAAGAAATATGTTGTTACCCTAAAATCGAATTCGAGTGGTTGAGTGTTTAATTTTAGTATGCTCTATTATTGTTCTTCCTCTCAGAGATTAAAGTAAGCTTTTTCTTCTTACTTTAAGCCATATTAGTAATTTCCCTTTTTAAGAAATGTTTTCTTGATTTCTAGTATTATGTATATACTTATTATAAGCTAACCTACTTATTATAAGCTAACCTGCGCTTGATTTTTGAATGTAATCAGTTTTCTACTTGGTTTAAGAAAAATTTAGTACGAAAGTACTTAACATTTTATGTTTGATTTCAGCTAAAATAAGAGTTTTTACTTGAAGTTATCATGGCATATTTTTTTCTGTGCATGGCTATACCTATTTCGACCATGCTGAATACAGTGGTGGTAGCCGTTATTGTAGGTTAGCATATAATAATAAGCTAATGTAGGTTAAAATTTTATGTTTGATTTCAGCTAAAATAAGAGTTTTTACTTGAAGCTAGCATGCCATATTTTTTTCTGTGTATGGCTATACCTATTTCGACCATGCTGAATACAGTGGTGGTAGCCGTTATTGTAGGTTAGCTCTTGTTTTCGAGATGTTCGACTACAACGTTTTCTGGGAAATCAGAGAGGTCAGTTATCTCGATGGTGATTTTAGAGTGCAAGACTTCGGAATACACGCTTCCGTCCAAGGAACGAAATAAAGGGAACCTTTGGAGAATTATTTCTCTCAAATTAGTTTTCGAGCAAGCTTCTCACCTCCTTACCACTAAAAAATATTAACAATGTTCAGCATGATCGAAATAGGTCTATCCACAGGGTCTCCTTTCTGTTATATTTTTGGACTAGCACAATGAAATTATTATACCGATCACTTCCTTAATCGATTTAACCGTGCTCTTTTTTAGCCAAAAGACTACTGACATTGGTGAACATCAATTCAGTTTCAGATATAGCCCTTATTTGTATATAACGGGTTATCCAAGTATAGATAACTTTTTTCAATGGCCTTTTTTTGACAGATCACGTGTGAGTCGTGTCATGCTGTCATGTTATTTTTGTTAAGTATTGCTTGGCATTTCATCATGGAAAGACTTACGCCTGAACAACGTTTACAAATTATTCAGTTTTATTATCAAAATAATCGTTCGCCAATTGCGCTAAGTCCATTTTTTTAAATCCAAAAAAAAAAATTAAATCCATGAGCAATATTTTAGCTCTCGTTAAGAGCTATCATTTTGCCATTGACCGATTGCCGATCCGACGTACCGGAATCATCGGCCCATTTTTCTTCAAAAATGATCCCGGTGAGAACGTAACCGTCAATGGCGACCGTTATCGTGCCATGATAACCGACTATTTGATGCCTGAAATTGAAGCTCGTGATTTCGGCGACATTTGGTTTCAACAAGACGGCGCCACTTCCCACACATCGCATCAATCAATGGATTTATTGAGAGAACACTTCGGTGAGCAGATAATTTCAAGTTTTGGGCCGGTCGATTGGCCACCAAGATCGTGTGATATCACACCGTTAGACTTTTTCCTGTGGGGATATGTAAAGTCTAAAGTTTATGCGGACAAACCCGCTTCGAATCAGGCCTTGGAGCAAAACATCACGCTTGTCATTCGCCAGTTACCAGTGAGTGCAACCCTACAATATGGCTTCGAGACTATAGTCTTGAAGATATACAAGCAGAATATAGCTCCCACTGCAGAAGGTGAGTCGTCCACCGTGGCACTTTCTGGAAGTGCGGAGGTACCCACGCCTATTATTTCTGGTGACTCCAACTCTAACCGAAGATCTGTAACGTCCTTCTCTGAATACAAAAGCTCTACTTCGGACACAGAGTGGCTGAGGGGAGTCTCCGGACTCTTTGACGCATCTGGCGGGGACATGCTTCTCGACGATACGGAGGAAGAGTTCGATAACACCCTTGTCGGGGTGGATGTTAATCTGTCAATTACCAGTGATGGTAAGAATTCTACAGATAAACCTCCATCACGCTAAAGCAGCCTCAGCGGTTCTGTTGCTGCGCCTGTCCACAGGCGCAGTAGACATCGTCCTGATACAGGAGCCCTACGTAGTGGGAGGAAGGGTGAGCGGTATTAGGACACCCAACTTTAAACTGCTTGTGGCCAACTGCGAAGGCACTCCAAGAACCTGCATTTTGGCCAGGAAAGATCTAAGTATCTTTCTCCTGACTAATTTAAGTGGTAAAGACCAAACAGATGCTAGCCTGGAGATCGGTAATCGCATATATTGGGTGGCTACTTGCCTTATGAATCTGTAGTACCGACTGCTCTATTCAGGGAAGTAGTAGAAGAAGCAACGTCTGACGAGCTCGAGCTGATTATTGGCGCAGACACGAACGCTCATCATACTATCTGGGGTAGTACGGATATAAACAATAGGGGTGATTCGCTTCTTGACTTTACTCTAACTACCAACCTTAGTATTTGTATCATAGGTAATAAACCGGCCTTCACAATTAATGACAGACAAGAAGTACTCGACGTAACGTTTGCTACTGACCGGCTGTCAGACAAAATTATTCGGTGGAATGTACTTGACGACCACTCATTCTCAGATCACCATTATATTGAGTTCAAACTTGCGGAAAAAGCGCCTAAACCCGCCGTCCACAGAAATGTAAGAAAGACAAAGTGGCATCTGTATGAGAAGAATTTCAAGAAAGTCCTCAACTCTAAACTTCTGTACGAACCGAATGACAAAGCCGGTGTGGATAATCTGGTCGATCATATCACCATATCATTCAATAGATCCCTTGAAGAAGCCTGTCCAAAAACAAGGTACAAGGGTAAAACTAAACCCCAATGGTGGACTTCTGAGCTAACGGCTATGAAAAAGACCTGCAACAAGCTATTCAATAAGGCTAAATCTACTGGGGTCGCTAATGATTGGGATGCCTATAAAGAGCAACTCAAGATCTATAAGAAGGAGCTTAGAAAGGCGCAAAGGCGCTCTTGGTATACCTTCTGTGGTGAAGTGGAAAAGGTCTCCGACGCCGCTAGGCTGAGAAAGATATTATCTGCTTCACCCTGTACAGTGGGATATTTACAGGATGAGGCAAAAAACTGGACCAAAAACAGCGAGCAGTCGCTCAATGTACTGCTCGACACACATTTCCCGGGGAACTCTGTAACAGAACCCGAGGATCAGCAGGACCAACAAGAGTGCGAGTGGACTGCGAACGTCGCTAGCTTCTTGACTGAGAGATCCAGAATAAGCTGGGCTATTAACAGCTTTGAGCCCTTCAAGTCATCTGGACCAGACGGCATCACTCCAGCAGAAATGCAGAAAATGTTAAAGTACATTATCCCCTGGCTGGAGAAAATTTATGTAGGCTGTATCAGGCTTTCATACGTCCCGAATCGGTGGAGGGATACCAATGTGGTATTCATACCTAAAGCGGGAAAGATATCACACACTAGGCCAAAAGACTTCAGACCAATTAGCCTATCCTCCTTCCTATTGAAAGGTCTGGAAAGACTTTTAGATCATTTCATTAGGGAAAACCTGGATACAAAACTCCAGTCGGGGAACCAACATGCTTACAATAAGGGCAAGTCTACAGAATCAGCCCTGCACGAACTTGTGAGCACTATCGAATCGTCCCTGCATTTCAAGGAATTCACCATGGTGGCATTTCTTGACATAGAAGGGGCTTTTAACAACATTCACTCAGATGCGGTAATTGCGGCACTCTCACATCTAAAAGTTAACACTAGTTTGATTAGACTAATTCAAAGTCTGCTCACCAGAAGACGCATAACAGCATGTCTAGGGTCCACAACTCTAACAAGGTATGTAAACTGAGGGACCCCGCAAGGAGGAGTACTGTCTCCACTAATTTGGAACCTAGCGGTGAATGAAATTCTGCAAGATCTAGAACGTTGTGGCTGCAAGGTCGTGGCTTATGCGGACGACGTGGCAATCGCAGTGAGTGGCAAATTCGTAATCGTCCTCAGAGACATCCTACAGGTGGTTATGAACAGGTTAGCTAGGTGGGCCATAAGCAGCGGTTTGGGCGTTAACCCCAACAAGAAAGAATTGGTTCTCTTTACTAGGATGAATAATGTCCACATGTGGACCCTCCACCTCGGATAAATGGAACAGATCTAGTCTTTTCTGAAAGTGCAAAATTTTTAGGAATAATTCTAGATAGGAAAATGTTATTTAGAATTAACGTATTGGAACGTGTAAGGAAGGCCAACGCCGCCTTATATTCCTGCAAAAAGGCTGTAGGGTCGCGGTGGGGACTCTCTCCTAAAATCGTCCACTGGATATATATAGCAGTAGTTCGTCCAATACTGTTATACGGTATTGTGGTATGGTGGACGGCAACTGACAAACTAACCATTACCAACCTACTGCCGATTAATATTGTGGCGAGAGAAGTTGCAACCAAAGCGGCAATAAGATTAAACTGCCTATCAATGTGGAGGTACAAGAACTATGGCCACATGAGGATATCAAAGTGTAGTGCTATGGTAACCGACAGAGTGGACTATATACCAACTGTGTACACCTTCGAGAGAAACTACATCACTATGATTCCCGCCAGAGATGAATGGGTCGGCAGAATACCAGGTAATAGAAACCATCTCCACTTTTACACGGATGGTTCGAAGCTTGATGAAAAGGTTGGCTTCGGAGTACACTGTGAAGAACTTAGTCTGGATATAGCTCACAGACTACCAGATACCTGCAGTGTCTATCAAGCCGAAATAATGCAATATGGGAAGTCGCCAAGTGGCTGAGTCGCAACATAGTAACCAACACTGGCGTTGTCATTTACTCGGACAGCCAGGCTGCCATCAATTCTCTGGAGGCAACATCCCTAAATTCACAAAAAGCCCTCGACTGCCGCAGATCTCTTAACGAGATCGCTGAGCAGTTTAATATACACCTCATATGGGTGCCTGGGCATAGGGATATCCCGGGGAACTGCAAAGCCGATGAACTTGCTAGGAAAGGGACGACATTACAAATTCTCGAAGAATTTGCATATATTGGTGCGCCACTATCCACGTGCAAGCTTTGGCTTAGGCAAGAGGCAATCAGGCAGTCCAACGAAAGATGGACAGAAATCGGCACCTGCAGGGTAGCTAGACAAATCTGGCCAAGGTATGACCTGAGAAGGTCAAAATATCTCCTCGCACTAGAGAGGAAACGATTGTCTACGTTAGTACAGGTTCTGACGGGACACTGCTTGATCGGCGAACACGCCAAAAGATTGGGTATTGACTCCAATGAATTCTGCCGATGCTGTGGAGATGAGGAAGAAGTGGAGAGCATTGAGCACTTGCTTTGCGACTGTCCCGCTTTGAGTAAACGACGACTGGACATGCTGGGGTCGGCCTTTTTAGGCAGCCTAACAGATCTTTCCAGTACTGATATTCGTACTATCGATAAATTTATATATCAAACAGGTTGGTTTCGATGAGGGGCATTTCAGCCCGTGGTAACACTAGGGGACCTAAACTGGTCTATGTGAGCTTGTAAAAAAATACGGCTGCCACCCTAACCTAAACCTAAACCTACCAGTCGAAATGCTCGAACGAGTCATCGAAAATTGGACTCAACGGAGGGACCATCTGAGACGTAGCCGCAGCCAACATTTGATAGACATAATCTTCAAAAAATAAATGCTAATAAATGTTCTTCCAAATGATAATAAACATTACCCATTTAATTTGAATTTTCTGTTTTTTTTTTCTTCAAAAAAGTAGGGAACCTCGAAATGGATCAGCCTATATATGCAGTTCCGATTAGATATTTACTGTAAAAACTAAATTTTCAACCGATTTTTTGTTAATCGTCGAAAAACGCTCTTATTCAGCCATAGTTCTTGGACCAGAACTATAACTTAGTCGACTGAAGCAAATCTTCACTTTAAGAGAATATCATAGGAATAATATTTCATTTAATGTTGACTGTTGTTTGGGGAAGGTACCAGAAATCGTGGGCCATGACCGATGTTCGAGTTTAAACAAAATTTTGGGAACATTTTATCGCATATACAATATTAGGACATTCTGTCTCTCCTTCCGAGAGTTTTCCTGTGCACCTATTATCGAAGAAAATCCATTGATGGATTTCAGCCAAATACAAAAAAGGTTCAGGTCACTTCTTCTTTGTATATGTTACACTTTTTATTCGGAGTCAAAGATATATTTATATGAATTTATTTCTCATTACAGATTAAAAACATGCCTGCTTCTCCGAGATTTCTACAAATCTTCCTTATGTGCCACATATTCACCTTGATCATCGGTTATGTTGAACACAAAACCATCAGCTCTATGAGGTAAGTGAAATATTGTCCATTAATTGAATTTTTTATAATGCAAGATCAAAATTGAGAGGTGATAGTATATAACATTATTTATTTTACCCAGCTAAAGTACCGTATCCGCAGAAGAAGGTTTGGGAAAATCAAACGTGTTATCATTGGCAAACTTACTTGGATTAGGAATTATTTATGTATGTCATGTTCCGCTTTGTAGCGCTCAAATACAACTTTGTTGCAAAATTCATCAATAATACCTATTTTTATCCCATCATTACATGAAGACGAAGTGATATGATTTGGTAGCACATTTGTGCCAAATGTATTTTAAAAAATCTTATTTTATATCGAGTTTACAGATCAAGAGTTAACTTCAGACAAAATACTATACTATCCGCAACACCTTGTATGAGGTGTTGCGGACAAAAAAATAGCGAGCAGGCGCTACACGACACATATTTCCCGGGGAACTCTCAGACCGAACTCAAAGAACAGCAAGCCAACGAGAAAGAGAGTGGACGACAAACGTCGCTAAATGGTCGACTGATAAACCCAGACTAAGCGGGACAATTAACAGCTTTGAGCCGTTCAAATCACCCGCACCTGATTGATGTCATTTCGTCAATAGCAAATCAGAAAATGATGAACTACATCATGCCCTGGTAGGATGCGATATATGAGAGCTGCATTAAGCACTTATATATCCCCAATCGATGGAGGGACACCAATGTGGTATTCCTACCCAAAGTGGGAAAGATATCACACAATAAGCCAAAGGACTTCGGGCCAATTAGTCTGCCCTCATTTCTATTAAAAGGTCTAGAATTAGAGAAAATAATGAACTACATCATGCCCTGGTAGGATGCGATATATGAGAGCTGCATTATATGCATTATATGCATTATATGCATATATCCCCAATCGCTGGAGGGACACCAATGTGGTATTCCTACCCAAAGCGGGAAAGATATCACACAATAGGCCAAAGGACTTCGGGCCAATTAGTCTGTCCTCATTTCTATTAAAAGGTCTAGAATTAGAGAAAAACTGGATACAAAACTCTTGTCGGTAAACTAACATGCATACAGCAAGGTCAAGTCTACAGAATCGGCCCTACATGAAATGGTGAGCACTTTGGAATCGTCTATATATTTCGAAGAATAGACTATGGTGGCCTTTTTTGATATTGAAGGTGTTTTTCACAACATTAACTCAGAGAGAGCTATAGAGGCGCTGTCGCATCTAAGGGTGAACTATTTCTTGATAAGACTAATTCAGCGAACTATATCTTGATAAGACACTTCCGGAAGACGTATAACATCAAGTCTCGGGGCTACAACTCTGGTAGGATTTGTAAACAGCGGAACTCCACAGGGAGGTGTACTATCTCCACTAATTTGGAATCTATCGGTGGATGAAATCCTGTTAAATCTGGAACGTTGTGGTAAATGCGGACGACGTTGCCATTGCAATATCCTGCGAATTCGAAAACGCCCTCAAAGCCCAAAAGCAATCGTTTGAACGTTCATCCAAACAAATTCTCTTTACTAGGAAGAATAAGGTTCCACATGACCCTCCTCGACTAAATGGAACTGTGCTAGTATTTTCTGGCAGTGCAACATTTCTAGGCACAATCGTTGACAGGAAATTGTACTTCAGACTTAATGTATTTAAACAGGTAAGGAAGGCCAACGTCGCCGTATATTCCTGTAGGAAAGCTGTAGGGTCGCATTGGGGCCTCCCTCCTAAATTCGTCCATTGGATATACATAGCAGTAGTTCGTCTAATACTGCTGTACGGCATTGTGGTGTGGTGGACGGCAACTAACAAGCGATCACCATCACCTGTCAATAATTTATCCCATACTTGTGACCCTATGGATATCATAAGTGAACTTCGAGAAAGAGGTTTTAAAATATCAAATGTTTTTAACAAAACAAAATTCAAATCCAAGAAGCCTTTGGATATGTTCGTCCTTACATTCGAAAACACAGAGGATATTAACAAAATATACAAAATTGGTCATATATTGGACACCGTAGTTTCCATTGAATCACTAAAACTCCCAAAACTAATCCCACAATGTGGTAAATGCCAATGCTACAATCATACAAAAAATTACTGCTCTAAGCAACCAAGATGTGTAAGATGCTCAGGAAAACATGAATCTAAAAATTGCGATAAGCCCGTTGAAGCTCAACCAAAGTGCGTAAATTGTGGAGAAGAACACCCTGCAAGTTATCGAGGATGTATCGTAGCAAAAGAGCTACAGAAAATTAGAGAAAATAAGCTAAAGAAATTGAAAGACTCTAGTAAAAGTCAAGTAACAACAAATGAATCTAATCATATTATGCCAAACAATCGCCAACCTGCAACAGTAAGATCTTATTCCTCTGTAGCATGTACAAATTCAGCGAATCCGACTTCTGATAGTCAAGCGAATCAAAAGATTCTAACACAAATTTTGAAAAAACTTGAAAATATTGAATCTCAAAACAAATTATTTGAGAATCGCCTAATAAATCTAGAAGAAAACTTTGCATCAGTTTTTGAATGAAAAAAGGAATTAATATTATGGAATGGAATGCCAACGGACTTTTACAGCATAAAAATGAACTTTTATGCGTCTTAGAATCCAGAAATATAGATATATGCCTCATAAGTGAAACCCATTTCACGACTCAATCATATATGGAAATACCAAACTATTGTATTTACCACACTATTCATCCAAGCAACAAAGCCAGAGGCGGAAGTGCTATTATCGTTCGAAAAAACATAGTTCATTGGGAAGAAGACAAGATACAGAAGGAAGAATTTCAAGCTACCACAATAACCGTTCTCGAAAATAAATTACATTTATCACTCACATCAGTATACAGTCCTCCAAGACACATAATAAAGTCTGGTGACTACATTAAATTGTTAGAATCTCACAAACATAAATTTATCATCGGAGGTGACTTTAATGCAAAACACACTCACTGGGGATCACGTTTGACTACAACAAAAGGCAGGGAGCTATTAAAAGCAGTTCGTCATCTTGGCTGTCAAGTAGTATCGACTGGCTCACCAACGTATTGGCCAACTGATGGCAAAAAAAGACCAGATCTCATTGATTTTTTCATCACCAGAAAGATATCCCAAACACAAATCAAAACTGAGGAAGGGTTTGACTTGAATTCAGATCACTCTCCCATATATTTATACTATAATTCAACAATAGAAATGAAGAAGGAACAACCAATGTTAACAAACCACAAAACAGACTGGAAGTACTTCCAATTTTTAGTCCATCAAAGCGTTGACTCATTTTCCAAAATTTCTACATCTGAAGATCTTGAATTTGAAACCTTAAATTTTACAAAACTATTACAAAATGCTGGATGGCAAAGCACTCCGACATACAAGAGACCTCCGATGGGTCACACATATCCTTTATATATAAGGAACTTAGTTAAGGAGAAGCGGAAATTGCGAAAAAGATGGCAAATTACCAGATCACCCCATCATAAAAAATTACTTAATAAAGCCACGCAAATATTGAGAAAAGAGACGAAAAAGAATAATAATTCCAACTTTAAAGAGTATTTATCAGAACTCACTAGCGACAGCAAAACGAATTACTCACTGTGGAAGGCAACAAAAAAGCTATGTGGCCAAAAACAATCAAAAAGTGCCTTAAGGTCGAAACATGGACATTGGGCGAAAACTGACGCGGAAAAAGCTGACATATTTGCGAAACATCTTTTCGAAGTTTTTTCAAATAAGTCAAATCAGGAACATGAGACAGTATTCAACTCGGACAATGAAGTTATTCCAAAAGTAACATTAAAAGAGGTTGTACTCGAGGTAAGGAAATTGAAAAATAACAAATCACCTGGCTTTGACCTTATAACCAATGAACTTATTAAGAAACTACCAATTTCCGGAATGGCAAAACTTACCAAGCTATTCAACGCAGCAATCCGCCTTAAATACGTCCCTACATATTGGAAAGTATCAGAGATACTGATGATCCAAAAAATTGGAAAAGATCCCCAGGATGCTAGTTCATATAGACCCATATCCCTTCTTCCAATTATTGGAAAACTTTTCGAAAAGTTAATATGTAAGAGGCTAAACTCTCTAATTGAAATTAAAAAACTTATACCGAACCATCAATTTGGATTTCGTAAAGGCCTTTCTACAGCAGAACAAATTCACAGGATTACACACGATATAGAAGTAGCCCTTGAAGAAAAAGAAGTTTTCGGCAGTTTTCCTGGATATATCTCAAGCCTTCGATGGAGTAGTACATTCATCACTTATTCAAAAACTAAATACTATTTTACCAGATAGTTATTGTAAATTGTTAGAATCATATCTGAATGATAGGTTCTTCAGAATTAAACAAGGATGTGAATATTCCGATTTACTCCCAATATCTAGCGGTGTGCCACAAGGAAGCATACTTGGTCCTGTATTATATCTATTGTATACATACGACTTACCAATAGATCAATCCTGTATCTTCGGTACTTTTGCAGATGATACGGTGATAATGGCAAAAGGCAAAAACAACAAGATATCAGCCTCTAAGCTACAAAGGGCTATAACACAAATTGAGGGATGGACGGAAAAATGGGGGCTAAAAATAAATAGCTCTAAATCAGTACATGTCGATTTTACCAACAAAAATATGAACTACAACCCCATATTCATAAATTCACAACAAATACCAGTCTCAAACTCTGTCAAGTATCTGGGAATGACTTTGGACTCAAAATTAACATGGAAAGAACACGTGAAGAACAAGAAAACATGTCTTGAAATTAAATATCGTGAGCTCAAATGGTTAATGGGTAGAAATTCCAATCTATCCACACATAATAAAGTAATGATATACAACCAAATAATTAAACCTATTTGGACTTATGGCATCCAATTGTGGGGCTGCGCCAAAAATCATGTTATTGACATGATTCAAACTTTTCAAAACAAGGTTCTAAGGGAAATTGTAAATGCTCCTTGGTATGTTAGAAATAAAGACCTTCATCGAGATCTAAGGATAAATACTGTCAGAGAAGAGATCAGTAATCTGGCGGAAGCCCATGAAAACAGACTTATTCTCCACAAAAATATTGAAATTCCGAGACTTCTAGAATCGGCGCACCTAACCAGACGATTGAATCGATGCAAACCACTGGACTTGAAGCGGCGTTTTACCCAGCAAATAGATTCTTAAGCTAATCTTAGGCTGTAAAATTTAACTGATTTGATATAAAAGAACTACTAGTTAGTCTCATGAATGCAATAGACTAGTTGTAGTGTAATTTTTAAGCAGTTTTGTAATGTTAAAAAAAAAAAAAAAAAAATAAAAAAAAAAAAACCTGTCAATTAATCAAGGTTCAGAGAACTGCATGCCTAAGCATAAGCGGGGCTTTAAAGACTACAGCGACAGAGTTTTTACAAGTCATTCTACATCTACTGCCGATTAATATTGTGGTTAGAGAAGTTGCAACCAGAGCAGCACTAAGATTAAAGTATATATCACTGTGAAGCTATGAGAACACGGCCACATGAAGATATCACACTGTAGCGCTATGCTAACCGACCATGTGAACTATATACCAACGGTGTATACCTTCGGGAGGAATTTGACCACTAAGATATTTGCCAGATAGAAATAGGTTGACAAAAGAGCAGGAAATACAGAACATCTCCACTTCTACCCCGATGGTTGGAAGCTTCGGAGTGCACTGTAAAGAACTCAGTCTTGATATAGTCACATACTACCAGATATCCGTCGAAATAAGGGCAATAAGGGAAGTCGGCAAGTGGCTGAGTCTCATTGTAGTGACCAACACTAGAGTTGTGATTTACTCGGACAGTCAGGCTGCCATCAATTCTCTGGAAGCCATATCCCTAAATTCACAAACAACCCTCGACTGCCGCAGATCTCTTAACGAAATGGCTAAGCAGTTTAACATACACCTCATATGGAAACATTGGCATAGGGATATTCCGGGGAACTGCTAAGCTGATGAAATTTCTAGGAATTTCGTACGCGTTAGACTTGGATTCCGAAGGTGCTGGGTTCGATTACAAGCCAGGGTACTGGCAAATTTTTATGTCAACAATTAATGTTTCTATCACAATTGGAGTTTCTGCTGCTAAAAATAAATCACCGGACGCACTACTACTACAACAATATCTGACTGCCAAAAAGACAACAGGGAAGCTAAAAATAGATGTAACATTATGACGACTATAACAGAAATGCAGCGATTCTAGTGGAGAATAGAAACGCAAACTCATATAACAACCATTCCCTAAGATTAGCAGAAACAATTTTAATTAACATTGAGTAAGATGAAAACAATATAAGGTTCCCGCGATAATCTGATATATACCGGAAAGAAGTATGTGACAAAAATAGACTAAATGATTATCACGTCAGTGTCTCCAAGCTGCTACAACAACGTTACAAATTCTTGAAGAATTTGCATATTTTGGTCCGACAATGTCCACATGCAAGCTTTGGCTTAGGCAAGAGGCAGTCGGGCAGTCCAATGAGGGATGAACAGAAATCGACACCTGTAGGGCAGCTAGACAAATTTGGCCAAAATACGAACTAAGAAGGTCAAAAAAACTCCTAAGAAGGTCAAAATATCTCCTCCAGTTCTGACGGGGACATTACATGATCGGCGAATATGACAGAATGTTAGGAATTGAGTCCAATAACTTCTGCAGAAGCTGTGGAGATGAGGAGGAAGTGGAGATCATTGAGCATATGCTTTGTTGTTGCCCTGCACAGCCTTTCTAGAATATCTGACTGATCTTGCCGACACCAATGTTCGCATAATTGATAATTTTGTATATCAAACAGGTTGGTTCCGATGAGGGGCAACTGGGCCTGTGGTATCACTAGGACCCTCTATTGGTCTATGTGAGCTGGCATCACTGGCTGCCAATCTAACCTATCCCTTTTTTTGTTCCGTTTTTCCTCACCAAAACATCGAAAAATGTTTTAAAATTCTAGTCTACGTTCCATATTTTCAAATACCAAATTCCCAATTCTATAACCAGTCTTTTGTATTAACATTGATCAGGCAATAGATAAATGTATTTTAAATCAATTTAATTGTTTCACCAAACCAATCCAATGAAATGCATACTGAATAAACCCAAAACTGTTTATTTACGATAACTATTTAAAGAATTTGGCTATTTGATTAGCTGAGTTGATTGTCAAACGATTTACCACACCCTTCAAACAAAAATCACATCTATATTCATTATGCGGCTTATGTTCCAAATAGTTTCCTCCCACTCGGCCAATTCCTTGTCCTCCTTGTTACACATAATCCAGTATGTGTGTAAATGGAGCAGGATATCGAAGGATTGTGTGCTTATCCCTGTGTAAGTGGGTGTAAAGATTCGTGTTATTTCCACTCACCAGAGGAACACATGTTTCGAAATGTCAATTTAGCTAAGTAAACATATGAATGCCACAAAGAATCAACCACTTCCTCTTCCCCCTCCTCGACCAAAAAAAAAAAAACTCAACCGTGACACCCCACATCGCGCACATGCACACACCCGTTTCAAATGCGCCAACCCCTTTCGTTTTCCATTTAACTTCGGACGCTTTCTCTTGCAGGAATGTCTTTAACTAGTAATGATTCCATACAACTTCCTTCCGCTAGTCTATAGAACGGAATTCCACATCTCCATTCATCCCATCCTAACTGGATACCATTGAGGATGACTGGATATGGTGGTAATGTATTATTACCCGGGGGACAGCAGCACCATTTGCCCTCAAGGGAGGTTGGCCACACATTCCTTTGTAGCAGCACCGCCGAGGTTAAGGAAAGCCTGCCAGCAATGTCAACCAACTATCCTCTTATGCAGAGACCTTCTTTCAATGAGGAGTTGATATTTTAAGAATGGCAATAATAAGAGTACTAAACGCACATCACAGAAACAACAACAACCACAAGGACAATGGCTCTGAGGACATTTAAAAGTCGGTTGGTCATCGTTTTGTGCGGTTAAATATCCATAAATCAAATAAGTTCTTCATGTGTTTTCGTTCGTCGAGTATTTTGTTTTCTGCTCCGGTTGGGTTCTTTACTTCCTTCGTACATTGTTGAAATTTCTAAGATGCCCATTGTGCACCCTACATCAAGGAAAGTATACACACCTTTATGTATTTCAATGTGCAACATCCCAAGTGGGCGAATAATGTAGCCTAAAGTTCATAACTCTTTTATTTCTCAACTTACTACTTACAAAGAAACTACTGCTAGCTGAAAAGTAGTCACATACAGGAGCTCAAAATTTCCGACCGCTAAGTCTATCATCATTTTCCTTAAATCCCTGTGTAGATTAATCGATAACCTACTCACATATAGGACAAGGACAAATCCACCGAAACCGTCCGGCAGATATATTCACGGATCTCGCTCTGTTAAAGAATGTACTATTGTAGCTTTCTTAGATATAGAGCGGCCTTTAATAACATAAACCAAGCAGCAATAGTTACGGCTCTGGCAACCCTGAGGTTTGATAAAAATATACGAAGGTTCATTCATAATCTTCTGATTAAGATACGCATTTCAGCTAGCTTAAGGTCAGCTAACCTACATAGTTTTGTTAGCAGAAAAAAGCCTGCATTCTTTCTGCTCTGTTATGGTATCTCTTCATAAACAATAGTCTTCTTCCTCTGGAGAAGGTGAGTGTAATGGTTAGGTTAGGTTAGTGTGACAGCAAGCTTTACCAGCTCAATGTAGGTCCCTAGTGATACCACGGGCACAGATGCCCCTCAACGAAACCAACCTGTTTGATAAACAAAGTAATCAATAGTAGGAATATCGGTACCGGAAAGATCTGTCAGACTTCCTAGAAATGCCGACCCCAGTTCATCCAGACGTCGTTTACTTAATGAGGGACAGTAACAAAGCTCAATGATCTCCTGTTCTTCCTCATCACCACAGCTCTTAAAGAAGTCATTGGACTCAATCCCCAATATTGTGGCATGTTCAGCGATAAGGCAGTGTCACGTCAGAACTGACACTAACTCATACCGTCTTTTCCTCTCTAGTGTAACAAGATGCAACCTTCCCAAGTCGTTTCTTGGCCAGAATTTGTAAGCTACCCAACACTTGTCGATTTCTGTCCATCTCACACCTCTTGCATCAGCCGAAGTTTTCATGTGGACAATGGCGCAACAAATTCGCAAATTCTGCGAGAATTTGTAATGTCGTCCCTTTTCTAGCAATCTCATCAGCTTTGCAGTTCCCCAGGATATCCCTAGGCCCAAGTAACCATATGAGGTATATGTTAAATGTTAATGTTCACCCATCTGCTTAAGAGATCTGCGGCAATCTATGGCTCTTTGTGAATTTACGGATGTTACCTAGAAAGATTTAATATCAGCCTGGCTGTCCGAGTAAATGACAACGTTTCAGTGACCAGTGTTGGTCACTATGTTGTGACACAGCCACTTGTCGACTTCCCTTATTGCCATTAATTCGGTGTGACCTATATCAAGACTATCGGGTCTGTTCTGTATTCACGGCGATTTAAAATCACTTTTGGAGTTAGAAATCACCCGAACATAAAAGGGAAAATCTTTTTTCGGGAGGCTATGAATAATAAACCGGGTGATTTCGAAATCCAACAGTGATTTTAAATCAAGCGTGATTTTAAAATCACCGTGATATCAAATCGCGTTGTTACAGAACAGACCCGTATGTTATTTATAGTTTAATCCGAAGCCAACGTTCTCTTCAAGCTTCGATCCATCTGTATGGAAGTGGAAATTCTTTCTATTTCCAGGTATTCTGCCAACCCATTCCTCTCTGGCATATATTTTAGTGGTAAAGTTCCTCTCGAAGGTGTACACGTTCGTATATAGTCCACTCGGTCAGTTACAATTGCATTACAAAGTGATATCCTGGTGTGGTTGTAGTTTTTATACCTCAACATTGATTGACAGTTTAATCTTAATGCCGCTCTGGGTAATCGGCAGTAGATCGAGTTGCACTTGTAGATACTCTGTAGCTGCAGTCCCTAAAGCTCCATTTATG
The DNA here is from genome assembly GCA_963930755.1 of Eudasyphora cyanicolor. Taxonomy (NCBI): domain Eukaryota; kingdom Metazoa; phylum Arthropoda; class Insecta; order Diptera; family Muscidae; genus Eudasyphora; species Eudasyphora cyanicolor. Next base: position 237,360,688 of record OZ005734.1, read on the forward strand.
ATTAGGTAGACTGTTCTCTGAACCGGGGGATCTACGAATCCTATAGTTCCCACCTATTCTGAGGGTGGGGACCGGACAGTGATCCCAGATTGGGATCTACGAATCCTATAGCTTCCATCTATTCTCAGGATGGGGGCTGGACAGTAAATCCCAGAGGATCACAGTCCCCGGAAAACGGTCTGTGATCCACAAAAGGATCTACGAATCCTATAGCTCCCATCTATTCTCAGGATGGGGGCTGGACAAGTAGATCCAAGACTGGTCACCAGTCCTAGATTTTCTGGAGTCTAACTGGTAGTATCTTCGGCTACGCAGTCTGACCAGAGTACTTAATCTGGTACCACGGGGGTCAGGAAAGCCCTCGGTACGCAGGTACCGGCCTGACCATTGGTGAGGATCCTGCTGGATGCAACGTGGTGGCTGTGGTATAAACCAAAATCGCTGGGAGAGAATGGTCTCGGATGTGGAGTTGCAAATCAACCGGGCGCCATGACCCAAAGATTGGAAGGAGTTTTAGATAGGCTCCGCTCCTAACCAAGGAGGGGAAGAAGTGGCCAGAAGCACGGAATTGATTGGAACTCATGCACATTGTGTGTGAGGGCGCTGGTCGACGCATAAATTTACCCGAGTGTTTAGAGCACGGTGGGGTTAAGCCTAACGGCGTGTATCCACCTAAATCCAAATACTCATCTGTTCTCTGAACCGTCATTAATTGTTTGATGATGGAGCGCTTATCAGGAGCCGTCCACACACCAAATGCGAACTACTGCTATTTATATAAATAGTGGACTATTTTTAGAGATGCTCCAAAGTGCCCGTAGCCTTCCCACAGTAATATCTTCTTACACGTTCCAATATATTTGGTCTTAAGACAATTTCCCAGTATTATACCAAGAAATTTTGCACTTTGAAAAAACTGGCACAGTGCTATTTAGTCGAGGAGGGTCCACATGTCTAACCATATAGTTCCTAGTAAAGAGAACCAATTCTGTCTTGTTTAGGTTAACACCCACACCACTGCTTCCGGCCCATCCAGTCAATTTATTCAGAACCACCTGAGAATGTGTCTGTATGTTATGACGAGTCACTTCCTTATTGGACGGAACTAAGGGTGATTAGGTCGCAGGCTATAATTTCTTTGGGGAGTTAGCAGGCATGGCTGATGTTAAAATCCGCTAACTTTTGAGCTTTCTAAAGCAATAAAATTGATACAATGATACATGAAAGCTTTAGCTTGGGAGAGAGACCTTTCTAAGAAGTCTCACATATTTTTCCGGTACCGATATTCGTTCTATTGATAACGTTGTCGATTACAAACAGGTTGGTTTCGATGATGGACATCTGAGCCCGTGGTATCACTAGGGACCTACATTAGTCTATGTGAGCTGGCAAAGCTTTCTGCCACCGTAACCTAAAACTAAATTTATGTTTTTGCTTACGTCCCTTTGATAACGCAATTGACTACACAGTCTAAGTGGCCTGTCATGCATAAAGTGATAATGCATCCCGCTTTTGGCTTTTGGCCTAAATTTAAGCCAGTCCCGCTTTTTCAACATTTTTGAATTATCTTACAAGCTGTCACACTTAACCTAAACCTAAAACAAGCAGGAGTTAACTTGATATAAGGATAACAAACTTTAGCGCCATGTGAAGTTACATTTTGCTAAAGTTTAGTGCATTTTAACTAGGGTTCACAGCTTTTCACAATGTAGTGTTGTTCTCAAGTCGTTGTAATCCTCTCACTAGCTCTGTCTCGCCATGGGACACTTCATTCCTACTACCATCACCACACCATGGATATACATACGATAATTGTATGCATCCCATTCCCATGCGATGTGGTTGACAGTTTCTATGTAGTTTTCCTGTGAAAAGGATACACCAGCAAAACAAGTCTTCTGTGAATTTTTGCAGTATTTTCGTTTCGTTTCTTTGGTGTGTTAGGTTTGTATGGTTTTTAGTATTTCTCAAACTTGACCTCACAAACCGCAAAAGGACATTAACAAGTGACCAAAATGTAACTAAATAAACGTTATAAACATATTTGTGCACACAAAATATTTGATCCTGAATTACTTTAAGGGTTCTGCGTCCAAACACTAAAGGGGTTAAACTGTTCATTGGGACTGAATAATTGAATATATTTTAGCTGTGATGTATTATCTGTCCTTAGAGGAGCTATTCGATGTGGGAGTTTGGTTTTGGACATTATTCAAAATCTACATGTGAAAGTGACACAATTGCACATAAGGAGTCTGAAAAACTATGTGGTCCCCGTAGATAAAGTGAAAGCTTGATGTGTTTGGTCATTTCATTGATAATATTTTGCCAATACCTTTAGCATATTTGGAGTTAGAGGGATTTTTCTAAATGTTTAAAAGCACTAATTTCACCAGCCATTAAATTTGTTCGGTAAATTGTTCGGTTCATTCATAAATTTGTTAACAAAATATCTAAAAATTTCGATAATAAAAATCGAGATCCACACAACTTTTCTTCGTTATTACCCACAAAAATATTAATGATAGTAAGAAAATTTCAGTCGAATAAACCGACTGTAACGTTACACGGGAATTGTACCAAAATTGTTAACTATTTCCTCCAATTATCTCAGAAATATCTTTGACCAACATCAATAACTACCTGTCAAGTTTCAGCCCGATCAGTTATGTAGTGTTGCTTTTAGAGTACGAAGAGTGAAATCTAAGGTGCCAAAATATGGGAGCTATCATGGGTTCGTATTATAGTGGGTTATCTGCAGGATGACGTCAATAACTGCTCAAGAAACAGAGAACAGTCGCTGACACACATTGCCGGGGAACTCACCAACATAACTCGAGGATCAGCATAAGTAACAAGAGCGGACTTTTGGTCGTGGAGTGCAGGCGTCCGGAATTAGCGGGGCGATAAACAGCTTTGAACATTTTAATAGTAGAAATTCAGAAAATATTGAAGTACATTATCCCCTGGCTGGAGAAAATTTATGAAGGCTGCATCAGACTCTCATATATCCCCAATCGATGAAAGGATACCAAGGTGGTATTCATACCCAAGCGGCAAAGATATCGAACACAAGGCCAAAGAACTTCCGGCCAATTAGCCTATCCTTCTTCCTATTAAAAGGATGGAGAGACTCTTAGATTATTTCATTAGAGAAAACCTGGATACAAAACTTCTGTCGGGCAACCAACTACTTACAACAAGGGTAAGGCTAGAGAATCTGCCCTGCACGGACTTGTGGGTACTATTGAATCGCCTATACATTTCAAGCAATTCACTACTCAGATGCGATAATTGCGCTGTTATAACATCCAAGGTTGAACTCTAGCATGGGTAGACTAATTTAAAGTCTGCTCAATTGAAGACGCATAACAACGTTGTGCTTGTAGAATCTGGCAATTATCAAAGGTTCATGGAACTACCTACCTAGGCAGATGCGGAGCTTTAAGGACTACAGCGACTGAGTCCCTAAAAGTCCTACTCTATCTACTGCCCATTGATATTGTGTCGAATAAAGTTGCTACCAGAGCGGCACATGATATCTACATGAGGATATCACAATGTAGTGCTATGGTAGGCTATATACCCACGGTGTACACCTTCGAGAGGAACTTCACACTAAGACACCTGCCAGAGAGAAATGTGTTGGCAGAACAACAGCAAATATAAAACGTCTCCATTTCTACAAAGATGGTTCGAAGCTGGATGATAAGGTTGGTTCGGAGTGCGCTGTAAAGATATAGCTCTTAGAATACCAGATACCAGTAGTGTTTATCAGGCTGAAATAATGACAATATTGGACTGTCAGGCCGCCATCAATTCTCTAAAGGCAACGTCCCGAAATTCACAAACAGCTGCCGAGGGCCGCAGATGGCTGGTCAGTTTAACATACACCTCATATGGGTACCTGGGCATAGGGATATCCCGGGGAACTGCAAAGCTGATGAACTAGGAAAGGATGAAATTAGAAATTCTCGAAAAATTTGCATTTATTGGTGCACCACTATCCACACACAAGCTTTAGCTTAGGAAAAAGGCAATCAGGTTGACCAATGAAAGATGGACAGAAATCGGCACCTGTAGAGTTGCTAGACAAATCTGGCCAAGATACAAACTGAGAAGGTCAAAATGTCTCGACGCACTAGAGAGGAAAGACCGTCTACGTTATTATCAGTTCTGATGGGACACTGGTTGATCGGTGAATACACCAGCAGGTTAGGTATTGAGTTCAATGACATCTGTAGGAGCTGTTGTGAGCATTGACCACCTGCTTTGCTACTCTCCCTCAATAAGTATACGACATCTGGATATACTGAGGTCAGCCTTTCTAGAAAGTCTGACGAATATTTCCGGTATCGATATTCGTACTATTGATAACTTTGTTTATTAAACAGGTTGGTTTCGATGAGGGCATCTACGTCCGTGGTGTCACTATGGGTCTACTTTGGTATATGTGAGCTGGCAAATCTGGCTACCACCCTAACCTAAACCTAAGTACGGCCATTTTGTGTAGGGAACATGAAATCAAAACACATTAAAACATCAGATATTATATTGAACTGGAATTAAAGTTATGCACCATTCAAATTTGGAACAAAATCTTCACTTTCTGTGGGAGAAACAAACGGGGGGGTGGGTTGGGTGGTGGCAATTTCACCCATTTCCTCGAGTTGATAGCGACGCTGAACCGATTACTATGTATGATATTATAGAAGATTCGGCAAAGTCGTATAGAAGTAAGTGAGATTCAGCATTTCACTAAATAGTAAACCTATGTGTGAGGAGTCCGAAGGAGTGAGCCAATATGGCCTATCATCAAAACGGATGGTTACGTTATATGGGCACTCAAAAATTTCTTGGGGTAATATTAAATTGAGATTTTTTCGGCGTTTGGTAGTTCAAACCATTTTAAATCCCTTATTTAAAAAATATTTGTTTTTATGTATATATACTTATATATATATACTGGTATTTATGTATAAACACTTTTCTCACCGTATTCAGTAACTAAATAATACTATTTAAGATAAAAACATCCAACCAATCAATGCCTTCCGTCCGCTCAGCGAACCTTTTGAACTCCACAAAGATGAAAAAAAAAGAAAACAAGAAACAGAAGAAACACATCAGACCAATTATGGTCTATAAAATATAATGATCCATAATAATAGAGAACGGAGAACACCGAACAACGAAAAATATACGAGTGCACGAGAGTTGCACACGACAGCAACAACAACAACAAAACAACAGATTGCATTGTATCAGGAGCCGACATTTTCATGTCGTGGTCGTCTCTCGCATGCAACAACGACAACATTTTCCTTCCTGTGGAAGTGCTTATGTATTTGTAAATAGAAGCAGGCACGAACATAAACTCCAAAGATACCTTGTTGGCCAGGTCTTTTAGACATCCCCATAAATTTTTCCCAGGCTGATGATAGAGCTTGATGTCACAAATCAACATTTTATTCATTGTATCTTATAATTCCTTTATAGTGATTTGATGAAGTTATTTTTGATTCATTATTTTGGAAGTGCTTGGTCTTGTACTCAAACTTAAATCTTTCGCTCATTGCTAAGATGATGATGCGCGATAACCTGCATATTTATAACCACACAGAAAAAATGTTGTCAACAAATTAAAGATAGGCACCAAAGACGTTTTTAGTCTTTAAAATAAGTACGTCTTGTACTTAAATTTAAGAAAATTTACTTAATATTAATGGAATTAGCGATATTTAAGGTATGTGTTTCATGAAATTATTTAATTCCAGTTTTGGCAAGAACTTAATTTGATATCTGCTAAACAGGATGACTTTACCTTTTTCGAAACATATATATTTATTAGTGAATATCAAATCTACACCATTGCCATTAATCTTACTCAGATATAAACTGTTGTGCTTTTTACAATCCACGAAAGCTTTCTGATATACGTTATTTGTTATAGCCTCATGTCAGGTTAGGTTAGGATGGCAACCGGTTATACCAGCTCACGTAGAGCAGTAGAGGTCCCTAGTGATACCACGGGTCTAGTTGCACATCATCGGAACCAACCTGTTTGACTCAATGTCATCAAATGTACTCAATGTTATCAAATGTACTCAATGTTATCAAATGTACGTATATCGGTACCGGTAAGATCTGCCAGACTTTCTAGAAGGCCGACCCAAGTATATCCAGTCGTCGTTTACTCAATGCAGAGCAGTAATTAAGCAGGTTCTCAATGATCTGTACTTCCTACTCATCCCCAATGCTTCTGTAGAAGTCATCAGGCAATATCCCGTCAGAACTGACACTAACGTAAACAGTATTTTCCTCTCTTGTGCGTGGAAATATTTTGACCTTCGTAGGTCGTGTTTTGGGCCAATTTGTCTAGCTACACTACAAGTGTCGATTTCTGTCCATCTATCATTGGACTGCCTCTTGGCTAAACCAAAGCCAAATTCGAAAATTTGTAATGTCGTCCCTTTCAAGTTGCAGTCCCCCGGAATATACCTTTACTTAGGTACCCACATATGAAGTATATGTTAAACTGCTTAGCCACCTGATAAATCTGCGGCAGTCGAAGGCTGTTAGTGAATTTAGGGATGTAGCCCTCACACTGAAAAAAATGCTTCATAGCATCAATGAGCGCGTTTCATTAATTATTTTACATTGATACAATGAAAGTGTTCATTGATGCAATGAAAATGCCATTACGGGAACGAAATGTTTCTTTAAAGCGTTTTTCTAATTTATGACGTGTCATTGATGGAATGAAACGGTTTACATTGATGGTATGAAGTTTACATTTTATAAAAAAATGGAAGACTTATATAAAATTAACAAAAAAATTATCAGTGGTGTAAAGATTTTAACATTAATAAAACAAAATAATACTACACAAACAGATTTACTATTTTTTATGTGCTTTTTATTCTCAAAAAAGGTCTATGAAACTGTTTCTTTATATTAATGTAACATTTCATAGAAGTTTAAAAGTTTCATTGCTGCAATGAAGTGGTGCGGTGAAGAATATAAACAATGAAATTAGCTTTATATTGATGTTCTATATATATATTTTATCTATGTAACATTTTACATTGTATCAATGAAGCCTTACATTGGTTCAAAAACAATGTAACTTTTCATTGATACAATGTAAAATTTCATTGATGGAATGAAGCTTTTTCTCTGGGTGCAGAGATTTAATGATAGCTTAGCTGTCGGAGTAAATGACGATGCGAAGTGTTGGTCACTATGTTGCGACTCAGCCGCTTGCAATATAAGGTTCACATTCGATTCGACTTATTGATGCCCAAAAGAACTCTTTTTTCAATATATTAGTCTGAAATTTAAGTATTTGTATTTTACGTTGCTTATAATCGTTTACGTTTTGATATAACTCTCCCCAATATGAAGTTCCCAGACGATTTGACTTATTGATGGTATATATGTCTAGGTTTTTTAGATTTTGCTACCCTACACGCTGAAAAAAAACGCTTCTGTAGTATATTCTCCCAAACATATTCGGCTTGAAACATATATATGTTTAGCGTACACTCTATTTGGTAAACACAAAAATTATATATTTGAAAATATGTTGTTGTTTTAAACAAATCTTTGCTTCTATCCTAATATTTTGTTATTTGAGACTATTATTTCCGAAACAAAGATTTATTTGCATTTAAGTGTTACATTTTTCAGCAATTCAAAATTAATTTTACAGTTTAATTTAATTTAAATCGTATAATGTTGGATATAAAGGGTTTTCCAACAAGAGGTGTTATTTTGGTATTCAAAGAAAAATGCCATCTTTTGAGATAAATGATCGGATGTTTATTTCATAATAAAGAGGAAGATATGCCGTTAATAATGAAAAACAACATCAGCCAAATGGTCACCACGACCACGCTTACAGGACCATATCCTTTTCATGAAATTTTCCATAACCAAATCGCAAAGTGGCTGCCCTATGTCCTCGATAGCCTCACGAATTCTATCTTTGAGGTCTTGAATCGACGCTGGGCTGTTGGCGTAGACCTTATCTTTCACGTGGCCCCAACAGAAGAAGTCTCAAGGTGTTAAATCACAAGATCTCGTTGGCCAATTGTGATCACCTTTTCGGGAGATAACACGGTCCGGAAACATTTCCCGTAACAGAGCAATGGTTTCGTTGCTTGTGTGGCACGTAGCGTCTTGTTGAAAGTAAACGTTGTCCAGTTCAATACCATCCAACTCCGACCATAAAAAATCATTAAGCATCTCTCGATAGCGCAATCCATTCACCGTAACTGTTGATCCAACCTCATTTTCGGAAAAGTAAGGTCCAATGAGCCCGCCGGACCATAAACCGCACCAAACAGTCACACGTTGAGGATGGAGAGGCTTGTCAACAATAACTCTTGGGCTTTCCGAGCCCCAGATGCGACAATTTTGCTTGTTGACGTAGCCACCGAGGTGGAAATGGGCCTCATAAGTCAAGATGATTTTTCGATGGAATTCCGGATCATTTTCATGCATTTCAAGGAGCCAATCAGCAAAGACACGACGTTGACTCAAGTCTTTATGCAAGATACGGTGTAATGACGTTTGTGGAATGCCCAATTCCAAAGAACGACGAGGAATGGACGAACCTGGGTTTTCTTCAACACTTTGGGCTACAGCAGCAATATTCTCAGTTGTTCCTTCACATCACTAACTTGTCCCAACGGTTCAAATTTTTCCACCAATTTCTGTATTGTGGTCCGACAAGGTGCTTCACGACGACCCAAAAATGCTTTAGTTTTGCGAACTGTGACTGCAAGATTTTCACCATTTTTGTAGTGAATTTAATTAATTTCAATGCGTTGTTGAATCGTGTATCTTCCATTTTTAGTAATGGCGTAGTTTCTACTTATCAAATGTCACAGAATAAAAGCTTCAAAAGTGACAGCTACCGAAATACCGGGTGATTCAAAATAACACCTCTTGTTGGAAAACCCTGTACATAAATTACTTGGAGGATTGACAAGAAATGATGACTTGGAATACTCACAAATTTAAAATGATCGATTTAAAATATAAGTTAATGCTACATATGGTGTTATGACTGGAAGGTACAATTCGAATTAAAGAAAAAAAAAATAAAATTAAATTTGAAAATGTCAGCAAAGTTTTGAAAACAGTGGACTCCGCCAGATTTTAGTCTTTCCTAACTTGTGCCACTTGAAAATATTAATGAAAGAAGTTTTCACTTCTATTGCCATCAAAGAAAATATACATTAGAGAACTATGCCTTACATCTAGTAACGTATGTCATTGGCGAAATAGTCTTCAACGTTCATTTTTCGTACTGGGCACATTACAATACGCATATAGGTGTTTTTATGGATGTATATACTGGTATCACAGGTAAATGCACTCATATGTAGAAGACATCTTTAATATATAACCAGAGCGGTATGTGTATATACATATATAGGCCAACATGTGACCCCACATTTTCCTAATGAGTATTAAAATTCAAAAATATTCTCATCTTATTATAGAAATCACTCATAGACATATTGGACTTATGTCTTGTTCCGTAAGGCACTTTATTACGCCTCTGACATATTTATGTATCTTACATTAATTGTTACATTGGTATGGGTGTATTGGGTTCGTGTTCATATTACTGAATGAGAACATAACATGACCATTGCACGAAATCTAAATAAACGTATAGGTGCAGTGCACGAGTGAATGAATGCTCACCTCATAAAATTTATTGACGATGCAACCAACTAACAATCCAATCCCATTTGTGCACTTTCTTTCGGCTCCTTTAAAGTTAAATGAGACCGGACATGATTCAAAGTTTCGTTTACTTGCTGTAGTTGCAATGAAACAATATACACTGAAAACAATTTTTGAACATTATTTTACTTACTTTATTTAAGTTAAGAAAAAAAACCATTGCAAATAGTCCATACAGGTACAAGGGTTGTACATTCCGAATTGATTTCATCACGTTTTGGAAGTCAGACTATGCAACCGAAATAAAAAACAGTGTAAACAAGTAAGAATGTTCAGTCGGGTAAACCGACAAAAAGAATCCCCTCACCTTGAGTTAAAAAAAAATTTTGTAAATTTATTTATTTTTTGTTTTATTTCAATTATTATTAACTTAAATTGAATTTAATAACTTTTAAGTATATACTGGTATTACGGTTACTTTTCTCTAGACTCTAGGTACTATAAAAGCATTGCACTGTATGAAATTTCAAGTATGTGTATGCACTGGTATTAAAGTTATAAGCTGGTAACTTTTGGTACAAAATGGTCACTTTGTGTGGGAGGTCGCAAAAGGGACGGTCCAATAACGCCAATTTTTCTCTGGACTGTAGGTACTATAACAGCATTACACTGTACAAAATTTCAAGTATTTGTATGTACTGGTATTAAAGTTATAAGCTGGTAACTTTTAGTACAAAATGGTCCATTTGTGTGGGAGGTCCTGTATTGTAGGTACTATTAAACCATTACACTGTACAACATTTCAAGTCTTTGTATGCACTGGTAATAAAGTTATAAGCTATTAACTTTTGGTTTAAATTTGTCCATTTGTGTGGGAGGTACCAAAAGGGGCGTGGCAACTTCGCCCATTTTTCTCGAGGTAATAGTGACTAATAAACTAATACTATGTGTAGAATTTCAGAGGATTCAAATAAGTAGTATAGAAGTTATTAAATAATCAATATTTCACTAAATGTTAACCCTTTGTGGGGGAGGTACTAGAAGGAGTGGACCAATATGGCCCATCTTCGAACTTAGCCGGAGATAGAAGAAAATATTACCACATACCAAATTTAAAGTCAATCGGTTACTCCATTCGAGAGTTATCGTGCGCACCAGCCAGCAGACAGACAGACGGACGGACATTGCGCATTCGACTTAAAATTGCCCAAAACGGATATCCGCCGAACATACTTAGGGTCTTAAGTCACTACTTCGATGTGTTATACTTCGTAGGAAATGATATATACCCTCCTCTCTAAGGTGAGGGGATAAAAACATATAAGAACGAACGGTACCACAAAATCGCTTCTGTAAAATAATATATAACACACTGAAAATTTTGGTAAATTTTTCGGAATGGTCTCATTTTATTCATAACCGATCAAACTATACGATAAAATAATAAAAATATAATAATTGTGAATTTTTTTATGTTTATACTGTACCACCACCACACTGCGTACTATAAGTTTGTTTTGTCTCAGATGTTTGAAACTCCTAAAAATTCTGAAGCTATTTCCTCCTTAAAGTATACCAATATACACAGAATCACTAGCAGATTCGATCTACCTATATCTGTCAGACCATCCGTCTGTCTGCTGTCCATATAAAGCTTATGTGCAAAGTACTGGTGAAAATGTTAATCAAATCTTCATGAAATTTGGCGGGAAGCTTTGCTTCTGGTCCAAGCAAAGCGTACTGAAATTAGTGCAACTCGGTTCAAATTTACAAAACGGAAGTTATTCCCAGGGAATAACATTTGAAGTACTTCCAATGATGCAGTTAGTGATTTATTTCAGTCCCGAATATGTGCTTTGCAGTAGTCATGAAAATATTTATATTTTATGAAAAATATAAAATATTAAAATTTTGTTTTGGAAAATAGATTTTAAAATATTTAATAAGTTTGAAAACAATTCCCGCTGCTGAATTTGAACCCGGACACCCTGATTAATAATACTGAGATAAATAGAGCATCCAAAGCAGTGAATAAGATCCAATTTTGCACAACTTTGCTAAATAGTACTCATACGCTAATGTGTTCTTATATATTTAAGGGCAGTTGTAATTCGAACTCGTTCGAAATAAATAAAAAGAAAACAAGATTTCTTAATTTTTTGGAGGAGATATGTTTACATTTGAATAGCATCCAAAAAATAATTTGCATTACTTTCTAAGCACTGGACCAATTTTGAACAACTTCCGGCTCATGAGATTACTTACGATTTTTATCACTTCTTTGGATGCTTTTGTGGTTAGTATATCCCAATTTGACTAAATGCGCTACAAAATTCACTTTTTCCAACCCATATTAATAAAATTTAAATGAGAGATGACGAATTAAAATAAAAGGTTTAAATTTAGATATAGCCCTCAAGTACATATACCTTTATACCAATTTATTTTAGCGCTCTATAATACTCATTTATCAACAGATCTTTATTTATGTCAGATATCAGTTTCTTTTCAACCTGTGAGCTGTGAAAATTGATGAATATCGGTTTACAATTAGCTGTAGCCCCCATATGTAACTATATCTGGATTTTGTATCTACAGAATCCTCATTTCTCAACAGACTTTTATATAGGGTGGTCTAACCATAATGCACGATGTTAATTGTGAGTCACACGTGGCTAGCAGTGGCGAGAATTTGGCTGATATTTTGTTTCACACATAATTGTCATAGATCCTTCTAACATAATAAAAAATATTAAGACAACTTTTTGTTTCATTTACAATCTATATATAAAAGAAAATGCGTGTTTGTTTGTATGTACCGTATAGAGGTCTTAACGGCTGGACCGATCTTCTTGAAATTTTCACAGAATATACATGTGTAGGGAATGGTGAAAGTGGCCCCGCCCATACAAGCCTAATTATCTGGCACAATTTGTTAGCGAGAGTGCTGTAATTTTGTTCATATGTATCTGGTGATAGTCTGCGTGGTTGGTCCAAAAATGGGCGAGATCGGACCAATGGGCGCGGCCCCGCCCACACAAGCCAAATTTTGAAATTGAGATTTCTTGCACAATTTGTTAGCGATAGTGCTTTAATTTTTTTCATATGTTTCTGGTGGAAGTCTACCTGATTGGTCCAAAAATGGGCGAGATCGGACGAATCGGCGTGGCCCAGCGCACATAAACCAAATTTTGAAATCGAGATATTTGGAGAAAATTGGTTCAAATTTAGACATAACCACTATATGTATATCCATTATTCCCGTTTTTGTGTTGAAGTGCTGCAGAATCCCCATTTCATAAAATTCCGCAGACTTTTTTCGTTATTATGCTCTAACGTGGTGTTGTAGGATAGCAATAAGTCGGTCCCGCCCGATTTTAGCTTTTTCTTATAGTGCTCTCTTTCTAAAAAAAGATGTTGCCCTCTCAGAGAACAACACTTTTGGCTTTTTGCTCGATGCTGAGAAAAGATATGTTTTGTAGGGTAGCCTTCACCTCTTCGATTAAATACAGGGCTGAAATATTGCGTTTTTGCATTGTGCAAGTGCGACATTTTTTACAAAAGAAAACGAAACTCTTTTGCATTGCAACAGTTTCTTTTACAAACGATAACAAAAATGAATTTTTAGGGCGAAAGGCAGAAAAAATTTAGCATTTTCGGCCAAAAGAAAACATCATTACTGTTTTTTTAATAATGTTAGATCTCTTCCTCGATTTTTTACACTTTTGATTCGCAGCAAATGGGCATATGTATATGCCCTTCTCTCTGTAGGTTGAAGGTATACAAATCGGTAAATTTTTGACCCAACAATTTCTTTATTTTTTAATGGATGAGACATTCCAGCCCTCATACATAGTATAACCGTATAAATATATATACCTTGACAGGCAAACATGCATTTGTACATCTATGTATATAGAAGTATGGATGTATGTATGTAACATAGAGTACTTTATGAAAAAGGAAGCAATGAATTTAACGAATAATTGTTTTGAACCGGTTGTTACACGAATCACAAATAAAGGCTTTACCTGACTAATACATATAATTACGTTTGCTGTCGACGCACATAGTGGTGGTGCCCAATGTTGCATCGGAACAAGTCACAAGAGTGACTGGCGGACTATCATCCATGTAGTGTAGTGTCCGCATACAATGTGTTTCGTTTCAGGCATATTTCTACATTCGTCCATTCGTCGTCCATCCAGATGACGTTGTTGTCGTCATGTATGGCGGCGTATGACGGCGGCATCCTTGGGTTGGGCAATGACTAATTGTTATAAATGTCTGTTCTGTGTATGTGTATGTCTGTTTCGATGTCCGTGTGACTTAATTGTAGGGTACTCAAACATGAATGAATGTATGAAAGAATACCACCCGAAACATTGCTGTGCCTTCTAAACTGAACCTTGTTTTAGATACTCAAACAGAAAAAAAGATATCTCCCAAACCGACTAAGAAGCCCAAAGCTCCCCTTTTATGATGGCTGCCGCAGCGGAAATGATAACCAATCAAATGGTAAGTGTTATAGACGAGACATTTCCAAATACAATCATATCAATCTTCTCCATGTCACTCTTTCTGTGATTTGCTTTAGCCCTTTTTTGTGAGAATCTATTTTTTTGTTTGATAAACTTTAGCATTTTTCCTATTAATCCCTCAAAACATTTGCATAACATTCAGATCCTGATACCTCCCTCCAACTACCTACAGTGCATGAAACAAATATAAGAGCAGATGTTTTATTGAGAGAATGAATACTGTTGCAATTGTAAATTTACCAGTTAGGTTAAGAGTGGTAGCCTGTAAAACAGACTCACTTAGTCTATACATCACATTATGTTACCACAGGGAAATAAGGGAAAACATAAGTCATCCATAAATCGTAGAACTAATTTGATTGCAAATCGTCAAATTTTGGCGGATTTCAACGCCATCGAAGTTAGTTAAATACCCAAAGAAATTAGAGGCTAATTGTGATTTCGTTTCTGAAAAATAATATCACCACATCATGTTGCGACATTTTAAAAATTCCACCTACACCCACTGCTAATTTCGCATTTTGCATGCGAACAATCGAACAAAAATCGTGCGGTGAGTAAAACCCATACCTACATTATGGCCCAACCATTTGATAGTGCATTAAGAATGTACGCTTTCAATTAGGTTTGGTTCTGAAGTTTGCTTTTGACAGTGCAACACTCCACACCGTGGACTGGGCTGAGTGTGGAAAATGCGATATTTTCGCATTTCATACGGCTGCACCATTTTTGCAAACGAACCTAGAAATGCGATTTCAGTGTAAAATGCAGAACAATTTTTACATTTTTTTGCACAAACAAAATCACCATAAGGTGGCATGCACCCTTCTAGAAAAAGCGAGGCACATACACAGATGGTGTTCCATTGATTCCTCCTCCTCCTTTTATGTAGTATTCACAGCTTCTGCAAAAGTCATTATGTAAGACCTTCAATCTCTCTGCGTGCCGTCCAATAATGCAGTGACTCGTCTTGACAGACACGACATCGGTGTGTTGGTGCGTTTGGAGTTTAGGAAGGGCCACATCAGCCTGGAATTTTTGCCGAAAGGGCTCCACCGCCCAAGAAGGGCTTGCAGGTCGCTAGAGACAAGCTCACAAATTCCAGTTCCCCTGGAGCGTCCAAAGAAGTTACTAGTCTGCATTGCAGTTACCATGTACATATGTCCCTGTGGCCCGGCACCCGTATCAGGTGAATATTGAACAGTTCAACCATTTCGATAAGAAATCTGCGACAGTCGAGGACAGGTTTTGAATTCAGGAATATAGTTTCCAGGGACTTGATAGCAGCCTGAATATTAGAGAAAATACTGATACCGATTTTGGTCAGAATATACATTTTAAGCCATTCCACTACCTCAGAGTTCCTCAGAAAAGACATCAAAGCCCACTTGGTTATTGAGTTTAGAATCGTCTGTATAGAAGTTAACGAATCTCCTGCGTCCTGTGATACGACCATTCCATTCTGATCTATCAGATATAATAGTGAGATACTACTTGTCAAAGTATAGTTCAGTCATTGTGTAATCAGCAGTGTCCCGAAGGCCAGGCATTGTGTCTAGAATGACACCATATCCGTAGCCATTTTCTGATTATTGTGACAGTTAATTGGTGTCGTTCTCAGCGTACCAGTGATTCATATTGCAGCCATTCGCTGAACCTCGTTTAGTATCGCGCAGAAGGTGGCTTTCTGAAGAGCCGTCCACCAGATGACAATACCGTACAGGATTATCATTATTGTTGTATTACTGCCGTATACAAATAATAAAACATATGCAGGTTCAGACCCCAGCGTTTTCCTATTGCCCTTTTATAGATATATGAGCTACTACAGCTCTTTCCAAAATGTCGGGTTGGAAGTTCAACTTCCTGTCTAGTTAAATACTCGTACCTAAGCATTTTGCGCTTTCAGATAAGGGAATTTCAATACCTCCAAGAAGACAGGTATAACTGGTGGTATCTTATTTCCAACTCCGGGTGAAATGAACTGTATCTGTCAAGGTCGGGTTAACACCAAGACCATTACCGGAAGCTCATCGTGCGGTTGTATGAAGGGTCTGCTGTAGAATTTCTCTAAGAGTACTCTCAAACTTCCCTCTAACAGCTATTGCCACGTCATCTGCATAGGCATAGGCAACAACTCTGGCACACATCATCTCCAGAGAAAGCAGGATATTGTTCATGGAGAGATTTCATATCAGAGGAGACAGAACACCACCTTGGGGCCTTTCCCTGCTGACAAATCTAAGGAGGTCATTTGGCCCTTAGCTAGCTGAAATGCGTCTCTTATTCAGAAGAGACGCAGAATGAACCTACGTATACCGCTATCAACCACCAGAGTTGTTAGAGCCGTAATCATAGCGACTGGATTTATGTTATTGAAGCCCTCTCTATATCTAAGGAAGCTACAGTAGTGTATACGTTAACAGAAAGCGATCCTTCAATAAAGCTGACTAGATCATGCTGGGTAGTTTCTGTGGACTTGCCATTGCTGTAGGCCTGCTGTTGATTTGACTGTCGATTAATCTCTCCATTGATTTAAGGAGAAATTACGATTAATCGGTTGGAAATCTTTAGCTCCTGTATGGTATGGCTTTCCCGCTTTTCGGTTGAAAACAACATGTGTATATCTTATTGATACAATATGTGTATATCTCTCTGAGTCAGGAGCAATAGTATCAGCCACTGCCTGTAGCTGCGCTGGCGAGACTTTGTCTGGTCCTGGCGACTTAAAAGGGTTACAGCTTTTGACAGCCCAATGAATTCGGTTACAATTTCGCTGGATACATCTGATGGCAGAATTTCAATGGCATCCCCAATTGAAGTATGCAATGCCTCTTCAGAGTTGCCCGGGAAATGTGTATCCAGGATCAGCCCAGTGATTCCTCACTAGACGTAGTGCAAGTGAACCCAATAGTAGAAGGTGTTGAGGCTAAAATTTTCCGTTACCTTGAGTCATCGGATGAGCTTTCTAGGCCACTACAGAAATCTAGATTGTGTGTAACGCTTCAGTTCTTCCTCGTATGTGTCCCAGTCTGGGGGAGCTCTGGTGGCCTTTGCCGTATTAAAGAGCTCCTACACTAATTCCTCAGCATAACTTATTAAGACGATCACCATTGGGGTCGTTGTTTGCCCCTTGGCTTTTGTTTGGGACATGCGGCTTGTAACAAGTCGTTAAGATTTGCAGTGACTCGTTCAACCGTTCCTTATATATCCCGGATAGTTTGCATCTTAATTTCAGGAGTTTTTGGAAGAAACCTGTTGAATATGTGCCCACATTTTTCCCAATTAGCCTTATTAATATTGGGGAAGACGGTATCAAGAGGCTTCGCATTCATGCACAAGCTAATAAATATATGGTCGGAATAGCTATGAGTGTCCAAAACCTTCCAATCAGAAATCTTTCCACTTAAATCTGAGACCATATAAACGGCGGCCAACCAAACATGAGAGTTTTCTAACTCAAGTTTGGCTGGTATTAAGTCTTCCCTACTAAAAGAAGTAATAATGTTGTATTAAGGTTGTTTTTTACGCAGGCTCTACGCCTTCCTGTACCTTCACTATGAAGCAGCTTAAACCCTGGCGTCCTATACCCACAAACCATATCTGCCCTCAACCATGGTTCTTGTATTATAACCAGGACAGTCCCTTTTTACAGTGGTGGGTGTTTATCTGTAGAAGCCGGACCATTTTCGGTTTTCGCCACCGACGTTATATCTGTCTCGTCGTCTGTGTCCGCATCCCAGTGTTCATCCCCGCAGGGGATATCTGTCTCTCCTCGCATCCAAGCACATCGGAAAAGGGTGAAACGCATGTTCCCGCCAGATGCAGCTCTGACACTTGCGAAGAGGGAGGTTCTTCTTTGTATACTACACCAGTGTTATCCGGAAGAGTATTTTTCGAATTTTCTCCATTATCGCTTTTGTACACCTTAAGCCGGATTTTGCTGAATCCATATGATACCATGCCATGAGTCTTGGCGAGGTGGCGAAACTCATCGTCCGCCTCATCCAATCGACCGACCTTCCATTACCAGTTGGAAGCCAAGGATTGCAAACCTTCAGCATCTTAGCCACGGATTCATCGGCTGGTATAGCTGGAATCCATGCATGTTCCCTGGGCCGAGACTAGATGTCGTCCTTGTTGACAGCAGCCAGTACAGCACCCGGCCAGATTTCACCTATCTTCTGTAAAGCACAGCTGAAGCACTTAGCAAAACGAATTTTACTAAACCGTATTCGTTTTATGCGGCCCTAATACCAGCCTGCGTCGACACAGTCGGTTGCCGCACCCGACAGTATCTCCAGAACATCGAAGAAAACAGAGCACATTACGTACTCTATCTTACTCCACTTACCCCTGAGGATGTTGCCGTCTCAGTAACAAGCTGTCCTTAGTGACGTCAGTGAAGGACCGAGGAGCAGCGTTACTGTTGAAACAAGGAGCGGCGTTACCACTGGATCGAAGAGCAGCGTTACCTCTAAACCCGTTGGTCCTTTTGGATGCTGGCGGTTCATCTGGAGAGTGCAGCCTTTTAATAGGCTGATGCTGTATGAAGCACCTCTTGGAAGTTGATGAGGTATCCTGTTCTTCAGAAATGCTCCGTGCCCACTTTAGGGATTCTCTCTATTTGTTGGCCAGAGATGTAGGGTCGGCTTTCTCAAGTCTCTCAGGGATCTTAAGAGCCATGCGCTGATCATTAAACTTCCTCATTGAAGGACAGTAATGCCATAGGAAAACGAAGTGCCATATAATGCTGCCGGCTTAGAATAGGTCTTTGGATCACTAGGCTTGTTTGCCAAGCCAAGGTTTAGATCTTCGTGTATTTGTTATAGTCGCCGTATTTGTTGTAATTTATCGTTGTCATTTCTAGTATTCGTTACCGTTTTTCCGAAAACTGGGCTTTTTTACCACATTTGGGAATTCTGAAATAGGAGTTAAGTTTATTTCGAGGGACTACATCGGTTCCACCTAAAAAGCGCAAATATTTTTCAGAATTTCGCGTCGACTGGGCAATATTGTTTGCCGATTCGAAAACACCATCAGTTATTTTTATTGTATTGTATAGAAACATAATGGTTGCGTTTAAATGGTTGCATACAGGTCCCACAAGTGTGGGGGATAGAAAGGTTTGGTCTATCACGCTATAGCTCTCAAAAACGTGACAAGAACAAGGAGTCGTTGGTGAGGCGTCTACCTATCAGCAAAGGCAGCCATCTACACACAATCTACGGTAACCCCTGACTGCGAACCTACAAGTCCGATTAGTACGGTACGCATAACACTCCGGGCTAAGGTAAGATTGTTGTAAGTATTTACAACCACTACTGTAGGGGATATACGTATCCACCACAGCATTGCTACCGGTACTGTGACAAGTACTAGGTGATAAAGACCTGTTTCTTGCTTAGGCGCCTAGGTATTTTTGTTAAAATAAAATCGTAATTTTTTGGGTTATTCGAACTGCTTTGGAATTACCCCAAAGTGTTATATTCATTGGTATAAGTACACCGTTGTTATTTAGTGACCCTATTCAGGCGATGCAGAGTGTAACGCATGTAATGTACGAAACGTTTATTTTGAATGCTTTTTTTGAAGTTTCATAAAAATCAAATATTCAATTTGTGTCACACATCGTTTTAACCTTTAAGCCCATCAGTTCACTTAATATTATGCCCTTTTGTTGCTGCTGCTGTTTTTGTTATGTGAGCCTTTATTTCCATAAAGCAAAAAAAAAGCCGAAGCACAAAAAAACTCACACCGAAAACAATGGACAAAAAATATCCGTGTAATCCTTGCAGCAGCAACAGATGTATGGAACAACATCACGAGCCACCCTCATGAGTTCAATTTTAAACTTTCAGCAACAGCAAAAGCAGGACAAAAAAATATCAAACTTTTCCACTTCTGCCACAAACTCGTATGTACGAGTATGTGTACCCGCTCGTCCAGTTGGCAATGATGGTAAAAATCTATGTTGAACATAATGTACGAGTGTCGTCGCCACATACACAGTGGGTCGGTCGGTATTTTAAAAATAAAATATTATAAATAAAATAAAATAAAATTAATACTAATATTATGATCGCCATGACCATAATATGGTCATCTCGTAGTAATATTATTATCGCCATGTCTTTTCGTAACAATATTATGATCACCTTGAACATAATATGGTCGTCTCGAAACCGTATTATGGCCAGAATAACTTTAATATGGTGGTGCCATAACAATAAAAAATAATTTCTATTGTCCGCTTTATTCGGTCTGTAATCATTGTGATTTGAACGGCAATATTCTTCTGGCGCAAGACCAAGACCCTGTCCTCAGTAATCTACACCGCATGGTAGTTCGTTAACCAAAGTCTTAGAGACAAAGAGAGGATGACTCACACAGGCGAATGAGAATTATACCCAAAGACTCACTTTTCGGCTAACGATCAAGCAACCAATACACCTAGCCATGTCCACAAGAAACTCAATTTGAATGCACTTGTTGAAATAACTTATACAGGAAGAGTGGAGACTTTATTGTAAAGAGAAGTTCTTCCTTATTTCTTAAGGAGGCTAATTGGGATAAATTTAGGAACACATTCAACAGGTCTCTTCCAAAAAGTCCTGAAATGAAAATACAAACTATCCGGGATATAGAAGAAATGGAGGATCGAGTCACTGCAACTCTTAAAGACTTGTTACAAGCCGCATGTCCCAAACAGAAGCCAATGGACAAACTACGACCGCAACGGTGGTCGTCTCAATTAGTTATGCGGAGGTAGTTCTGTAGGAAGCTCTTCAATAGGACAAAGGTCACCAGAGCCCCACAGGACTGGGGCACATACAAGGGAAAACTCAAACGGTACAAAAAAAGTGTTGTGAAAGGCTCAAAATAAATCCTGGATAGATTTCTGTAGTGTCGTAGAAAGCTCATCCGAAGCCTCAATTTTAGCTTCAACACCTTGTACTATTGGGTACATCAATAAAGATGATAATTCCATTTCCCGGGCAACTCTGAAAAGGAAAAAGCTTTAAACCTTTTAAGTCGCCAGGACCAGACAAAGTCTCGCCGGCGGAGCTACAGGCAGTGGCAGATACAATTGCTCTTTGGCTCAGAGAGATATATACATGTTGTATCAATCAGGCATACATACACGCAAAGAAAAAATTCGTTTCTGCGAAACGAAAAATTAGGCAACTACAATTCTCGTTTACAACGACTGAAATTTCTTTTGGTCAGAATATGTTTCTGTCACAACAAACGAAATTTCAGTTCCGGCAAACGAGAATTGTAGTTGTCTAATATTTCGTTTCGCAGAAACGAATTTTTTCTTTTCGTGTACCAACAAAATTGAGAGACTGGAACTAAGGATTTCCGGACAATTAGTCTATCGTCATTTCTCCTTAAAACTCTGGAGAGATTAATAGATAGTTACCTTAGGACTAAAATAGACCACAGGATACTGTCCACTTAACAGCATGCTTACAGATACGGCAAGTCTACTGAAAGCGCCCTGCATGTTGTAGTCAATTTTATTGAAAGATTCCTCTCTGTTAAGAAATATACTATGGAAGCTTTCTTAGATATTAGATGGGGCCTATAATAACATAAATCCAGCCGCTGTAATTACGGCTTTAGAAACCCCGAGGGTTGACAGCAGATTCATTTCAGCTAGTTTAGGGTCAACTTATATTTGTCAACTGATATTTGTCAGCAGGGGAACGCCCCAAGGGGATGTCCTCTGCTGTGGAATCTCTCCATGAAGAATATTTTACTTTCTCTGGAGATGATGGGTCTCAGAGTTGTTGCCTATGCAGATGACGTGGCAATTGCTGTTAGAAAGAGGTTTCTCGATACTTCCAGAGACATCCTACAGCAGGCCCTTCATGCAATCGCAAGATGGGCTTCCGGTAATGGTCTTGGTGTTGCCTCTAACAAGACGGAACCTGGAGAAATAAGGTACCACGAATTACACCAATCTCCTTGAGGGGTATTGCAGTTATCTTCTCTGAAAGCGCAAAATACTTAAGAATTTTACTAGACAGGAAGTTCACTTCAAATCCAACATTTTGAAAAGTTCAAACAGGGCTGTGGTAGCGCTATAAATATATATATACTACATTGCAATATGCCGCATGTACTGCGATTAGACTCAGGGAACTGTCACTATGGTCAGGAAGTGGCTATGGACATGGTGTTATTCTAGACAGAATGCCTGAACTTCCGGGAACTAGAGTTGGGCACTTTAGTTCATTTAAGTGATCGCTCTTTTTAGTTCAGTTCAGTTGAGTGAACTAGTTCGTTCATTTAGTTCAATAGTTCACTTCAGCTCTTTAGCTCACCAGCTCTAACTCACCGGCTCTTTAGCTTAGCTCACCAGCTCACTTTACCGCTCGTTAGTTCAGCAGTTGTTTCGTTCAGTTCACCAGTTCAAATCAATCCTACATTCATGATGACATAAAAATGGAAACAACACATAACAGATGAGAAGAGAGAGCGAAATGAGAAGAGAACGAAATGACAGGGTTGAACTACTGAGCTGAAATGAACGAGTTGTGTGAACTAGTTCGTACCGTTCAGTACAGTGACCCGTTCAATTGAACTAGTTCGTTCACGAACTACACAACTCTACCGGGAACTGTTGATTACACTGTGACTGAACTACTCCTTGACAAGAAGTATCTCACTCTTATATCTGATAGATCAGAATGGAATGGACATGGTAGATTCGTCAACTTCTATACAGACGGTTCCAAACTCAATAACCAAGTGGGCTTTGGTATCTTTTCTGAGGGACTTGAGCTATCACTTGCAAAAAGACAGGCAGAAATCTTAGCTATTAAAGATATAGCGGAATGGCTGAAAAAAAATGTTTTCACAAATGTCGGTATTAATATTTTCTCTGATAGTCACCAAGTCCCTGGAAACTATATTTCTGAATTCAAAAACTGCCCGCGACTGTAGCAGATCTCTTAACGAGATGGCTGAACAGTTCAATATTCACCTGATATGGGTGCCGGGCGACAGGAACATATCATGGAACTCCAATGCAGATCAATTTGCAAGACTAGGAACTACTTTGCACTCTCTTCTTGAGAGATAGTGCCCTTACGACAACAAATGGCAAGTGGTCATTAGTCTGGAAACGCATACATTCCTGGCTGATGTGGTCCGTCCCAAACTCAAAACGCAACAACGCACTGCTGTCGTTGTCGAGACCGGACCTCTCACTAATCGTGTCTGTCATGACGCATGCAACCTTAGGCTGTCATCTCTTTGGGGAGTTAGCTAGTTTGGATGATGTTGGAATCCGCCAACTGAGGTTTTTAAAGTAATCAAATTGGTTCAACTTGATTGGCTAGATATAGCTTATGTTTTTCTTAGGTCCCTGTGAAAACACAATGGACTGTATGGTTGAGGTGAGTCTGTTTTACAGTTTGCCACACTCAACCTAACCTAGCTTTAGGTTCGGGTGGCACCGTTTTTTACCAGCTCACATAGACCAGTTTAGGTCCCTAGTGTTCCCTCGGGCTGAATGTTCCTCATCTTAGCCAGCCTTTTTGATATCGGTACCGGATATATCTGTTAAACTACCTAGAAAAGCGGACCCCAGTATGTCCAGACGTCGTTTGCTCAAAGCGGAGCAGTAGCATAACAAGTGCTATATGCTCTACACTTCTTCCTTATCTCCACAGCTACTGTAAAAGTCATTGGTGTCAATACCCAACCTACTGGCGTGTTCGAAGATCAGGCCGCGACCCATAAGAATTGACACTAACGTAGATAGTATTTTCCTCTCTAGTGCGAGGAGATATTTTGACCTTCTCAGGTCATATATTGGTCAGATTTGTCTAGCTACTCTAATGGTGCCGATTTCTGTCCATCTTTCATTCTGTCCATCTTTCATTGGACTACCTAATTAAGCTTGCATGTGGACCGTGGCGGATTAATATATGCAATTCTTCTTCTTGTAATGTCGTCCCTTTCCTAGCAAACTCATTGGCTTTTCATTTCCCCGGGATATCCCTATGCCCCGGCACCCATATGAGGTGTACGTGCTCAGACATATCATTAAGAGATCTTGGTTACTATATTGTGACTAGTGATGTCAAACGGGAAATCCCGATCCCGAAAATCCCAGGAAATCCGAAAAATCCCGAATCCCGGGATTTTTTAAAATGAATCCCGGGATATTTTACTAATAATATTCATATGAAGCTGTCTCGTATAAAATATTAAGTGAAAGATGGATAATCTCTGTCCAAAATGTAAACTAATGAAGCAAATTGTTAACATCAAAAAACATTGACATAATCCGGTGAAAAAATTAGAAATTTGGAGAAGAATTACAAAGTATATCATAAATGTAATTATAAAGAAGTAAACTTAAAACAAGAACACAAATAGAAGATATGTTCCTTTACTTTTTTTATAGTAAAACTAGCAAAAGAGAAATAATTCAAAATTCTCTCTGAGTAAACATGTTTTAAAAAAGAACGGGAACGGAAATCTAGTAAAAATAGCAAGCACAGACAAATTTATTCTATTTGAAGTTTCTGTTATATTTCTTTCAATGTATTTTGAATGCTACTACTTTTACTCGGAAAAATTTGTCGAGTAAAAGCTGGTAAAAAAGTAGTAAAAGAGAAAGACATTTTGAAAGTTCTCTCTTAAATTTATATACTATTTTTACTAGTTTTTTGAGTAAAGGAACGCTTTTTGGAGTAAAACTGGTAAAAATGGTAAATATAGTAACTTGTAGTAGGTAAAGGAACAAAGCTAGAGTTTGTTTCCCACAAAACGAAGATGATTGTATTCTATTCTTTCAAATTTATGAAAAAATCCTTATACAAGATCTGATATGGATCGACAAATCGATTTGGTCCAATAAAAACGGAATTAGTCAAACTGATTTCTCAAGCTGAATAAAATAATTTTCGTGCTTTAATGATAGAAAATTATAACATCAATAATAATTCTGACGACGAACTGAAATTGGATTGGATTCATAGCTAAGATGTTGTGCAATATTTTAATAAAAGTTAGTAGTTTTTAACAAAAGTTAATGTATGCTTTAGCTGTTTTTATCCTTATTTAAATGGATTAAAATTAAATTAAAACTGAACTTAAATGTTTGTATTTCATTTCAAAATATCACATTATTAAGAATAAAAAAATCCCGATTTATCCCGAAAATACCGGGATATCGAACAATTTCGGGATTCCGAAAATCCCGATTTATCCCGAAAATCCCGGGATATCAAACAATTTCGGGTCCCGAAAAAATCCCGGGATCCGGGATTTGTGAAAACCAATCCCGTTTGACATCTCTAATTGTGACTTAGCCACTTGTCTCCTTCCCATATTGCCATTATTTCGGCTTGATAGACATGTAATAGAAATAGACTTAAGAAACAACAATTGCCACCAAACTCAAATATCATTTCTTCACTTCACAAAAGTGAAATACAAAAATTATTAATTATGTTCTTATTATTCTAAGTTGTAATAAAACTCTGACAAATGTTCATAAGTTTAAAGAATCATCTATGAAGAACATATATGTAGTTTAAAAATGTTTCTTGGATTTAACAATGTTTAATTTTTTTATGTAATACATATATTCATATCTATGTTCAAACGATACCACTGTGTCAACAGGTCACCGCGAAAGGTAAAAAGGTATCACACACCGTCTTCTCCTTCTGCTGCTGCACCTACTCCTCCCATTGAGTTTAGCTTTTTTGTCAATTGGCATTCATGCGCTTAAATAATATATTTTTTCACGCTTTTCATTTTGTAAACACTTTGTGGAATACAAAACAATCTCTGCCGGTGTGTTCCTCCGGATATTGAGGGAGGCATTGGGTATGAATGTGGTCCTTGTACTCGTCGTATATGGCCAAATGTCGATGTGTCGGCACGAGTGTGTGACTCGTCAACGGAAGGGGAAACATATGAATGTATGTACGGCTGTTTCTGTCCTCCGGTACACACGTAGCGAACATTTGATGATACCCATTCTAAATAGTGTTCCTTTCGGCCCGAAAGTGAATATTTATTTTTTTTTAGTTAAAGTTTTTATTTTCACAAAATAAAAAAAAATCGTTATACGAAACAGAATGCCAAGTTTTGGTCTTATTACTCTTCGGGTTTTTTTTTTGTTCATTTCTGATATGTTCTAGAATATGTGATATTTTTTTGTTATTGTTGGTTCGTTTGTTGAGACTGGTGATATGTTAATATTTTGTGAGAGGTGTTTCATTCATTTGGGTGGGACAGACAACACAACTCGTCACAGCCACCACGTTGAATGTTTGCCTCCAGGTGTTGCCAAATTCAAATATATGCACTGAATTTTTAAGTGATTTTCTTCATTTTGAAGTTTTGTCATTTTGGTTTTTCTTTTTAAACAAACTTTTTTGAAGAGTATTTACATTTAGTCAGATATTATTACAATTCTGTAGCATCACAATTTTCGGACAAAAAACAAGTTAGACAAAACACAAAATGTATTATTCGCATGCCCAATCTCGTAACATTGGGCTATTTATACCCTACCTGTAGGGTATTATGATTTTGTGCATTGCTTTACAATAACCAAAAGCAGAAAAGTAACACGAAGAAAATCTATTTTTTTTATTTTCACTTTAATGGATGAGGATATATAGGTATATCATTATTAACGTGCCAGTAGTGTAACACATCCCAGGAGTTACCTAAGACTCTAAGTATGTTTGGCGGAAATCTGTGTTCGGTTATTTTAAGTCATTTCAGCAATATGGCCTGTCTCTCTGTCTGTCCGTCTGTCCGTCTGGCTGTCAAACCGACTATCTGGAGTGCACGATTACTCTCCGGTAACCTGTTGACATAAAATTCGGTATACGATAATATTTTAATAAGTTCGGAGATGGGCCATATTGGCCCACTCCTTCTTGTACCTCCCTCACAAAGGGTTAAAATTTAGACAGGGGGAAATCGTCATCTTTGATATGTTTGAATTTAAAGAAAATATGTACGAGGTATGTTAAAAAATATCGGAAATTTTTAATTTCCGCGGGTTACCTGTATTTGATTTTTGATAATTTTGTAGCGTTGGATGTGTTTTAACTTGTATTCGATTTTTATCTATTTCAGAAATGGATCAAAGAATCTGCATCAAATTTTGTGTGAAAAACAAAATAAAGTGCGCTGACACATTGAGAATGTTGGCTGTGGCATATGGTGAAGCTACCTTGGACCAAAGCAACGTTTATCGGTGGTACAAAATGTTATAAGAGGGTCGAGAAAATGCGCAGGACGAACAGCGTGCCGGACGCCCGAGCGTGGTGCATTATGAGTTCTTGCCACAGGGTAGAACGCTCAATAAAGAATATTAGCTGCAAGTTATGCGCAAATTGCGCGAAACAATCCGCCAAAATCGCCCTGTGACTATTTTTTGTTCCCAATACTGAAAAGGCCCATGAAAGGACGACGCTACGCCACGATTGAGGAGATAAAGACGGCATCGAAGGAGGAGCTGAACAAGATCACAAAATATGATTATTTGATGTGCTTCGAGGATTGGAAAAAACTTTTGGCAGAAGTGTATTATATCCGAGGGGAATTATTTTGAAGGGGACAAAATAGATATTCATAAATATAAATAAATACTTTTTGAAAAAATACAAAATTCGCAAATTTTTGTGAACTTACTACGTATACAATCAGCATATATATATCAGCATTTCCGCGATAAACGTCCCGCGACGAATAAATTTCAAACGAAAACTAAGATGGAAACTCTTTCTACAATGAGTAATGTGACTCTCAATTGTTTACGAATAATTTTTAAATAGTAGTAATGTTTGATTTTGGAAATGATATGTTAATATAAATTTCTGTGCTATATATAGAATTTTTTTTTCATTAGAAAATATTTTTCAATTCGAGCATAACGTTGTGTCGGAAATAATTTAAATTTGGAAAAAAAGATATTGTTTGAAGATTAAAACACACCGAAGAGGCCTATCATTTCGCGGCGTATACGCGAGATTTAATAAAAGATCACTTACGTATTTATTTGAAGTGCGTATTATTTACCCGTATGGATTTGAATTTGACCAAAATGGGAGGTAATGGGTATTGCGCAAAGGAATTTATGGGGATTAATATTGGATTTTGTATTTGATTAGGATATGGAGATTGTCTCTAGTTCCTCCCAATGATTTAAATATTGTGTTGCATGGAAGCGTTATCCCTTTGGTCGAACAGGACTTTGGATTGCTATAAGTAAATTTAATCCATAAATATTGAGATTCCCTGTGTTAAATCGGATATTGTTTCCACATATGGAACGTCTATTTTCCATCAACAAATCCTTAAAACTGGCGTTATGATCTTCAATAATATATACTCCGACGAATCATTCTCTCAATCTATCTGAAATACATATAAGTATCAATACATCTAGAATGGACGCAGCTCCTTTATTTTGGAAAAATCGAAATCATTAAATTAGTAACATCATCTATCAATTCGAATCTACCTGAACCAGCATCTATATCAAGTCGAATCTAATTGAAACAGCAAAGACATTGCAAAAAAAAATATAAATAAGTATTCCTAAGACATAATATACATAACCAATTACCAATTTTCATTCACGCATTTTGAAAACGTACATATCTTCAAAACGAGTGATCATTTCTACCATAACAATTGTTACCCAGAATCCAGCAAGGACAGCAGGCCTGATGTCATCGCGAGAATTCTTACGTATGTTGGTACACTCTTTATAAAATAGGTTAGTTATTCTTTTAGTTACAAATTTGAATACATGATATATTCGGGTTCATACGATTTTTAAAAATATAGTTGATAACATTAATTTTGTAATATCAATTAGCTATAACGCTCCTTAATAATGATTTGTTTATTTTTTTGTGTGTAAATGCATTAAATGTGTAATTTTTATTTCTTCGCGAACAATTTAGAACAAAGTTAGCACAACAATCATGTCCAGTGAATTGACAATGGATGACATAGGTAGGGTGGGAATTGATTGAAGAAGACGTTACCATCTCAGTCTTCTTAATGTTAGTTTTCCGAACTTCTACGTTCTATCCTTTCACTTATGTTTAATATTGTCTTAGGTCATCATCATTCAGGGTTTCAGCTACCTATTTTTTTTTTGGTTTTGTAACGTGTCTTAACTTATCTTCCTCGGACCAATGACACCACCCCATTTCCCTGAGCACGGCCGGTACTAAAGGTAGCAGAAAGGTACTGAGAGGATAGGGCACGAGTCGGGCCGTTACAGTAAAAGCTTTTCAGTAGAAGCAACCATTGTAGAAACAGTTGTCGTATGTACAGGCTATTGTAAACCTAAATGGGAACTAATGAAAGTCGTCATAGCGAATTGTAAACTCAAACTGGATTTAGAAAACATTTAAAAATTTATGATCTTGCTCTTTTCTTATATCAGCCTATTTTTTGCAGATTTAAAATTTTTGTATTATTTTTATCTCCCATTTCCGTTTGTTGCATTTCTTAAAATTACTTCTTCAATTCGGGGGTAATAAATAAAACTATCCGAAATTAAGAATATTTTTACTCACAAAAATTGAGTTTTGAAGGTTTGTGGTCGAAAGTCAAAGAAGTGACTTCTAAAAAAATATATAGTTCTGGTGTTTTGCTGTGTTTACTATATTATATGGTGTTATCAGAAATATCTTTGGACCATATCAAAATATTGACTTTTGGTCAAAGAAATGGGTGTTTGCGACCACTGTGCGTCGGTGCACCGACGAAAACTCCTGTGTGTAATTTTCGAATTTTTTTTATTGTCGACTCATTGTAAATCTTTACTAAATTATTATATTTTTTTGTTAAAGAAAGAGTTGTAGGCCTCTCTTATCTCTTAAACTTCTTTTGACCACTTTTTGCTAGGACTGACCGTACGCGAGATAATAGCATTATATATTTCAATTATTTCTGAATTAAATGTTTCAATTAGATTCGACTTGATATAGATGCTGGTTCAGGTAGATTCGAATTGATAGATGATGTTACTAATTTAATGATTTCGATTTTTCCAAAATAAAGGAGCTGCGTCCATTCTAGATGTATTGATACTTATATGTATTTCAGATAGATTGAGAGAATGATTCGTCGGAGTATATATTATTGAAGATCATAACGCCAGTTTTAAGGATTTGTTGACGGAAAATAGACGTTCCATATGTGGAAACAATATCCGATTTAACACAGGGAATCTCAATATTTATGGATTAAATTTACTTATAGCAATCCAAAGTCCTGTTCGACCAAAGGGATAACGCTTCCATGCAACACAATATTTAAATCATTGGGAGGAACTAGAGACAATCTCCATATCCTAATCAAATACAAAATCCAATATTAATCCCCATAAATTCCTTTGCGCAATACCCATTACCTCCCATTTTGGTCAAATTCAAATCCATACGGGTAAATAATACGCACTTCAAATAAATACGTAAGTGATCTTTTATTAAATCTCGCGTATACGCCGCGAAATGATAGGCCTCTTCGGTGTGTTTTAATCTTCAAACAATATCTTTTTTTCCAAATTTAAATTATTTCCGACACAACGTTATGCTCGAATTGAAAAATATTTTCTAATGAAAAAAAATTCTATATATAGCACAGAAATTTATATTAACATATCATTTCCAAAATCAAACATTACTACTATTTAAAAATTATTCGTAAACAATTGAGAGTCACATTACTCATTGTAGAAAGAGTTTCCATCTTAGTTTTATAGTATTTCCAGTGCTGAATGTCCTGAATTCTCTGAACTGTCTCTCTGTCGCTTTTCTTTTTCTGCGCACATTTTCACTTGGGCAGCAGACTTGAAAGCGGTAAGAACAACCTGAACTGAATAAAACCCGAACCTAACTTGAAGCTGAAACTCTTTGTTATCCCCTCACTAGAGAGTAGGGTATATATCATTTGCTACGAGCAAAAAGTGTAACACATCGAAGGAGTGACCTAAGGCCCCAAGTATGTTCGGCGGATGTCCGTTTTAGGACATTTTAAGTCATTTGAGCAATGTCCGTCCGTCTGTCTGTCTGGCTAGAGCACACGATAACTCTCGAAAGGAGTAACGGATTGACTTCAAATTTGGTATGTGTTAATATTTTTTTCTATCTCAGGCTAAGTTCGAAGATGGGCCTTATTTGTCCACTCCTTCTAGTGCCTCCCTCACAAAGGGTTAAAATTTAGTGAACAATTGATTCTCTAATACCTCCTATACTACTTATCATAATCTTCTGTAATTCCATGCATTGTAATGGTTTATCTGTGGCTATCAGCCTGAGAAAATGGGCGAAGTGGCCCTGCCCCTTTTGGTACCTCCCACAAAATGGACCGTTTCGTAAAAAAAGTTAACTTCTAATAACTTTAATACCAGAGCATACAAAAACTTGCAATTTTTTACAGTATAATGTTTGTATAGTACCTACACGGGGCAAAATTGCCTTTTCTGATATGTTTGAATCGAAAGAAAATATATTTGGAACACAAATTTTTAAATATGATATATTTCTGATCAAATAAATTTTATTTGAAAATCAATAAAATATATTTGGAACTCGTATATTAATATGTTACAACATATAATATTTGCAAACTAAATTTCTCAAATAAAATATGTGGTTGAAAACAAATAAAATTATTGTTTAGGAATTTCTCCAAATATATTTTATTTAAAAAATATTTTCGAAACTTTTGTTGAATTTTTCGAATTTAGGTTTAGCATTCAACCTCCCAGTTATGATACGAAATGCAACATTAACTTCTGTTTTAAATTAATAATTTAAAATTTCTGAGTATTCCAAGCCATCATTAGTTTTAATCCTCCAAGTAATAGATTTCGATCCAAGATTATACGATTTCAATTATTATTATTTATTATTCTTACGACATGAAAAATTTTCAAAAATTTACTTTGAATTACTGAAAAATTTAACTCAAGTTTTTTTCTGAATACTTAAATGCAACCTAATATTTGTTTCGGAAAAAATAGTCCAAATTAAACACATATTGGGATGTGAACAAAGATTTATTTCGAACAACATCCTCCCAAATATATAATTTTTGTGTGTATCAAATATTATATGTTTGGAGTGTACCCTAAACATATATGTATATGTTTCAAGCCGAATATGTTTGGGACAATATACTACAGAAGCGATTTTTTTTCAGCGTGTACAGTCAAGTGAAGAGTGGGCGTTATTGGCACGCCTCTTTTGGTACCTCCCACACAAATGTACTATTTTTAAATGTATTTTAATTGATAATAATTTAATGAAAACAAAAAAAATAAATTTACGATTTTTTTTTGGACTGGAGGTGAGGCGTTTCTTAAGTCGTTTTTCCCGACTGAACTTTCTTACTTGTTGTTATTTTCTCTTCATTTCCATGAATTTATAAAACGGCCAAAATACTTACAATTTTGGGAGTTTCATGAAATTTAATACAGTCCACTTACAGAAGAAGTCCCAGAATTGTACATTTGGCATTAGTCTTAAAGTATACTATTGACAGTCCATCCGCACCGGCAAAAATCAGAAGATTATTTGGCCAGGATGAAAATACATCCCTTTCAATGACCGTAGAATATGCTTTAACATTTATATTGGAAAATAATCTGTTAAAAACAAGGTACACAACTCTTAATTTTTCCCATCATACAAAAAATTTTAGAAGATAAAACCACCACTACTTACTATTTTATCTCATTATAGTAAGATTGTATAACAATGAAATTTCCAACTTTAGATGGACAGACATGGTTAAATCGACTCAGCTAGTGATTCTGAGTCGATTGGTATGCTTTAATGTGGGTCTAGCTGTAGTATTTCTAGGTACCCTGTACCACAGTGTTGTGAAGGGGTTAATAAACATGCATTAAAAAAACACCAAATATTTATTTAATTTTGTTAGAAACTCAAAAGGAGCTTTTAAATGCACATGTTCGACTTTTGGCCACAGAATATTGTATTTGGAACCACTGGGCGACGATATGTATGTATCAGGTAGATTATGTCTGGGACAATATACTAAAGGATCGATTTTTTCTGCGTATTCATCAGTAACCCTTGGTTTACACAATACTCCTGATAAAAATATTTTGCAAAATTTACTTAATTAGCTACAACTTTTTAAATTATGCGTCGATTTTCATCAGAATGTTTTTTTTTTGTAAATTTGTCGATGTTTTTAAGAGGTTTTAATAGGAAATTATTAAAATTTTGAACTTGTTCGCTATACATTGCAAGATATCTTTTAATCCGTTGAATGGGATGAAGATGAAGGCTACTTAATTTATTATTATTAAAAGTTTCCTGAACCAAATACGATAAATGGTTCACGAGCTATGCTATCCAATATACACGGGCAAAATCGCCTTTTTTGATATGTTTGAATCGAAAGAAAATATATCTGAAACACAAATTTTTAAATATTTTATATTTCTTAGCAAATAAATTTTATTTGAAAATCAATAAAATATATTTGGAACGCATATATTAATATATTACAACAAATTATATTTGCAAACTAAATTTCTCAAATAAAATATGTGTTTAAATACAAATAAAATTATTATTTAGGAATTTTTCCAAATATATTTTATTTAAAAAAGATTTCCAAAACTTTTGCTGAGTTTTTCAAATTTCAGTTAAAATTTTTCCTTGGTTTCGAATTGTACCTCCCAGTTATGATACCATATGCAGCATTCAATCATTTAAAATTTCTGAGTACTCCAAGCCATCATTAGTTGTCAATTCTCTAAGTACTTTATATTCACCCAAGATTATATGATTTCAATTATTATTTTTTTTACGAACATTAAAAATTTCTAAAAATTTAACTTTGAATTACTGAAAAATTTTACACAATATATGTATTTTATGAATATTTAAATGCAAATAAATATTTGTTTCACAAATAGCAGTCACATTGGGATGTAAACAAATATTTGTTTAGAACAACATCTTCCCAAATACACAATTTTTGTATGTACCAAATATTACATGCTTAGAATCTACCCTAAACATATATATGTTTCAAGCCGAATATGTTTGGGACAATATACTACAGAAGCGATTTTTTTTCAGCGTGTATCAATATATCCATCAAAAAATTTAAGAATTTTTTTATTTTCTTAAAAAGATTGAAGAAAGAGTTGTCGGAAACTAGTTGGACAACATTTTCTAAATACAATGTGTATTTAGTTATATGGATGGGAAATAAGGGCCGTTTGAGCAAAATTTCAAAATTCAACACCCCCTAACTCGGACAATCCTTAACCGATCTCGTTGAAATCATAACTACTATCAAATAGGACTAAACTTGGTACAATCTTCATGCCGACCAGAACACGCTGAAAAAAAATCGCTTCTGTAGCATATTGTCCCAAACATATTCGGCTTGAAACATATATATGTTCAGGGAACACTCTAAACATATAATATTTGGTACACACAAAGGTTATATGTTTGGGAAGATGGTGTTATAAACAAATCTTTATTTGGGATTATTATTTCCGAAACAAATAAAAAATTCACATTTAAGTATTCAGAAAATACCTAAATTGTGTTATATTGTTCAGTAATTGAAAGTAATTTTTTAGAAATTGTTTAATGTTCGGAAAAATAGTAATTAAAATCCTATTTTCTTGGATCAAAATAATTTTTTTGGTGGATTGACAACTAATGATGGCTTGGAATGCTCAGAAATTGAAATAATTGATTTGAAACAGAAGTCAATGCTGCATATGGTATCATAACTGGGAGGTACAATTGGGAACCAAGAAAAAATTAAAAATTAAATTCGAAAAAGCCAGAAAAAGATTTGAAAATCTTTTTTAAATAAAATATATTTGAAGAAATTCCTAAAAAATAATTTTATTTGTACTTAAACACATATTTTATTTGGGAAATTTAGTTTGCAAATATATTTTGTTGTAATATATTAATATATGCGTTCCAAATATATTTTATTGATTTCCAAATAAAATTTATTTGTTCAGAAATATATAATATTTAAAAATTTGTGTTCCAAATATATTTTCTTTCCATTCAAACATATCAAAAAAGGCGATTTTGCCCCGTGAAGACATTGCATTTAAAAATTAACTCACTTGACATGAAATCGTCCCATTTTCTAATAATTTTCCTAAAAATATTTTTTTAAATATGTATATTATTAATTTTCATCGTATCGATATATTCCTTTCTTAATCTGTTGTTCTATCTATACACGCTGAAAAAAAATCGCTTCTGTAGTATATTGTTCCAAACATATTCTGCTGGAAACATACAAATGTTTAGGGTACACTCCAAATATGTAATATTTGACACTGACAAATATAATTTGTTTGTGAGGACGTTGTTCTAAACAAAATTATGTTTTCATCCCAATATTTTTTTATTTAGAAATAATATTTCCAAACAATGATTAATTTGTATTTAAATATTTTGGCAATGTATTGATGCCTTAATTTAAAGGAAAGTCTTCAGTTTTTTTTAGAAATTTAATGTTTAATTTTTTAGAAATTTTATATGTTTGAAAAATAATATTAAAATTTAAATCGTATAATCTTGGGTAACGACAAATTGATGCATTGACAATTGGACTATTTATAAATTAAAAATAAGTGCTGTAAAACAAAAGAAAATGTAGCTTACGACATTTTTACATATAAAATATAACACAAAATCTAGGAAAAACAAAATTAAAAATTGCCGAAGTCAACAATGTTTTAAAATTATTATCTATTCTCAGGATGGGGGTTGGACAGTGATCCAAGACTGGTCACCAGTCCTAGATTTTCTGGAGTCTAACTGGTAGTATCTTCGGCTACGCAGTCTGACCAGAGCACTTAATCTGGTACCACGGGAGTCTGGAAAGCCCTCGGTACGCAGTTACCAGCCTGACTATTGGTGAGGACCCTGTTGAGTGCAACGTGGTGGCTGTGGTTTAAACCAAAATCGCTGGGAGAGAATGGTCTCGGATGTGGAGTTGCAAACCAACCGGGCGCCATGACCCTAGAATGGCAGGAGTTTTAGATGGGCTCCGCTCCTAACCAAGGAGGAGGGAAAAAGTGGCCAGAAGCACGGAATTGATTGGAACTTATGCACATTGTGTGTGAGGGCGCTGGTCGACGCATGTATTCACCCGAGTGTTTAGAGCACGGTGGAGTTAAGCCTAACGGCAGGAATTCACCTAAATCCAAATACTCACTGTTACCCGCACGGTGAGAGATGCATATCTACGCTGTCTGCATCTGTACCGTTCCAACTGCGTGTTTACTCTAACCATCCCACGTCCGCAGCTTTAAACATACATAGACGGTGACCAGTCCAGCATCGTATGGGATAGTAGTAGATTTATTCTACGAAGTCTGACCAGAGGCTTTATTCTGTGTGGCCTCTGTTGGGAGCTTCGTGGTGGCTGTGGTTTAAACCCAAATCGCGAGGAGAGTTTTTATACTCGGTGTGGAGTTGCATTTCATCAACCGAGCGCTATGACCCTTAGAATGGCAGAGGTATTAGATAGACCTCGACCCCTTACCAAGAGGGAAGTTCATACCCATATGTATGCCTTCAAATTGGTACCTAGCGCTGGCCGTCGAATTGTAATGTGCCCTTGTTGCGTTCGCGCACGTGATTAAAGCTTTATAGCAAGACATACGTAAAAAAAATACTATGTTACCCGCACAATGGGGCAGAAAGGGATAAATATGGTACCACCGCCAAATCTAAACGGAATCAGCTAGAATCGTGAAATTTGATGTGAGGGTAGCCCTTATGAGGTCGACCCAGAAATTGACCGAATTTTTTAAAATCCCCACATTTACCCGCACAATGGGGCAAAAAGGGATAAATGTGGTACAACAGCCAAATCCAAATGGCAAGAGCTAGAATCGTTAAATTTGCTGTTGGGACGTAAACTAAAACAAGGAGCGATTTTTTGAAAAGTTTAGGGGCACAGTGGGACAGAAAGGGTAAATATGGTACCACCGCCAACTTTAACGCCTAGAATTAGAATGGTGAAAATTGAAGCGTGGGATGTCCTTAGGACAACGGATCGGGGTAGTCAGTTTTTTTTTTGTAATCGTACTTTTCGGGGCACAGTGGGGCAAAAAGTGTAAAATAGGGTACAGTGGTTTAAAAATGTTAGATATAAACTAGAGATCGGAAGTGAGTTTTGGAAATTCTAACTTTAAGAGGCACAGTGGGGCAAAACGGGTTAATTATGATGCATTGGAGCAAAAATGAATCAATCTGGCAAAATTGGTTAAAAGTTGAACTTGAGATGTGTAGAGCACAGTGGGTCAAAAACATTAAATACTGTATAGTGGGCAAAAATGGTACTGTGGATAAAATGTGATTAAATACGGTACAGTGGGCGTTAAGGGTTAAGTATGGTTAAGTGGGGACAAATTTTAAATACTGTAGAGTGAGACAAAAACGGTTAAATATGGTACAGTGAGACATTTGTGGTGACATTTTTTAAATATGGTACAGTGAGACAAAAAGGGTTAAATGTGGCACAGTGGGGTAAAAAGGGTTAACTATGGTACATTGGGGCAAAAATAGTATTTAACTATTGTAAAGTGAGACAAAATGGATTAAACATTGTACAGTGGGGCAAAAAAGGTTAACTATGGAGCAGTGGGTTAAAAATTTATTTATTTTAAATATTTTTAGTGGCACTGTTGGGGCAAAAACGATTAAATGTTGTACAGTGGTGCAAAAATGGTAAATTATGACACATTGGGCTTAATGAATGGAGCGAAAATGATTAAGTATGATCCCAATGGCAATTATAAGTCTTTTAATTAAAACAATCGCAGTGAGTGGCAAATTCGAAAACGTCCTCCGAAACATTCTACAGGTGGCTAGATGGGCCAGAAGCAGCGGTTGGGGCGTAAACCCAAACAAGACAGAATTGGTTCACTTTACTAGGATGAATAAAGTCCCACATGTGGACCCTCCACCTCGGATAAATGGAACATATCTAGTCTTTTCTGAAAGTGCAAAATTTTTAGGAATAATTCTAGATAAAAATCTGTTATTTAGACTTAACGTATTGGAACGTGTAAGGAAGGCCAACGTCGCCTTATATTCCTGCACAAAGGCTGTAGGGTCGCGGTGGGGCCTCTCTCCTAAAATCGTCCACTGGATATATATAGCAGTAGTTCGTCCTATACTGCTATACGGCATTGTGGTATGGTGGACGGCAACTGACAAACTAACCATCACCAACCTACTAACAAAGGTTCAGAGAACTGCCTGCCTGGGCATAAGCGGAGCCTTAAGGACTACAGCGACCGAGTCTCTACAAGCCCTACTCCTTATACTGCCGATTAATATTGTGGCGAGAGAAGTTGCAACCAAAGCGGCAATAAGATTAAACTGCCTATCAATGTGGAGGTATAAAAACTACGGTCACATGAGGATATCAAAGTGTAGTGCTATGGTAACCGACAGAGTGGACTATATACCAACGGTGTACACCTTCGAGAGAAATTACATCACTATGATTCCCGCCAGAGATGAATGGGTTGGAAGAATGCCAGGTACACAGAGCCGAAAATACAATGATTTTTTTAACCATGTGTCTGGTTAAATTTTTCATGGTAAATGTTTGATTACGAAGACAAAAATAACCTTATATAAGTTCAAATGTACATGAAAAATGGTTAAGTTAACATTATATATGGTTGGTTTTTTTGAAAGAGAGGCAGAAAAAATGTGCGAGATAAACAACAATTCGGCTCTGTTGTGGTGGACGTTTTTCAACTGCTTTGTGTTAGACGAAGTTGAGTATTAAGTTAAACGAAGTTGAAACGAATGCGACTGTCGTCATAAGAGAATTTATATCGCTCATTCAAAACACCACCAAATGCCAGCTTCGGTGCTTGATCGAGTGCGGGAGTTCAGTTGGTGTTGAATAGTCGATGGGACTAGTGCTGTTGTCGGAAGCTGTTGGTATAGAGGTAAGTAGTAAAACATTTTGTAAAGAACTACATTCATAAGTATGTATGTACATATGTGTATTTAAAAAGTGAAATAATAAAATATGTGTGTTAAAAATGTTAATAGTGTTTTGTGCCTGTTTAATTATAGTAAAGGCGAATGTAATATTAATATTATTTTTTGTGATTATGCCATTAAAATTGTGAAATTCAGTGGTTAAGAGTGGAAAAAAATATGTACACGCTACCGCATTAACTGAGCATGAAAAAATAACCAACAACAATGTATGTACGTAAGTATATGCAGCAGCAAGCAAACATACGGAGAGAAGTGATGTGTACGTGTGGGTATGTGTTCATCTTGTCTTTTCGTTTGAACACTTGTGGCTGCTACGCCGTACATACATACGTTAGTTTTTTTTGTTCTGCGATGTTGATACTGTTAAATGTACATACATACATAAGTATGTTGTTAGAAGTGCTTTCGTAATACCTACATACATACATATAAACGATGTTTTTGTTTTTTTTCTTTTCAGTTGTTTCTTTTTCTGTGGCTTGCGGCTGCTTGTGCTGGGAGTCCGGCCTTGAATCTGTTGGTAAGTTGTGCCAATACTAGAAACTGTTGATAAGCTGTACCAATACTAGTTGTAGTGTGCGAAGTAATTACAGGAAAAGTGGTATGCATGCATACATTTGTTTTCTTATACCCTCATTTTAGTAATACGAGGGTATATATCATTTGCAACGGGCCAAAAGTGTAACACATTGAAGGAGTGATCTAAGACCCTAAGTATGTTCAGCGCATATTAGTTTTGGATCATTTTAAGTCGAATGAGATATGTCCGTCCGTCTGTCTGCTGGCTAGTGCGCACGATAACTCTCGAAAAGAGTAATCGATTCACTTCAAATTTGGTATACGGTAATATTTTTTTCTATCTCCGGTTAAGTTCAAAGATGGGCCATATTGGTCCATTCCTTCTGGTACCTCCCACACAAATGGTTAACATTTAGTGAAATATTGATTCTTTAATAACAACTATACCTTGGTCGGTTTACCCGACTGGAACTTTCTTACTTGTTTTTAATATACAATTCAGTGCACTTCCTTGAAGTATCATCCATTGACTTACCCAATCCTTGATTTTTATATCTATTCCTATTATGATTTTGGTGGGACATCGGCTTTCTATCAGATTGCCTTTGTTATTAATCTCCTCTCTCCTATAAGTTTGCCGTAAGATCGGACTAAGCTCAGTACCCCAAACTAAGTGCCTAACCGTCCTGGGCCCTTAATAATCGAAAGATTCAGGGAGTTTACGTGGACGGCACCTTTTGAGCGGGGACTGATCACATGTTGGTCAAGCACTTATAGTCACAGAGCAGATTTTTCCATCAGATCAGTTCATCGGTAAATGCTTATGCTCTTTGAACTACAGAATTTAGGTAAAAAGTCAAAAGATATTCTTAGAATTGCACCCTTTTTTACATTTATACTTACATTTTCTAACCTTTTTTTTTCTTTTCAGGTGTTTCTTATACATACATATATATTAAGATATATTTTGTAAATAAAATAAAAAATAAAAATGCGAAAGTTAAGTTTTTCTTGTTTTATTTAATATAAATATTAAAAATTATTGAAACAACTATGTTTCTGGTTACGTGAAGTAACCACTAAATAGTTAAATTAACAATAAAAAAGGTTTCAATAACAATCTTCATAGTTAATAATATTAACAATTTCATTGTTAAATTGAACATGCATTGTTTCAATAAATTAACTATAAAATGTTAATATTAACAATTTTCATGGTTAAAAAATTCAAAAATTCATTGTTAAAGTAACAATTATTATTATAATATTAACAATTTTCATGGTTAAAAAATTCAACCATGGAATAGTTAAATTAAATATTATTATTGTTAAATACCAGTCAACAAGAAAATGTTCAAATTAACCTTATATAACGTAGACTCCAAATCATGTTTATTTATGGTTAAGTTAACCATATATAAGGTTAATTTTTGGCTCAGTGTATATAGAAACCTTTTACACGGATGGTTCAATCAGGCAGTCCAACGAAAGATGGACAGAAATCGGCACCTGCAGGGTAGCTAGACAAATCTGGCCAAGGCATGACCTGAGAAGGTCAAAATATCTCCTCGCACTAGAGAGGAAACGATTGTCTACGTTAGTACAGGTTCTGACGGGACACTGCTTGATCGGCGAACACGCCAAAAGATTGGGTATTGACTCTAATGACTTCTGCAGAAGCTTTGGAGATGAGGAAGAAGTGGAGAGCATTGAGCACTTGCTATGTGACTGCCCCGCTCTGAGTAAACAGATCTTTCCAGTACCGATATTCGAACTATCGACAAATTTTTATATCAAACAGGTTGGTTTCGATGAGGGGCATTTCAGCCCGTGGTAACACTAGGGACGTAAACTGGTCTATGTGAGCTTGTATAAAAAATACGGCTGCCTAACCTAACCTAAACCTAATTAAAACTTTTAAAGACACGGTGGGGCAAACATTGTGTTATATTGTATCAGGGTGTGAATATAGCTATTAGAACATAAACTATAGGGAAAATGTAAAATATTGTCCAAAAAATAGTTTTTGACGTTTAGAGGCACAGAAGGGAAGAGGGATAAATATTGTACCTTGATACCAGGAACATAAAAAAGATAATTTTTCCCCATATGGAATAGTAATTTGTTTTTGAAAGAAAGAGGTTTAACTACACGGAGGAAATTCGTCATTTTTGATATGTTTGAATCGAAAGAGAATATACTTGGAAACGATTTCATTAAATATTATATATTTGTTAACAAATAAATTTTATTTGAAAATCAAGAAATTTTGTTTGGAACGCATATATTAATATATTAGAACATAATTTATTTGCAGACTGAATTTCACAAATAAAATATGTGTTTACACACAAACAAAGTTATTGTTCAAGAAGTTTTCCAAATATATTTTATTTAAAAAGATTTTTAAAACCTTGCTGACTTATTCGAATTTTAGTTAGTTTTTTCCTGGTTTTCGTGTTAAACTTTATAGGCAAAAATGTCTAAATTTATAAATATTCCAATTCATCACTTTTTGTCAATCCATCAATGCAATTTATATTTACGAAAGATTATCCGATTTAAGTTTTAATTAAATTTTACAAACATATAAAATTTATAAAAAAAAATGCTCTTTGAACATCTGAAAAACAGAAATCTTGTCTTTAAGGTAAGGCATTGATACATTGCCAAAATAAATAATTACAAATTAATCTTTGTTTCGGAAATACTAGTACCAAATAAAAAAATATTTGAACGGAAGCATATTTTTGTTTAGAGCAATATCCTCCCAAACATATAATATTTGTGTGTGTCAAATATTATATATTTATAGTGTACCCTAAACATATGTATATTTCAAGCCGAATATGTTTGGGACAATAAACTACAGAAGCGATTTTTTTTCAGCGTGTATTCTACAGTACCCTAAAAAATGGGGCTGCGAAGCGCATCGGGTTAAAGCTAGTATCTCATAAAATATTTATTTTGTCACAGCAGTTACAAATGTAGCATTTTAGAGGCAAAGTGGTCTTGAACCCGGAGAATATACCTACTAGTTACATAAATTTGAATATGGGAAGACCTTATTTTACTTTGTTACCGCCTTTTAGCGCCAACCAATGCGAACGGCTATAATATTAACTTTTGTGCCGTTATTGTTAATGTTGACAATTTCAAAAACTATTTTTTATTTAATCTGGCTGGCATGGCAAAATCACAAAACTTAACTAATCGATTGTCACATGGCCTTAAAGTGAATGTGAAACTTGACTGCGTCTATCCGTTCTCCATTTTGATTTGTCATCAGTGGTGAACTGTTTTACTAAATCTCAACAAATGCGATCACAATTCAATGCGATTTTACGCTAAATCGATTATGGTGAAGCCCCCACCCCTTCGGCAACTGACAACCCATTCCATCACAGATGTAGAGGAAGCCAAACAAAACACTTGAAGGTACATACGAGTATGTACATATGTACATACATAAGAAACATCACAACACAGATGTGAAATGAAAGTTGTGCTCTTCTCTGACGACCGAGAGGAAGAGAAAAAATCTACATCTATAGAAGAAAAACTTTAGAAAAAACCAACTAAAAAATATAAAATCTAACACTGACAAACTGAAAACGGTAGCTGGATGGTTTGCACCTCCAGCTATGAATATGGAGGGAGACACAACAAAAACTTAGCGCAAAGTTACAATAGGTACATGAAAATGCAACGGAAGTTATAAAAATTAATGGGGGGAACCTCTCCAACAAGTCTTTGGGGCCTTCTTTAAACCCGAAAGGGCGAAAGGTTTGGTTGGGGAGATAATGAAAGAAAAAACACGGCAAAATAGGTAAAAAAAAACAACACAGACAGACAGACAATGCCACCAAGATTGACAGGAATGACTGACAGAGGCAAACATACTGGTGGATGGACGGACGGACACCTCACCGGCAAACTGGAGCTGAATGAAGAGCAGAGGTGTAAAAAAAACAGAAGTCAGCAGCGAATTGACACAACAGAGAACAAGAAAAACGACATAATATGAAAATGAAAAAACGCACACAATAGCCACAAAGAATGTGCGAAGTATGGCAGAATGTCAAAAACCCAAACAAAACTGGTAGCAAATATAAATAGAGAAGAAAGAAGAACACTCGACAGAAAACAAATTAAAAAAATATTCGAAACAGTCAAACAAACGTAAATTAAATAAAAATAATGAATAAATGCTGAACATAAACATGAAAAACAACTTCAAAAATCAACGAAATCCAACAACAACAGCACGAAACATTCCAATGCATATCAGAGCGAAGAGTTCAGAGCGACAAAACTACAAACCCCACAAACACAAACAATGTTGTAAAACGAAAAATGCTGAGAGCCAATCACAAAAGTGGAGAGTTGTGTGCCGTGTATGGAGAGCGTTAACTAAAGTATGAGTACAGAGTGTGAGTGCGACAGAGAGGCTGAAGCAAACCACCTCTTTCTAACTCAGGCACAGAGCAATGCTTGAAGAGCGCATGTCCATCACATTTTCTGTCTGCTTTGAGTTTTGTGATGGATGGCCATTGTCACAAAGCCACTCCTCCTCTATCGAGCTATCAAGTGTGCGGCTTTCTGTTGTTGTTGCTGTTGTTCCCCACTACGAGTGTGTCAGTTTGTGTAGTGTGCATGTATCAGATTTTGAGGGCTGTTTTTCCTCTATGGCAGCCAAAAAATCGTATCATTGGCACCGTTCAGACTTTCAGTACTTGCGGTACTACTGTTTCGTAGAGGTGGTGTAGAAAGTAAACAACGGCTAACGGTGTTTCAAGTGTTTTCCCAAATAATAGCTACGTAATGACTTTTCGAACGAAGGGAGTGCGGTGAAGAAATTTACGTAAATTTTCAAAACTAACGGATTTCGGTGAAAAAATAAA
Organism: Eudasyphora cyanicolor; assembly: GCA_963930755.1. Taxonomy (NCBI): domain Eukaryota; kingdom Metazoa; phylum Arthropoda; class Insecta; order Diptera; family Muscidae; genus Eudasyphora; species Eudasyphora cyanicolor. The sequence goes on from OZ005734.1 coordinate 237,405,442, forward strand.
ACAATAATAAAATTTAAATTAATGCCAACCGACGGATACCCCTCCAGATATTCCTTAACTTAAAAAAGCAAATAAAAAGTATGTGCTAAAAACGTCATTAAAATAGTGAAACTATATAAAAAAACCTTTTAAAGGCACTTAAAAATCTGTGCTAAAAATATCATAAAAATAGTGTAATTTTAAAAAAAACCTTTAAGAATATTTAAATACATATAAAACCAACATTTACTTTCATAAAGAAAACAATTAAAACAAAAATAGAAACGACGAATCGAAATAAAAAATTAACGGAAAAATTTAATATTAGCAACAAACCTTCAAAAAATTAAGAAACTGAATATCTTTAAGAGATAACAAAAAACAAACCGACATTACTTTAAAAAATTATAATTAAAATAAAACGAAAAAAAAAACAAATCGACATTATTTTTAAAAATTATAATAAAATAAAACAAAAAAGGATAAAAAACGAAATATAAATATTTTTGCGGTTATTTAATATTAACGGAAAATATTTATAGTTAACAATGAATGTTAAAAATAGCGGATCACATCAAAACTACTTTTAAAAATGAAATAAAAAAGCAACGGATAAAAAGCTGAAAAATAAAAATCTTGTTTTTTGGGATTGCCAATTTTTTTTTGCAAAATGTACCATTTTTAAACATTCCTTTTTAGTGAAAAACGCTTTATTTCGCAACAAAAAATATTTTATTAAAATAAAAATGTTAACAATGGATATCAAAAATATATAAAAATACATGTATTAACCGTAATACATGTATTATCTACAGGGAGAAAAAAACGTTAAATAAAATATGTTTGAGAACAAATTATAGATAAAATATTATTGTGTGCAAATATGATACATTTACACACCAGAATAAATGTTTGAATATCTTTTTTCGGAATTTCGGCGCAGATTTTCTTAAAAGACGAGAAAAAACTCAAATAGGATACAGAATTTCTTTTCGACGTATAGGTCAAAAAACTTTGTTTTCACAAAAATAATATGTTTGCAGCGAATATAAGAATTTAGAGCAATATTTTTCACGGTACAATATGACAAAATCGTGCCACAGTTTTCGCTTAAAATTATTGTTTTTTTATAATATGTTTGCAGCGAATATGAGAAGTTAGAGCAATTTATTTTAACGGTGCAGTATGGCAAAATCGTGCCGCAGTTATCGCTTAAAGTTATTGTTTTATTCTAGTTTAGATCTCAAAGTTAAATATATATAATAAAGAAACAGTTCAACTAGTGCAAAACTAATACTAAAAAAAATTAACAAACATTAAAAATGTCTAAAAAATTAAATTTTACTTACTGAAAACCTTAAAACAGTTAAGGTATCGACATATGTTCATGCAAATTTGTTATTATTTGGGACTATTATTTCCGAAACAAATAAAAAATTCACATTTAAGTATTCAAAAAATACCTAAATTATGTTATATTGTTCAGTAATTGAATTGTAATTTTTAAGAAATTGTTTAATGTTCTTAAAAATAATAATTAAAATCCTATAATCTTGGATCAAAATAAATTTTTTGGTGGATTGACAACTAATGATGGCTTGGAATGCTCAGAAATTTAAATAATTGATTTGAAACAGAAGTCAATGCTGCATATGGTATCATAACTGGGAGGTACAATTGGGAACCAAGAAAAAGTTAAAAATGAAATTCGAAAAAGCCAGCTAAAGATTTGAAAATCTTTTTTAAATAAAATATATTTGAAGAAATTCCTAAACAATAATTTTATTTGTACTTAAACACATACTTTATTTGGGAAATTTAGTTTGCAAATATATTTTGTTGTAATATATTAATATATGCGTTCCAAATATATTTTATTGATTTTCAAATAAAATTTATTTGTTCAGAAATATATAATATTTAAAAATTTGTGTTCCAAATATATTTTCTTTCCATTCAAACATATCAAAAAAGGCGATTTTGCCCCGTGTATGAAAAATAAGTTTTTAAGTTAAACGAGTATGGACAGAAAGAATGTCGGGCGAGGCCGACTATATAATATCCTACACCTCCCTAACAATGCGAAAATGGGCATTGCGATAAGAATTTGGCAGTGTTCATTCACGTAATAAGAAAACTATCTGCTGAATTTCGTACTGATCGGATATAAAACACGGTTTCTACAGCGCTTACATGCCAAATCGGGTGAAAAATATATATATGGGGGATATACCTAAATCTGAACGGATTTTCTCCAAATTTGGTAGTGTTCATTCACGTAATAAGAAAACTCTGTCTGCTGATTTTCGTACAGATCTGAAGCGAAATACGGTTCCTGTAGCGCTTACATGTCAAATCGGGTGAAACATATATGTATATGGGGGCTATATCTAAATCTGAAAGGACTTTCCCCGAATTTTGTAGTGTTCATTCATGTAATAAGACAACTTTCTCTCTGCCAAGTTTCGTACTGATCTGATATAAAATACAGTTTCTACAGCGCTTATATCGCACCTGTTCCACAACAGGTAACAACTCAAAATTTAAAAAATTTCAGTAGAGGCCAAAAGTTTCAGTAGAGGCCAAAATAATAACGCTATTTTCCTTTTTGTTTTTTTTATTTATTTTAGAAAAATCTTTTCATGAAAAAAGTTTGTATATAAATAGTGGTAGTATTTTGAGTTGTACCTTTTTAACTGAAAAATCTTACTCGGATCATAAGTGGAAAAGGGCACAACTAAAAATATTACTCTTTAGATGATAAATCAACGGTTCCATTTGCTTAAATACTTGGAGACAATTCAAAATGTAACTCTTTAGTTGAATCTAAAGACGTTATTCTGTAAACACAGAGAGTCATAACGGTTTTTATTATGAAAAAGAAGAAAAATCAACGGACATTTTTTGCAGAGGGTAGAAATTGCCATTGTACGTTGTTTTCTTGCAAAAAAGCTAAATTAAAAAATGTTGAGTTGTTACCTTTTTAACATGACATATATATGGGGGCTATATCTAAATCTGAACAGATTTTGACAAATTTCAATAGGGATCGTTCTTGGGCCAAAGAAGAGAACTGTGCTAAATTTCATCACAATCGTACCATAATTATGACCTGCACTTTGATTACAACGATACATCTACAGACAGAAACACGGACAGACGGACATAGGTAAATCGACTCAGAAAGTGATTACAAGTCGATCGGTACAATAAAAAATGTGTCTATCTCTTCTCCTTTTGGGGTTACAAACAAATGCACAAAGTCATGATACCTTGTACCACAGTGTGGTGTAGGGTATGAAAATGGTAAAGAATTAAATAATTGAAATATTTTTGTTTAAATTATAATATTTTTAAGCAATTCGAATGTAAATATTAATTTTTTCTAATATATAGCGTGATCCATTTCGAGGTACCCTACTTTTTTAAAGAAAAAAACACAGAAAATTCAAATTGAAAGAACATTCTTTGGCATTTATTTTTTGAAGATTATGTGCCATCAAATATAGGGCGCGCTACGTCTCAGATGGTCCATCCGTTGAGTCCAATTTTCGATGACTCGTTCGAGCATTTCGACTGGTAACTGGCGAATGACACGCGTGATGTTTTGCTCCTTTTTGGAAAAAGTCTAACGGTGTGATATCACACGATCTTGGTGGCCAATCGACCGGCCCAAAACGTGAAATTATCTGCTCACCGAAGTGTTCTCTCAATAAATCCACTGATTGATGCGATGTGTGGGAAGTGGCGCCGTCTTGTTGAAACCAAATGTCGCCGAGATCACGAGCTTCAATTTCAAGCATCAAATAGTAGGTTATCATGGCACGATGACGGTAGCCATTGACGGCATCATTTTTGAAGAAATATGGACCGATGATTCCGGTACGTCGGATCGGGAATCGGTCAATGGCAAAAAGAATCGGTCAAATGAAAAAAATGGACTTAGCGCAATTGGCGAACGATTACGGCGTAAGTCTTGAAAAAAGTATCTCTACTTCGATCACCCTATATTAACATATGCAGTCCTAATAAATCGTATAGGTTTTCAAATAAAATATGTTTGTTCAAAAACATTATTATTTAAAACAGTTTGTTCCAAATATATTTTTGTTCAAATTCAAACATATTAAAAATTGCTATTTTCCCCCTGGTAAAAACCATATAGCTAATTTGCAGGGGAGAGTACGATGTCCGGATCCCTCAATCTGACCACAAATTTGAATAAAGCAACTCCAAATAAAAATACGTGGCATGTTTCAATGGTTTCATAGCATAAATTTCATGAGGAAATTGGACTGAAAACTGCAAATTTTAATTATACCCTCACTTTAGTGTGACGAGGGTATATATCATTATGGATTGTACAGTATTATGCTTTTATATTGCCTACAGTCCAGGGAAAAATGGGTGTTGTTGTCACGTCCCTTTTGGTGCCTCCCACACAAAGGTACCTTTTTGCACCAAAAGTTAACAGCTTATAACATTAAAACCAGTGTATAAAAATACTTGAAATTTTGTACAGTGTAATGTTTTTATAATGTCTATAGCCCTGTGAAAAATGGGCGTTATTGCCACGCCCCTCTTTGTACCTCCCACACAAAATGCCCAAATCATACCACAATTTAATGTCTCATAACGTTTATACCAGTGCACATAAATGCTTATAAGTCGGCACAGTGCAATGAATTTAAAGTATCTAATGTTCAGCAAAAAAAGGTGTATTTGATAAACCCCTTCTGGTACCTCCCACACAAATTGACAGAATAATTCGAGTAATATTCAATATTACATTACTCACAAAGTGAGGGTATACCTTAGTCGGTTTACCCGACTGCAACTTTCTTACTTGTTTTAAAGACATATTTATATTTAATTATTTTGTATGCAAAACATATGTTACGCTTGCGCTCTTTCTACAAAAGCTCTCTATCCCAAAAAAGATCGATTGACGGTTAATTTAACGGTTAAAACACATGGAAAAATCATATGTCCGCGACTAGATTCAGCCAAAGTTCACTTCTATTTCGCGTACTTTTGTGACCACATGTTTGTTGTAATCATTATGGAAGCTGAAACTCGATGAAACCCATATTTTGCACAAAACATAGAGCTAACAATATCCTATCGAATCACCAAAAACAAATGCGGGGAAAATTTTTGTTATCTCTTTGTACATCAAAAGCGTACGAACGTACGTTCGTGACCCGCCCATATCTCACTTAGATATCGAAAGCTGACGTTAATAAAACCGTTTTTATGTTTTTTATACCCTACACCACACTGTGGTACAGGGTATTATGACTTTGTGCATTTGTTTGTAACACCCAAAAGGAGAAGAGATAGACCCATTGTTTATTATACCGATCGACTTGTAATCACTTTCTGAGTCGATTTAGCTATGTCCGTCTGTCTGTCTGTCTGTAGACGTATTCTTGTAATCAAAGTACAGATCGCAATTATGGTCCGATCTCAACGAAACTTTGCACATATCTTTTTTAGGCCCAAGGACGATCCCTATTGAATTTGGTTAAAATCGGTGCAGATTTACATATAGCACCCATATATATGTACCTCCGATTTGGCATATATGCACTGTATAAGCAACATTTTGTAACCGATTTGTACAAAAATTGACAGAGAGTAGTCTCGTGATACACTTAGATACAATACAAAATTTGGGGGGAAATCGGTTCAGATTTATATATAGCCCCCATATATATGTTGCACCCGATTTGATGTGTAAACGCTGTAGAAACTGTATTTTATATCCAATCAGAACGAAATTCGGCATAAAGAGGTTTCTTATTACATGAAGGAATACTGCCAAATTCGGAGAAAATCGGTTCAGATTTAGATATAGCCCCCATATATATGTTACCCCCGATTTGAAATTCAATAGCTGTAGAAACTGTATATATGTTAGCACCTATTTGACATTCAAGCGCTGTAGAGACTGTATTTTATATCCGATCAGTACGAAATTCGACAGAAAGAGGTTTCTATTTTACATGAATGAGTATTCAGAGAAAATCGATTCAGATTTATATATAAGCTCCATATATATGTTCCTCCTGATTTGGTTACAAAGCGCTATAGAAGTTGTACTTTACTTCCGATCATTACAAAATTCTCCAGAAAGATGTTTCTCAATTTAGGAACGAATATTGCTTAATTTAGCGATTATTGGTTCAGAATTAGATATATCCGCATATATATGTTCTTACCCATTTACCAATTATTCCAAATTATTATCGCAATAACCCTTATCGCATTGTTAGGGAGGTGTAGGGTATTATATAGTCGGCCCCGCCCGACTTTCTGCCTTTCCTTACTGGTGTGATATTGTCAAGCTTTTCTAATTTCTATTTTTTTTTAGAAAAACGTAAGCAGCGCATTTTAATTAAAAACGACATCAAGCCGAACAATTTCAAAAAGCATAAAATCTGAACAGCGCTTTAAATCGAAAATTATTAGAAAAAATATTTTTTATTTATAATACTACTCAAATGAGATTTGGCCGAACATTTGAATTTCCTTTACATTTGTCGTATTCAAAACCCTATTTTCGAGTGTTAAATTAAACACATTACCATTTCCCACCTAATACCCTGATAACTACGAAAGTTATCGAAAAATGTTCTCTAATTTTCCAGTCTGTTTGTATCCCCTAACCTTAGAGAGGAGGGTATATATATTATTTGCTACGAGCAAAAAGTGTAACACATCGAAGGAGTGACCTAAGACCCTAAGTATGTTCGGCGGATATCCCTTTTTGGGTCATTTTAAGTCGAATGAGCAGTGTCCGTCCTTCTGTCTGTCTTCTGGCTGTATATGTAAACTTAGAAGTAATTTTTCAATTGGGTATAAATAAAGTTGCATTAAAATTTAAAAGTTATGTATCTGATTAGGACTTAAAGTAGTGGAATTGCTCAATTAATAAATTCTATGATAACTACAATGCGTGTGAATAGTTTCTGAGACCACTGTGTACGATACAATCAAACATTTAAATTGCCCAAATGCTGAATAAATGAAAAAATGCGACAAAAAAATAGAAAACTTTCAAGAAAAAGTCTTTAATATATGCATATGTACATATGTATTTGGCTGCACATGTTTCCATTCAAATCAGATTTCAATTCCTATCAGACATTTGCAATTTCTGACACCAAATGATAGTGCCAACAAAAAATACCCATAAAATAGTGCAACACCAAAAAACACGAACAACAACGACAAGGTACAACACCAACAACTTGAAAATAACGTCCACCATAATACATTTCAAACCGGTTTCATTCACCCAACAACACAAACACCATCTTCGGGTCTTTTTTTCCTAACCCTCTCCCAAACGAATACTATCGCATGCTCATGTTGGCCAGAAAGAGTGAGTGAGAAACATGGCCAAAAGGAGCAGCAACGGTATAAGCGGCAGCAAAGAAGGCAAAGTGCATGTAGACATTGTTTTCTGTCCGTCCGAGAGGATAGACATAGTGTACAGGGGGTGCGAGTGCGAGTGTGAGGAGCAAACAAGCAATTGTTGTCACCGTATTGCTGTCATTTTGCTGCCGTTGTTGTTGTCAAGACGCACAAGTGATCATAGCCAAGACAAGAACTCATTGTTTGTTCACACAGAGTCACACACTCTTGGTAAGAAATTTGTAGTTTTGTGGTGATGACGACAAAAGTCTACACTGCGGAGACTCCTCAGTAACAGTACGCAACTCAAAGGAAACGAAAAACGAACAAGTGTGAGTCTGTATGACAACTTGTGCACTGTGCACGCACGCACTCACTGAGTTTCGCTCGCTGTAGTCATCGTGAGTTCGAGAGGAGTAAAGAGAATATGTTGTGGTTACTATTCATTGTAGCCGCCTAACAACGTATGACGTACCCATAAGTTCGTGTCGGTGTGTGTGCATTTTCTTACCGTATTGTTTTGGCGCTTCGCGTTTACAGTGGTTAGTGGCTGTTGTTGTTGTCACCTCGAAGTCGTCGTCGTTGTCGTCACCATGGGTGCCATTGTGCGGTGGGCTCAACAAACGACCATTTCCAATTGTCGCGCTTGAGTAAACACACAACCAACAAACGCCATTCGATAGTGTTGCCGCGCTTCGCGTATCGTCATCGCCTTCGTTGCGTTGTTGTTTTAGTCGCTACCGTTGTTCTCAAACAATTGAAGTGTAATTTTGTTTGTTTGTTGTTTCGCTCTTCTTCTTCTTCTGGTGGAATTTTTCTCAGAATTAATTTTGCTCCCCTCAAACTTTGATCACAATTTTGCAAGAGAAGTAAAAATATGAAACAAAAAATTTAAACAACTAAATAAATTATTAAGTGATGTGAAATAAAAGAAGAAATAAGTTATAATAATTGATGCATATATACATACCTAAATACATCTATTATATTCTTAATGGAGTGAATGAATGTCTAGAAACGAAAAAAATAAACATAAACAAATAATAAAGTGCTAATAATTATTTACTTCTCCATACATAGATAGTATTGTACATAGCTACGCACCACAATAACACAAATAACACACGTACAATGTATAAAAATACAAAATAATAACCTGGTCATCTAAAAATACTCTTCATTATATGCAACAAATTACTCAATTTTGCTACAAAAATAATAAAAAAGTGCTTGTGAAAATTTTGCAATTTATATTCGGAATTGTCATAGACGTCTTGATATTGCCACCTTGGATTATGAACTCAATGTTTGCAACTTTAAATTTATGTAAGTACAAAAAAAATATTAATAAAGAAACTAGTTTTAGTAGGAATTTTTGTAAGCTCATGAGGGAAATGTTCCGTAACCACACAGAAAAAAATAAACTTCAGTTACATTACTGCATTAAAAGAAAACAAAATCTTTCCACACAAACAACCATACTGCTTGTTTATGGAAAATTTGGCATCTCGTGTCCCTAACCCAAAAAATATTTTCTTATTATTATTCGCCTATTTTTATACCCTCACTTTAGTGTGACGAGGGAGTGATCGAAAGAGTGATCTAAGACCCTATGTATGTTCGGCGGATATTCGTTTTGGGTCATTTTAAGTCGAATGAGCAATGTCCGTCCGTCTGTCTGTCTTCTGGCTGGTGCGCACGATAACTCTCGAAAGGAGTAACCGATTGACTTCAAATTTGGTACGTGGTAACATTTTTTTCTATCTCCGGCTAAGTTCGAAGATGGGCCATAGTGGTCCGCTCGTTCTAGTACCTTCCCCACAAAGTGTTAAAATGTTGTGAAATATTGAATCTTTAATATCTGCTATACCACTTATTCGAATCTTCTGAAATTCCACACATAGCATTAATTTATTAGTCGCTATCAACTCGAGAAAAATGGGCCAAGGTGCTACGCCTCTTTTGGTACCTCCCACACAAGTGCATCATTTTGCACCAAAAGTTAACAGCTTATAACATTAATACCAGTGTATCAAAATACTTGAAATTTTGTACAGCGTAATGCTTTTATAGTGCCCACAGTCCAGTGAAAAATGGGTGTTATATTCACGCCCCTTTTGGTACCTCCCACACAAATGCACCATTTTGCACCAAAAGTTAACAGCTTATAACATTAATAGCAGTGTATAAAAATACTTGAAATTTTGTACAGTATAATGCTTTTATAGTGCCTACAGTCCAGTGAAAAATGGGTGTTATATTCACGCCCCTTTTGGTACCTCCCACACAAAGGTACCATTTTGCACGAAAAGTTAACAGCTTATAACATTAATACCAGTGTATAAAAATGCTTGAAATTTTGTACAGTGTAATGCATTTATAGTGTCTATAGCCCTGTGAAAAATGGACGCCCCTTTTTGTACCTCCCACACAAAGGGTACCTTGCACAAAAAGTTAAGAGCTCACAGCATGAGTAGCAATGCTCAAAAATACAACAACATTTTGCACAGTGTAACGCTTTTGAAGTGCCTATAGCCCTGTAAAAAATGGTCGTTATCGCCACGCCCCTTTTTGTACCTCCCACACAAAATGGCCAAATCATACCAAAATTTAATATCTCATAACCTTAATATACCAGTGCAAATAAACGCTTATAATTCGGCGCAGTGCAATGTATTTAAAGGGGTATTTGTTAAAAACCTTCTGGTACCTCCCACACAAAAATTTAATATTCCATATTACATTACTCACAAAGTGAGGGTATACCTTAGTCGGTTTACCCGACTGAAACTTTCTTACTTGTTTTAAGGACAATTAATATAGAAGTTATTAGTGAAAAATAGTTCACTAAGTTTCAAGCCTTTGTGTGGGAGGTACCAGAAGAAGTGTACCAATATGGCCTATCTTCGATCTTAGCCTGAGATAGAAAGCCTTAACAATGTTACAAATGTAACATTAATGAAAGTTTTGCTATTTCATATAATCTAGATTTAATTACCTCTCCAACAGGGTATAAAGTATAAAAATCGACTTACATTAACTTCGTGATTATCATGGTCTATTAAGGCAAAAGATGAAATTTTCACAAATTGCCGGATTTACCACGCTTTTCTGTTATGCGATCATTCTCATATATCACAAAGCGTATTTCTGTACTAAAGGGAAATTTCTGGCGGAAATTAAAGTCAAAATTATTATTTTTGAAAATAAGTGCACCCTTATGGGGAATATATCAAAATACGGATAGATTTGGTTGTTTTTGTTGTGAACAATTCTTGTCAAGAAAAATTTCAAAATGAATAGTTTAAACCAAAAGTTGGAAACATGTGTCGTATAGGTCTGTAGGAGAATCATAACAACTATATAAAACATGTACCGATATGGTACACGGGGCAAAATTGCCTTTTTTGATATGTTTGAATCGAAAGAAAATATATTTGGGTACACAAATTTTTAAATATTATATCGAGCCCTAACCGCCAAAAAGACGCAAGCGCCACCATTATTTACTTTTAATTTTTTGAGGGAAATCGTTCACTTATGACAAATGGCATCATGTTTCCAAAATTTATAGCTTTAGAATGTACCGTTATACTAAATTTCACAGTTATATAAGCAGAGGTATACATTACATATGCATTTAAAAAAAAATAATCGCAAAAGAAACCTTCTCCTCTAAATTTTTGTGAGTGGCGCTTACGTCTTTTTGGCTGTTATGGCTCGATATACTTCTGAGCAAGTAAATTTTTTTGAAAATCAATCAAATTTATTTGGAACGCATATATTAATATGTTACAACAAAATATATTTGCAAACTAGTTTTCCCAAATAAAATATGTGTTCTCCAAATATATTTTGCTTAAAAACGATTTTCAAAACATTGCAGAGTTTTCGAATTTCATTTTTATTTATTTTTTATTTATTCTATATTTAAAAATGACATAAGTTTTACGTTATTGTATGAAAGCATTATTTTTATAATTACAAATTAATCCAAGTAATAATTTGTTGGTGGGTTGACAACAATGATGCAATGACAAGAATGAAGCAAAGTACCATAATGCAAGATTATACGATTTCAATCACCCAGGAAAATAATTGGTTGGAATTCGATAGTAACAATAGAAAAAATAGTACTAGCAACAAACATTCTATTCAAACACCTTGTGCCGGTTGTAACGGGTGATCCAAGTAGAGATACTTTTTTCAATAGCCTTTTTTGACAGATCAAGCGTGACAGATGAAGCGTGAAACGTCCGCAACCCAGGATTTGCCAATATATTTTTTAACCAATAAATGTTATTTGAAAATCAAGAAATTTAATTTGGATTGCTTATATTAATATGTTACAACAAAGTATGTTTGTTATATTATATTTAAAAATGATTTAAAACTGTGCTGATCTTGTTGAATTTTAGTTTATATTTAGATTTCGAGTTGTACATTATAGTTAAAAATGTCATAAGAAGAGTTACACTTTGTTTTGCAGCACTTATTTTTGATTCATAAATATTCCAAATCATCATTTGTTGTCAATGTAATTTATCGTTATGAATGATTATACGATTTACATTTTAAAAACATATAAAATTTCTACACTTTAATTTTTAGAAAAACAGAAAACTTGCCTTTAAATTGAGGTAAATACTTAATACAAATTACGCCTATTTTCACCAGCTCTGGTTAGAGCTAACCAACAGTTATACTTTTTTAATTCCATACGATTTGACAGCTATGATTGTAATTTAACAGAAGATGGTAAAATTGACCGTTAACATTTGTTTCGGAAATATTTGTTCCAAGTAATAAATATTAGGATAGGAACATAGTTTTATATAAAACAGCATCCTCCCAAACATATAATATTTGGATCTGTAAATTTTTTTTCAATTAGCTTTGAAAAATGATATCCTGTAAGTAGGTCCATTTTCAGCTTCGCACATACGTGCTCTTTTTATCATATTTTCCATAACTTTTCGCAAAATTTCGGAAAAATTCAATTATTTTTATACGTTGTCCGATTCATAATTAATTCCCCAAGTCTCTTTCACAAAAAGCTGGAAAAAACAAAGAATAATAATTAAAAAAATTATAAAGTATTCAAACCATATAGCTCATTCTGCGCCGCCCTGTATATTTGGAGTGTAACTTAAACATATAAACACTGCCTATTTGAAGAAAAATATATCTCCTATATATATGTTCCTTCCTAGCGCCCCAGTAGGCGAGTTGGTAGCGTACTCGCCTATGAGTTTGGGGGTCGTGGGTTCGATTCCCACCAGAGGCTCTGGTCTGTCGCTGCAAACATTTAGCCATATGGTCTAGTAACCCGGCCTTTCCCTGGACCTTAAAATTAGAATATAAATTTACTTTGTATTGTAATTCATATAAATAAATATGTTCCTTCCGATTTGACATCTAAGCACTCTACACGGGGAAAAATCTTCGTTTTTGATATGTTTGAATTCAAAGAAAATATATTTAGAACAAGAATATTTAAATATTATATATTTATAACAAATACATTTTATTTGAAAATCTGAAACTATATTTGGAGCGCATATAATTTTCTCAAATAAAATATGTGTTTACATACAAGTAAAATTATTGTTTACAAAGGGTCCGCCAAATAACTTTTTTTTCGAAAATGCTATAAAAAAAAACTACTGAATATTTTCTCAAATTTCTTATTTTATTTGAAAGTACAATCCTTCCGGTTAATAATGGAAAATAATTTCATTCAAATGACTGCCTCGGCTGGCCATGCAGTAGCCTACACGATCGGTCCAATTTTTAAGCACATTATCGATTGTGTGCAGCTGTATTTCAGCAATGGCTTCACGAATTTTGTTCTTTAAAGCGTCAATTGTCTCTGGCTTGTCGGCGTAACACTTATCTTTGAGGGCACCCCACAAATAATAGTCCAACGGTGTCAAATCGCAACTCCGGGGTGGCCAAACGACATCAGCTCTGCGGCTGATAATGCGATTCTCAAAAACAGGTCGCAAAACATCGAGTGTAGCTTCGGCTGTGTGGCACGTAGCGCCGTCCTGTTGAAACCAAATGTTGCCAATATCCTCCTCTTCAAGTTTTGTGAACAAAAATTCGTTCAACATGGCCCGATAACGATCGCCATTGACTGTAACGCCCACTTGCTCATTTTCGAAGAAAAATGGCCCAATTATGCCTCTGGACCAAAATCCGCACCAAACAGTGACTCGTTTTGGGTGTATCGGCTTTTCAATGTATGCGTGCGGGTTTTCTGTGCCCCAAATGCGACTATTTTGCTTGTTTATATACCCGCCAAGATCAAAATGAAAAAATCAAATGAAAATCAAAAATTAAAAAAAAATTGAAAATCAAAATTTTCAAAGTAATGTCGCAATATTTCCCCGCGTTGTTCAAGCGTATACACAACCATATTCGTTCAGCGAAAGGATAAAACTAATTATCTGTCAAAACAGACATGAGCTAAGTGTTACCATTCACGACATAAGCACTAGTTGAAAAAAAAACGTTAGATGGCGGACCCTTTATATTTCTCCAAACATATTTAAAAAAAAAAATATTGTCAAAACTTTGCTGACTTTTTCAAAATTTCTTACAGTTTAACATATCATATGTTTTATGTTATGTATTAAAGCGCCCATTTATTATTTCTAAATAGTCCAAGACATAATTTGTTGTTAATCCATATATTTGAAAAAAAAAAATATATTTGCAGATATTTCTAAAAAATAATGTTATTTTTATATAAACCTGATATAGGGTGGCACTATACGTTCCATTCAATTTGGTATGAGAGTGCTATAGAAATTTTATTTTACATCCTATCACTGCGAAATAAGGCCGGGAGGAGTTTCTTCAGACTTATATATATTCTGTTATTTTTCTCTCCAGATAGATATTTTTTAATTTTTACTGTTGACATTATAACTATTCAATATACAAACTTTAAACATTCCCAAACTTTCTACAAAACCTCCATTCTCCTTTCTCATTTCAGGTGCAACAACCAGCCATTCACATGCCACTAGTATGATGTCCTAGTTCCGAAAAGACAAACGTTAAGTGAGTGCGGCAAAAAAACCATGTGAATGTTAAAGGAATTTTCAAGAATAAAATAAATCTATGACGTTCTAGTTACTACACCGCTTTTTCTCGCTTTTTGCGCGCCTAAAGTCATATGTGTGCCTACCTAAATAGAAAACAGTTCGCGGAGAAATACCACAGATTTGCAGGTGAAAGATACAAAAGAAACGAAGTGGACGACGAAACGAAGATAACCCACTTTTACAAAATGCAAGAAGTTTGCACATCGCTCGAAAGCCAAATGGGCCCACAGATCAAATCTGAATCACCGCTCAATGCAATGCAAGTGCAGACTGGTCAGACCATCATAGTGCCCGGAGGAGTAGCTGCACCACAGGTGCAACAACAGCAGCAGCAACAGCAACAGCATCAATCGCATCAACAGCAGAATCAGGTGTCTGCTGCCGCGGCGGCTGCCATGATCGCCAATAAAATGGTACCCAACTGTGATAAGAGAGGCCCTGCGGGTGGTCTAGTGCCCGTTGTGGGTGTGGGTGGCAATGCTGAGCCGCCCTATTGGATGACAGCCTCCGAGGGGGGCTTCATCAACTCCCAACCCTCAATGGCGGAATTCCTCAATCATTTGAGTCCCGAAAGTCCGAAAATGCTTGGTGGCGGCGGTGGTGTGGGTAGCGGCGGCGTAACACCAGTTGGCGGCGTTGTCGGCGGATATCCGGTGGGTGTTGGTGTGCCACAGACGCCAGATGGCATGGATTCAGTGCCCGAATATCCCTGGATGAAAGAGAAGAAAACATCACGTAAGAACAGTAATAACAGTAATCAAGGTAAGTGAGAGCATGAATAGAGTAGAATAGAGATATAAAATTACAATAATTTTAAAGATGAGCCAAAGTCTCGTCTCAACTTAAGTGTTCTCGTGTGAGATGAAAACCTGTCAGATGAGCCG
Source organism: Eudasyphora cyanicolor (assembly GCA_963930755.1). Taxonomy (NCBI): domain Eukaryota; kingdom Metazoa; phylum Arthropoda; class Insecta; order Diptera; family Muscidae; genus Eudasyphora; species Eudasyphora cyanicolor. The sequence continues at coordinate 237,420,842 of OZ005734.1, forward strand.
CAACGAAATGAAAGCAAACCCAAAATGCGAAAATGTCATTAATCACTGAAATCAGTGCAATTTGCCCTTTAAAAAAACACAACAATAAAGAAACAGGCCGAACTCTTTGAACAAAACGAAAAATGAACCAAATAATCAGACGGCGCCGGATCTCTTCCATAGGAGTATTTGTTGTATTTGTTATTGTTGGTTGTATTGTTCTTGGCAGTTACTACTGCCACTGCTCTTGTTGTTTTCGGTTCAAGCCCAATTTGATTGAATATTGTTTGTGTCTGTGTGTGAAGTGCATCCGCACCTAAAGTTGGTGGCTTCTTCTTATCTTATGTATTTCTCGTTCTTCTGCTTATTTATTTTTATAGAAAATGAAAATACTGAGAGAAATAGTGAATTCTTATTGAATGTTGTGCCTTTCTCGATGTTGCACTATTTGTCTTGGTTATTCTGTTAGAAAGTAAGATGGTTTAAATTTCAGAAAATTTTAAATTTTGAAATATTCTGTTAAATTTTACTAAAAATAACAAATTTAATATTTCAAATATCCGCATAAAAATTCCAATTTATCACAGAAAGTTTAAATGTATAACCTTACTTTCAGAGAAATTATATCTAATCCAATTGTTGATTCCAAATCAAATAATTATTGGGCGTATCAATAACGTCTCTTTTCTCTGGACTCTAGATACTACAACAGCATTACACCGTACAAAAATTCAAGTAAATGGTCCATTTGTGTGGGAGGTACCAAAAGTGGCGTTCCAATAACGACCACTTTTCGTTGGACTCTAGATTACTATAAAAGCATTACACTGTACAGAATTTTAAGTATTTATATGCACTGGCATTAAAGTTATAAGCTGTTAACTTTTGCTGTAAAATGATCCATTTGTGTGGGAGGTACCAAAAGGGGCGAGTCAATAGCGTCCACTTTCTCTTCGTGTGGGAGGTACCAAAAAGGGAGTGACCACTTCGCCCATTTTTCTTGACGTAATAGCGACTAACAAACTAACACTATGTGTGAAATTTCAGAAGATTCGAGTAAGTAGCATAGAAGGTATCAAAGAATCAATATTTCACTAAAAGTTAACCCTTTGTGGGGGAGGTTCTAGAAAGAGTGGACCAATCATCGAACTTAGTAGGAGATAGAGAAAAATATTACCGCATACCAAATTTGAAGTTACTCCTTTCGAGAGTTATCGTGCGCACCAGCCAGCAGACAGAGACAGACGGACGGACATTGCTCAAATGACTTAAAATGACCCAAAACGGATTTCCGCCGAACATTCTTAGGGTTTTACGTCACTCCTTCGATGTGTTACACTTTTGGCTCATAGCAAATGATATATACCCTCATATCTAAGGTGAGGGGTTAAATATTAAAAATTGAGTGGAGGTGTCGGGTGTTTTGGGAAAAATACTTCCTGGAGTGTCTTCTTTATTTTTTTTACGTGTAACATCTATGCGGAAGCCTGCAAGCCGCGAGCACAATGGATTGCAGCTATTTGTTCTTAAGTTTTTTTAAATAAAAGGCCCACATCCATCCGAAACACATATGTTAGAGCATTAATAGAAGTTTAAAATATAAAATATTCGGGAAAATCTGAGACAACAGTTCAAAAAATGCAATTTGAAAACATAAAAAAGCAGACAATATTTTTTAATTTCTTTTCTAAAAAATACGAAAAAAAAAATAAATGAAGAAGTTATGACCAAAACCCCGATACACAGAATGATATTTTAACGATTTTCTAAATATCGATAACTTCTGAACTAGTTATAAGAAAAATGTCAAAATATTCCACGAATTATTTCATCGTGAGTACTAAAAAATATAAAAGAATGGGGAGATCGAAAGAAAATTCGATTTATTGTGGAATGCCCCATATATTCTTGCTTGTTGTAAAATTCCTAGGCGATTTAGCTATATCCGCTTGCCGTAAGTTGATCAAACTTGGCAGAAATATTTCTTATAGTTGCAGGTCAGTTGGGATTAAAAAGGAGCCATATCGGTTATAATTTTGACATACATAAAGGTGGCGCAAAAGTAACCTTTCGATGTTTTTTGGCTGTAATAAAAAAATGAAAAACTTTGATTCTTCTTGTGGATTATTTTTATTTGGTCTTTTAATTTTTTTTACATCAAGTCGAGAATATGATGTCATGTAAATGGCCGCCGCCACAGTTGATTGTCATTTGAGCCCTTTTTATGGCATTTTCCATCACTTTGGCCAAAACTTCCGGCGATAGGTCCTCACATTCTTGACGGATATTGTCTTTAAGACCTGCAAGAGTCTGAGGCTTGTTGACATAAACCCGCGACTTCAAAAAGCCCCACAAAAAGAAGTCTGGAGCGGTCAAATCAGGCGATCTTGCTGGCCAGTGCAAATCGCCAAAACGGGAGATTAGGCGCCCGGGAAATGCATCCTTCAGCATATCGGTTGTGGCACGTGCAGTGTGTGCCGTTGCACCGTCCTGTTGGAACCACATGTTATCCAATCCCAATTCATCAAGTTGCGGCAAAAAGAACTCGTTGATCATTGCTCTGTAGCGGTCACCATTCACAGTAACCGTTTGGCCCGCGACGTCTTCGAAGAAAAAAGGTCCGATGACTCCTCCAGCGAAAACAGCACACCATACAGTGACTTTGAGCGGGTGTAATGGCTCTTCGTGGGTTACACGCGGATTTTCAGTGCCCCAGAAGCGTAAATTTTGCTTATTTACGTACCCGCTAAGATGGAAATGGGCCTCATCACTCATGATTATTTTTGATGAAAAATCATCTTCCTCTTGGTGGTGATTAAGGATGGCTTGAGCGTATGTTAGACGCGACTGGCGGTCAGCAGCTAACAGCTGATGCACCGTCTGGACTTTGTACGGAAACATCTTCAAATCTTGTACCAAAATTCGCTGTAGAGACCGTCGACTGATACCCATTTGCGTGGCACGTCGTCTGGTCGATGTCGACGGCGCTTCCATGACATCCTCGGCTACAGCAGCAATATTCTCTGCAGAACGGCTACTCCGGGGTCTGCCACGCCTGGCAGCATCTCGTGTTGTGCCAGTCTCTTCGAGGCGAGCGGCTAAACGTCGCAGTGTTTCACCAGTAGACGTTGGACGGCCAGGAAATCTGCGACGAAATTCACGTTGTGCCAAAGTCACCGACCGATTATTGGTCAAATAAATAGTCAGCAATATTCCGCGTTCTGGAGCAGTGTAGCGTAACATTGTTTATTAACGTGTATTTCGCATGTGTTTACTACACAAATGTCAAAACAGAACTGACATTAGGGGCCAATCGCAAAATTTATAGCATTTTCTGATAGGAGGATTACTTTTGCGCCACCTTGTATATGTAGTTCCCCTGCAGTGGCCCCTTTCATATATGCTTCTTTATGCTAAAAAATTCTCATTTTCTAAGCAATTTAATTGAAACTTTGCAGTTTGTATTCAATTTTGAAAGAATTCATCACAACAAAAATTATCGTAATCAGTTCATACTTTATTAAATTCCCCATATAGAGGTCGCTCCTATATATTTCTATGTAAGCCATAAATACCACATAACCAAATCACTAAAAAATTATTGGTAGTTGTTAAATACTGCAAATGCACTGCACGTAGTGTTTTTGTGTACTGGTATTGCGTGATCCATTTCGAGGTTTCCTACTTTTTTAAAGAAAAAAACACAGAAAATTCAAATTGAATGGGGAATGTTTATTATCATTTGAAAGAACATTCTTAGGCATTTATTTTTTGAAGATTATGTCTATCAAATGTTGGCCGCGGCTACGTCTCAGATGGTCCATCCGTGGAGTCCAATTTTCGATGACTCGTTCGAGCATTTCGACTGGTAACTGGCGAATGACACGCGTAAACGTTGTTCAGGCGTAAGTCTTTCCATGATGAAATGTCAAACAATACTTAACAAAAATAACATGACAGCATGACACGACTCACACGTGATCTGTCAAAAAAAGGCTATTGAAAAAAGTATCTATACTTGGATCACCCTATATTAATGTTATATATTGTTAACTTTTTGTATAAAATGATAACAACTTCGCCCATTTTCCTCGGGGTGAAAGCGACAGTTAAAGTATCACTATATGTAGAAATACAGAAGATTCGGCACTTAGAATATAACTCTTTAGAGAATCAATATCTCACTAAACTGTAACTATTTGTGGGGGAGGTACTAGGAGTGGACCAATATGGCACTTCATACTAAATTTTAAGTCAATCGGTTACTCCTTTCGGGAGTTTTCGTGAGCACCTGCCAGACAGACGGTAGGACAACTGACTGACATTGCTAAAATGTCCTCAAATGGCCCAAAACGGATTTCCGCCAAATACTCTTGGGGTTTCTTAGGTCTCTCCTTCCACGAGTTACACACATGGCCCGCAGCAATTGATATATTCACAATAGTGGGGTATAAATCATGATTTTGTTGAAAACATCTTCTTCTACCAAAAGGGCTATAATTTCTACATTTATTCATACATAGATTAAATAGGCATTGTCTTCTTTGTTCGAATACTAGCTTTCAGAAATTGAAACAAACAATTCTTTTTTAGATTTATTCTCTTTGTATGGCTTTATCGCGTGCGCGCCAGCCAGACAGACAGACGGATGGACAAATGATTTCAAATGTTCTAACACGGATTTCCGCAAAGTTTACTTAGGCTTTTAGATTACTCCTTCGATTTTCAGAAAATTCTAGCTCAGTTGAATTTAGCCGAGGAGGGTCCACATGCGGAACCTTATACTTCCTAGTTAAGAGAACAAATTATGTCTTATTTGAGTTAACGCCCAAAACCACTGATTCTGTCATATCTTCCCAATTTTTTCAGAGCCACCAGTATAATGTCTCTTATATATTACAATTCTATTCAGATATCTTAGAAGGATATATCTTCGATCTTAGATGAGCTGGTCATATGGTTTTTTTTACCAGTTTATAGTCTCACTGACAGCTAGTTGTGTGTTTTCGGCCGACTAATGTATTCTATTTTTCAAGATATCGACAATTCAATATCTGATATATATATATACATATACCCGATATCTGAATAACAATATATCTCCTATACCAGATGAGATGGCCAATGAATCTACCAGTTGAGGACAAACTGTAGCCTTACACTCGACCGATTCATGCATTGCAGTTTTCGAGTTATATGCCGTTAAAAGTCTCAACCCTTCTATAACGTCTGTTATAATTTTAAGGTATACACTTTTCTGTGAGTGTAGAGTAAATAAAAAAATTAGTATACTCTACAATAAAGGGGGGGTTTCAGTTGGTGTTGCATTAACTTGATTCGGTACCTTTTGATGGACCACAAAAGACATACATCAAAAGTTGAAGAAAACAGATAATCAAAATACATATCAACAACCGTAAGAGAGGACAGACGTACGGATGAATAGAGGACGGACATATGGACGGGCGGTGCGCAGCAACACTGGCTTGGCAAGTGGCCCAATCGCTGGAACGCGGTGCGGTGCATTTGGGATGTGATGCGGTAAAGATCTGTTATTTGCGATCATTTGTAATAATTTTCATGAGGAGAGACCCATCATCAGCCATCAAACTCTGGACATCAGATGCCAAGCGTATGGTGACTGTATTTCTGTCCGTCTGTATGTCTCCATGTATTTTTATTTGATATACTCGTACTCGTACACTCTATACATAGTCGATATCAACAGCTATCTGTCTATCTGGCCCTCGTAGAAATATCTCTATATTTAGATATTGAAATAATCTGGTGCTGTCGTTTCTTGTTTGAATTCGAATAAAAACAAAACGAAATGAAATGAAACGATATGAACTAAAAATCATCATCAGTTTGATGGAAGCATGTCGAAGTCAATTTGTTGGTTAAACCCTCAACAACAATTTTCAACGTTCAAACGTTCCTTCATTCGTTCGCTCGCCGTTCGTTCGTTCGTTCATGTGATCTCAAATGTGTTTGTGGGATTAACTGGAATTCACATTTCCAGCATCCGCATAATTAATCATCATCGCCCCGGCTTCTATTACTTCTACTTTAGGCTGTGAGAGGCCGTGACGGGCTATGCAACAACTGTAGTGCTGCACTATTCCACACGAGAAAAGAGGTTTAGGGTTTCCAGCTTTGCTCTGCCCAGTTGGATATTTGCCTCCGAATATTTAGTGTGTTGACAAAAGCCGACCAAACCGAGTGTACATTTCAATTTGTAAAATTTGTAAATGACTTTTGGCTACTGTTTAACAAAATTAAATACATACATATGTTTGTATTTATTTTGGGGAAACAAGATATTTCTATCACGAAAGTGATTTGTTTGAGATTTGAACATTTAATTTGAATCTGCTTAGACAAATTAATTGAGCCCCTACCACCAAAATTGAGCATCTCGATTATAAAAATGAAGAACCATTTTTTGTAAAAAATGGGAAACTTTCTTAATATTTTTGATGTATAATCCCAATAGAGTCGAAACTCGCGTTAAATTTAAGGTAATTATGAAAAAAAGTAGAATAAACGCAAATAACTACACTGATAGAAAAAGCTTCGTCATGACGACGAATTTGTACATCATCACAATTAAGTTTTTGTCAAAAGTCACCTAACGTATGGAATAATCCTCTTGATGAATTTGTTCGTCACCATGACGAATCTCTGTTTCCAAAAACTTTCGTCCTCAGGATGATCACATTTCATCCCTACGATGAATCGAGTTCACCACCACGACGAATCCCATTCATCACTACGATGAATACCATTCATCACCACGACAAATCCTATTCATTACCACGACGAACTCCTTTCATCAGCTCGATGAACTCCCTTCATCACCATTATTAGATTTTTTAAATTAAACTTTTACAACAAATTATTTAACTAAGGTAATCACAACTCATATAGAACAGTTCAGTCAAGCACAAACTGTAAATTGATTGCTTCGTTATATCATATTTTCAGCAATTTTCAGGCCAAATAAATATTTTTGTCGTGGGAATGAAACCTTATCGATTCCTCGACGAATTCGGAAATCACCAAAAACATGGGTTGATGATCGTGTTCGTTCTATTGACGTACAAAAACATCGCATGTACGAAACTTGTCATCACCAGTACGAAGATATATTGACGAAACAGATTCGTCATGGTGACGAACGGTTTTGCTATCTGTGTATATGTATCCATTTTTTAAAAGCCAGTGTCCTAGCAAATAACACAATACCAACTTGTATAAAAATCGTTCGACAACTCTCGAAATTATAGCCTTTTGGTAGATGTAAGAGAATTTAAAAAAATCATGTTTTTATACCCTCACTATTATGAACGAGGGTATATATCATTTGCTATGTGGCGGAAATACGTTTTTGGTCCTTTTTAATTCGCATGAGCATGTCCGTCCGTCTTTCTGTCTGGCTGGTGCGTACAATAACTCTTGAAAGGACTAGCCGACTGACTTCAAATTTTGTATACGAAAATTTCTTTATCTCAGACTAATTTCAAAGATGGGCCATATTGGTTCATTCCTCCCTGTACCTCCACCACAAAGCGTTAACATTTAGTAAAATATTGATTCTTCAATCACTTGTACTAGTTTATTAGATGCTATTCATCATGACATGGGTCATTATTTACAAACTTATCCATAGATTTTTTAAATAGGCATTTCCTCCTTCGTTAGGAATTTAGCTTTCAAAAATTGAACAAAGTATTTTTTGGCACATTTTTTTATGGTTTTTTGTAGTTATCTAAAATGTGGTGTTTATGTCTTAAATAAGCGGTTTTGGGAGCGACATCTATAGGTGGAATATAACAAAATATGAACTGATTTAAAAAACTTATACTGCGATGAATTCTTGTCTTAGTTAAATACAAACTGCAAATATTCAGTTCAAATGCTTAGTAAATGTGGTATTTATGGCTTAAATACGGTTATGTTGGAGCGACCTCTATACGGTGACTATAACAAAATATAAGCCGATATGTAAAATTTTTGTTGTGATGTTTTTTTTGCAAAAATAGAATACAAACCGCAAAGTTTCTGCTAAATAGCTTTAAAAATGTCGTATACGTATTTTGGAGCGACCTCTAAGCGGGGGAAATGTTTGAGTAGGAACAAAATTTATTTGGAACAGCTATTTTTGAATATTATATATTTTTGAACAAATACATTTTATTTGAAAATCTATAAAATTTATTTGGAGCGCATATTTGAATGTATTAGGAAAAGATATGTTTGCAAACTAATTTTCTCAAATAAAATATGTGTTTAAATACAAATAAAATTATTGTTTAGTTATTTCTCCAAGTATATTTCATTTAAAAAAGATTTTCAAGACTTTGCTGAATTCTTCGAAATTCAGTATTAATTTTTTGTTGGTTTCGAATTATACCTTAACTTCTGTTTTGTATATTTATTCCTTTTACTCCAGTGAGGAGCATAGGGCCGTAACAATTGATTTCCAATTTTATCTATTTAATACCCAGCATTTAATTTCATTCCAGGTTAGGTGGGTGCAGCATTCCGTGATTCGCATCCATATAGTAGGACAGATTTTACATTTGATTTAAATAGGCTCAGTTTCGTCCTTCACGAGATAGATTCTCCAGATCTCCAGACAGAGTTTAAAATGCTTGCTTGGCTTTGTTTATTGGTTAAGTATATCATTTTTGGATGCACCAGTCTTGTCGATTACGCTTCCTAGATAGCAAAACGAATCCACTTCATCTAATACTTTGCCGTTTATACGGAACATTTCTGTATTTGCTGTTTTTAGGCGTAAAGTTTTGGTCTTCTTCATATTTATTTATAAGCCTACACGAGATGCTGTTTCCTAGACTAAGCTCAGTTTAGTTTGCAAATCGGCAAAAGTGTGGGAAAGGAAGCAGATGTCATCGGCATTGTCAAGGTCTTCCAGTCTGTCTTGTAGCCCCCATGTTATACCCCTTCTGTGCATGGTTGCTACTTGCATCACGTGATCCAGGACACAGTTGAATAGAAAGGGAGACAATACACACCCTTACCGGTCACCCGCTTTGATGGTTATGCTATCGCTAAGCGGGTTTTCGTGGAGTACGCGACACGTAGCGTTGGCATATAGACTCATTATGAGGGATATTATCTTAGCAGGTACTCCTTACAGGACAGAACGCTCCATATTGCATTGTGGTTGAGGGTGTCTGTTTTATAGCTCTCATTTTTAATTTCTAAATAATACAATTCTTCATTTGTTGTCAATCCTTCAAGCAATTTATTGTTTTTGTACAAACATTACAAATTTCTAAAAAAATTATCGTTGATTTGCTGGAAAACATAAATAATTAATGTATCGATATACTTTATATTTAAATGCAAATAAATCTTGGTTTCGGAAATAAAATATATTAGAATGGAAACAAAGATTTGTTTAGAACAACATCCCGCAAATAATATTATATTTGTATGTGCCAAATATTATATATTTAGAGTGTACCCTAAACATATATATGTTTCAAGCAGAATATGTTTAGGACAATATACTACAGAAGCGATTTTTTTTCAAAGTGTATAGGCGAGCTATATATATCAAAACATTGACAGATATGGCGCATTTGCAATCCCAAACAACCTGCAACTATAAGAAGAAGTTCTACCAAATTTGATAAACCTGGCTCTGTTATTGCGGACTGATGTGATTACAACAGACGGACATGGCTAAATCGTCTTAGAATTTTACGACGATTTAGAATACAGGGTGGCTGATATGTATTGCAACCAACTTCAGGTTGCTATCATTTCTAAACCGCTAGTCTGATAGCTGACAGATTTATTTCAGTGACAGTTCATTTTATTGTTTACAAGCTTACAAAAGTATTTTGATCTATTGCATTCAGAAAAAAGTTATTCGTGATGGAATTCAAGCGTGATAGTGTGATTGCTTTATATTTGGGTGGAAAAACCCAAGTGGCTATCGTTAGAGCCCTCCAGCATTTAAATGTGAATAAATCTTTTGTTTCTCGTACCATTGCTCGTTACCGTGATACTGGCAGTGTTGCATCGCGTTCAAAAAGTGGACGAAAAAAACGGTAGCAACACCAGAAATGATCCGAAAAGTGAAGGCCAGATTTGATCGAAATCCACGCCGCAGTGGTAGAAAAATTGCTCGTGAGCTGAACATATCGCGAGAACGGATACAACACATATTAAAAAATGAGCTTGGACTAAAGCCATTGAAGTTCCAAAAAGTGCAAGAGCTCACCGAGGCACAAAAAAAAATTAGACTGGAAAGAGCCAAGGAGTTGCTTCGCTTGCACGAAAGTGGCCTGTTACCGAATTTGGTTTTCTCCGATGAGAAGCCATTCCAAATTGAGCAGTTTGTGAACAAACAAAATGATCGGGTTTACTTGCCAAAGAGGTCAGCTGGAAATTTACACCTTCGATTGGCCACCAGAACTCAAGCGCCGCCGATGGTAATGGTGTGGGCCGCCGTAACGGCCGATGGTCGCTCCCCGCTCGTATACATCGACCATGGGGTCAAAATAAATGCCGAATATTATCGGAAAAATGTCCTAAAGACAGTATTGAAGCCATGGGTAGACAAACATTTCGGCCGCAGACCATGGACATTCCAAGAGGACTCAGCACCACCGCACTCAGCACGCGTCAGCCAAGAATGGCTTAAAAAGGAGGTTCCTCGCTTCATTTCTACCGCACAATGGCCACCAAGATCTCCGGATCTCAATCCGTTGGACTTTTGCGCTTGGGGCATTGTAGAGAGTAAGGTAAGGCAAAGTATCGATCATCTCAAGACGGCGCTTCGCCGGGAATGTGCCAAAATACCGCAGAGCCACTTTCGTGCAGCGTGTGATGGCTTTGTCGGCCGTTTGAAGGTCATAATTCGTGCCAAAGATGGTCAATTCGAACAAATCTAAACTGTTTCTAAAATTTTATGTTATTTCCGACATTTTTTGCTTTTGAACAATAAAATTAAAAAAAAATTAAAAAAATATAGCGCTTTACTTTGTTGCATTACATATCAGCCACCCTGTATACATATATACTTTATGGTGTCTCAGATCGATATGCAGAGATGTTAAAAACGGAGTGACAAAATTAATATACCTCCCATTCTATGGTGGAGGTTATAAAATGGAATGGAAATGGAACAAACAATATGTTTTCTACTTTCTTAAGGTTTTTTCGCGCTAGCAAAAAACGATTTTTAATAAAAAAATAAAATTGTTTTTAATAGTTTTAACGACAGCTACTAAATCGAGGTTATGCTTCAAAAAATATGTCCCAAATACTAAAGTATATAAATAAAGTAAATAATAAATTAATATATATAAATACTTCAAAGAATATAAGTATTTAAATTTTAGAAAACAAAATTTACCATAAAAACGTGTTTTGTTTTGATCTCATAAAACAGTATGCCCCAATCTGAACAAAACAAGTTTTTGGGCCTCGAGTATAAATTTTTGTTGTTGCATAGTGCAATAAGATAAACACGTAAAGACGGTGTTACATTCGGCCATTCCGAATCTTATATACCGTCCACCAAGGATCGGGTACAAAGTAAAATCTAGAGCGACCTTTTTACATGGGCTATATCAATATGTACATGGATCTATGGCGACCGTTGTTCGTGTGAAGGGTTCTGAGTATAAATACATATAGAATTATTAAACCAATTTTCAGCCCGATCAGTGGAAATTTTCGGCCTCTATGACGATACGATGTCAAAACGAACAGATGCTATATCAAAATGTAGACCGATATTGCCCATTTTTAATCCCATGTTATCTGCAGCTATAAGAAGTATATGTACCAAATTTCAGTCATCTTAGCTCGGTTATTGTAGATTGTAGCGCAATTACGAGTACAGCAGACAGACGGATGGACGGACGGACGGACATTGCTAATTCGTCTTGGAATGTTAGGACGATCAAGAATATATACACATTATGGGATCCCTGATCAATATTTCGAGGTGTTTCAAACGCAGTGGAGGTTATACAAATTGTCGGTAGGGCTTATCGCCCAACAAATTCGGAAGCAAATATCTCTAAACAATTTAAATAAGCTTATTTTTCCAAGGCCAAAGACTTTTCTAAATTTCTGATTACCTGATCATTACACTAGGTCACAAATAACAAAATTTTCTCTGTTATTTGTTTCTAGCATACTTTTTCTCATTGATTTTGACCTACTAAACACGAAAATGAGTTTTAAAATTTTTTCTGTCGATTGGTTTTCGAGATACAAATTTTTGAACTTTTTGTTTAAATCTTTGGAGGTACACTTACAAAATTGAGTTGTAGACGGCTCAATTTGCTTTAATTTGAGTAGTAGTAGGATCAAATACGTCAAAGAAGACGAAAGATATGCTCAAAATTGTAAGTGTACCTCCAAAAATTTAAAAAAAAAGTTCAAAAATTTGTATCTCGAAAACCAATCGACAGAAAAATTTTTAAAACTCATTTTCGTGTTCAGTAGGTCAAAATCAATGAGAAAAACTATGCTAGAACCAAATAACAAAACGACTGTTGGCTAGTGTTATTAGTTTTCAAATTTTTCTGTAGTTTACTTAAAATTAAAAAAAAAACTTTGACACGAAATATTTGTATTTCCATTAATAACTCATTTTATTATACTACACCATTTTCAACTGTAATTCGAAAAAAATCAATTCAATTTCAAATAAGATCAATTGAAATTCGAAGATTCCATTTGAAATTCGAAAAAATCAATTGAAATTCGAAATACATCAATTGAAATTCGAAACACATCAATTGAATTTCGAAACACATCAATTGAAATTCGAAAAACATCATTTGAAATTCTAAACACATCAATTGAAATTCGAAAAACATCAATTGAAATTCGAAATACATCAATGAAATTCGAAATATATCAATTGAAATTCGAATGATTCCATTTTAAATTCGTAAGACACCAATTGAAATTCGAAAAACACCAATTGATATTCGAAATACATCAATTGAAATTCGAAAATGTAAACAAAACTGCACATTAGATTGGGTAGAATTTATTTAAACACATTTGCTGACTAAATCTTAACATATAATATGATGATCTTATCGTTTATGAATATTTATTCAAAATTAGTTGAAACAAAACATATTTAAATATTTTAATATTAAAGGTTTAACACAGACAAATTGTATCACTTAAATGCTACCCCATCTAATATACATCATTGATTTTGTTTACATTTTTCGAATTTCAAATGATGAATTTCCAATTTCAATTGATGTTTTCCGAATTTCAATTGGTGTATTACGAATTTCAAACGGAAAAATTGGTGTATTACGAATTTCAAACGGAAAAATTCGAATTTCAATTGACGTATTCCGAATTTCAATTGCAATTTTACGAATTTGAAATGATGTGTTTCGAATTTCAATTTGTGTGTTTCGAATTTCAAGTGATGTTTTTCGAATTTCAATTGATGTTCTTCGAATATCAAGTGATGTGTTTCGAATTTCAATTGATGCTTTTCGAATTTCAATTGATGTTTTTCGAATTTCAATTGACCTTTTTCGAATTTCAAATGGAATATTCGAATTTCAATTGATGTTTTCCGAATTTCAAATGGAATCTTCGAATTTCAATTGATTTTTTTCGAATTACAATTGAAAATGGTGTAGATATATTCTCAAACATCTCCCGAAGAATGATAAAAAGTTTAAATATGTAAGAAAATTGTTAACCTTTCTCAATGATTTTCTACGCATCATCAAAAATCGTAATTTCAGGACAATAATGGTGAAATAGTGATTTTCTATTTTTAACCATAAAAATCAAAAATAATCAATCACATCAATGTTTTGAAAAATTTTGTACAAGCTTCGTTTTGTCGAATGTTTCCATTGTAAAAAATAGTTAAAATCTTCTTTAAATAGTTTTTACAACTATTTTCTTCCGATTCAGAATAATTTTAAAAAAATAGCAAATTTTGCCAACATTCCATAGCAATGAAAACTTATCAAGGTTGTCTGAGAGCGCCTATCTGTCGTTGATTTCCTTTTAAAATCTTCAATTAACATTGCTATGAACGATGCATAAAAATAAAGCCGAAGGAAAAGACATCATCAATATGAAGAAGATCAGCCGCCATGCAGAGAGACTGACACTGATGCTTCAACACGAAGGACCTCTTGTGTCGGTCGGTCGGCCGACTAAAGTGCGCAACCTGTTATTTGGCATCATTTGTCAAATTATTTCTGTCAGAAGACAATGTGGCGGTGTCTCAACTGCTCCGCAGTTCGATAACTCACAACAAAGTTGCCCCGGTGAGCTAAAGCACCGGTCGGATGGTCGGTCGGACGGAAGGAACCGGTGCTATTTATCTTGTAATGGCTGCAGCACAAAAGCAAAGAAACTGCTGCATGTGCAGCAACAATTATTGCAGCGGCAGCAGCAGCGGGAGAGGGATATGCGAAGCACTCCTTTTTTGTGTTTCTTCTTGTTGTTGTTGTTTGATCATTTGAAAGAGTATTTCTTTTCATTTATTCACATATCCTGCGGGGTTAACATTTTGCCAAAACACAGCGAAAGCAGTCTGGCCCGTTCGCATACTAATCACTGACCACTTCACTGGTTACCGGTTCAATTGGTTGCTGCTGCAGGGGCAGAACACGTTCGGCGATGGGGTGAATGGCGAACAAGTGAACCTGTTGTTATTTCGTGCAATTTTAGGCCATTCCATTTTATGCTTTAATTTTTGTTCTCCTTTTCCGTTGTTTTTTCTATACATCACCTTTTTGCTTTTGCTGGCCTGTTTACAGAATTCTCTCTCCCAGCACACCTTTTGGGGTTCGGTATGACAGACTGTTCCGCCGTCTAGGTGAAATCAATTAATCACTATTTGTGGTTCCATCCCAGTTTTTGTTGGTCTCTGAAACACAGTTGCATATGCATAGATATACAAAGCTGGCGATACCTCTTTTTCTTTTGGTTTGTTTCAGTGTTATGCCCCGGAACTGCCTTTTTGTAGGCTACATACATATATGTATAAATACAATGTGTTACCATAGTAGCTGATATGGCCCGAAGGTCTATTTTTCCCCGTTTGCTTTATATACGAGTATATGGCAAAATGTATTTGTGAATTGTTTAGGTGCTCTGCTTGGCAAAATGTTACAAATTATTCGTTTTGCCTTCTGTCAAGTCTAAGAAAAAAGTAAAGGTAATACTTTTTTTAGTTTTGGAAGCAGTGCTTACCACATACTCAGCTATAACAAATGTTGAAAGAAAGTTACAATTTGCATGTGAATGCAGATTGGAGTATGAACTAATAAATTGTTCCCATGGGAATGGGTTGTCCCAATGGTGAAGTCAGCTTCGAAGTACATACATAGCAAAAGAAAACCTATTAAACTATTGAATAATACCAGGAAAATTTCTAATTAATTCTTTATTTGAGGTAACCAAATTGTTAATCAAATGTTGTGTTCAATTCACAAACGGTCAGAATATGAATTTTATTTTTCGCTAAAAAGTTCATAAACGATTGCAAGATGGTAAAAAAAGATTTCGCTATATTTTTTTTTTCAACATTCTTTTTTCAAAGGTTTATGGGAATTTGAAATTTTGAAAAAATTAAAAAAATGAGCTTTTGGGTTTTTCGAAATTTGCAATTGCTCTCGAACGGTTGAACCGATTTTTGAAAAATTTACTTTGCTTTAACGAAAACATAGTGGGCAGTTTTTGGAAGTTTATTTTTCAAAAAAAAAAAAAAAAATGTAAAAAAAAATAATTTGCAAAAGTTTTTTTCTAAAAAAAATATTTTGAAAATAAATTGCTCCCCATTCGATTTTCTTCAAATTTACACAGAATATTCGTCATATTCGTAGAATTTTGCGAGCTTCAATATTTGTAAAAGTTATGGGAATTTCTTAAAACGCAAAAACCCATTTTTTATTTTTTTAAATTACAAACGGATAGCGAGATCTGATTTTACCATTTTGCAACTGTTTATAAACATTTTAGCCAAAAATAAACTTCAAAGTTCGATATTAAATATTCTGACCTAAACACTAGTTTACAAATTATTTGTCGAAGGCTGTATATAACAATTTTTGGTGTAATTAGGTATCCTAAACACAAAAAATAACAAATAATTGTATAGTATTTTTTATTTTTTTTTTAAATCTCAATTTTTGTGGAATGTGCCTCTAGTAATTGGACTTTTGTTTTGAAGTATAAGGTAGAGACGGGATCAGGCTATGAAGCCGACGCGGCGCAAACCGGCGGCGCGCCATCGTCGATGATTTTTTACAAGCCGGCGCCGCCGCCGATTTTAGCGGCTCATATCGGCTGAAACTCAGCCGCCGAATTTTATTTGGTGAGTCAAGAAGATTTTATTTTTGCAACCAGGAACATTTAGAAAGCGACTACTAAGTGATACCTTAGGTTCGGAATTTGCAATATTTAGAGTTAAGTACAAAGCGTAGCGTACAAAGTTTATAAGTTTTAAAGTTGCTAATGTTAATATAAGATATGGCTATCTTTTATTAAAAAAACGAAAATTACAGCTGAACCGATTTTTTCAAAGTCTACGTTTAAAAAAGTTTGAGTTCCAAAAAAATTGTTTCCCTCGATTTTTTTCAAATTTTCACAGAATATTCGCAAGGGCGTTTAAAATTCATATGTGCAGAAATAGAAGAAAAGCGCCAAAATTAAGAGACCAATCTTAGTATTTCGTCCATAACTTTTAAAAATACTAAGGCCCAAAACCATCGGATCAAAACTCCGGAACGACCCAATTCCTTTTGGCCAAGGATTGTCAACTTAATAACAAATGTATCAACCATTGAAGATTTATTAAACCGATTTTCAATATTATATCAAACTTCCATAACTTTGTGTTAATTTTAAGTTTTTTCCTCTAACGCTAAATATCAAAAAAAAGCCACTTTTGCAGGAGAATTACATTACGTATTCGTGCGCTTTCGATTGTGGAAAATTTACCGGCTCAGCCGATTGTTGAAAATCGATATTTTTCCATGCGCCGCCGCCGCCGAAAATTTTGGTCGGCTTCATTGTCTGGACGGGATACGCACTACATGTAAGGTAATTATAAAATTGTAAAAGTAAGGGAAACTTAAAAAATACAGCTTCAATAGGGCTAATTTGCAAAATCGAACAAAACATATATATGGGAGCTATATCTAAATCAAATTCGGCAATGTTGGTGCATATACCAATAAACTCTACCATGCTATATTTCAAAACAATTGTATGTAAAATACAGCTTCTAAGGGGCTTAAGGGACAAATCGGACGAAACATATATATAGGGGCTATAGCTAAATCTGAACCGATTTTAACCAATTTCAATAGGGTTCTTTTCAGGTGCGAAAGACTCCTAACCAGAGTACGAAGCCGCCGAGCCGCCCATTTTAGCTGCATCCGAATTTTTGTAAAAAGCCGGCACCGCCGCCGATATTAGCGGCTAATATCGGCTGAAACACTGCCGCCGACTCGTAGGAAAATTCTAAAATATTTATTGAAAAAATTTAATCCTTTTTATAAGCAAATAATAATATATCGGATATATGGAAAGCGTTTTCCCATTTAATTAGTTTTATTGTCACAAGAGGGCGCCTAACATGTACAAGAAATAACAATTTTAATAGTAATAGAATAATAATATAGTGTTCGAGATCGTTTCTTTTTGTTTTCTGTAAAACAGATCAATGCATTATACAAACACTTAGTAAACTGCAAAAATGGATATCATAGAGCCGCCGGAAAAGCAGTCTAGCCCCCGCCGGGGATCTATAATTTGCAATGGCAGCCGCCGCCGCCAATTTTGGCTCGGCTTCATTCTCTGCTCCTAACTGCAAACTTTCAGCATGATCGAAGTGGAATTGCGACCTGTACTTAACGAACCACATAAGATGGACAGACGGGCGGACAGACGAAAACAAACTTATAATACCCTGTACCACAGTCAATCGGTTAATTCTATCGAAAGTTATCGTGCATACCAACCAGACAGACGGACGGACATTGCTCAAATGACTTTAAAAATATTCTTGGGGTCTTTTAGGTCACTTCTTCGATATGTTACACTTTTGGCCATCAGCAACTGATATATGCCCTCGTTCACAATAGTACGGGTATAAAAGCAGGATTTTGTTGAAATTCTCTGACTTCTACCTCAAGGACTATAATTTCGATATTTATCCTTAGATTTTTTAGATAGTCATTGTCTTCTTCGTTCCATTTAAAAAATGGAACAAACACATTTTTTCTGATTTTTTTTTGTTTATGTTTTTTTATTGCCAAGAAAAAAAAAACGATTTAATAAAAAAAAATATTTTGAAAAAATCCATTTTTTCTAATTGTTTTAACGACGACTAAAATTCTGTTTCTATGAGATTGTAATATTTTCAGCCCTCATAATTTCCATTAATTTAAATTGTATTCCAGATATAGCGAGCTTATACTTCAAAAAATATGGCCCACCTTCGAAGAAAGGGGCAAATTCCAAGAAAAACGAAATAAAAAAAAATAACTAATTTTTTTTTAAATATTTTTTTCGTGTATGTTATACCCGGCCCTTTGACAAAATTTGTTAAACTAGTGTTTTCTTGGTATGGTCTTTTGTGAGTGTTCTTCTCCAGGTCGTCCAGGTCTTCTATGTCCAATCTCCTTTTCCTTCTTCTTATTTGTACGTCTAATGGTTCTTCTTCATTCTAATAGTTCTTCTAAGTCTTCGTTAGTAATAAATTATTTAAATAGTTTAAATTATTTAAAATCATTAACAAATTATATTTTTGTTTACAATTTAAACAAATCCGTTCAGAATCGATTATTATATTTCGTGATAAATGGATTAAAATGCGATAAAGTCGAACCTGAGGGAGGTAATATCTACATCTAACTACATTTACTTATATATACAGATTATACACATACATATATGTATATCAAAAACCCTTTCTTCAATGGATTCCTCTCTCCCTCCCTTTCACACCACCTAAACATATTTCACTATCACCCAAAACCATTTCAATCAATATTCCAAGCGACCCGACCCATAAGCAACAGGATATACACAAGCTGAATATGACCATATTTCTAACGGGGATAATAGATATAACTTCCTGAACATAGCCACCATCAACTGTAGAAACCACAACAATTTGCCAACCATAGTCGTAGCCATTAATATGCAGGATATGAACATGAGCGGCCAATTTTACCAAGCAACAAGCTAATATTGCTTCACCACATCCACATCCACATCCATATCCG
This sequence comes from Eudasyphora cyanicolor, assembly GCA_963930755.1. NCBI lineage: Eukaryota > Metazoa > Arthropoda > Insecta > Diptera > Muscidae > Eudasyphora > Eudasyphora cyanicolor. The sequence continues at coordinate 237,440,116 of OZ005734.1, forward strand.
CATCCCCATCCGCCTTTCAATATCATATCTCCCAATTCCATGGAAAGTCAGCATAAATGCTCAACGGAAAAAACATATTTCATAAATGGTTTTTGGGTTGTGTTAAGGTATTTTGACTCTGTTTTTTTTCTTTTTTTTGCAAAAAAAGATTCCCACCATACAAACCTCAAAACCGAGACCCAAACTCCAAGAACCCCTCACCGTAACCCACAGTTTAGCAAAGGTTTTTCCAGTCGAGAAAGAAGAAAAAACGTATAAATAAATCTTTTCTTGGTCATAGATTCATTTGACACTATTAACAAATTAAACTGTTAAAATGGCATGTCAGTCTGTCTGTCTGTCTGTCTGTCCATAGAAATATTTGAGCGTCGGGCTCGGTGTCAGAGTTGTGTTTCGGTGTCGCTGGAGTTTATGTGTGTTAAATGGTTACAACTTCATATATCAACTACACAGCCGACAGAGGATGACAACGATGTCGGCCCAGCATCATTTGTAATCTGTCCTTAGTGTGCGTTAGTGTTATATCGCCCATGTTCGTTACAGCCTTCGGTCGGTGTATTGATGTCATCGATGTATTTGGGAATACTTAACTAAGGTGGGGAATTTAAACATGGAAGAACGGTGTTATGTTCGGCCAGACCAAATCTTATGTACCCTCCATCATGGATCGCATTCCACAGTACAATAACGCAAAAAGAAAGTATATAAAATAATGAAGGATATTTTTATGGGAGCTAATTAAAACGTGAGGAAATAGAAGCGCTTTTACTGCTGATTGTATTTGAGTAAAATAAGTGGGACTTTTGTATGAGGATTATATTAAAATATGAACCTATGACGACCCTTGTTTTTGTGGCTGGTTCGGGGTACAAATAGAATCATGTTAGCATTTTTCAGCCACATCAGTTACAAATTTTGGTTTCTATAGCATTAAGAAGTGAAATGGGGAGACTCCTTTCTGTGAGAGTTGATATTTGTGTTCTATTTCCACAAAGTTAAGAAGTCAAATCGGAAAGATGCTATATATGGGATCTATATAAACAAATGGGCCGATATTGTCCATTTTCATTCCCTAGATACATGCAGATATAAGAAGTATTTGTACCAAATTTCAGTCAGTAGATTATAGCGTGACTACAGACGGATGAAAAGATGATCACGATTAAATCGATTAGGACAATAAATATTCTTTATGAGGCCCCTGATCAATATTTCGAGGTGTTACAAACAAAATGAATATACACATCCTATGGTCATAAATCCTTAAATAATTTTTGTGACGAAAAAATTTGATTTGATCATGACTAAATAACAGCAATAAATCCAAAATATTCTCGGACCAAAAATGTTTTTTGTTAGAATTTTAGCAGTCCTAACAGTCCTAAGTACGGACTTTACTATTTTAATTCAGGAATCACTAGTTTTGTTTTTTCTTTGCAATAATTTAAATGGTCAAAACTCAGTTAATAAGAGCCCTAGAGCGAACAATGATTTGTGCGTGAATGATTTTGTTTTGGAAACGAAAATATGTTCCCATTTTCATTTCTTAAACTCTAAATGGTATTACTCCATAACAAATTGTCTCGAAATCAGAGTATTCTTTTAAATCACCCTGGATAGAGAAAATGTGTTTTCTTTACAAAACTTGTGGTTCTAGTGGTCTTATTTCCCTAAAAGAGTGAAAATTTTTCCTCTGAACAAATTTATGTATTTTCTAAAGAGAAATTTTGCACTTAAAGTAATAAACCTATACCGATTACTTTGACTTGTCATTTGAGCTCTTTGGATTATTTTTTGTGGGGAGCCATTAAGTATAAATGTTACGCAAAGCATCCAGAGACAGTTGAAGCATTGAAACATGAAACTGCGACTAAATCTTTAACCAGTAAATGTGGCAAGATAGGATTTAAATTTTTCAGTTTCCGAAGAAAACTTTATAGTATTTTTAAGACTGGATTCTACATTTTTCAATTTCCCAAGAAAACTATACAGTATTTTTGATCAATTTTTGTGTACAACTAAAGATTTTTCATGCTAATCATATTTTACGAACAAATTTTATGAAATAAAAATGTCCAACTGTATAAAGCTGTAATATTATGAAAAAAACCAGTAAGGAAAGGCTAAAGTCGGGCGGTGCCGACTCTATAATACCCTACACCACTCTCGTAATATTGAATAACTCTGATATATAAATTTTGTAATTCATGTATAAATTGTTTACATACATTTACTTTTGGGACATTTTATACTTAAATGATACCCTGTACCACAGTGTGGTGTAGGGCATAAAAACGATTGGATCTAAAGAGCCAAATCGGATGAAACATATATATGGGAGCTATAGCTAAATCTTTACCGATTTTCTTCAAATTCGGCAATGTTGGTTCATGAATCAAGAAGCTCTACCATTCAAAATTTCAAAATGATTGGATGTAAAATACAGCTTCTCCAGGACTAAAGGGCCAAATCGGACGAAACATGTATATGGGAGCTATAGCTAAATCTTAACCGATTTTCTTCAAATTCGGTAGTGTTGGTTCATGGATCAAGAAACTCTACCATTCTAAATTTCAAAATGATTGGATGTAAAATACAGCTTCTTCAGGACTAAAGAGCAAAATCGGACGAAACATATATATGGGAGCTATAGCTAAATCTTAACCGATTTTCTTCAAATTAGGCAATGTTGGTTCATGGATCAAGAAACTCTACCATTCTAAATTTCAAAACGATTGGATGTAAAATACAGCTTTTATAGGACTAATTGGCCAAATCGGACGAAACATATATATGGGAGCTATAGCTAAATCTTAACCGATTTTCTTTAAATTCGGTAGTGTTGGTTCATGGATCAAGAAACTCTACCATTCTAAATTTCAAAATGATTGGATGTAAAATACAGCTTCTACAGGACTAAAGAGAAAAATCGGACGAAACATATATATTGGAGCTATAGCTAAATCTTAACCGATTTTCTTCAAATTAGGCAATGTTGGTTCATGGATCAAGAAACTCTACCATTCTAAATTTCAAAACGATTGGATGTAAAATACAGCTTTTATAGGACTAATTGGCCAAATCGGACGAAACATATATATGGGAGCTATAGCTAAATCTTAACCGATTTTCTTCAAATTCGGCAATGTTGGTTCATGGATCAAGAAACTCTACCATTCTAAATTTCAAAACGATCGGATGTAAAATACAGCTTCTATAGGACTAAAGGGCCAAATCGGACGAAACATATATATGGGAGCTATAGCTAAATCTTAACCGATTTTCTTCAAATTCGGCAATGTTGGTTCATGGATCAAGAAACTCTACCATTCCAAATTTCAAAAGGATTGGATGTAAAATACAGTTCTATAGGACAAAAGGGCCAATTCGGACGAAAGATATATATGGGAGCTATATCTAAATCTGAACCGATTTCAACCAAATTCAATAGCGATCTTAACAGCCGCGAAATACTCTAAACTGCAAAATTTTAGAACGATCGGAGTGAAATTGCGACCTTTAGTCGACGAACAACTTTACATGGACAGACGGACGGACGGACGGACAGACATGGTTAAATCGACTCAGCTAGTGATTCTGAGTCGATCGGTATACTTTAAGGTGGGTCTATCTGTGTTATTTTCAGGTGTTACAAACATCTGCCGTGAAACAAACTTATAATACCCTGTACCACAGTGTGGTGTAGGGTATAAATATTTCAATAAATGCGTTTATTTTTTTTTTCAAGAATAAATTTTGTAGCCCTATATTACATTTATGTGGCATTTATGGATGTTCTGAATCACAAAATTGGTAAAACTTTATCAACTTTTTTCTATGGTTTTTTGACTGGCCTGATTCAGCGGTTACTTCAAAGAACCCCCCAAAAGACACAATCTATAGCTTTCTCTTACAAAATTTAGATATTTTTGAGGAGAATGGATTTAAAATAATGATTCAATAGAACAATATTGAGTAAAATTGCTTTATATTTGAAAATTTCGTATCCACATTGCTGGAGGTGAATGTGGTGCTATTATTTTGACCGCAACTGTATATGGGGCTATATTAAAAAATGGATTTTTAATCTCAAGTTACCTGCTGCTATAGGAAGTATCTGTACCTAATTTTAGGCATCTAGCTCAATTATTGTAGACTGTAGTGCGATTATAACAGACAGAATGTCATGGCTAAATCGTCTTGGAATTTTACAACGATTAAGAATATATAAGTATACAAGCTGACCCGGCACCAACTGAGGCACTAAATGTTATACTACATTTAATTCCACAAGACATTATAGCAATGCAATAGCCACATGAACTGCTATTAGACTTAGGGAACTTTCACTATGGTCAGGAAATGGCCACGGACATAGTGTCATGCTAGACACAATACCATACCTTCCGGGCATTGTTGATTATACTGTGACTGAACCACTTTTTGACAAGAAGTATCTCACTCGTATGCCTGATAGATCAGAATGGAATGCTTGTATCCTAGGATATAGGAGATTCGTTAACTTCTATACAGACGGTTCTATGCTCAAAAAGCAAGTGGGCTTTGGCGTCTTTTCAGATGAACTTGAGCTATCCATTGCAAAAGGGGTGCCTAGTCACTGTAGTGTATACTTGAAAATGCAAAAACCTTAGATAAAGAGGCTGAAACTAATGTTCTGGTAAAATTAAGTATGAATGTTTTCTCTAATATTCAGGCTGCTATTAAGTCCCTGGAGACTATATTCCTGAATTGAAAAACTGCCCTCGACTGTCGCAGATCTCTTAATGAGATGGCGGAAGAGTTCAATATGCACCTGATATGCGTGCCGCACCACAGGGAACTACAATGCTGACAAGTAAGAGAGAGTTAAAGCTCTTTCGGCAACAAATGACAGCAGGTCACTAGTCAGGAACGGCATACATTTCGGCCTAAACTTTAAACGCACCAACTCACTGCTGTCGTTATCGATGCCGGGCGTGTCTCATGACGGGTCACTGTCTTATTGGACTGCACGCAGAAAGATGGAAGGTATATAATAATGACTTTTACAGCTGTGGAGGCGAAGAGGAGGAGGAATCAATAGATTCCAACCTAATGTGTCTGTACCGAGCTCTCTCTGGAGGGCGGCATGCGTCTTATGCTCTTATTTCTTTGGGGAGTTTGAGCTTAGGCCCTAGGGATGACTTATGCCTTCCCTTACGTCCCTGTGGTAACACAATGGTCTGTATAGTCGAAGTGAGTCTTTATACAGGCTGCCACTCTTAACCTAACCTTACCTCAAATATAGAGGGACCCCGCAAGGAGGAGTACTGTCTCCACTAATTTGGAACCTAGCGGTGAATGAAATCCTGCTAGATCTAGAACGTTGTGGCTGCAAGGTCGTGTCTCTACAAGCCCTACTCCATATACTGCCGATTAATATTGTGGCGAGAGAAGTTGCAACCAAAGCGGCAATAAGATTAAACTGCCTATCAATGTGAAGGTACAAGAACTAATGTCACATGAGGATATCAAAGTGTAGTGCTATGGTAATCGACCGAGTGGACTATATACCAACAGTGTACACCTTCGAGAGATATTACATCACTATGATTCCCGCCAGAGATGAATGGGTTGGAAGAATACCAGGTAATAGACCCCATCTCCACTTTTACACGGATGGTTCGAAGCTTGATGAAAAGGTTGTCTTCGGAGTACACTGTGCAGAGCTTAGATTGGATATAGCTCACAGACTACCAGATACCTGCAGTGTCTATCAAGCCGAAATAATGGCAATATGGGAAGTCGCCAAGTGGCTGAGTCGCAACGTAGTAACCAACACTGGCGTTGTCATTTACTCGGACAGCCAGGCTGCCATCAATTCTCTGGAGGCAACATCCCTAAATTCACAAACAGCCCTCGACTGCCGCAGATCTCTTAACGAGATGACTGAGCAGTTTAATATACATCTCATATGGGTGCCTGGGCATAGGGATATCCCGGGGAACTGCAAAGCCGATGAACTTGCTAGGAAAGGGACGACATTACAAATTCTCGAAGAATTTGCATATATTGGTGCGCCACTATCCACGTGCAAGCTTTGGCTTAGGCAAGAGGCAATCAGGCAATCAGGCAGTCCAACGAAAGATGGACAGAAATCGGCACCTGCCGGGTAGCTAGACAAATCTGGCCAAGGTATGACCTGAGAAGGTCAAAATATCTCCTCGCTCTAGAGAGGAAACGATTGTTTACGTTAGTACAGGTTCTGACGGGACGCCAAAAGATTGGGTATTGACTCCAATGACTTCTGCCGAAGCTGAGGAGAAGAGGAAGAAGTGGAGAGCATTGAGCACTTGCTTTGCGACTGTCCCGCTTTGAGTAAACGACGACTGGACATACTGGGGTCGGCCTTTTGAGGCAGCCTAACAGATCTTTCCAGTACTGATATTCATACTATCGATAAATTTATATATCAAACAGGTTGGTTTCGATGAGGGGCATTTCAGCCCGTGGTAACACTAGGGACCTAAACTGGTATATGTGAGCTTGTAAAAAAAATACGGCTGCCACCCTAACCTAAACCTAAATCTAATACCTCAAATATAGCCGAAATTCAAATTTTTCAAAGATTGATAGCAACTTATTTCAAAAACGGACGAATTCAGATGACACATTCGTAGTCAGCAACTCAGTAGTTTTGTGCAACTGACATGTTATGACACCTTGTTTTTAATGTTAATTAGCGTCCTGTATTCGTTTTAATACCCCTGGAGTCGTCAAAGAACAACATTTTATATCTGACAACACAGACTGTCTTAATTCAATGGCCAATTACTGTCGCAACACATTCATTCATTTACACAGTCCGACGACAACACCCATACGCACTACTGACATCCTTCAATACAATTTAGACCCGCTCAGCAGGCGGCATTTTGTCGATGTTGTTACTGTTGTTGTTGGTGGAAATATTGGACAAATGGCTGGCGGTATTCCGTTACCATAAATTGAGTTTGTTAGTGGGATATGGGGTATTTACGATGTATGGATTTGTTGTGCCTCGGAGCTAAACATATTGACCCTTCACGAATACATTTGTCATGGATGTAATTTGTATCATTACTGAGTGGATTTAACGCACATACATTTCGAACTAAGGTGGGATCTAAGAGAAGCACTATTAGCCTCCTGCTGTTGAAGTCATAAGGATTTTATAGAGTATGTATGGAGAATAAGTACCTTAGATAGTATTAAGTAAATATTTTGAAGGATTTGAGTATATTATTATCATATTAAATTGGATAGAAATTATTATTAATATTAATTGTATTATTGTTATAAATACTAAAGAAACTAGTTTTTTCAATAAATTTGCAAAAATTTTAATCTGATATATATTTTCTGACATTTATAACTTCCCAAAAATTCTCCAGAAAATCTTAATAGCTTGTTATCGCCTTCATTCACTAACTTGTAAGCCAATTTTTCTGGTATGAGTTGAACAACAGTTATTTGTCAATGAATCCTTATTGTTTCTGTATTATCTGCGAACAATAATTTAATTACCCCACTCCGTCGCACTCAATGCAACACAACATAAATTTAGACAAGGATATGGCAATTCTGTTGTAAATAATAAAACTCACATGAAAACAATTACGAGTTACGACGATTAAGTATGTGTTTATTACTCGTACAATATGCGTATAATTGTTCATCCCCCACACCAATCCATTTATCCCACCTCCCCTCCACATTTCATTTGTAACAACATAAACACTCTCATAAAATGTTGGCAAATTTTGAAAAAGTTTTCAGCTCAACAACAACGACGGAATAATAATTCAATTCACACTGGTAATAGGCGATTCCAAAGTCAGTTAATTCTATTGGTGTTTATGGAAGTGCGAAATTAACAATGGATTTGAAGATAAAGATTAAGGAGAGTTTATAAAATGTTATACATTTTAAAAAAATAATATTCGACCCGATAACTTTCGATTGATGTAAAATATACATAAAGACAGAGAAGTATTATTTCGACGTACATCCGTCCTTTTGTCAATTCCACGGGATTAAAATGGCAAAGAATTCATAAATTTCGATCAGTCTCAATGAAATTTGACAAATCGTAAGACCTCAAGGTCGACTCTAGTAAAGAGGAAGACCTCAGGGATCTACTCTGGTATAGAGGAAGGCCTCAGAGGTCGACTCTAGTATAGAGGAAGGCCTCAGAGGTCGACTCTAGTATAGAGGAAGAACTCAGAGGTCGACTCTAGTATTGAGGAAAACCTCAGAGGTCGACTATAGTATAGAGGAAAACCTCAGAGGTCGACTCTAGTATAGAGGAAGAACTCAGAGGTCGACTCTAGTACAGAGGAAGACCTCAGAGGTCGACTCTAGTATAGAGGTAGACCTCAGAGGTCAACTCTAGTATTGATGAAGGCCTCAGAGGTCGACTGTACTATAGAAGAAGACCTCAGGAGTCGACTGTAGTATAGAGGAAGACCTCAGAGGTCGACTATAGTGTAGAGGAAGTCCTCAGAAGTCGAGTATAGTATAGAAGAAGACCTCAGAGGTCGACCTCACAGGCGACTTTAGTATTGAAGAAGACTTCATAGGTCAACTCTAGTATAGAGGAATACCACAGAGTTCGACTCAAGTATAGAGAAAACCCTCAGAGGTCGACTCTAGTATAAAGGAAGACCTCAGAGGTCAACTCTATTATAGAGGAGGCCTCAGAGGTCGACTCTGGTATAGAGGAAGACCTCAGAGGTCGTCTATAGTAGATCGATTCTACTATAGATGAAGACCTCATATGTCGGCTGTAGTATAGAGGAAGACCTCAGAGGTCGACTATAGTATCGAGGAAGACCTCATAGGTCGTCTCTAGTATAGAGGAAGACCTCAGAGGTCGATTCTAGTATAGAGGAAATCCTCAGAGGTCGATTCTAGTTTAGAGAAAGACCTCAGATGTCGATTCTAGTTTAGAGAAAGCCCTCAGAAGTCGACTCTAGTATAGAGGAAGACCTCGGAGGTCGATTCTAGTTTAGAGAAAAACCTCAGAGGTCGACTCTAGTATAGAGGACGACCTCCGAGGTCGACTCTAGTATATAGGAAGACCTCAGAGGTCGACTCTAGTATAGAGGAAATCCTCAGAGGTCGATTCTAGTTTAGAGAAAAACCTCCGAGGTCGACTCTAGTATAGAGGAAGACCTCCGAGGTCGACTCTAGTACAGAGGAAGACCTCAGAGGTCGACTCTAGTACAGAGGAAGACCTCAGAGATCGACTCTAGTATAGAGGAAGACCTCAGAGGTCGACTCTAGTATAGAGGAAGACCTCAGAGGTCGACTCTAGTATAGAGGAAGACCTCAGAGGTCGACTCTAGTATAGAGGAAGACCTCAGATGTTGACTCTAGTTTAGAGAAAGACCTCAGGTGTCGACTGTAGTATAGGGTAAGACCTCCGAAAAGAAGACCTCAGAGGTCCACCCTAGTATAGATTTAAATATTACTATTTGGCGCTTCAAAATAACTTCTTTGGAATAAAAAATATTTTTTTTGCTTTGAAATTTGGTAGATTTTAGTAGAAAGTAGATTTTCAGGAAGGGGACGAAGCCTTTAGTCGAAAGAGCAAACATTCCCATTATTTATGGGAATACGTTTCGCATCCTGTCAACCCAATGATAATACGATTACAGAACTTGGCGAGCAAGAATGCATTTGTAAATAAGAATGGGAAATATATTTTAAAGACAGAGCACCCCAGTAGGTGAGTATGTAGCATGCTCGCCTATGAGTTTGGGGGCCGTGGGTTCGATTCCCACCAGAGGCTCTGGTCTGTCGCTGCAAAAATCTAGCGACATTGTCTTTGTAACCCGGCTTTTCCCTGGACCGTAAAAGTAGAATATAAATTTACTTTGTATTGTAATTCATATAAATATACAAAATATTTTACAGACTATTTTGTATTGGAAATGTTTAAAATCGTTCTGCTCTGCTTTGTACATTACCTAAACCTTCCTCAATATTTTCGCAGTTTTCCCATCAAATTTGGTGGTTAACTGAGCTAATATTTCATTTCTCATTTAATAAAGCCGAAAAATATGACAGTAAATAATTTGTTTTTTTCTTCCACAAAGCTATCTTGTTTTATTGAATTTTCTACTCAGGGGTACGTACTCTTTCGAAAGCGTGCATAACAAACGTCGCCATCTGCCCTATCCACCCACTTAGCATATGTTGCTCTTTTTCCAGACATCCTCCGCTTCCTTTAAAGCCAACCAATAGATTAAGCTGGAAAAAAGGGAAAAGATCGAAAATAAACGAACTCACACACACACACAGATATATCACAAACAATTGGTCGTCATCATCCCTTCAACAATCGCCGAGCAGACTTTATGATGATGTCGAAATGGAGAGTCCTTCTTGTGCTCTCTAAACAAACGAAGGACTCGACTAGGCTGTGTGTGGAGGATGAGGCCGCATCAAACTTACCCCCTGCAGATTATGATGATGTTGTGGCCACAAACCATTTATCATAATATTTATGTTGATGTGTTGTACTTTTTCTCAATGAACGAACAAACGAACTTTAACTTAAATTCAGTGAATATGAATGAGGAATGAATGAACGAATGACTGAATGAATGGCTTTATTGTGTTTTTCGTCTTCTTCCTTTACCGTTTTTTTTTGGCTAAAAGAACGATTTTTACTACTTTGGTTTGGTGGTCGGTCGGACGGTCGGTCGTCTCCCTTACAAACTTTATACATTTTGCAAATGCTTTATTTGAATGAGTTTCTTTTGCTTTTTTTCATTATTAATTTTTATTTATGATGAGTCATTTGCACGTTTACAACAATTTTAACCTTTACACATGAATTCATTCGGCATAAAGTTTCATTCGAGCCACTCTCCAAGTGAAGTGCAAAAACAAAAAAAAAATCAAACAAAATCGCATAAGTTCCAAATAACAACCATTTCAATGACATGAACATTTATTTTTTTGGCATTCTTCTGTGGTCATTGCTGGGGGTTTTATTTTCGGTATTTTATGCAAATGTTTAATATTTTATGCAGAACTGTTAGTTTTTTTTTAGAGTAAAGAGAAATTCTTATTCGAACATTTTAATAGTATTGGGTATTAAAGTGGGATGAGTTCATCGTGTGTTAGAGAAATAAGTATATATTGCTATTATTCAAAAACATCAATTGAAATTCAAGAAGTTCATTTGAAATTATAAAAGACATGAATGAAAATTCAATAATTATATTTGAAATTCAAAATTAATCATTTAATATTGTAAACACGTCTCAACACGTCCATCTGTAGATCGCAATTCTAAATAAGGAGGTTTTTATTTTTTTTAAATTCATCTAGGCACCTATTTATGTCTTAACAAAGTTCCTTGATCAAAAAATTAGTGATAACAAAATTTCGCCCTTTTCCTTCTACGGGGCTTATTTAACGAGATATTTGCATTTTGAGTTTTGCTAAGGAAATTCAAAAGTTTGGCCAAAAATTAGTGATCGGTCGAGCGAAAAACCACAAATAGCTGACAGTGAGACGAGTAACTGGAAAAAAGTCCCACATGGCCAGCTCATCTAGTATCGGAGATATATAGCTTCTCAGATATCGGCTATATATATATATATATAACAGATATTGCAACACCGATATCTAAAAAACTACCATACATGAATCGTTTGAGCGAAAAACCACAAGTAGCTGACAGTGCGAGTATAAACTGGGAAAAAGGCCAATATGGCCAGCTCATCTAGAATTTGAGATATGTATGTCCTTAGATATTGGAATGTTTTAATAAAATTTGTAGACCAATTCTTCTTTTAATTTACGCAATAGTTCCATGTTATATGATCACGGATCGCTTCTGTAGTATATCGTCCAAATCATAATCGGCTTGATATATACAGGGTGGCTGATATGTAATGCAACATAGTAAAGCGCTATATTTTTTTAATTTTTTTTTTTAAATTTTATTGTTCAAAGGCAAAAAATGTCGGAAATAACATAAAATTTTAGAAACAGTTTAGATTTGTTCGAAGTGGCCACCATTGGCACGAATTATGGCTGCACGAAAGTGGCTCTGTGGTATTTTGGCCCATTCCCGGCGAAGCGCCGTCTTGACATGATAGATACTTTGGTATTTTTTAGTGCGAGATCCGGAGATCTTGGTGGCCATTGTGCGGTAGAAATGAAGCGAGGAACCTCCTTTTTAAGCTATTCTTGGTTGACGCGTGCTGAGTGCGATGGCGCTGAGTCCTGTTGGAATGTCCATGGTCTGCGGCCGAAATGTTTGTCTGCCCAGGGCTTCAATACTGTCTTTAGGACATTTTCCCGATAATATTCGGCATTTATTTTGACCCCATGGTCGATGAATACGAGCGGGGAGCGACAATCGGCCGTTACGGCGGCCCACATCGTTACCATCGGCGACGCTTGAGTTCTGTTGGCCAATCGAAGGTGTAAATTTTCAGCTGACCTCTTTGGCAAGTAAACCCGATCATTTTGTTTGGTCACAATCTGCTCAATTTGGAATGCCTTCTCATCGGAGAAAACCAAATTCGGTAACTGGCAACTTTCGTGCAAGCGAAGCAGCTCCTTGGCTCTTTCCAGTCTAACTTTTGTTTGTGCATCGGTGAGCTTTTCCACTTTTTGGAACTTCAATGGCTTTAGTCCAAGCTCATTTTTTAATATGTGTTGTATCCGTTCTCGCGATATGTTCAGCTCACGAGCAATTTTTCTACCACTGCGGCGTGGATTTCGATCAAATCTGGCTCTCACTTTTCGGATCATTTCTGGTGTTGTTACCGTTTTTTTTCGTCCACTTTTTGGACGCGATGCAACACTGCCAGTATCACGGTAACGAGCAATGGTACGAGAAACAAAAGATTTATTCACATTTAAATGCTGGAGGGCTCTAACGATAGCCACTTGTGTTTTTCCACCCAAATATAAAGCAATCCCACTATCACTTGAATTCCATCACGAATAACTTTTTTTTTTCTTAATGCAATAGATCAAAATGCTTTTGCAAGCTTGTAAACAATAAAATGAACTGTCACTGAAATAAATCTGTCAGCTATCAGACTAGCGGTTTAGAAATGATAGCAACCTGAAGTTGGTTGCAATACATATCAGCCACCCTGTATATACTCGTACATATTTGGTACACGCAAAAATTATATGTTTGGTAAGATGTTGTTCTAAACAAATATTTGTTTACATCTCAATATGTATTTCTTTGGGACTATTATTTCCGAAACAAATATTTGTTTGCATTTAAATATTCACAAAATAACTAAATTGTGTTAAATTTTCCAGTAATTCAAAGATCATTTTTTAGTAATTTTAAATCCAAATAAATTACTTGGAGGATTAACAATTAATGATGGCTTGTTGGAATACTCAGAAGTTTGAAATGATTGATATAAAACAGAAGTTAATGCTGCATATGGTATCATAACTGTTAGGTACAATTCGAAATCAAGGAAAAATTAAAACTGAAATTCGAAAAAGTCGCCAAATGTTTTGAAAATTTTCTCAAATAGAATATGTGTTTAAATACAAATAAAATTACAGTTTAGGAATTTCTCCAAATATATATTTTCTTTTGATTCAAACATATAAAAAAGCGATTTTGCCTTGTATAACATTTATATTATGTGTTGTCAAAAAAACACTAATATTATTTTGAAAAAATATTAAAAAACTGATTTTAGATTTAGATTTCAAATTTTTCATAATTGTAAATGTTGAGAAATACTGGGTTTATAAAAAATTGTATATTTTTATCGGTAAAAGCTGTCAATATTCGGCTTTTTGCAACATGTTAGTAAATATTTGCACTTTTCACGAAGAATAGAAATAAAAATTAAAATAATTTGTTTTTCTGTTTTTTTAAATATAATAATTTTTTTAAATTCCCATTTTTTTCCCTTAGGCTAATTTGTCTTTTAAAATATAGTCTGTGTTCAATGCGGGCTTTTTCGAGGTACAATAAAATATTTATGCAGGTTTGACCCAGCATTTTATAAAATGATATAGAGGCCGGATTAAAACTACAAAAATTACCTTTCATTACTTTTGAATATTCGACTTTTTGGAAAATGTTAGTGAAGATTTGCCCTTTTCACGAAGAATAGAAATACAAATTAGGAAAATTTGTTCTTCTGTTCTTCTAAATATATTAAAATTATTTTTTTTAAATCCCCATTTTTTATTTTAGGCCAATTTTTCCTTTAAAATATAGTCTATGTTCAAGACAGGCTTGTTCGAGGTATAATAAATTATTTATGCAGGTTTGACGCAGTATTTTATAAAATGATATAGAGGCTGGATTAAAACTACAAAAATTACCTATCATTACTTTTGAATAGACAACGGAATTTGAATTAAAAACGGAAAAAATTCTAAACTTTTCTTAAAAGAATCTTAAAGTTGTCGTTGGTTTGTGGAAAAAAAAAACATTTTTTTTGGATAAAAATTATTTTTTCCATAATTTCAGACACCTAGCTCAAGTATTACAGATTGTAGCGTGATTACAACAGCCGGACGGACGGATAGACGGACATGGCTAAATCGTTTTAGAATTTTAAGACAATTAAGAATATATATACTTTATGGGGTCTCAGATCAATATTTAGAGGTGTTAAAAAAGTAGTGACAAATGAAAATTTTTGTTGCGTAGTGTTATTAAAGCTTCAAAGCGTTTTTATTATTTTTATACCCTCCACCGTAGGATGGGGGCATATTCATTTTGTCACTCCGTTTGTAACACCTCTAAATATTGATCTGAGACCCCATAAAGTATATATATCGCGACCTAAGAGTGTAAATGCGCTAAGTCCAATATTGCAAACTTTACAGGAGAGGCAAAATACTTACTGTATATTAGGGCGGGTCGATTTAAAAATCGCCCATTGCTCAGTGAAAATCGTATTCTAGGGATCAAAATAAGAAACTTTGCCGAAGGAACCATACCTCTAAAACGAATTCTGATGTCCCGGAATTTGGGTTGTTTACTTATAAACTAAATTTTACAGAGATTCGTTTATGAATATTTTCAAAATTCTCATTTCTGTAAGGCAACAACTATAAATGTTGAGTTATGTCAGTATTGAAGTGAGTGAGCTAAATGTTATCACTAAATAAATACGCTGATAGAAAAACCGTTCGTCACCATGACGAATCAGTTTCGTCAATATATCTTCGTACTGGTGATGAAAAGTTTCGTACATGCGATGTTTTTGTACGTCAATAGAACGAACACGATCATCAAGTCATGTTTTTGGTGATTTCGAAATTCGTCGAGAGAACGATAAGGCTTCATTCCCACGACGAAAAGATTTATTTGGACATTTTGCTGAAAATATGATCAAACGAAGCAATCAAATTATATTTTCTGCTTAAATGTACTGTTCTATATGAGTTCTGATTACCTTAGTTAAACAATTTGTTGTAAAAGATCAATTTAAAAAATCTAATAATTAATGACGAACACCGTTCGTCAATAAGATTATCCATTCATCATGAGAACGATCGACTTATTCGCCCTTTACGGCAACGTCAACTCCTACAGCAAAACAAAGTAAGCCTTGCGACGTTGTTATGTTCGTCCACGTGTGTGATTGGTTCAAACAAACCGCACTGGCACGGCGTAACTGATGTTTGTTTAACAAAACATCAAATACATCCATATTTGTACATGCAGCTCCCCAGCGGTAAAATGGTCCAGGCCTTCTAGGCATCAGGCCTGATAGATGGGCTTACAACACCTTCTATTGGAAGGCACGCATGCCTTCTTTATGAAGGCCTAAAAATGTGCAATCTCTCACTTCTAAAAAAGTAACCGTGCCTCCGCTCCCGTCTTTTTTCAAACATGTCTAACGCCTTCTAAAAGATGTCAGAGAAAAGTCGTCAATTATTGACAACCACCGCCGATATATGTTCATATATTGATGCGTTTCGTTCTCCCTCACTCTCAAGTTTTTGCATATGTAGAAAAATGTACACTCTGCCTTCCTTCTCCCGTCTTTTACCAGGCATGATTCTGTCCTTCTAAAAACATATCATATCGAAGGTGTTTAGCACACAACATTTAAATTTTGTGTGGACATAATCATGCATGATAAAAGACGGGAGAAGGAAGGCAGAGTGTACACGAATTCGTTCTCTCTCCCTCAAGTTTCTCATGTATGAACTTTGTAGCTACTGCGAGAGTTCAAAACCAGTTTTATGCAAAAAAAAAAAGAAATACCGCTACACAAATTGAAAAGTGAAGGTGAAGACAATTAAAATTAACAAACAATTAGTCGTTGCAAAGGTTTTGTAGAGTTCAGTTGCTTTGTGTTTTTGATAGATTAAGATAGATTCTTATCAAAATTATTCTATATTATCTTTGCGAACTCCTATATTATGTATTTGAAGTGCTGAATGTGATACTCATTTAAAATATATTATTTGGTCTGCATTTTGATTTACTGTAGGACTTTCCTTCGAAGCTGTACATCAGTTCTAGATCAGACCTTCATTTCGAAGCTCTAAATCATACCTTCATTTCGAAGCCCTTCTTAAGACCTTCCTTTCGAAGTCCTTCATTCGACAATCCTTTGTTAGGCATGATTTTTACCGCGAGATGCAAGGCCTGGCCTCGCAATGTCACTCCATGTAAAAAAGAAATAAAGATTGAATGCGGCGGCCAGGCCTCGTGGCTCTTAAATCAGGCCTGATAGCTTGCCGCCTAAGACCTGATTTTTACCGCTGGGTCGACAAGCTGTATAAGTGTGAAACATTACTTGATGTGATTATTTTTGATTTAAAATAGCAGAAGTAATGAATACTTCTCTTTTGTTTCATTTCAGCCTTACCTGATAAGAACTGCGTCTCGAAACTAATATTCACAACTGAACCTTGCAATGCAGTCAAATAATTTTATTTTCCATACCATTTTAAATGGTTTAAAACTAGTAGAACATTTATTGGAATTTTTAAAATTCAAATAGTCGTGGGCATGAATTCGTCGTGGTGATGAATGGGGTTCGTCGTGGTGATGAATGGGGTTCGTCGTGGTGATGAATGGATCATCCTGATGACGAAAGTTTTTGGAAACAGAAATTCGTCATGGTGACGAACAAATTCATCAAGAGGATTATTCCGTACGTTAGCTGACTTTTGACGAAAAAATAATCGTGATGATGTACAAATTCGTCGTCATGACGAAGCTTTTTCTATCAGTGTACCAGCAGCATCAGGCAATCATCCGCTAAAACATTCGCAATGCTTTATTATCTGCTGCGCATTTGTTCTAATGTTTTATTGTTGTTGGTATAACTATAAATATATCGATACCTTCATTTCAAAGTATGCTAAGTCGACTTATGCTAGGGACCTTGCATTTTTAATTTCTAACTACTCGTATACCAAATTATGTTCAGTCAAAATTTGGGGCTTATCCTTCAACCCAATCATAAAACAGCACAAGTCATTCGATTTGCATTATAAAGGAAGTCCACACAAATAGAACCAAATCATAAAAATTAAAATAAATAAATACATATAACTTGTAGCATGTTTTGGAGGTATCGATAACAAACACAATCATACTAACAAACCAACAGCTACACACACCACCACCGCACTTATTAATGAAATTTAAAGATCTCTTTCATAATGTCATAAAAGATTCTTCATAATCCTTCATAGTTTTATTGAAGCTCTAAGAAAGTTTCATAAAAAGATATAAAGAAGAATCTATGAAGCCTATATAATGAAGATTTTTTTCAGTGCATTGTTTTCTTTTGAACATATCTTTGCTAGCCTATTTGAAACACTCTTGAATGAGTAATTATAAATTATCTAAGACTTAAAATCAAAGGCATCAATTTAAAAAGAGACCTCAAAATGAAACGGAAGTTGTAAATGATAACTATGTGATTGGTTTTGTGATAACTATGTGATTTTTCTAGTAAAAATGTCTTAGAACAATGCCTTTTTAAATTTTATTTGCCAAAATGGAATATTCATAAGCTAAAATCATAGGAAATGTACTCAAAGGCAGTTGTAAACCACTAACTACTGTGAATTGTTTAAACAAACAAAAAAAAAAAAAGAGCATACCAATTTTAACTATAACCACTAAGCTCATTGTAACTTTTCAACCGCAAATATTGAAAGTTAACTAACTGTTTTAATAGGCCTTGACAATGAGGCCTCCTCTCTCCCTCATTCTTTACTTGGGGCTAATCGAGAATAATCATAAAAATTAACTGTGTTTACAAAAGAAATTCAAGTACTTTTTCTCAAGTGGTACTAATAACGAAAAATATGTTATAATGGCCGTTTTGCGGTTTTATTCTTCATTCACTTTTACCCACAAAATTAATTGTTATGACTTAATTTTATGAAGATAAGCTGCAGATAGTGAAGAGAATGAAAATGTTGTTCATTCCAAGAAAACCCTCTACCAAGGCCTAACCCCAAAACGGTTCCCACAATAGCTATTTGTGTTTTTAGCCAATTTCCTTATGTCTTAGACATGATGGATGGGGGAGGTGAAGAGAAAGGCCATTGCGAAACAAAAGCCTTTTAATTGGCAGTAGCAAAGAATGAACTTCGTCTGGGCTTTTCACTTATTTTTTGGCCATTTCTTTCCTTTAAGAAAAAAACAATTTTAAGGCGATGTTTTTCCCTTCTTTTTGGCGGTCGGCATTTATCTTTTTTGTTTGTGGTTACCGGGGATTTAGGGTTATTTTAACCTCACTTTTTCTTTTTTAAAATAAAGAAAATCCATATTTTTCCACGTCATGATTGCATTGGAGTAAACGGCAGCCGCAATAGCGAAATCTGTTACAATTAGTTCTGGTTAGAAAAGAAATGTACGGTCTGCATTGTGTGTTCCTTTTTTTCTCAGCGATTACGTTTTTTTCTCTCTCTCAGTGGGTTGTTTGTGTGGAGGGAACGAATGAATGGCTTATCTACAAAGTAATTTGTCATTATATTAAAAAGTATAAACTTTCGGCTATTATTTTCCGTTAATTTTTGAAAATTATGAAAATAAATTAGTTTTATATATATATTTTTTTGTATATTCATCCCCTGTAGGGCGTTTGTACAATTACAATATTACAGCAAATTTTCGTTTCGTTTCTATATCCTCCACCATAGATAGGATGAGGTAAATAACTAACTTTATTTTTCTATTTGCAACATTTTGAAATATTGATATGAGACCCTATTAAGGTTCTTATAACAATATAAATCGTAAAATTCTAAGAAATTTAATATTATTTAATTATTTGGAATTACATATCTTTGCTTAATTCGAGAAACAATTATCCTGTTTAGTTCAGGAAAGCTTTAAAGAATCCCAAATTAAGTAGCCTTGGCCGTCTGCTTATATAATTTTTTCCCCATCAGCGGTTTCAATGATATCTTACTAGATATTGCGAAAAATCCCATTTTTTTTAGAAAATATTAATACTTTTTAATTACCACTATTTAAAAACATCGAAAATTGTACAATTATCATATTTTTATTATTTTATGGTAAAGTCTTATCGGTCATAAATAGAATGAGACCATTCCGATAAAAATCGATGCATAATAAAAATCGATAATAAAAAAAGTTGTTGCCTTAAAAAAATCTTTTAAAGCTAAAAATGCCACAAAAAAATAATTTTGTGATTTTTTTAAAAGATTGAAAAAAATAGTTTTGTATTTTTTTAAAGGATTGAAAAAAATCTGTCGAAAATACTTTGGTCAACATTTTCTAAATACAATAGGTAGTTAGTTATATAGATGGGAAAAAAGGCCGTTTGACCAAAATTTCAAAATGCAACACCCACCAACTCGGGCACTTAGTCGATCTCGCCCAATAGGACTAAACTTGGTGCAAGTAACCAAATGTACCAAAATGGAAATGACGGGTTCGTAAATTTTTTTTCGAGTTGACATAATTAAGGAACTATTATTACATATCCAATTACAAGTGGTCCATTATGGTATATTTTTTTGGCATATCCTATGATGGACGAAAATATTAGCGCATACAAAATGTGAAGTTTATCAGTTACACCTTTCATTATCCTGATCAACAACCATACAAACAGAAGGGCAGATATAGCTCAAATGGCTTGAAATGCTCTTAAACGGATTTCCATAACTGTAAACAGTTTGTATTTAGCTTCAACACTTTTTGATTTATACATTTAGACAACTTGCAAATTGGTTGGCTCATAAGTTTTGCTAACAAGGCAGCATTTTTATTTCCTATACCACACTGTCATTTACTGCGTTATACGTTTGTTTTGTGTCAGATGTTTGCAAAACCTAAGAATACTGCAGCTAGACCTATCTTAATCAATACCGATCGACTCAGAATCACTGGAAGACTCGAATTTAATTTGTCTACTTGTCTGTCTGTCCATAAGTTATTCGAAGGTGCAGGTCGTAATTTCACTCTGATCTTGATGAAAGTACGAAGCTCTTTTTCACATTAGAGACAAAGCCTATTGCCAAAATCCGTTTAAATATAGTTCCCATATATCGATACCTTCATTCCAAAGTATGTATTTTTAAATTCTAATTATTCCAATTTATATTCTGTCAAAATTTGATGTTAGTCCGTCAAACCAATCAAACGTTATTTACAAAATAGTAAAGTTCATTCAATTTGAATTATAAAGGAATCCCATACAAATTAAAAAATGTTATACAACTTTGATTGCCTCTCCTGAATAACCTATTTGTACTTAGATCGTTTTGGATTGAAGTTATTGATATACAGGGTGGCTGATATGTATTGCAACCAACTTCAGGTTGCTATAATTTCTAAACCGCTAGTCTGATAGCTGACAGATTTATTTTAGTGACAGTTCATTTTATTGTTTACAAGCTTACAAAAGCATTTTGATCTATTGCATTCAGAAAAAAGTTTTTCGTGATGGAATTCAAGCGTGATAGTGTGATTGCTTAATATTTGGGTGGAAAAACACAAGTGGCTATCGTTAGAGTCCTCCAGCATTTAAATGTGAATAAATCTTTTGTTTCTCGTACCATTGCTCGTTACCGTGATACTGGCAGTGTTGCATCGCGTCCAAAAAGTGGACGAAAAAAA
Organism: Eudasyphora cyanicolor; assembly: GCA_963930755.1. Classification (NCBI taxonomy): domain Eukaryota; kingdom Metazoa; phylum Arthropoda; class Insecta; order Diptera; family Muscidae; genus Eudasyphora; species Eudasyphora cyanicolor. The sequence continues at coordinate 237,461,237 of OZ005734.1, forward strand.
CGGTAACAACACCAGAAATGATCCGAAAAGTGAAGGTCAGATTTGATCGGAATCCACGCCGCAGTGGTAGAAAAATTGCTCGTGATCTGAACATATCGCGAGAACGGATACAACACATATTAAAAAATGAGCTTGGATTAAAGCCATTGAAGTTCCAAAAAGTGCAAGAGCTCACCGATGCACAAAAAAAAGTTAGACTGGAAAGAGTCAAGGAGTTGCTTCGCTTGCACGAAAGTGGCCAGTTACCGAATTTGGTTTTCTCCGATGAGAAGCTATTCCAAATTGAGCAGTTTGTGAACAAACAAAATGATCGGGTTTACTTGCCAAAGAGGTCAGCTGAAAATGTACACCTTCGATTGGCCACCAGAACTCAAGCGCCGCCGATGGTCGCTCCCCGCTCGTATTCATCGACCATGGGGTTAAAATAAATGCCGAATATTATCGGGAAAATGTCCTAAAGACAGCATTGAAGCCCTGGGCAGACAAACATTTCGACCGCAGACCATGGACATTCCAACAGGACTCAGCACCATCGCACTGAGCACGCGTCAACCAAGAATGGCTTAAAGAGGAGGTTCCTCGCTTCATTTCTACCGCACAATGGCCACCAAGATCTCCGGATCGCAATCCGTTGGACTTTTGCCTGGGGCATTTTAGAGAGTAAGGTTCGCACTAAAAAATACCATAGTATCGATCATCTCAAGACGGCGCTTCGCCGGCAATGGGCCAAAATACCGCAGAGCCACTTTCTGTAGCGTGTGATGGCTTTGTCGGCCGTTTGAAGGCCATAATTCGTGCCAAAGGTGGCCAATTCGGACAAATCTATACTGTTTCTAAAATTTTATGTTATTTCGGACATTTTTTGCTTTTGAACAATAAAATTTAAAAAAAAATTAAAAAAATATAGCGCTTTACTTTGTTGTATTACATATCAGCCACCCTGTATGTTCCTGCGATTTAGAATCTAAGCGCTATAGAAGCTGCAGTATCGGACAACGATAACGGGATAAAAGTCCGGGGTTGGTCTGGCCACCCCATAACGGTATGGTGATGGTATGTTTAGGGTCGTTTCGTGTTGAAATTGCTATAATTGAGACATATTCCGCTCAGCTTAGGTAAACATGACATTCTGGACCTGCTTTTTTATTCTTTATCTAAATTTAAGCGAACCCTTCGGTTTTTATTCGAAATTAATGATTTTTTGCTGAAGATAACTTTCAAGTTAAGCATCACATACATCATACGCATACCTGCTAATAAAATCTTGGATGCTTTATACCATAAAGGGTTTGTAAAACATGGGGGCGGCAATGTAATGGGATACTTTTCAGGTAACGGGGTTGGACCCCTCTGTAAAATAAACGGAATTATAGACAGGTTCATGTACAGAGAAATCTTGGGAAATGCCATGTTTCCCTATGCTGAGTAGAATATAGATCTATTATTGCAATCTAAACACGAAAAGACCCTAAAAATACTGCGAAATGATTCAAAGATTGATTTAGAATGGAAGGGGTCAACTTTATGGAGTGGACAGATCAACCCCAGACTTGAATCTCGTTGAAAATCTTTAGGAAATTGTCAACAAAGTGATAAATCGAGAAAGTGTAGGTGAAGAAAAAAATGAGCTTTTTCATGCCACTGCAGATGCTTGGAACTCCATAGATACGAAGATAACAGACAAGAAAAGCCGTCCGTTCGTATTTACATATAGTCCCCATATACAAGTATATGATTCCTCCGATTTGGCGCTCTTAGCGCCAAATTTCGAGATTGGCTGTTCGTGATAAAAGGACGGACACTGCTGAATTTTAACAAAATTGTTTGAGATTTATAAGTAGTTCACAAATAACTTATATACCGAGTTTGACTCTTAGAGATATTGAAACGGCATTTCTCATCAGACCTGTAAAAAATTTGGTAGAGAACAGTTCATTCAGTCAAGAACGAACACTGCCAATGTTGAAGAATATAGATTCTGATTTAGATATTGCCCTCACATATCCTGATTTTGCATAAAAGTGCTATAAAATCCATGTTTTTCAACAGATCTATAGATATTTCCCCCATATATAACTACAGTAATCAGCATAAGCATTTTGACGAAATAATAATCGTGAATTTTTGAGTTTAACTTGTAAATGACTAAGAAGAGTTCTTGGTTTTATAAAGAATTCTTGATTATTTTAAAAGAAAAAAATAATAATAACAAGCAAAAAAAAAAAATTTTCATAGATATAAATTAATTAGTAATATCATGTGGTGGCACAAGTATTTTGACAAGTATGTAATACTAAGAAAACAATGTTTAATTTAAAAAGAAATGAAGAAGAATTTAGTAAAATGTATAACCTCCTTTGGCTTCAATACATTTTTAAAGTAGTATCGGTACTGAATCCACAAAATTTTTAAGAATCTATGGAGATATCTTTTTACAAGGGGAAGTGACTTCTGAAATTGTCTCCTCTCTGGTTTTATTTAATGAAACTGTTCTTTTCGTTTCAAAAGAGACCAGACGTTTTCTATAATTTTTTAAATCTGTTCCATCTGTTCCAAACACCAACATTCTTCAAAATGTTATGCCGATTTTGTTTCTGGAAAAAATCTTGCCCCGTCGACGTGAAATACCTCAAATTTAACTTATCTCTAATTTTCAAATTTCCAAATGTGTGTGTTGAACTTTTTTGCCATTAGTTATCAGCCGTGCTTTGTGTCATGGGGAAATTTCCTTTGCAGGATAAATGATTCTCCAAAAAGCCTATCTCCGGAAGGACAACCATTATCATTTAGGGTACTTAAATATTGACTTTGGTTCATCGAGACGCTGATAGGAACCGAGTCACCCAGGAAATTATACGCAACACATCCCCAGAATATGGCAGAGCCTCGACCACGACTCACTTTTTGACAAAAGGGACTTTTATTTGCCGTACCACAAAAAAGCTTTCTTTCATCTGTCCATATAAAGCTTCTCCAGAATTATGTTTAATAGTCACAAAAAGATTTCGTTAAAATACTTATGCCGACTTCTGTATTTATATCGCTATTTTGATTTTTGGACAGATAATTACTATCATATTTCCTCTTTTTTGTTCTGATTGGGTAGTGTGGGATATCAAATAGTCGTTGTTTTAAATTACCATAGATTTCCTGCAGCTCATACATGGCACATGTTATTTTTACTTCTACGAATTTGTCCATTTTTGCAAAAACTGTTCATTTACTAATATGTCGATTTAAAAACTTTTTAGCCTCTACAGATATCTTGATCATGAAATTACATTTTTACTCACAAGAATAACATTTGAGAAAAATATTAAAAGAAGTATTCTTCATTAAAATCAAAAAAACAAATAAAAAGCGGCGTGAGATCTTATATGAATGGTTTCGGGTACAAATAAACTCATATTACCAAATCTCAGGCCGATTCGTCGGAATTTGTTGTTTTTGTTGCGTTAAGTAATCAAATCTAGAGACTTTTGAATAGTAGCTATATCAAAATATGGACCTATAGACGACCGTTGTCGGTGTGAAGGGTTCTGGGTATACATAATTATACTTATGTTACCAATTTTCAGCTCGATCAGTTGAAATTTGTGGTCTCTGTGGCGTTAAGAGTTCAGATCGGAGACATCCTTTATCAAAAAATTAACCGATATTGCCCATTATATGTATAGATAAATCCCAACATACCTGCTGCTCTAAGAAGTATATGTACAACATTTCAGCCATCTAGATCAAGTATTATAGATTATAGCGTGGTTACAAGACGGACGGACATGGCTGAATCGTCTTAGAATTTTACGACGATTAAGAATATATATACTTTATGGGGTTTCTGATATATATTTCGAGGTGTTGCATACGTCGTGCCAAATGATTATACATACCCCCATCCTATGGTGGAGAGTATACAAATTATGTTTTCTTACTGTGATAATTTAATGAAATTCTTTCACACATTTAATTATCGATTTCTCTATTAAATCTTCATTCAAAAAAAAGTATCAAACATTTCAACTTAATTATTTCATTTCTTTTAATTTGATAATCTCAGTTTCCAATTGCAAAATATGTATAAAAGGAAAAAATTCTAAAAATTTTCCAAAATTCTTGTGAGTACTCACTCCAGAAAATAAGTACGTTTTTAGGTATTTATTTAAGTATTTTTTTCTAAGATCGATTAAATTTAATGGCATCCATTTAACTTAAAAGCAATGACAATGAACCACCCCAACCAACACGCAAAGGACAACCACAAAAGAAATCTCTAATAAAGAAAATATTTGTCCAGGATTAATTTTAGAAAAGAGGAAATAAAAAATTATATACTTTCGGGCTCGCCTACGATTTTTTTTGTGTTTCTGTGTGCCATCAAACCTTGTAAGGATATTGGAAGTTGAATGGAGTGGGGTGGATTGGATTGGGGAAGGTTATCCTATGCTTTTTTAAAAGAATTTAAATTTACTCTTCATTATTGAAACGTTGGTTGGACTCTGGTTAGGTTGGTTGGTTAATGGATGGAGATGACCGGAAAACCACAAGAAAAAACCGCATTTAATCGCCGTGGATAACATTTCAGCTAAAACCGCGACGATATTTTTTTGTTGGTTGCTGCTAGTCCCCCTGCCGCCAAAAGGACATTCATTGGAATTGAAGGCAGGGGAAAAAGCAGCAGGATGAATGAATGGTAGAAAATATGTACGCCGCTTTAAACCCTAGGTCCTTGGCATTGTACTTCAAAATTCCACTTCTTCTTCCCCGTCATTGTCCTTCCGTTCTTCGTCTTAGTTGGAGTGAACATAGTACATTTGCAAACGTCATCTCGTGCGCGTTGTTGGCCAGTATTATAAGGCTTAGCCTCGCCTCGTCTCTGTGGCCAGGGTGGCAACATGCTTGTTATTCACCCACCAGGATTATGAGACGAAAGCCATTGGATTCTCGAATTTTTGAAATCTGGGTGGATCCCTTCTTTATAGCTTTAAATGAAATGAAACGTTTTACATAATAATCGTAAAAATTCTAAAGATGTGGAGAAAAAAATCAAAACTGAAATTATATTCAATTTGTACGCGATTTACTTTTATGTCTTTTTTCCGGAGTCCTCTACGCAATGTACGATGCGGACAAAGGCGACAAGAGAATAATGGAGGAGAAGAACTTGGGAACAAAAATGAAATGTGCGAAACAGTTTATTTAAGCACATAAATACGCATAATTTGTTAACATTTGAATGAATTAAAATATAAAATGTTATATACTAAAACGTTATGGACACAATGTGCCTCATGTCCGCGAAGGATATTCGGACAGAATGTTTTGTCTATAATTCTTAGTTGGTACAGCAGACAATCCCTAAAACACTTGTAAGGCATTATCATATTTTTTAAAATGATAGCTACACTGAAAAAAAATGTATTTAGTAAAATAATAATAAGTTGAAAAGCGAATCCAAAGGATAAACAATAAAACGATCAAGCAAAGTTTGATTCCAATATGATGAAAAATTAAAAATATAAAAAATCCAAGGTCTAGTTATAATTCCATATAAGATTCTTCATAATTCTTTTTAATTTTAATAAAGCTCTAAAAAAGCTAGATGCATAACATTTAAAAAAACATATTTTCCTCAGTGTAAATTAAAAATAAATATAAGGAGTTGTAAAGTAAGAAAGCGAGAGATGCGTATTCAAATAATGTCATTTCATTAAATGAAATTGTATATTCTTGTAGACACTATGTATAAGTATTTAATTTCAATGTTTGTTTGTGTATAGCATGATATAAAATGCATACATTCTATTCGCATTTACCGCCAATGACAACAGGCCAACCAATAGAAGGACAGACAGGCGGACGGACAAAGGCGGACGTTTCAACTTTAGAATATTAGCCGATCATTGCTTCGTTCAAGGTGATTTTTAATCTCTATCTCCCGGATGGGTGTTATGAACATTTCTTTAATTGCATCATTCTGTCTTATGTGAATGGGTCTTATGTCTATAGGTTTTCCTGTTGTTTTTTCTGTTTTTCGCTTTAATGCCATAACAAAAGTAAATGCAACTACTTTATAATAATGATAGTCATCATAGAATGGCAAAAACCGGCGAATATAAATTATACAATTATTATACTATTCACATTGTGAATATGACAATAACATTTGTAAAAGATACACACTGACCAGAGAGTTTCTAAGATGATTTGTTTTTGAGATTCTTAACAAAGTTATTAATTTTCAAGTTGATTTCTAAATATAATCGACATTGGCCAGTACTTAAATAAAAACCAAACTATGAATTTGAAAGTTATTAATATTAAACGCTTTACGCCATGAATGTACTTTATAGTTTTTTTTGTATCCTTTACCATAATATACTAAATTTGTCATTCCGTTTGCAGCACCTAGAAATATTGGTTTGATACCCTATAAAGTATATATATTAGGGCGGGTTGATTTTTTTTTTGTTTAAATCGTATAGAAAAAACGTAAACTACATAAAATTCTAAGAAAATTCTCCGAAGAAACCATGTATCTAAAATAAAATCCTAATCCGCGCCTCTCGACTTGAAAATTTATAAGGCCGCCTTTGCCAAAAAAATAAATGTTAGAAAAAATAGCTTTTTCCAAAAAGAAATCGAATTTTCTGAATAAAATTGTTTAGTAGGTAGTTCTTTTGCACTTTATATCTTTTCTACATTCAAAATTTTTTTTTCATTAAAAAAATATTCGCCCAAGTAAAAAAGTTTGTATTTAATGTTATATTTAATATTTTTATAAGGAACATAGATAAAAAAATGTTCTTTCTTAATTTAATAAAAAATATTGGAAATAGAAAAAAAAATGCACTCAACAAATTGTTTTCAGTATTTATAAAATAACCTTCTTTTGGTATATTAAAGTTATGATCTATTCAATTTTGGTATGATTTGGCCATTTTGTGTGGGAGGTACCAAAAGGGGTGTGTCAACTTCGCCCATTTTCACTGGATTGTAGGTACATACTATGAAACCATTACACTGTACAAAATTTCAAGTCTTTTTGTGCATAGGTATTCAAGTTATAAGCTGTTATCTTTTGGAACAAAATTGCCCATTTGTGTGGAAGGTACCAAAAGGGGCGCAGTAACTTCGCCCATTTTTCTTGAGGTGATAGTGACTAATAAAAAAATATTATGTGCAGAATTTCAGAGGATTCAGATAAGTAGTATAGATGTTATTAAATAATCAATAATTCACTTAATATTAACACTTTGTGGGGGAGGTACTGGAAGGAGTGGACCGATATGGCCCATCTTCGAACTTAACCGGAGATAGAAAAAATATTACCGCATACCAAATTTGAAGTCAATCGGTTACTCCTTTCGAGAGTTATCGTGCGCACCAGCTAGCAGACAGACAGACAGACGGACGGACATTGCTCATTCGACTTAAAACGACCTAAAACGGATAACCGCCAAACATACTTAGGGTCTTATGCCACTCCTTCGATGTGTTACACTTTTGGCCCATAGCAAATGATATATACCCTAAAGTGAGGGTATAATAAAACATAATATATTTCATAAAAAAGAAAATAATTTAAGCGAAAGAAGAGGAAAAAAATTTTCAAGTCGAGAGGCGCGGATTAGATTTTGATTTTAGACCCATGGTTTCTTCGGAGAATTTTCTTAGAATGTAATGTAGATTACGTTTTTGCTATACGATTTTTAATTTTTTTTCATCCATACAAATCAACCCGCCCTAATATATATCCTTGATCGTCGTAAAATTTTCTAAGAATTGATCACAGCTAAAATTATCCAAACAGTTTATTATGTGTTATAGTTGCCATATAGAGGGCGCTCTCAATTATACTTCTTTAATCCATAAACACCACATATTCAAAACGATTAGGATGAAATTTAACATTTTTTGTTTCATATCTACTTAAACTCTTCACAACGAAAATATACCATTCCGGTACATACATATTTTGATATTTCTTTCCAACAGAGGTCGCTCTTATATTTTTCCAGGCCGTGTCCGTCCGTCCGTCTGTCACCACAAACATTGTGATCAAAGTGCAGCTGCCGCTATCCACAATATGACAATTCTGCCACATTTATTTTGAAAACTCTAATGATCCAACTGACAGCTAAATGTCATCTTTGAATTTTCGTGGAGGAATCACAGAGATATTGCGATAAAAGTCTTGTAAAAAATGCAGCAAAGTAACACCAGCTAAAACAACAAATACACAGGGAAATTCTCAATATGATCCCACAACATTTACGGCATTTAGTTGCCGAAGACCAAAACACAAAAACAATTTGTCAATCGATTTCCTCACTGGATGGAATTTCGTTCGTCGTGCTATAATCCCTGACCGGAATGACTGGTTGCCGGAATGGACTGACTGTTGGGCAACTGTTAAAAATCAAAACAATACATCAAATTGTCTTAATTCGTTTTTTCCATCGCTGACTGATTGATTCCTATTAAAGATGAATCGATTTGATGGGTTGACGGGGGAGGGTGAAAGGCATTGCAAATTATGTCTATTCTATGGCATCAGTTTGATTTTGCAATTTGGTTTAAAGATTGCCCTTTAGAGACTCTTTGTTTTCCCTTTTTTGCAACAAACAACGATATTATGTTAATAATTATGTCAGTTTTTTGATTGGAAAATGATCGATCTGTAGTGCATGGCTTGCAGAGGCGGTGTCTTCCATATTCTGGATACAAATTATTGCAGAACGAAATAATTAAAAAGACAGTTAGCGAAAAGCGAGGAATTTATAATTTTTATTGTTTACCGATTGGTTATATGAGACATATGTTCATTTGTGATGTAGAGAGCCATACAAAAAAATAATAAAAATAGGTTTTACTTATAAAATTATTAAAATTTTTTAAAAAATTTTGATTTTTTCGTAACATCTTGTAAGGTATCTGTGAAATCGATAATGGGATGAAAAAATTATGTTAACAGAAGATGAAGGCCACTTTATTTAGAACTATTTAAAGCTTTCCCAAACCAATTACGATGAACGTTTCTCCAGTTATGCTAAAATATATGTTTCAACCTCTATTTTTAGAGATGTTTATCATTATTTTGAAAAATAAAAATGTCCCATCCCACAAATAGACCTCCAAAATTCTAAATGAATTAACCATTAGCTTTCGTTTGAGCAAAAAAATCAAAAATGCAACCAGACAAGTAAGTTTTAATTTCACAAAAAAAATATTATTGCGATTTTTTAAATATATTGAAGAAAAAGCTATTGCAAAGACTTTGGGCAAAATATTCTAAATACAATAGGTAATTAGTAATATAGATGGGAAAAAGGGCCGTTTGACGACCATGTCAAAATTTCAGACACTTGCAGTGTCTCGGACAGTCCTTAACCAATCTCGTTGTAATTTTTTGTCATTACTACAATCCAATAGGACTAAACTTGGTGCAAGTATCATCATGATCAGAAGCGATAGCTTTTAAAAAAGCGATGACTTCTAACTTGACATTAAAATCCCCCATATGCACTGATAGAAAAACCGTTCGTCACCATGACGAATCAGTTTCGTCAATATATCTTCGTACTGGTGACGAAAAGTTTCGTACATGCGATGTTTTTGTATATCAATAGAACGAACACGATCATTAACACATGTTTTTGGTGATTTCGAACGATAATGAAGGGAACGGCAATGTTTCATTCCCACAACGAAAAGATTTATTTGACCATTGTGCTGAAAATATGATAAAACAAAGCAATCAATTTAGTATGTGCTTAATTGTACTGTTCTACTGTTTTTAATGGTCTAAAACCAAAATAATATTTATTGAAATTTTTAAAATTTAAATAGTCGAGGGCATGAATTCGTCGTGGTGATGAATGGTAATGAACTTGATTCATCGCAGGGATGAAATGTGATCATCCTGAGGACGAATGTTTTTGGAAACAGAAATTCGTCCTGGTGGCGAACAAATTCATCAAGATGATTATTCCGTACGTTAGTTGAATTTTGACGAAAAAATAATAGTGATGATGTACAAATTCGTCGGCTTGACGAAGCTTTTCTATCAGTGTACATATATATTTTCCCAAATAACGGGTAGCCCATTTAACGGTTGTTTTTTAAACTACGGCAGATTCTAAACTCGCAGCTGCGATTTGACTCCGTTAGACTATTTTTTTTTGGGAGCCGTTAAAGATATTTCCAGAGACGATTCATCACTTGAAACACGAAAGGGCCACACAATCGATAAAGTGTTGAAAAATTTAGTCGACAGAGAATGAGCTACTGCAAGGCCAGCCGCGACAGCCATATGAATGAAGTGGTATTCCATCATTAACCGGAATGTTGAGGAATTTCAATAAAGGCAAAATCATTAAAAAATATTTTTAAACTTATTTTATTTATTTAAATTTTAAAACGCAACTTTTTCGTGAGACGCCATTTATACGAAATAAGGGGCTATTTCTGCTTCAGGGGTTAAATAATGCGTGTAGGATCATTTTTATGGCAATTAATTCGCTTTAACCCATTTGGGACCAACAATCAAATAAAACGTGTATGGCATTGAAATGGTTTAATTTTTATAAAAATGTAAACTAGAATTAAGAAGTTCTATAACGATCCATGAAAAGATAAAATCGGGCCAAAATTGTAGAAGTTATTTCAGATTTTGTAAATAATGCACTACAAATTGCTCCAAAATTAAGTAGTGGCCCAGATTTTATTTTCCAGTGCACACGGGTCCCAAATCCAAATTTTTTGGCATAAATTCAAAAAATAAACTTAAGAAATTACCAGAAGTATATATATATTCGAAAAGGCAACCCTATAGCGGACCTAGGAAATGTAATTTTTTAAACTTAGGTGGCAACCCTGTTTTTATCCATGTGATCAAAGTTAGGAGTTCAATCAAGTGTTTTTAAGCACTTCTTCCTGAGAAAATATTGGCAATATCTTTGATACTGGAAATCGGCAGAACTAAAATTTTATTTAATCTGTGAAATATGGAAAATCAAGCTCAAAGTATGTAGATTATAATTATTATAACATAATTCATAATTGTTGTGTGTTTGTCGTTGTTATTTCGTATTTATGGTGTGTGTTATTTTAGAGATACGTAACCTCACGTTATTTGTGTTTCGTGGAGTAAAAGTTATAGATGTACTCGCATGTTCATGAAAGTTTAAACGCACGATTGTTTATTAAAGTGTCCTTTATCATGTAGTATAGATGAGCTTTGCGCGTTTTGTGCGCAAAGTGATCAAGATTATGTTTTTTCAGTCAAACTCTTGTTTAACTGTGCTGAAATGTTAACTATTTATGATGGTAATGGACGCAAAAATGATACCGTTTCGAATTTAGCACTAAAATAATTGACGAAAATGTGTTTTAGTTTATGTTCAGAAATATTTATCAATGTTCAGAAGACATTTGGAAAGGTTAGTGGAGGCCAACTCAGAGTGGGTTTCTGCAAATTTTTAAAGTAATATCGAACACGATGATTATGCGAAACAGCCACTGAAGTGGGAAAACGACTAAAGAGGGAATTGACAGCTGATATCTTACTGCTCCAAGAACATAACACTCCTCTCTTGTGAATACGGCAACTAATATCAGCGAGTAAGACAAAAGATGCCGATGTTTGTTTTAAAAAATACTTTAACACAACATTTTTACACATGTACCTTGTTACACATGGACCTTGTTATACATGTACCTTGAGACACATGGACATTGTTATACATTGAAAAATGTAGTTGTCAGCAACTTTCCTTAAAATATTAGCGCATTGTTCTCAGATTGTTGTCGCTTCTGCACTTCCTCTTGACTGCTTAGGTGAAATGCTCCGGAGGCACTGAACAAATTTTATAAGCGAGACAGATGTGACCGTCTGTCGAAATAGCCGCATTAATATTAATAATTTTTCACAGATCTATGGATTCTTCGGATCCATTATTATCCAGCATTTGCATTTCTAAGAGACAATCATAAATGCATGCAGTTATGATAACAATGGAATTTGTTTATAACATCGGGAGGTGTTGTATTATTGAGTTAATTTTTTTTGTACACCATATCTACTCCTAAAATATTGAGTGTGCCTATATTTATGCAAACCGAATGTCGCAGTCGGCGTATAGGGTCCATATTGTCCAAATAGGGGGGAAATTTGTATGAGGGCTATATCCAAATCTGAATCGATTTTCTTCAAATTAAATATGGTTGATCCTTGGTACAAAAAACATATCCATGCCAAATTTAATGCAAATTGGACCATATTTGCAAACACTACTTAGCGTACAGACATCAAGCTTGTGTGGGAAGTGATAGTGGGGTTGCCAGATTGGTCCAAATTTTTGTTCATTTTTTATGTGTGTTATCACTAACAGGTGTGCACATTTTTAGGGCTGTATATACATTCCTTCATATTTATGCCACAAAAAATGGATTTGGGACCAGTGTGCAGTGGTCAATTCCTAAATTTTATAAAAATTTACAATTTTATTAAGGGAAACCCTGATTTTAAAGGATGTTTAATCCGCAAATAGCGCCCAATTTCGTGATCGCAGAAACGAAATATTTTCCGAATATATGTAATTAAAACAAACCAACTTTTCGTATAAGCTTTGAACAACTTTTGACGCCACTCTAATATGTATGCCCTAAACATATGTATATCCATACCTTTAATCCAAAGTATACTTAGTTGATTAAGCACATTTTAAGAGTTGTTGCTTTATTAAACTATACATTTTCCATATTCAAAATTTCATCTGGCTATAAAAATTGGTTTCTATCAGTAGTATATGTACCCAGCGGTAAAAATACCCATAATTTAATAGTAGCAATCAGTGATGATTATATTGCTTATAGTGCTGCTTACATTTACACACGAGTGTCATAGGCTGCATAATCGGTGCGCTCTCGCTTAAAATGTAAGGAGATATATACTAGTGAGTGCCATTTCAATTGCACTTTCGTTTTAAGTGAAGTTCTAAGCGAGCCTGATGGCACATCAATAAATTCAGGCAAATTAGAATGTAATGCACGTCGATTACAATACGATTTACACTTGTAATGCAATCCTGATGATTTTGTAATTTAAAGTCTAACAAATATGCATTTAAATGTGTCATTTAATTATTTAATAAAAAATACGATTTATATTAATACATACACGAACATTGAAGAAACTACTTAAAAATAAATAAATTCATTTCCTAGTTAGAATCAAAATAAATTCACGTTACTTAAAAAAAGGCACATGCAGCATCTGCAAATAAACAAAAATAAATTTATCGGTATAAATACTATAAATTATATAAACGTATCTTACCAAAATTAAACTTATTAACTTATAATGATTATTTTATTTACCAACTTTTCACAAATTTCAACAACCTTTTTGTTGCACGATCAACTTTGAAATAACATCAATAAAAGCGATTTATTGCTTTTAATTTTTTTAGGCATATATGTACAAACTGTCTAACTCTTCGTTTACATTGTAATCGGAGTTATAATTAGTGGACGATATTTATTGCATTGCACACTTATAACATTCTAAGTACTTAAATCGCTCGCTTAGAATGTCCATCTGATGTCATTGATTATAATCTAGGTACTTCGTTTCATTTACCGCTGGGTAGTCTCACTCTATATATGTATTAGAGTGATACATTCGTTCAAACGAATTCGTTATATGCAAAGAGGCTGTAAGATTCTCCCCTTTATATGTTGTCATAAAGGGGAGAATCTTACAGCCTCAAATCAAATTTATAATTAAGGATTTGGGCTTTTAGAATTTGGAAAAATTTCAAAACTATTATTCTGGATATCTAAGAAATATATATTTCCAAGGATAAAAATATCCTCCGAATTAGGCGACACTAAATATCCTAAAAGTTGTGGTACAATTTTCAGGGTATATCAATAAATGTTCGATTATTGAAGTTGCTATTCTTTCCATTTCTACTTCAAACCACTGTGCTACTATAAGGGGCGGCATTTAAGTGCCTCAAACATCGCACACCTTCATTAATGAAAACAACTTTATCCTCAACATGTGTGCCTTACAAAACGTTTTCCTTATTTTCGTAACGAATAATGATTCTGAAAGTGAAAAAATCAAATCATCATCATCGCCAGCTTCCAAAAAGAAGAGTAGAGAAGTGTGTACATTATTTCGATACTTTAAGAAAAACAAGATAAAATTCAAAAAATCCATATATACAATATCTCTACATATGTGTATTATAGTTAAATGTGGAAGCTTAGTTGACTCAGACAACGACGACGAGGGGGGAAAAAGGTCAAGTCCAAAATGATGGATGATCTTTGCATGTCAACGCTTGACGAGACATTGTTACAGTCAGTTTGTTTTACACTCTCACTCGCTTTCAAACAATAACAACAACAAACATCCCATTCCATTCTAAAGTGTAAATACATCGGTTCCATCACCCAAAACGAAGGCATCATCAAACATGCACGTTTGTTTTTCGCTGTCAGTGTTAGTGACTTTATCTCCAGTTGCAGGAGACTCGAATGGATTTTGTGACAGGAAATCTGTTTAAAAACTGATTTCACAGGGATTTTGTAAAAATTTAAATTTGATTTCCTTTTTCCGTTCCGAGTATTGGTCGCAGAATTTTTGATAACCATAAAAGTTTGTCGCAAAAGTGTTAGATCCGGCTTTCTGAGAAAACCGGAAAACCCATGAAACAAATTCTAATTAAAATGTTTAAACATTATATGCAAAAGGTGTGGGGGTATCTTCTTTTTCTTTGCCAAAGGATGCATATGTTTTTCATTTTGCACGGATATCTTGCAGTTAGAATCTTTCAACAAACTCATAAAAATTGGATACTTTCGAAAAACATTTTCTGTTAACTCATTCACACGCCACAGTTGTTGTAAAGTTCGTTTGGTTGGTTATCTGTCATCGTGGTCGTTGTCGTGCAGTGAAAAACTTAAAAATTTATTCTTTTTGAAAATTTATGGCCATTGCATCCACGTGTCGACCACACGAGTGTCTGGTTGTCTGTTTGTCTTTTTGGTCGCAGTGTTGGTTTATTATTTCCGTGCGCATACAGCTTCAGCACACGGTTCACACGATGATATATGACTTGCAAAAATCTCTCTGTGTGCCGACGGATGGAGTGGAGTACAAACTCTCTCACACTCAGTGTATGTATCACACACCGTTGAACAAATATCCTTGAGGTATCCTGGGTTAGAAATAAATCTATGCAAATATTTCTGAATCTGAATATCTATTTCCTTGGAATCCTTTTGAATATCAAATAGTTTCAACAATAATACATAAGCAAAGCTGGGGTAAATATACTGACATTTAACCTTTTCATTCATTCATATGTACATTTATCACACATTCTGGTTATGTGAAAATGTGAACGTTTTGACAAAAAATTGCAAGCCCCAGAAAAACATCAGTTTTCTACTATGTCGCTACGTTATGAGGAAAAGAGAAAACTATTTTCAACAATAGAAAACAACAGATATTGAATTGTGGCTAAAAATGTTTCTTATAGATACAGGAAATTGGGGAAAAATCAGCCGTTTCGGTGAATGTTTCGATATACTCGTAGCTCCTCGATAGATGTCTATGTCTACCAAAATCATTTCATATTTATAACCTACACCACACTGTGGTACAGGTTATTATAACTTTGTGCATTTGTTTGTAACACCCAAAAGGAGAAGAAATAGACCCATCGTTTATTATACCGATCAACTTAGAATCACTTTCTGAGTTGATTTAGCTATGTCCGTCTGTCCGTCTGTCTGTCTGTCCGTCTGTCTGTCCGTCTGTCCGTCTGTGCATGTATTCTTGTAATCAAAGAACAGGTCGCAATTATGGTCCGATCTCGACGAAACTTTACACATATCTTTTTTTTGGCCCAAGGACGATCCCTATTGAATTTGGTTAAAATCGGTTCAGATTTAGATATAGCCCCCATATATATGTTACCCCCGATTTGACATGTAAGCGCTGTAAAAACTTCATTATATATCCGATCGGTATGAAATTCGGCAGAAAGAGGTTTCTTATTATATGGATGAACACTGTTAAATTTGGAAGAAATCGGTTCAGATTTAGATATAGCCCCCATATATACGTTACCCCCGATTTGACATGTAAGCGCTGTAAAAATTTTATTTTATATCCGATCAGTGAGAAATTCGGCAAAGAGAGGTTTCTTATTACATGAAGGAATACTGCTAAATTCGGAGAAAATCGGTTCAGATTTAGATATAGCCCCCATATATATGTTACCCCCGATTTGACATGTAAGCGCTGTAAAAACTGTATTTTATATCCGATCAGTGCGAAATTCGGCAGAAAGAGGTTTCTTATTACATGAAGGAATACTGCCAAATTCGGAGAAAATCGGTTCAGATTTAGATATAGCTCCCAAATATATGTTACCCCCGATTTGACATGTAAGCGCTGTAGAGACTGTATTTTATATCCGATCAGTACGAAATTCGACAGAAGGAGGTCTTTTTACATGAATGAGTATTCAGGGAAGATCGGTGCAGATTTATATTGATTGTTCCTCCTGATTTGGTATCAAACCGCTATAGAAGTTGTATTTTACTTCCGATCATTAAAATTTTCCAGAAAGATGTTTCTCACTTTAGGAACGAACATTGCTTAATTTAGCGATTATCGTTTCAGAATTAGATAATATGTTTCTACCCATTTACCAATTATTCCAAATTATTATGGCAATGACCCTAATCGCATTGTTAGGAAGGTGTAGGGTATTATAAAGTCGGCCCCGCCCGACTTTCTGCCTTTCCTTACTGGTTTTTTATAGTCCCCATTTAGATGTGGATCTCAAATTTGCCTATTAGAGCCATAAATACCACATTTTCCAGACAATTAGTCTGAAATTTAGCCGTTTGTGCTTCTAATCTACTTAAATTCGGCACAGAGACAGGAGACTGGGCATATCGGTGCAGGTTTTGATAATATCGAGCCACGTGCGACAAATTGCAAGTTCGGACTCCGTTTTGATTTCAGTTTCTGCAAGTGCTTATCGAAAGTAACAAAATGCCATTTGGGGTTTTCTGGCTTAGCTCCAAATCTGATTTTATCGTATCGTGAATATTTTGTCTGAAACATTATTTTGAGAATTTTTCTGAGAAAATGTAATTTTTTCTAACGGCAATATAACCGATGGGAATTTTGTTTTAAGGTCCTCAGCATAATTGTAGGTATAGACTAAAAGAAAAAATATGTAAAACAAACTGGTCTGAAAAAACTGTATGTGCTTCAAAACAGAGTTCGGAAAAAAACATTAAGGAACGGTTCGTTAGCGTTCTGTGCCGTTCTTTCGTTGCGAACAGAACTAAACATTTTTTAGTGTTACCATTCGCGAACGCGAATAAAGTACGGTTCTTAGAACACAACAAATAGTACCACTACGATAACGTTCGGTTCATAGAACAGTATCACTACGTCGTAGTTCTTTTGAACAGAACACTCAAGGCCGGGTTAGGAAAACTTAAGCGTAATTTAACTTTAGCGCCGCCGTAACGTTGCCCGCTGTAGCAATTACCCAAAACGTGCTTTATCACTCAGACATTCACAACAAAAATAGCAACAAATTATTTTTATTTCATATTTATTTGCTACTAAGTTATCATTTTATTACTTATTCATCATTACTTTTTAAAAGTTTCGCATATATTTATTCTTTTTTCATTATTTTACTAAATTTGTTTGCAAATGCACGTAAACGTACCGTCCAAAACAAATTTCAGCAGATTCAGCCGTCCGTGTACGTTTCGTTTCCGTTAGCTAATCGTTTACACTGATTTCCATATGTCAGATTGAATCAGCTGATTCGTTACGCTCCGGGCGTTACGGTTACGTTTGCCTAACTCAGCCTTAACAGTATCTCTACGTTTAGCGTTCCGTTCTACAGGGTTTTCCAAACAGGAGGTGTTATTTTGAATCACCCAGTATTTCGGTAGCTGTCACTTTTGAAGCTTTTATTCTTTGACATTTGACAAGGAGAAACTACGCCATTACTAAAAATTAAACGATACACGATTCAACAATGGATTGTAATTATTAAAATTCGAAAATCATCTTGACTGATGAGGCCCATTTCCACAACGGTGGCTACGTCAACAAGCAAAATTGTCGCATCTGGGGCTCGGAAAACCCAAGAGCTATTGTTGAGAAGCCTCTCCATCCTCAACGTGTGACTGTTTGGTACGGTTTATGGTCCGGCGGGGTCATTGGACCTTACATTTTCGAAAATGAGGTTGGATTAAGGTTTTTTTTTTGGTCGAAGTTGGCTGGTATTTATCTGGACAAGGTTTACCTTCAACAAGACGGCGCTACGTGCCACAAAAGCAACGAAACCATTGTTCTGTTACGGGAAAAGTTTCCGGACCGTGTTATCTCTCGAAGAGGTTATCATAATTGGCCACCGATATCTTGTGATTTAACACCTTGCGACTTCTTCCATTGGGGCCACGTGAAAGATATGGTCTACGCCAACAGCCCAGCGTCGATTCAATACCTCAAAGATAGAATTCGTGAGGCTATCGAGGACATAGGGCAGCCACTTTGCGATATGGTTATGGAAAATTTCATGAAAAGGATATGGTCCTGTAAGCGTGGTCGTGGTGGCCATTTGGCTGATGTTGTTTTTTATTATTAACGGCATACCTTCCTCTTTATTATGAAAAAAAATATCGGATCATTTATCTCAAAAAATGGAATTTTTCTTTGAATACCAAAATAACACCTCTTGTTGGAAAACCATTTATTTCATATTTTTTATAGAAATCTAAATGAAAATTGGTGCACAGTCATTTCTTAACGCAGGGGTGATGCCTATTTAAAATGGGGCATATCGGTCCATACTTTAATATAACCCCCATACGAAGGTCCCTTTCGATGAGACATATTTATTTACGCTCTAGGGAGCGCATTTTTTAACCGATCATGCCGAAATTTGAATATGTGTTCTTTCTAAAGGGTGGTTAAATTGTAAGGACCGATGTCGAATGTGAACCACACCTAAACGTCAAGTTTTTTCTGCATTTCATTTGACATTTCTCAATTTCAGACTAACTCAATTTGAACCATGAAAAGATACACAATCGAGCTAAATCGAGTTAAAGTTTTTTAAGCCTTTTACGAAAATGGACGTTCAAATCAAAATGCATTTCGTGCACTTTTTTTGATCAGCATAATCGACCAAATGTGTCCACAATCGGGGGACTTGTGCGCAAATTTTAGCAAACCGGGTCTGTAGGAGATGTGAAAACACCTGTGCATGCTCGCCATGTTCGTTTGGTGCGGCTTATGAGCTGGCGACGTCATCGGGCCATACTTCTTCGAAATGAGGCCGGTCAGGCAGTTACTGTGAATGGTGTTCGCTATCGTGAGATGATAACGAACTTTTTATGGCCCGAATTGGAAGATATGGATGTGGACATTATGTGGTTTCAACACGACGGTGCCACTTGCCACACAGCTAACGAAACAATGGCTCTTTTGCGCAACAAATTCAATGGCCGTGTTATCACACGTCGTGACGATGTGAATTGGCCGCCAAGATCATGTGATTTGACACCGTTGGACTTCTTTTTTTGGGGTTATTTTAAAGAAAAGGTGTACGTCGATAAGCCAGCAACAATTCAAGAGCTTAAGGTTGAGATAATTCGGCACATTAACGGCATAGAACCTCAATTACAATATTTTCAATCAATCAATGGATTTATTAGGAGAACACGTCGGTGAGCAGATAATTTCACGTTTTGGGCCGGTCGATTGGCCATCAAGATCGTGTGATATCACACCTTTAGACTTTTTCCTGTTGGGATATGGAAATTCTAAAGTTTATGCGGACAAACCCGCTTCGATACAGGCCTTGGAACAAAACATCACGCGTGTCATTCACCAGTTACCAGTCGAACTGCTCGAACGAGTCATCGAAAATTGGACTCAACGGATGGACCATCTGAGACGTAGCCGCGGCCAACATTTGATAGACATAATCTTCAAAAAATAAATGCCAAAGAATGTTCTTTCAAATGATAATAAACATTCCCCATTCAATTTGAATTTTCTGTGTTTTATCTTTAAAAAATTAGGGAACCTCGAAATGGATCACCTTATATAATAGTCAAGTTTTGTGTGAGGGTAGTCCCTGGGAAATACCAAGCAAAAATTTTCCGAAATTCGTACTTTCAAGGTGTTAATAGGACGTAGTATTTTTGGGGTGTTAACGGGGGAATAATCGGGAAATTTGGTGTGAGTGTACCCCCTTGGATGTGTACTCGGGATAACAAGCGACTTAGTACTTTCAAAAGGTTTAGTGAAATATAATGGAGCAGACGGGGAAATGTTATCGTCACTAACTTCAAATGGCTAGAAATATAATCTTAATAAGGATAGAAATAAAATTTGGTGTGAAGTTAGCACTTGGGAAGTCTGATGCATACGGAGTAGGGCGGGTCGATTTAAAAATCGCCCATTGCTCAGTGAAAATCGTATTCTAGGGATCAAAATAAGAAACTTTGCCGAAGGAACCATACCTCTAAAACGAATTCTGATGTCCCGGAAAAAATCCCACTTTGACCCATTTAGAGTGCTCCAATCGAGTCCAAATGTATGGAACCCCCAGGGGGTTCCAGGGGGTGTGCCACTGGTATGGGTGGGTCGGGCCTCCAAAGTTAGTGGGGGTCGGTCATACATTTGGACTCGATTGGAGCACTCTAAATGGGTCAAAGTGGGATTTTTCAAAATTTGCCCCTACCCAAAAGTTCGACCCAAATTCCGGGACATCAGAATTCGTTTTAGAGGTATGGTTCCTTCGGCAAAGTTTCTTATTTTGATCCCTAGAATACGATTTTCACTGAGCAATGGCGACTTTTTTTGCCTCCCCACAAATCGACCCGGCCTAATACGGAGTCATTATGCGAAATTCCAAGTAAAACTGGCAAAACGGGACATATGTGAGGTTAAAGTCATGGTAGTGACATTTAGAGTGTGGCCTCATTATACGGTAGAAGGAAGGCCCTTCCGAAAACCGTGCCGGGAATTCGTCCGAGGGAAATATAATTTTGCATGGTATTTCTTTGAAACTTAAAGTTTGGAATTGGGTTTATTGCGCTTTATTTGCATAAATTTTTTTTGAAAATATTGAGTATATTATTTTAAATTTTTAGATGCAAACAAGCTTAAAATATTAAACTTTGCACTTAATAATAAACAATTATTGAACTTCACACACATGAAACCTCATATTTGAACAAATCCCTAAAAAACTAATACATTTTACTTCAGGAAAAAGAATCAACACTCAATCACAACCTAAACAAATACTTACAATCAATAATCAGACGACAATACTCACATGAAAAAAACAAAACTATCACAACATTTGATTTATTGACTCATCCGATTAAGAAGAAAAAAATAAAGTCAATTCGCAATAACAACAACAAAGACCAAAGTCACAGTATTTAATTTCCTCTTTAAAAGTACAGCGGCACCCAAATTCAGGATAACACCACAAACAGCAACAAAAACAAGAACAACACGATTACCCCGTAAGGATATCAGTTTACACAAAGGATTCAAGCGACCGGCTCGACTCGCACCACACGCCGCAAAATAAGGTGTGAATTTACCACCACTTAAGGACTCATTTATGGATTTAAGCAGAGCACCATGAAATGCAAAACGAGCAAAGGATCGAACACACGGGAACAGGAGCAGCAGCAGCGGGAATCACCACGAGCAACAACAACAACCGCAGTCACAGCTAAGAAACCCTTAGACACGTTTTGTACAAACATAAAAATTGTAAATTGTGATAAATGAATTGAAGATGAGTTGAATGGAAATGGAATGAAAGTGCAAATGGTAAATGAAATGAGAATGGCTATGGTTATGGTTGTGCGTGCCGAAGAGTCGCGAGACGAGTTGGGGGATGAATTTATTTAAATCACAACCAAAACACATTTAACTTTTTTTTGTTGTCTGCCTTTCAAGTGAGCTCATTCAATAAAAAAAGTCAAATGGTTGTGCACTCCTAGAGAAAAACAAACAGCAACAGCGCCATAAAACTTGAGGAATAACTTTAAAAGGTACTTCACTTCACTCCACTCCTGTTTTAATGGATGAATCATGAGAATGCATTCGATTGATACCGTTGTTGAGAGATGTTTTTTGGAATTTTTTAAAAAAGTCAGTACCGATGATATTCTGCCTTACTTGGAAGCAGTAGAGTAAGCTAGATACCATCATGAAAAAGCTGTGTTTTGCTTGAATTCACCACAAACGGAGACATGTATTTTACAAGTTCATGACTCAACATTTGTTTACCCACGAAAAATGTGTAACTATTGTGCAAATCTCTTGCTAATCATTATGTACGGAGTTATTTAATGTTGTGATGGAAAAAGGTGTTGATTTTTCAAAGAAAGTACAAATTATTAGTAAAATACCAGTTAACGACCAACTAGATTATCTACACCCTAGTAGACCCATCTGGCCCAGGTTATCTAATATCTACTTAGTACTTAGCATCTGTTGGTTTATCTACTCCCTATTAAAGGTTATCAACTACTTAGTAAAATATTAGTTGACGACCAGTTGGGTTATCTGCTCCTTAAAATAGGACAGGATGGGCTATCTACTCCCTCGTAGAGGACCAGTTGGAATATCTACTGATTAGTAGTAGGGCTACCTGGGCTATGCACTACGCAGTAAAATACCAGTTAGGTCATCTACTCTCTAGTAGGTCCAACGGGCCGATTTATCTAATATATACTTAGTTAAACACCAGTTGATTTATCTACTCCATTGTGGAGGACTAGTTGGGTTATCTACTACTTATTAAAATATTAGTTGACGACCACTTGGGTTATCTACTTCTTAGTTGTCGACCACGTTGGGGGTTCAGCTCCTTAGTATACGACAAGGTGGGTTATCTATTCCCTATTAGAATACCAGTTGGATTATCTACTCATTAGTAGAGGACCAGTTGGGTTATATACTACTTAGTAAAATAATACCAATTTACGACCAATTAGGTTATCTACTCCCTAGTAGACCCAACTGGCCCGGCTTATCTAATATCTACTTAGTAAAACACCAGTAGGTTCATCTACTCGATAGTAAAGAACCAGCTGGGTTATCTACTTCTTAGTAAAATATTAGTTGACGACCAGTTAGGTCATCTAATCTCTAGTAGGTCCAACTGGCCCGGTTTATCTAATATATACTTAGTTAAACGCCAGTTGGTTTATCTACTCCCTGATAGAGGACCAGTTGGGTTATCTACTACATATTAAAATATTAGTTGACGACCACTTGGGTTATCTACTTCTTAGTTGACGACCACGTTAGGTTAACTGATCCTTAGTGTACGACAAGATGGGTTATCTACTCCCTATTAGAATACCAGCTGGGTTATCTACTCATTAGTTGACGACCAGTTGGGTTATATACTACTTAGTAAAATATCAGTAGACGACCAATTAGGTTATCTACTCCCTAGTAGACCCAACTGGCCCGGGTTATCTAATATCTATTTAGTAAAACACCAGTAGGTTTATCTACTCCCTATTAAAGGACCAGTTGCGTTATCTACTACTTAGTAAAATATTAGTTGACGTCCAATTGGGTTATCTGCTCCTTAGTATACGACAAGATGGGTTATATGCTCGCAAGCATATGACAAGATGGGTTATCTACTTCCTAGTAGAGGACCAGTTGGATTATCTACTAATTAGTAGAGGGCTAGCTGGGTTATACACTATCTAGTAAAATATCAGTAGACGACCAGTTACTCTCTTGTAGGACAAACTGGCCCGGTTTATCTAATATATAAGTATACTTAATAAAACACCAGTTGGTTTATCTACTCCCTATGTAGTAGAAGACCAGTTGGGTTATTTACTGCTTATTAAAATATTAGTTGACGACCAATTGGGTTATCTACTTCTTAGTTAACGACGAGTTGGATTATCTGCTCCTTAGTATACGACAAGATGGGTTATCTACTCCCTAGTGGAGGACCAGTTGGTTATATACTACTTTGTAAAATACCAGTTGACGACGAGTTAGATTATCTGGCCCGGATTATCTAATATTTGCTTAGTAAAATATCAGTTAGTTTATCTACTCTAGTAGATGACCAGTTGGGTTATCTAAAACATAGTAAAATATTAGTTGACAACCACTTGGGTTATCAACTTCTTGGTTGACGACCCGTCTGCTCCTTAGTATTCGACTAGATGGGTTATCTACTTCCTAGAAGAGGTCCAGTTATGTTATCTACTCATTAGTAGAGGACCAGTAGGGTTATATACTAATTAGTAAAATACCATTTGGTTTATGTACTCTTTAGCCGATGACCAGTTAGGCTATCTATTCCCTAGTAGATGACCCATTAGGTCCAGTTTTCGAAATTCAACGACTAAATAAATATAAACCAAGTAATTTGACTTATGCTGTGTCAGGTAGGTCTGGTATTGTAGGTAGTCTTTTAGACCAGTACGACCAGTTTGATCTTAGCTGCTGATCAGCTGGGTTATATACTCCATAGTAGGAGGTCAGTTTAGTTATCTATTTAATAGACGACCCGTTGCGTTTTCTACTACTTAGCAGACGACACGTTGAGTTCAGTTTTCGAAATTTAATTATTAACTAGAAAATATTTAATTGGTTTCAAATTTGACTTAGGTGGTGTCTATTAAAATTGAAGGGTCTGTTACCGTAGGCATTCTTTTATACCAGTACTTTGATATATCACAAGTTGGCAATTCTCCACCTCCAATGATAAATCTATGTTAAGGTTACCGATTGTTTTCATATGCAAGGTATAATCTGCGAACAGTTCCCTGTCCTTAATGGACATATCGCGCATTTGAGTTTCGCACAGTGTTATTAGCCATTGAAATGAAAATATCGGTGATTCGTTAGTAGTCATGAGGGAACGGGGGTGATCGTGATTCAAGAGTAGAAGTAAGTGATCGTAATTCCAGTGTATGCTTGGGTTTCGTGAGAAGGGCTAAGTGATATATTTTAAATCACATTCACTCACAATCACGTAATTGGTTTTCAATGTGATGAATTAAATAAGGGTTTCGTGTCATGCTCATTGACAAAGAGTATCATGAAGATTACTCAGTATTTCATATATCAGGGAAGGTAGGATGTTTACAATCAGTAAGAGGACATTAGGCAATAAAAAATCAAAAAATCTAAAGAAAAAAAATATTTCCACAGATACACAATTTGAGACAACTAAACGAATTATTTCGGACAATTGAAAGTTTCTTTGCTGAACTCGAAAATTTTTTTTGTCAAACAAAATTTTGTTTTTAGCAAAGAAAATTTCTGTTACTGGAAATATGTATAAAGTGTATTTGTCCAATATTGCCTTTCTGTGGAAAGAATTTTTTCTTTCCGCCTTAACACTCGTAATAACAAAATTTTACACGGAGAAAAACATAAATAAAATATGTTAACAAAATGTAGATAAAATATTTTTGTGTGTAAATATATTATATTTATATACCGACAATAAAAAATTTGTATATGTATCTTTTATCAATATTATTTTTACTGCGTTTCGTTGCAGATTGCCTTAACAAGTTAAAAAAAATTAACAAGTTACAAGATTTATTTTCGACGTATACAAAAATTCTATGCTTGCGGCAAATATACTACAGAAGCCATTTTTTCATAAATCAGTATTTTTTATATTATATTAATTTTATCGGATTGATATTATTTTAACTTAGAAACGAAATTTTTACTTTTAAACTCTTATTTTTTTGTAAATATTACTTTGTGTTTTTTTTTTCTATAAATTTATACACGATTTCAGCGACATTTGTTTTCCATGACATTTTCTGGGTGAATTGTTTTTTCTAATTAAATTCTAAATAACAGTTGTTACATATTAAATGCTAAATGTTATTTAAAATTCTAAACCAGCCTTATAAATATTTGCCAATTAAATAGAACCTAGACCTGATGACGGCTGCGGCATACACACGGTTGCAGTTTGCAAAAACAACAATTAATTTGTGACTAACAAATGTTCGCTTATTAAAACAAACTAAATGGAGTAATTTGCATAAAAAAGTTTCCACGCAAAAACTCGGCCTACCCATGAAACCCAAACAAAAAAGAAAGAAAAACAATTAAACATAATTTCCCCACAGTTACATGGTTTTGGTTTTTATTTATAGTTTTTATATACGGATCTATACCAATGTTTTTCCTAGTATGGGTCCCACGAAAATATTAAATTATTAACGAAATTATTATTAAAATACTATTCGCTGGAATTATGTACAAATGATGGTGAATTAAATATTTATGCGGCCGATTGGTGGGCTACAATGTCCGTCCGTCCGCAATGTTCGTCTACACGTGGATGACAATGACGACGACAGGTTGACTGCCTTTGTGGCTTTTATAAAAGTAATTATTTCATTGTTATCAGATACCTGGAATCATTACATAGTTACGGACCATTCATATGTGAATGAATGTCATGATTGTCACCCCAAGTGTTTGTCTAGGGGGCGGGGGGCGGTGGCATTTGGTAAACTTTTAAGGCCATAACAACAGTATTGTTTGGGGTACATACAACTGTAATGATAAGTATCAGCTTTTTGGCCAATACTCTACCTTTATTAACCCTCACTGAAAATGGATTTCTATTTCATTCCCATTATGACTATTACGGGTTCGGTTATTGGTAGTCCATGTCATGCTTGTTTGCATTTTATAATTAGTTTTATATCGACACACGATTGAACGCCATTCATAAAATCAGGTCATAGTGCACTTTAATTGCTGGAAGAGATTGGTTAATGACAAAGAGTTGCCGGATTGTAGTTCCCTCACATTACAGGGATGAGGGTATACATACATATCATTTACGACATAAATTTTAAGGCCCCTATATTTGGGTTTCGAGAAAACCCGTTTTGGGATATTGTAAGTCATTTAATTTGTTTACATTAAAAAAAATCGCAATTTTAATTGGGATGCATTCCATTATTCTTTATGAGACAAAGACTTTATCTATATCTTTATAACAAGATATGAAAATGTATACCTAAAGAAAGTATCCAATCTGGCCACCTTAGTAGAATAACAATATATATATATATATATATATTTATATTCTACGAAAATACGCAATCTACCGCGATATTGACATTGTTGGGCACTCTCCACAATCTTTCGGAGCTTTGTTTTTCATTTCACATGAACCGAAAACAACGTAAAATTGATGTATTATTAAACGACTAATGAGTTCATATGAATGTCTACAATTTGTATATTGGCATTTATTTTTTGCACAAACAAGTCACGTTCCACCATATGAATGTTGAAAACAACAATCAATTGCAATTTATCAGCGACATATAAAGAACGAAAAAGCAATTTGTACTCTACCCGGCAGTAAAACCTTATTATGGCATAGATATACTCGTATTTATTTATTGAATTATTTTCTATATATTCTTCAAAATATACATATGGGTATTTCCTTCTCAAGCGTCACAGGTCAAAAATTATATCTTTCTCAAATTCTCAGAAAAATGTTTCCCCTATTTTGTGGGAGTAATGACCCACAAATTAAAAAAAAATAAATTAAAATTGGAGGGAAGGAACGAGGTCAAAGTTGATTTTTTTCTCTGTAATGGTTTTTCTGAAGTTAAGTTTAATGCTACAAATCATAAAAAATTGAAAATTGTGAATATTTTTTCTTAAGAAATGCACTTTTCATAAAAAATATTAATTTTATCTTAAACAATTTATTTCGGCCACTTATCGCGAAAATAAAAATATAAAGTGCAATACCTCAGAATTGATTAAATTTTTATAAAAAATGGTCCATATGTACTCTACCAATGGTGTACATTTTAGGATGGGGATGGGGGTTCAGAAGCTACATTATAATAGCTCAAAATATTCACCAAATTACAAAGAAAAAATAAATTTTTCAAAAATTAAATTTTGACGGAATTTTCTATAAATTTTAATCTTGAAGATGCAAAATACAATTGAAAACAATTTAAGAAAAAATGGAAAAAATAATGTTACATGGCGAAATTTTACCTAAAAGTTCTTTTTTTATTAATTTTTTTTTTTAAATTAAATTTTGTTGTAATTTTATATATTAATGCATTTTCCATTAAATTAACAATAATTGTATATATTAACAGTTATTGTATATTTCATCAAATTTGTAAAAAAAAAATATTAATTTAAGAAAGATAAGAAAAACCAATCCGTATAAAAAAATTTCCAAAGTTATATCTTTTTTAAAATATGACTAATGAAATATTTCCTTTAAATGGTGTTTTTCTTGAAAATTTTCTTAAAAAAAATTTTCAGCAAAATTACACCGAAGTTTCATATTTTAAAATTACGTCAAAATTGGATTTCTTTTTAATATAAAATTCCGATGCAATTATCTAAGAAAATTTAGATTTTATACAAAATGAAATATAATAATAATTACATTTTTCTAAAAAAATTCTTGAAATATTATTTTTTCTAGAAAATTCATCCAAATTTTTATTTTGCGAAATTTTTTTATTGATATTAATATAAAAACCAGTAAGGAAAGGCAGAAAGTCGGGCGGGGCCGACTATATAATACCCTACACCTCCCTAACAATGCGATAAGGGTCATTGCCATAATAATTTGGAATAATTGGTAAATGGGTAGAAACATATTATCTAATTCTGAAACGATAATCGCTAAATTAAGCAATATTCGTTCCTAAATTGAGAAACATCTTTTTGGAAAATTTTAATGATCGGAAGTAAAATACAACTTCTATATATGGAGCTTTAATATAAATCTGAACCGATCTTCCCTGAATACTTATTCATGTAAAAAGACCTCCTTCTGTCGAATTTCGTACTGATCGGATATAAAATACAGTCTCTACAGCGCTTACATGTCAAATCGGGGGTAACATATATATGGGAGCTATATATAAATCAGAACCGATTTT
The DNA here is from genome assembly GCA_963930755.1 of Eudasyphora cyanicolor. Classification (NCBI taxonomy): domain Eukaryota; kingdom Metazoa; phylum Arthropoda; class Insecta; order Diptera; family Muscidae; genus Eudasyphora; species Eudasyphora cyanicolor. The sequence goes on from OZ005734.1 coordinate 237,490,304, forward strand.
CTCCAAATTTGGCAGTATTCCTTCATGTAATAAGAAACCTCTTTCTGCCGAATTTCGCACTGATCGGATATCAAATACAGTTTTTACAGCGCTTACAGGTCAAATCGGGGGTAACATATATATGGGAGCTATATCTAAATCTGAACCGATTTCTTCCAAATTTAATAGTGTTCATCCATATAATCAGAAACATCTTTCTGCCGAATTTCATAAAATAAAGATTTTACAGCGCTTACATGTCAAATGGGGGTAACGTATATATGGGGGCTATATCTAAATCTGAACCGATTTCTTCCAAATTTAATAGTGTTTATCCATATAATAAGAAACCTCTTTCTGCCGAATTTCATACTGATCGGATATAAAACAAAGTTTTTACAGCGCTTACATGTCAAATCGGGGCTAACATATATATGGGGGCTATATCTAAATCTGAACCGATTTTAACCAAATTCAATAGGGATCGTCCTTGGGCCAAAAAAAAGATATGTGTAAACTTTCGTCGAGATCGGACCATAATTGCGACCTGTACTTTGATTACAAGAATACATGCACAGACAGACAGACGGACAGACGGACAGACAGACAGACGGACAGACGGACATAGCTAAATCAACTCAGAAAGTGATTCTAAGTCGATCGGTATAATAAACGATGGGTCTGTTTCTTCTCCTTTTGGGTGTTACAAACAAATGCACAAAGTTATAATATCCTGAACCACAGTGTGGTGTAGGGTATAATAAAAAGGGGATTTTTTAAATTGATTTTAATAATTTTTTCTTAAATTCCAGTACAGTATCGAATTTTTTTTTTGCATAATAATTTGCATGGTTTGTTGACCACACTTAGTATAACCATTATACCAAGTTTCATCAAAATCAGTAACATGAGTCAAAAAATACTGTGATCACTTAACATGGAAATGCTCATATCAATTTTTTTTAAACAAAATTTCATTGCAATTGCATTTTTCTTGAAATTTCTTTAAAATTTAATTGTTTGGTAAAAATTTGCTGAAAGTGGATTTTTCTGGGAAAATCGATGAAATTTTTTGTAATTTAAGGAATTATGTAAAAATCGAATTTTGAGAAAAAATTTAAATTTGCAATAAATATACAATTTTAAAGAAATTATGAATTTAGGCAAGATTTTGTATAAAATTTAAATTTGTATGAAATTTCAATTTCTATGACATTTTCAATGAAATTGAAATTTCTATGAAAGTTTCAATAAAATTGCAAATTCTATGAAAGTTTTAAATAAAATTGCAAATTCTATAAAATCACATTCCGTCGAAATTTTCTAAAGCAAGAAAAATTTTGTCAAAATTGTATTTTTCTGCAAATTTTTGCTCAAATTGCTTTTTTTTGGAGTTATTTTGCGATTCCAGGGATTTTTGTTAGAAAACCTGATTTTGAATAATTTTTTTTTTAATAAATTGAATTTCGACGAAAATTTCCATAATTTTTAAAGAAAAAAAAAGCAATTCTGAACCAAATTTTGAAGAAAAATTCAATTTTGACAACATTTTTAAATAATAACACTTTAGCAAACTTTTATGTAAAGACTCGATTTCTATTAAATAGTTTTGTAAAAATTAAATTTTGTTCAAATTTTCTATACAATTTACAAGAAATATACAACTTTGATAAAATTTCTATGAAAATTGAAAAAATGAAAATTATATTTTATTTAATTATATGACTAACAAAATTAAATTTCCTTTAAATTGTATTTTTTTCTCAAAAATTTCCTCAAATTTTCATTTCTCTACAAAATTTTTTTGAAATTGCATTTGGAGGGAAAAAGCGCATAGGAATTGCACTTTTCTATAAAATTTCGCTGAAGTAACTTTAGAAAATTGAAATTGTATAGGAAAATTCACCATAGATAATTAAAATTCTAAAAATAGCAATTTTTTTTTAGAAATTTCCTTCAAATTTGCTTTTTTTTTAGAAAATTTCTTCAAATTTGCATTTTTCTGAAAACCCCTTCAAATTTGCATTTTTTAAAAAATATTGTTGAAATCTAATATTTATACAAAATTTTGCTGAAATGGCATTTTTCTAGAAAAATCGTTGATTTTTTTTTTGAAATTTTTCCGAATAATTTAATTTTAAAAATATATTTTATTTAATTTTTTTATTTAATTTTAACGAAATTTTCTTTAAAAATGCAATTTTGAGGAATTTTTATAGAAAAATTAAATTTTCAACAAATTTTGAAGAAAAATGCAATTTTGTCAAAAAAAATTTAGCTTTAGAAAATTTTATATAAATATTCGATATCTATTACATTTTTTATGTTGAAATTTTCTATGCAAATGCATTTTCCATTAAATTTACAATAAATATACAATTTTAATGAAATTTATAAGAAAATATTAATTTATGAAAGATAAGAAAAAGCAATCCCCCCAAAATATTGCCATAAATTATTCTTTTATAATAATAAAATTTTCTTTAATTTTTTTCTTAAAAATTTCCTCAAAATTGCATTCTATGCAAAATCTTGTTGAAGTCGAGTTTTTTTAAAGAAAAATTACAATGAATTTGAATTTCTTAAAATAATGGAATAGCATTTTTTTACACAATTTCGCTGAAATTAATTTAGAAAATTGCATTTTTATAGGAAATTTAATATAATTAAATTTTTCTAAAAAAAAATTCTTGTTATAAAATTCTTTCATATTTTAATTTTTTCTAGAAAATGTCAACATTTTTATTTTTCTAAAAATGTTTCTGAATCTATTTTTTTTAGAAAATTTAATTGAAATTGCATTTTTCTTTGAAATTTCGTTAAAATTTAATTGTTCTGCAAAATTTTGCTGAAATTTATTTTTTCTAGAAAAATTGTTGACTTTTTTGAAATTTCAAGGAAATTTTTTAGAAAAATTATATTTTGAGTAATAATATAAATTTACAATAAATATAAAATTTTCATGAAATTTGAAAGAAACTATTAATTTAGGCAAGATTTTTTATAAAATTGCAATTTGTATGAGTGTCAATAAAACTGTAATTTCTCTAAAGTCAAATTTTGTTGACATTTTCTATTTTCTAAAAAGTTTAAAAAAATTGAATTTTGACGAAATTTTTTTTCTAAATGCAATTTTGAGGAATTTTTATAAAAAAATGAAGAAAAATGCATTTTGTCAAAAATTTTAATAAGTAACACTTATACAAATTTAATTTTATTACAATTTTCTATACAAATGCATTTTCCATTAAATTTACAATAAAATTTTGAAGAAATTTCTAAGAATATATTAATTAGAAAAAATTAATTTTGAATAAAAATATATTTTGAAAAAAATTAATTTGACGAAATTTTGTATAATCATTTAATTTTGAGGAATTTTTATAGAAAAATTAAATTTTTAACAAACATTTTTAGAAAAATTTAATTTTGTCAACGAATTTTAAAAATAACACGTTGGCAACATTTTCCTTAGAAATTCGATTTATATTAAATTTGTATAATAATTTTTGTTGAAATTTTATTAATTATTAATTAATTTTGTTGAATTTTATTATTAAAAACATTTTCATAGATTACGGGTATATTTTTTTAATATAAAATGTCCTTTAAATTGTATTTTTTCTTGAAAATTTCCTCAAAATAGAATTTTTCTGCAAAATTTTGATGAAGTTGCTTTTTTCAGAAAATTACTTTTAAATTTCATTGATTTAAAAAAAAATCATAGGAATTGCGTTTTTCTACAAAATTTGGCTGAAGTAACTTTAGAAAATTGCAATTTTATATGAAATTTCATCATAATAAAATTTATCTAAAAAAAACTTAAAATAGCATTTTTCTAGAAAATTCTTTAAATTTTTTATTTTTTTTTTAAATAGTGTTGAAATCTAATATTTCTACAAAATTTCATTGAAATAGCTTTTTCTTGAAAATATCGTAAAAAAATTTGCTGAAAAAAAAATTGTAGAAAAATCATTGGTAACAAAAACGTCGATTAATAACACAATTTGCATAAATATCACAATTTTTTAGGAAAAATTCTAGAAAAATCGTTGAATTTTTTTTGAGAAATAATTTGTTGTGATTGCTAACAAAAAGGTCGATTAATAACAGAATTTGCATAAATATCACAATTTTTTAGAAAATTTGAATTTTGAGTAAAAATGTAAATTTACAATAAATATTCAATTTTGTTAAATTTTTAAATAAAATATTAATTTAGGCAAGGTTTTCTATACAATTGTAATTTCTATGCAAGTTTCAATAAAATTGCAATTCAAATCAAAATTTTATTTTTCTTTGCTATTTTCTAGAAAATTCTTTAAAATTGTTAGAAAAATCTTGTTGAAATTGATTTTTTTTAATTTAGGCAAGATTTGCTATCAAATTGCAATTTCTATGAAAGTTTTAATGAAATTGCAAATCCAAATTTGGCTGAAATTGAATTTTGTCTAGAAAAATCGTTGATTCTTTTTTTTTGAATAAAAATATATTTTCAAAAATTACATTTTGACAAAAATTTCTATAAAAATGAAATTTCGAGGAATCTTTATAGAAAACTGAAATTTTTAACAAAATTTTCAAAATAATATTAGCAAAATTTTAAATATAAATTCGATTTCTATTAAATTTTTTACAAAATCAATTTTGTTCAAATTTTCTATACAATGCACTTTTATTCAACTTAGAGAGGAGGGTATATATCATTTGCTACGAGCCAAAAGTGTAACATATCGAAGGAGTGACCTAAGAGACTAAGTATGTTCGGCGGATATTCGTTTTGGTTGATTTCAAGTCGAATGAGCAATGTCCGTCAGTCTGTCTGTCTGTCTGCTGGCTGGTGCGCACGATAACTCTCGAAAGGAGTAACCGATTGACTTCAAATTTGGTATGTGGTAATATTTTTTTTTATGTCCGGCTAAGTTCGAAGATGGGTCATATTAGTCCACTCCTTCTAGTACCTCCCCCACAAAGGGTTAACATTTACTGAAATATTGATTATTTAATAACTTCTATACTACTTACTTGAATCCTCTGAAATTCTACACATTGTATTAGTTTATTAGTCACTATCACCTCGATAAAAATGGGCGAAGTTGCCACGCTCCTTTTGGTACCTCCCAAACAAATGGACCATTTTGTACCAAAAGTTAAAAGCTTATAACTTTATTACCAGTGCATACAAAGACTTAAAAATTTGTACAGTGTAATGGTTTAATAGTGCCTAAAATACGGTGAACAGTGGGCATTATTGCCGCGCTCCTTTTGGTACCTCCCAAACAAATGGACCATTTTGTACCAGAAGTTACCAGCTTATATCTTTAATACCAGTGCAAACAAATATTTGAAAATTTCGCACAGTGTAATGCTTTTATAGTACCTAGACTCCAGAGAAAAGTGACCGTTATTGGGTCGCCCGTTTTGGTACCTCCCACACGAACGGACCATTTTGTACCAAAAGTAAACAGCTTTGAACTTTAATACCAATACATACTTCAAAGATATTAAATGCAATTTTAATTGATAATAATTTAAATAAAACAAAAAAATAAATAAATTTACTAATATTTTTTGAGACTCAAGGTGAGGGGATTCATTAGTCGGTTTAACCGACTGAACTTTCTTACTTGTATATTAAATTTATAAATATTCGTGGAGTGGTTTTGAACCGGCGAACTACAGTTTTTAAAAACAAACCTCTACCGACTTGTGTGTTGTCCGACAAATTGTGAGTGAAGCTGGTGGCAAATGCTTATATTGTTAAAAAAAGATTACAAACATATTTACTGACTGAAAAATAAGTTTAGATTTTCATAAAAAGTTAAGTGAAACATTTTTACTGAATGCTATTGTTTTTACTGAATTGTATTGTAGTCACTACATTTCACTAACAACTACAGTGATTTTTGAAAATAACTTATTGATTTCAAATTAACAGCTTTTCATGAATTAATATTAGCAATTCATGAAACACTTTTTCGTTGAAATTTTGAGCTTCTCTTTTTTTCGGGGTATAACAAATGACGTGTCCATATCATTTCTTTCGTCGAGAAATAAATATGTAAATATTTACAAATGCTGATCCATTTTATATATTTTTTCTATCTACTTTACACAATTCCCTCCTCAAATGTTCTTTATCTGGTGTAGGGTATATTTTCCCCACAATTCATGCTCAGAATCTGTAAATAAAAAGCATAAAAAATCTTAAACGTTATGTATATTGAAACAAAGTTGGTATCATCATAACAATTTCGAACAATTCATTGTTGCATGAAAAATGCAAAGAAAAAACATTATTTAATATTATTGAAATGTTGGCGTCAGATGGTACGTATTTTATTTATATTCAGAATCGATAACTTCAGCAACAGGGAGCAGCAGTGTCGGTGGCAATGAAAATCAATTTAATTTTAATAATTTCATAAAATTATTTCATCATTCATCCGAATACCAATACCCTTCAATGGCAGCCGTTTGAGTTTTGGTTGGGTGAAGAGGGGAAAAATTTGCAAATTTGCATTGAAAAGTGATTTGTCAACGCATTAAAGACAGCAATGAATGCCGGCAACGACCGGCTTTTTGATTTTTTGACTGTCTGCCTGGCTGACTTGATGCCGCCGAGGCAACTGCCACGGTCGTGGTCTGTGTGTGGAATGAACGCCCTTAACGCTCTCGGATAAAAAGAGGGTGGTGCTAGCGGCAATAGACCCAAACCACCCAACATCGACATGGATTTCCGTTGGTGTCTTTCACTTTCAGTGCCATTCCATTTTAATTTTTTCTTCCTCTTTTTTTTACTCTTGTCACTGCATTTTGCTATTTGCCTCGCCGGGGGCTTCTTTATTACTTGACTTTCAACTGAACTCGTTCTACTTCATATCTATTCAAGAAAGAAAAAAAATAAACTGAAAAACAAAAACATAATTTTTAGGCAGCAAAAATATGCTCTTGTTCTAGAGTGGCATCGAAAACAACCGCTGCGGTTAATGTCTTTTGAATGCAAATTCAATTTTATCGCACTTTTGTTTTTAATAAGACTTTTTTTTTTGAAAAAAGTGATATACACGAAGTTGCCGCCATGAACTGGAATGGGCAATGCGGAGGAGTTGTCTTGAAGTTTTAAGGTGTCTTTTTTTACTTGGCTAAGCCTGTAGATTTTTCTGTGCGTGTAATTTCCTACAAGTGACACGATAAAAACTTATTTAAAGAAACATTATTGAGGATTTAGGAGAGTTTTGTTGTGCACTTAAACTGTATCACTGAAAGTACTTTCAAACAAAAGTGGAAGTAAAAGTTGTAAATATGAGTACAATGGAAAGTATCTTTCTGGAAGAGATAGAGAGCTGATGTGTAATGGAATCGAGTTGCAAAATGATATACGTATCTAACTTTCGGTGTGGAACAGCTTTTGTTTTCAGTTCAATTTTTGGAGAATTAGCTATATTCATTGTTCAAATTTGCATGGAAATTAATACAAAAAAATATCATAATCTCTCGGAAGTTTCATATATGGAAGACCCATAGGAACTCTGAATCAATTTGAAAGTGAAAACGAAATTGCATAAGTATCGACTGAAGAGTAAAGCTATCACTCAGATGCCAAATCGACATTGTTAGTATCGATTTTTATATTTTTTAGTACACCTGAAGAAGCGCTTTATGGATTTTTTTGAAATTTTTCCGATAACTCGTTCAGAAGTTATCGATATTTAAAAAATTGTTAAAATATAACTCTGTGTATCGTGTTTCTGGTCATAACTTCTTAAGATATGGTCTGATTTGAAAAATCTTTTTTTGAAATGTTGGGATTTTTCGTTACTTTTCAGAAAAAATACAAAAAAATATTAGAATTTTTGCGATTTGTATGTTTTAAAATCTAAATGAATTTTTTTTGTTTGTACTCTCCCACTTTCGAGATTTTTTTATGTTTTATACTTCTATTAATTCTCTAATATATAAGCTTGGGATGGAAGTGGGCTTACAATTATTTATATAATTTTTTTAATTTTTTAAAAAATTAAAAAAAAAATTGCAGCAAGCTACAATGCTTCGGAATAGATGTTTCGAGTCACAGAACAAAATAAAGGAGACACTTCAGTATGTTTTTTTTACAAAAACCAAAAAAAAACATTTTGTTTGAAACCGTCGATTTGTCGTGGAGTTCCCCATATATATCATCAGTGTTGCCAGAATTGACGATTTAGCTTCATTTTGGAAATTTTTGGAGCCAAAAAATAGGACATAACGATTTGACGATTTCTGCCCCTAAATGACGAATATAAATTCTATGAAACCAGTAAGAATAACTACAGGGTGGCTGATATGTAATGCAACAAAGTAAAGCGATATATTTTTTTAAATTTTTTTTTTTAATTTTATTGTTCAAAAGCCAAAAATGTCGGAAATAACATACAATTTTAGAAACAGTTTAGATTTGTTCGAATTGGCCACGTTTGCCACGAATTATGGCCTTCAAACGGCCGACAAAGCCATCACACGCTGCACGAAAGTGGCTCTGCGGTATTTTGGCCCATTCCCGGCGAAGCGCCGTCTTGAGATGATCGATACTTTGGTATTTTTTAGTGCGAACCTTACTCTCTAAAATGCCCCAGGCGCAAAAGTCCAACGGATTGATATCCGGAGATCTTGGTGGCCATTGTGAGGTAGAAATGAAGCGAGGAACCTCCTTTTAAAGCCATTCTTGGTTGACGCGTGCTGAGTGCGATGGTGCTGAGTCCTGGTGGAATGTCCCATGGTCTGCGGCCGAAATGTTTGTCTGCCCAGGGCTTCAATACTGTCTTTAGGACATCTTCCCGATAATATTCGGCATTTATTTTGACCCCATGGTAGATGAATACGAGCGGGGAGCGACCATCGGCCGTTACGGCGGCCCACACCATTCTGTTGGCCAAGCGAAGGTGTACATTTTCAGCTGACCTCTTTGGCAAGTAAACCCGATCATTTTGTTTGTTCACAAACTGCTCAATTTGGAATGGCTTCTCATCGGAGAAAACCGAATTCGGTAACTGGCCACTTTCGTGCAAGCGAAGCAACTCCTTGGCTCTTTCCAGTCTAACTTTTTTTGTGCATCGGTGAGCTCTTGCACTTTTTGGAACTTCAATGGCTTTAGTCCAAGCTCATTTTTTAATATGTGTTGTATCCGTTCTCGCGATATGTTCAGCTCACGAGCAATTTTTCTACTGCGGCGTGGATTTCGATCAAATCTGACCTTCACTTTTCGATCATTTCTGGTGTTGTTACCGTTTTTTTTCGTCCACTTTTTGGACGCGATGCAACACTGCCAGTATCACGGTAACGAGCAATGGTACGAGAAACAAAAGATTTATTCACATTTAAATGCTGGAGGGCTCTAACGATAGCCACTTGTGTTTTTCCACCCAAATATAAAGCAATCACACTATCACGCTTGAATTCCATCACGAATAACTTTTTCTGAATGCTATAGATCAATGCTTTTGTAAGCTTGTAAACAATAAAATGAACTGTCACTGAAATAAATCTGTCAGCTATCAGACTAGCGGTTTAGAAATGATAGCAACCTGAAGTTGGCTGCAATACATATCAGCCACCTTGTAAAGTCGGGCGTGGCCGACTGTATATTATACAGTCGGGTATTAGTGTATAATACTCTCCACTAGTGTTTGATTACCAATGCAATTAAATCTTTTTTATTTATTAATATGAATTGTTGCATTTTAAAGAGCGTTATTAAACCAAATCAGAAGAGATATTTATATGGGTGCTATATAAACACATGGACTGATGTGCCCCATTTTTACTACGTACGATTTTGTAGAATATAAAATTTTAATTCTTAAATTTAAGCCAGATCTAATAAAAATTTGTGTTCTCCAGAGCGTTAAGAAGTGTCATCTGTGGGGACCTTTATATGGGGTCTATATCAAAACACGGACCGATGTTCCACATTTTTACTAGGGACGATTATGTACATTAAACAGGGTTGGCCTCCATGTAATAAAAAAAGTTCCCGGATGCGAGGCGGAAAATGAAAGCTTACCTCGAGACATTCGCAAAAAAATATTTTTCAATTTTTTCCGAGCCCACGGTATCGGCCCAAAATCGTTTTTTATCGTAACTTTTATGTTTGCAGCTTGATTGTCACATGCGATACATCAATGTGTTGGTCAAGATAAGTACTACATTTGCTTAATAGATGTCGCTCATGTACAAAGTCATTTTCTACGGAACACTTCACTTACTGTAGTTTCTACACCTAAAATTTAAAAATATTTTTCTATAGCATTAAAACGCTTTAAAACCCATGAACATTTTACTTTGGGTGTACGCACTTTTATTAAAAAAAAATTATGTCTTCATTAGAAAATGACATTATACATCGGCGACATCTATAAAGCAATGTAGTACTCGTCGAGACTAACACATTGATGTATCGCATGTGATAATCGAGCAACAAACAAAAAAGTTACGATAAAAGTACGATTTTCGGGCGATTCTCGGGAAAATGTAAAAAAATGTTTTTTCGATTGTTTCAAGGCAAGCTTTCATATTCCGCCTCGCATTTGATAACGTTATTGGTGACGCGATACGATAAAAAACGATTTTGGGCCGATTCCGCGAAAAAATTAAAAAAAAATGTTTTTGCAATTGTCTCGAAGTAGGCTTTAATATTCCGCCTCGCATTTGATAACTTTATTTGGTGACCCGGTCTAATGTACATTGTACAATATAAAGTATTAATTTTTACATTTCGGCCAGATCAATTGAAAATTGTGTTCACCAGAGCGTCAAGAAGTGCAATCGGTATGGATCTTTATATGGCTATATCAAAACATGAACCGATGTGCCCAATTTTCAATAAGGATCGTCCCTAGCCCAAGAAATGCTTCAATACCAATTTTCGTAAAGATCGCTTGCTATTCTACGGACATGGCTAAATCGACTCCAAAATTGATTCTACACGAAAGGAAAGAAATTCGTTTCTGCGAAATGAAATTTTAGAGAACTACAATTCTCGTTTGGAGAAACTGAAATTTCGTTTGTTTGTTCTGACCAAAAGAAATTTCAGTCGCCGTAAACGAGAATTGTATTTGGGTAATATTTCGTTTCTCAGAAACGAATTTTTTCTTTGCGTGTATGCCGGTCAGTATAATAAACAATGAGTCTATCTCTTCTCATTTTAGGCGTTACAAACAAATGGTGTCGGGTATAAAATATAAGAATTTTTCATCACCCGGCATTTCGGTAGCTGTCACTTTTGAAGCTTTTATTTTTTGACATTTGACAAATAGAAACTACGCCATTACTAAAAATGGAACGATACACGATTCAACAACGCATTGAAATTATTAAAATTCGAAAAATCAAAAATCATCTTGACTGATGAGGCCCATTTCCACCTCGGTGGCTGCGTCAACAAGCAAAATTGTCGCAGCTGGGGCTCGGAAAAGCCAAGAGTTAGTGTTGAGAATTCTCTATATCCTCAACGTGTAACTGTTTGGTGCGGTTTATGGTCCGGCGGGGTCATTTGACCTTACTTTTTCGAAAATGAGGTTGGATCAACAGTTACGGATGATTAATGATTTTTTATGGTAGGAGTTGGATGGTATTGATCTGGACAACGTTTACTTTCAACCAGACGGCGCTACGTGCCACACAAGCAACGAAACCATTGCTCTGTTACGGAAAAAGTTTCCGGACCGTGTTATCTCTCGAAGAGGTGATCAAAATTGGCCACCGAGATCTTGTGATTTAACACCTTGCGACTTCTTCCTTTGGGGTCACGTGAAAGATAAGGTTTACGCCAATTCAAGACCTCAAAGATAGAATTCGTGAGGCATCGAGGACATAGGGCAGCCACTTTGCGATTTGGTTATGGAAAATTTCATGAAAAGGATATGGTCCTCTAAGCGTGGTCGTGGTGGCCATTTGGCTGATGTTGTTTTTCACTATTAACGGCATACCTTCCTCTTTATTATGATCATTTATCTCAAAAAATGAAATTTTTCTTTGAATACCAAAATAACACCTCTTGTTGGAAAACCCTTTATTAATGATTTTTGAACAATTCCTTCGGGATATAATTTACAATGCCATTTATCCTTTAAAAATTAAAAATAGAAATGTTTGAACTATTCACAAATATTATGAATGATCTTTGCAACAAATAAACATGGTGGTAGATTCGGTCGTTCCGAATCGTGTATACTTTCCGTCATAGATCGCTTGTAATGACATAACAGGAAAAATCTCTGTAATTTTGTCAAGTCCCAAAATCGGTGCTTTGAAAATTGTTAAGTAAATAAGGGCTATCGTAGGCTTAATGCTATTTTGGTCCATACGCCATTTTTGAGTTAGGAGTTGATAATACGGGTTCCAAGCATGCTCTTTCAGAATCTGCAATCATTTTTTTCCTATCTCGCCTAGTTTTCGAGATATTGGTAGGGTAAATTTGTTTTACTCTGAATAACGGGAAATAATTTCGATGTTTTTGTTCTATGTCTCAATTTTTCTATCGCCCTATATTTTACGTTCTTTCGATCACAATATGTTAATTAGTGTCCTTCCATACCGACCCTTTTTGTGGTCCATGTAATACAAATACGAAAAAATATTAAAATAAAAGTGGATATGGACCAAAATGCCAAGTACAAAAATTGTTATAACTTGCTTATTTTTGGATTTAATGGCATAGAAATGCATGAGAATCATACAAACACCCTATGAAATAAAAAGTGTGTAACTCTTCAGTTCAGATTTAGATATAGCTCCCATATATATCTTTCGTCCGATTTGGCCCTTTAGTCCCATAGAAGCTGTATTTTACATCCAATCTTTTTGAAATTTAGAATGGTAGAGTTTCTTGATCCATGAACCAACATTGCCGAATTTGAAGAAAATCGGTTAAGATTTAGCTATAGCTCCCATATATATGTTTCGTCCGATTTGGCCCTTTAGAGTGGTGTAGGGTATTATATAGTCGGCACCGCCCGACTTTTGCCTTTCCTTACTGGTTTTTTTTTAATTTTTTGAACGTTTTTGATTTTACAAAATCTGTTTATACCCTACACCACACTGTGGTACAGGGTATTATAAGTTTGTTTCACGGCAGATGTTTGTGACACCTCAAAATAACACAGCTAGACCCACCTTAAAGTATACCGATCGACTCAGAAGCACTAGCTGAGTCGATTTAACCATGTGTCTCCGTCCGTCTGTCCATGTAAAGTTGTTCGTCGACTACGGGTCGCAATTTCACTCCGATCGTTCTGAAATTTTGCAGTTTAGAGTATTTCGCAGCTGTTAACATCGCTATTGAATTTGGTTGAAATCGGTTCAGATTTTGATATAGCTCCCATATATATCTTTCGTCCGATTTGGCCCTTTAGTCCTATAAAAGCTGTATTTTACATCCAATCGTTTTGAAATTTAGAATGGTAGAGTTTCTTGATCCATGAACCAACACTACCGAATTAGGAGAAAATCGGTTAAGATTTAGCTATAGCTCCCATATATATGTTTCGTCCGATTTGACCCTTTAGTTCTATAGAAGAAGCTATATTTTACATCCAATCGTTTTGAAATTTAGAATGGTAAAGTTTCTTGATCCATGAACCAACATTTCCGAATTTGAAGAAAATCGGTTAAGATTTAGCTATAGCTCCCATATATATGTTTCATCCGACTTGGCTCTTTAGATCCAATCATTTTTATACCCTACACCACACTGTGGTACAGGGTATTATTTAAGTATAAAATGTCCCAAAAGTAAATTTATGTAAACAATTTATACATGAATTACAAAATTTATATATCAGAGTTATTCAATATTACGAGAGTGGTGTAGCGTATTATATAGTCGGCCCCGCCCGACTTTAGCCTTTCCTTACTGGTTTTTTTTGAAATTTTTCCGATACCTCGTTCAGAAGTTATCGATATTTAAAAAATCGTTAAAATATAACTCTGTGTATCGTGTTTCTGGTCATAACTTCTTAAGATATGGTCTGATTTGAAAAATCTTTTTTGGAAATGTTGGTATTTTTCGTTACTTTTCAGAAAAAAATACCAGAAAAATATTAGAATTTTTGTGTGTGCGATTTTTAAGTTTTGAAATCTAAATTATTTTTTTTGTTTGTACTCTCCCACTTTCGCGATTTTTTTATGTTTTATACTTCTATTAATTCTCTAATATATAAACTTCGGATGGAAGTGGGCTTGAAACTATTTATATATTTTTTTTTGCTGCAAGCTACCGTGCTTTTGGCCCGGGGGCTTCGGAATAGATGTTTCGCGTCATGGAACAAAATAAAGGAGACACTTCAGTATGTTTTTTTTAATTTTTTACCATTTAGCTTCATTTCGGAAATTTTTAGAGCCAAAAAATAGGAAATAACGATTGGACGATTTCTGCCCCTAAATGACGAATATAAATTCTATGAAACCAGTAAGAATAACTAAAGTCGGGCGTGGCCGACTGTATATTAGTGTATAATACACTACACTAGTGTTTTTTATTTATTAATATGAATTGTTGCATTTTAAAGAGCGCTATTAAACCAAATCAGAAGATATATTTATATGGGTGCTATATAAACACATGGACTGATGTGCCCCATTTTTACGACGTACGATTTTGTAGACTATAAAATTTAAATTCTAATAAAAAATTTGTGTTCTCCAGAGCGTCAAGAAGTGTCATCTGTGGGGACCTTTATATGGGGGCTATATCAAAACACGGACCGATGTTCCACATTTTTACTAGGGACGCTTATGTACATTGTACAATATAAAGTATTAATTCTTACATTTCGGCCAGATCAATTGAAAAATGTGTTCTCCAGAGCCGATGTGCCCAATTTTTAATAAGGATCGTCCCTAGCCCAAGAAATGCTTCTATACCAATTTTCGTAAAGATCGCTTACTATTCGACGGACATGGCTAAATCGAATCCAAAATTGATTCTATGCCGATTTTGGGACTATAATTTTGTCAAGTCCCAAAATAGGTAGAGGAAATTGCTTTGAACATTTTTAGGTAAATAAGGGCTATATCAAAACTTGTCCAAATTTCGCAAATGATCAATTTTCCAGTCGGTTGAAGTTTGTAGCTTCTATGACATTGATTAGGATCCTTCTATGAAGAATATATCATATGGACCAATATGACCCACATTCAATCCTAAGAAAGTGTTATGTACAATATACGTTTCCACCAAACTTGGTTATTGTTCAAGAATCTGCATATTTCATAATAAGAACGTCCCATAACATTTTATTTTTAAGTTCCCTTAGAGGAACCGGAAATATAATTTGAAAATACCTTTTAATACATATCTGTCTTTGAAACATGCCCTTCGCCCGGAATTGGTAGATTTTTGTGTTGACTACCTATTTACGATTTCGAAAATTTATTGTGACGATTTTTGTGCCCCCATAATGCTGAAATTTTCCTATTTGCATTTAATTTAACCAATGACCATGTAGACGATCAATGAACCTCTATCTGAAATAAGTGTAATTTTTATTAAATTATTTCCAAACTAGTTGATTATCTGAGGCGGTCTATACTATCACCCGTTTTGCCTAAACAATTTTCGATGAGGTTCATGAAACCTTCAAAATCTTGGAAGTGGCCACGATCCAAGACTTGGTGGGAAGCTCTGTTCTAGGCTGAAACGATTTACTTCCAAAAAAGTGATTATTGCGATCCAGAAGTATTTACTTCTATATCGGATCTTCATCTATGAATTGAATATGGGCTTTTCGCGCCATTTGATTCCCATTTAACAGTACATTCGCACCAGTGCTCACAAGTAATGCAAATGCTATTTTGTTGGATGCTCTTAGGATGTCAACAATTTGCTTACAAAATTATTCCCCTATTTTTATGAACTTTTTTTTATAAAATTTTTCAAAGTGAAATTTGAAGTTGAGTTGAACCTGGGTCTCCTAGCGCTACAGCAGCATAACATCGCATTACCACTGTCATATCTCAGAACGTATATGAACTCTTGAGCGTATGAGTACTTTTTAGCTGACTCCACTGCTTTGGATGCTTCCTTTATCTATGAATAATTAAATTTCGGTGAACGGGTTAGAATCCCGCACCCGTTGTTCAACTTTTTTTATTGACATTTTATTTTTTTTAATTTTTTGATTTTACAAAATCTGTTTTTTATAAAAAAATTTAATATTTTATATTTTTCATAAATTATAAATATATTCACAGTTGTGAAAATGAAATTATTTGGGCGTGGAAAAATGCTCTAACTTCTTCTTTGGAAGTACATACTTAAAAAGTGATTCCTTAGGAAGTACCTCCATATTGTTTTGAACGATTTGTCACCAGAACGCCATTCCAGAAAAGTGAAGAATGCGATCCAAGGTAGAGCGTATATAAAATTCGGCCAAGGAGAACATAATTCCTTTTTACTAGTTTTCAAATAAATTTCAATTATTTGCAAAACTGAATATAGTTATCTGAAATGCATTCATTTGCAATGATTTTTTCTTTAAGTCTGATGAAGGTATATTTTATCCAGGGTCCTTGCCCGTCTATTTGCGATAGGTACCTACTTCAATAAATTCTACAACTTGAAATAAATTTTGTGTAAACACGAATTTTCTATTTTCTGTAAAGTTGGCACAATGACATCAGTTTTCCCGGGGTGAGTAAGGCAAACTGTGAACTTTTACACGAAATTTTCACTTTGACATGGACAATTTGCCATGGTTGGGTCATACATTTCCATTTGTGGGACAACTGACAAATGTTCGAAAGCCAAAACATGATGTGAAATGGGGAAATGTTGAAATAACTCAAAAGCTGCAAAAGGCGCCAACCACACTCTCCAGTTTGGGCTGAATGTGAACAGTCGGAGCAGACGGCGAGTAAGACTCTGGTATGCATGGGTTGCCACTCCAAACCAGACAGCCAGCCAGCCTGCCTGCCTGTCTTCCTCCCATTCTCTCATCCTTCCCAGTGGCAGTAAGAGTTGAATGGTAGAGGAGTGAATATTCGTATTGTGAATGGACAACAGCCCCAGAGAAACCTAACCTGCGCATAAGAAGAGTTGTTCTTGTTGCTGGTGTTGTTTTTGTTGGTGTGGTGAACAACACCGACAACAATAACAAGAAAACGGACATGTAACTTTTACCTTTCATGCTTTAGGGGCATAACCTACAATCGACAAATTGTATGCATTTGAACCCTCAGAAAAACAACAACAACAACACTAACAGCAACAACAACGAGGACAACAAATGCCAAACAGGACTGGGCGAACTGGTCACAATCGAATTAAACCGAAGGCTAAAGACGAGGATGTGGAGGAGTTGTGGTGGGTTGGGAGAACGAAAGGCGGCCACAAATGCCTCTTCGCAAAGCACTGCAAGAGGAGCAGCAGCGACAGCAGAGAGGTGGGTGTTTGCTCGATGTCCAAGAGGAATGAATGATAGAAGTGTCCACACCTACCTGTCACTCAAACAATGTCGAAAAATTACTTTCAACATTCACAACTCGGGGGAGTTTCGTGGTATTTTTCAAATTAAAAAAATTACATCGAAAAATATACACATATATTTTGCAATGCACACTTTAAGCATAAAACTTCTTCCCCCCCCCTTGGACATTGTCGGAGGCAGTGGGTATTGATTACAATTACCAATCCACAGCTCCAAGGAGCTTTGTGATCCTCTCCCTGGTGAGGATGGGACGAGGGGGTCTTTGAATGCAGTTAGAATTTAATTGAAAACTCAAATTAAAGAGAAAATATTTTCTTAGACCACTGCGGTTTATATTATTGCTTATCATTGTGGGAGTCATCTCTGTCTTGACAACTACTTGCAAGGAATCTTATTTGGAGGAATTGTCTGTTGGTTTATCTTTACAGCAATGGCACTATGATTTGCTAATAATTTGATGACCAAACAATTATTGTGTGTATTTTCATCCGCATGATTTTGTATTTATTTTCTTGTCATAGGACAAGCGGAAATCTATATGAGAAATAAGGATATAAGCTTAAGATTTGCTTGTGTTAAAAGAACGGGAATGAAGTTACTGCAATTCGAGTTTCAAGATTCTATGTGTATTGGAATTAAATTCATAAGGCTTACATTTTTGTTACGATTCTGTCCATTTGTTACACGGAGAAAAAAAAACGTGTTTTCTTATAACCAAGTCAAGTACAGACGTTCCTAACGTTCTTAACACAACTTTACCTGATTAAACAAATATTTATTATCTTATCATGGTCAATTTTTCTCAATAACGACGTGATGAAAATTTATGTTAATTAAAATTATTTTAAAAAAATGCAAAATTGAACCAATTTAGAAAAAATATTAAACTCTAATTTATAACCGACTCGTTTTCTGTAGTTTGTTGTTTTGGTTACAATATTTACTTCTAATTAGGGAAACTGATCTAAAATGAAGTTAAGGAATGTATGTCCTCATTTCTGGAAAATGAAATCCTAATTTTGTTTTAAAAAAAAAACCTTGTTTGAGTAAAATTTATCAGAATTTATTATCCACGTCGAGTTGGAGGTAAATGTAACTATTTTAAGTGAATCATATTTTCGATACGGAAAATTGAACTAAAAGTGGTTGAACTCAGTTTAAGTTGAATTGTTTTAACGTAGGGTGGTTTCAAATTGCATAACTGCTTCAACTCATTCTTGGTGAATTGGAAAGGTTTCGAATTTTCTAGGTTTACTACTCGAAGTTATCTGCCCTTTGTGGCCAAACTGTTTGCCCACTCGTTTCCAATAACTCCAATGTGTCCGGACACCCAAAAAATACGCAGCATATTTTTAATTTTTCATCCGAACCAAACTTTGCATTTAGACGTTTTATCGTTCACATATATTTTTTGATGCTTTGATTTCCATTTGGTTATCTGTGAAAATATAAGAGTTCTTAGGCTTTGTAAAGCTATGGATAAATTCACACACACCTTGATTACTCGAACTTTCATTTGAAATACAGTATTATGGTCTAGGAGGCGAAAGTAATGTTCGACATCTGGTTCCTCCAGACCCGCCCTTTTTCCTAATTCGGATCCATTCGTGTAGCAGCTGGATCCCACTGGAACATGGTTTAGTGTTCCTTTCTCTCTGGACAGTCTGTGGATAACTAGATGATCCCAATCATTGACCTTCCAGTAAAAGTTTCTCTTGGGAGACCATGC
Source organism: Eudasyphora cyanicolor (assembly GCA_963930755.1). Taxonomy (NCBI): domain Eukaryota; kingdom Metazoa; phylum Arthropoda; class Insecta; order Diptera; family Muscidae; genus Eudasyphora; species Eudasyphora cyanicolor. The sequence continues at coordinate 237,509,477 of OZ005734.1, forward strand.
TATCCTATCTATGTAGTGGCTCTCCCTAAGTATTTGGTAGTGAGCCACTTTCGTCCTTTCATTTACTGCCTTTTTTAGTCATTTGCAATAATCGTTCTTGGGAGTTGGAGTTATTGTTTTTCACTCCTTAATTTTTTTGATTCGTTGTGTCGCTCTTTTTATTTTTATCACCACCTTTGCTGGGAACTTCCTGCTAAATTTGATTTGAATTTGATACCAATGGTAATACTAGTGGTGTTATCGCCTACTCCCACATCAGATTTTGGCAGTGTCTCACATGTCTTCTTCAGTTCACTACCTGTGTTTTGTCGATTCATGTGCCCCGCCAATCGGGACCTTTCCAATTTTGAATCTGCAAGGAAGGGCTAAAGTCACTATATCACTCTGGTAAAATTGGATAATTAATTGGGAGCTATATCTAAATCTGAACGATTTTCTTCCAATTCAGCAATTTTGGTCCATAGATCAATAAACTCGACCATGCTAAATTTCAAAAGAATGGGTGTAAAATCAGGGACGTATACAGAGGGGGCACGTATACAGAGGGGGCACGTATACAGAGGGGGCACGTATACAGAGGGGGCACCGGGGGCCCGGGCCGGCCCCCCCCCCCGAACCAAAATCCTGGATACGTCCCTGTGTAAAATGCAGCTTATGTAGGACTAAAGGGTCAAATCAGACGAAACATATATGGGAGCTAGTGCGGGTCGATTTAAAAATCGCCCATTGCTCAGTGAAAATCGTATTCTAGGAATCAAAATAAGGAACTTTGCCGAAGGAACCATACCTCTAAAACGAATTCTGATGTCCCGGAAAAAAAGTTAGTGGGGGTCGGTCATACATTTGGACTCGATTGGAGCACTCTAAATGGGTCAAAGTGGGATTTTTCAAAATTTGCCCCTACCCAAAAGTTGGACTCAAATTCCGGGACATCAGAATTCGTTTTAGAGGTATGGTTCCTTCAGCAAAGTTTCTTATTTTGATCCCTAGAATACGATTTTCACTGAGCAATGGCGACTTTTTTTGCCTCCCCACAATTCGACCAGGCCTAATGGGAGCTATATCTAAAGCTGAACCGATGTTCTTTAAAGTGAGCAATGGTATATGGGTCAAGAAACTCTATCATCATAAATTTCAAAACAATTGGATGTAAAATACAGCTTCTATAGAACTAAAGCTTCAAATCCGACGAAACATATATCGTTCATTCCCTATCAAACCGAACGATTTTTGGAAAACAATATGGTCTACATTGCCTATTGTCTTGAAAATTTGTACTTGAGTTTTGTTTTGGATGTGAATCATCTTGTAGTTGGCAGGAAAAAAAAAATATTCTGATGTTATAAGCATCTGAAATCTGAAAAAATTGCAAAATATCAGAAAAGCTGTATTTTGGATGTTATGTACATATAATGCAAACGCGTGGACGGACGCGTCTTGACTTGTACTTTAAAGTACATATATTAATGCTGGTTAATTTGAAGTATTTAAATGTATCAGTGACATATGCTACTTTATTTTGCATCCTGCATATCAATGACACCAACTTAAAATTCGGAGAAAAAATAGTCACGTAGCCCCATTTTTCCTAAACTGACCCTACAAATTTCAAGATGGTGTTCAGCCTCGTTCTCTTTTAAAACAATATTTACAAAATGCCAATGATTTTCCTCTATAAACTATGATAAATATTGAAATTACAAAAAAAACAGAATCAGAATGTTATATAGAAACTGAAGAAAACACCAGATTAAAATTTACAGGATCCGCTCAGTTTAGATAGGGCTTCATGCCTATGTATATATATTTCACATATGTACATATCTATGTTGGTGTTTTCCTGGCGCAGTATGCAAATTAAAATTTAAGAGGAAAAATAAATAACGATATGTGCAAATATTGGCAAATTTTCGCATATATCGAAGATGTTATATTTATACAAATTAGAGCTCTTCCTGAAGGTCTTGAGCTCTAATTTGTATAAATCTACAAACGCGTTTTTAAAATATAACAAATTCAATGTTCACATCTCAGGAATTTCTTAATAAATATTTTTTGAAACAAGAACTGGTCTGAACACCATCTTCAAATCGTCAGCGTTCATTTAGAATATATGGGGCTACATAACTATAATTTTCACAGAATTTTAAGTAGGTGTCATTGATGTGTAAAATGCAAATTAAATTTGCAAATGCATCGGATGCACTCAAAAACGTTAACGACGCGAAAATAAAACTGCTATGAAAAAATGAACTTACGACCTTTAAAATGAGCCTTCTTTTGTAAAAATCCGTCTACGCGTCCCGAAAATACAGTACTCGAAACGTATGCCCTTTGAGGATATTTTCCTATTTTCTCATATTTCAGATGCTAATAACATCTGGACAATTTTTTTTTTAATTTTTTTCGCCAACTATAAGATTTTTTGTTTTGAGCAGAGAATCGATACGCAAATTTATTTTGAAATCTTGAATGGTGACCCAAAAAAGGTGTTCGGTTTGATATGGATTGAACAATATATGGCTGCTATGTATATCTAAATCTGAACGGATTTCAGCCAATTTTAAAAGGGGTCTTTCCAGGTGCCAAGGACTTCTAACTGCAAAATTTCAGCATGATCGGAGTGAAATTGCGACCTGTACGAAACATCGACTCAGTGACATCGAGAGTGATTCCGAGTTGATCGGAATATCCTTGAAGGTGGGTCTAGGTGTAGTATTTCTAGGAGTTAGAAACATCTACCATAAAACAGACGTATAATACCCTGTACCGCAGGTTATAAAAATAATGCTCAGACATCCCACGACATAGAGAGTACAGGTATGCCAATTTCAGCTTTGCGCCGTTCCAAGGTGAGGGGAAGCTAGCCACCGCCTTAGCATCAAACTTGTAGGTAATTACTTCGATTGATGGTTCATTTTTGGATTCAAAGACATACTCCGCTACCTCGTATAGACAAAATCTTCGAATTTACTCTTTTGAACTTTTGGGATTCTGCCAGATGATCTACTGCTATCAATTATGGAATAGTCATACATCGTCTTGGAAATGTTGTTCAGCTATCTTAGAATAAGATGGTGGCTTCTTAGCCTTTTGATATTTCAAGCTTCGTCCTTAACAGATGATTTGGAGTACTTGACTGCCATCTGCGTTACCGGATCAACTTCACGCCCAAAGGGCTCCGACTTCTCCGAAGTTCTGGAGCACGGCCAGCCTTTTTTCTTCTTAGACATGTTTTACAATGCTATGTTTTTCGGGAAATCTGACTATTTTAACGGCCTCAATGTATGTGTTAGAGGTAGAATTATCAGTTTCATCCTGTAATAGGTTCTGTCGGTTCATCCAATTCAGTTTCCTTCTTTGATCCCCTGACAGTCCCTTTGAGTTTGTTACAATACTGATAGTGTTTTCATTTAATAATTCAGAGACGGAGTCCCCACTGGCTTTTAAAGCTGGCGTTGCTTAAAGCCCCCAGGGTTCTACTTCATCTGTTTTACCTGTTGTTTTGCCAACGGCTACTCGTAGATGTGCACTTGTTTCTTTTCCGACACTAAAGCCGAATGACCACGATTGTTCGATAACGACGACACATGACTCGCAAATAAATCAACGCTTGTCGCCGGCGCTGGGTTTTCTTTCCGCTGCGCCGTAATCTCCATTGTCTTTTTTGGGTTAATCATACATTTTCCATAGCCACTATTAACCCGTAATAGGTACGGCTATTTCTACGAAATCGATGTCCAGAAACCGATGCCAATTCAACCTCCGCTTTAGCAAGAACATACCACGTGGTTGCGTAATAGGTAGGTAAATAGGTACTGCGTAGTGGGTGTAAACTATCTGTCGGTGCTAACACGTCCGTTCGCTACGACTGGCGGCGACATATAATAAAAGAGAATTGATCAATCTAACCTCAAAAAGGTGTGCTTTTAATACCGCGTCTGGTGAAAGGGGTGAGGTATACCTTTATAAAATATTTAAATGCTCACACAGCATAATTTCTTGGACCTTTCTGTTTTTCGTAATAAAATAATAAAAATACCCCCACGTATAAGAAGTACGGAATCGAAATGTGCTATAAAAATTTCCACTAAATTAATTGCTTGAATTAATCTGTGCACAGATTTTTGATAAGTTTAACACAGATGTGTTTTATAAAATCCATATTTAACAACCAAGTTGTAAGTGAATGATCTGTAATAAAAATCATTTTGTGATTTATTAGGATAGAAAATTTGAAAAAATAAGCTCGGATCAACTTGATATATGGGTTATACTTATATCATTTTTGGTCGATTTTCTTTAAATATACTCGTATACCACTTTATTCATAGCCAATTTTACTATATGACAAAAGCGTATGTCGATTTTATTTAAAAACTATTACAACTCTCTTGAAAAATATTAGTTTTGCCATATTATGTTAGATATCTCAGATACCTCTGAAGGGACAAATGAAAATTAGTTTCCCCATCTTTTAATATTTTTGAGCCTCATAGGAAAAAAGTTCTTGATTTATTTTAAACCTCTGAATTTTTTACTGTAGGTTTATAACGAGAACCAGATGTCTATTCAAGGAACTAATTTTTAGACTGATGAATCCATAATTATTTGTTATTTGATCCCATAAGCTTATGTCTCTTAATGTTGTTTACTATATATGTTATTTTTTTTAATTTAAACCAGTAAGGAAAGGCTAAAGTCGGGCGGTGCCGACTATATAATACCCTACACCACTCTCGTAATATTGAATAACTCTGATATATAAATTTAGTAATTCATGTATAATTTGGGACATTTTATACTTAAATAATACCCTGTACCACAGTGTGGTGTAGGGTATAAAAACGATTGGATCTAAAGAGCCAAATCGGATGAAACATATATATGGGAGCTATAGCTAAATCTTAACGGATTTTCTTCAAATTCGGTAGTGTTGGTTCATGGATCAAGAAACTCTACCATTCTAAATTTCAACACGATTGGATGTAAACTACAGCTTTTATAGGACTAAAGGGCCAAATCGGACGAAACATATATATGGGAGCTATAGCTAAATCTTAACCGATTTTCTTCAAATTCGGCAATGTTGGTTCATGGATCAAGAAACTCTACCATTCTAAATTTCAAAACGATCGGATGTAAAATACAGCTTCTATAGGACTAAAGGACCAAATCGGACGAAAGATATATATGGGAGCTATATCTAAATCTGCACCGAATTTCTTCAAATTCGGCAATGTTGGTTCATGGATCAAGAAACTCTACCATTCTAAATTTCAAAACGATCGGATGTAAAATACAGCTTCTATAGGACTAAAGGGCCAAATCGAACGAAACATATATATGGGAGCTATAGCTAAATCTTAACCGATTTTCTTCAAATTCGGCAATGTTGGTTCATGGATCAAGAAACTCTACCATTCTAAATTTCAAAACGATCGGATGTAAAATACAGCTTCTATAGGACTAAAGGACCAAATCGGACGAAAGATATATATGGGAGCTATATCTAAATCTGAACCGATTTTCTTCAAATTCGGCAATGTTGGTTCATGGATCAAGAAACTCTACCATTCTAAATTTCAAAATGATCGGATGTAAAATGCATCTTCTATAGGACTAAAGGGCCAAATCGGACGAAACATATATATGGGAGCTATAGCTAAATCTTAACCGATTTTCTTTAAATTCAGCAATGTTGGTTCATGGATCAAGAAACTCTACCATTCTAAATTTCAAAACGATCGGATGTAAAATACAGCTTCTATAGGACTAAAGAGCCAAATCGGACGAAAGATATATATGGGAGCTATATCTAAATCTGAACCGATTTCAACCAAATTCAACAGCGATCTTAACAGCCGCGATATACTCTAAACTGCAAAATTTCAGAACGATCGGAGTGAAATTGCGACCTGTAGTCGACGAACAACTTTACATGGACGGACGGACGGACGGACATCGTTAAATCGACTCAGCTAGTGATTCTGAGTCGATCGGTATACTTTAAGGTGGGTCTAGCTGTGTTATTTTAAGGTGTTACAAACATCTGCCGTGAAACAAACTGATAATACCCTGTACCACAGTGTGGTGTAGGGTATAAAAATATTTTGTTTATTAAATATACCTTTCCGCAGCATTCGACAACCCATTTCCCCAGAAATAAATTTTGTTCACAACTTCTGTTGATACACATCCCATCTCCATCTTTCCTTGAGATTTAAGCAGCTGCACCTACAACACATAAAAACGTCTTCATATCCTTCAGATAATACACTTCAATGCTTTCATATTTTCTGGGGAAAAAAATTCGCAAGTGAAAGCAACACTTCATAAAACATGCCGCATAAACTCCCAGACATGTGATGAGTTGTTTAAGAGACTAGTGTAACTAACTTTACATGTATGTACATATGTGCTCAATTCATCCTTAGTCAGGGCCATCGCAGAGTTCACACTTCCGTTCCGTTCTTTTTTGTTTCACAGACTTGGCCTTTACTCATCTTTCGTGCCAAGTTTCGCAAAAACTTTAGTTCTTAATTTGTTGTTTCTTTCATTCTATCTGGAAACGGAAGTCTCCAGTTGACCAATACATATGTTGATGGTATTAACTTTTGGTCAACCACTTTTGGGAGTTTTCTTCAGCAAAGTTTCTTCGTTTCAGTTGTTGTTGCTATTGCTGCGGTTGTTGCGCAACAAACTTTGAGGGTTAATAATTGCATTTTCAATGACTCGGGTTTTATCTGAAGACCAAAGTGAAGTGGGAGAGGTGGATGAAGTTGGAGTGGAGGACAGTTTTAAAAACAAATTGTGGGTTTGAGGTTTTTTCCCGTAATTTGTTTAAAGTTCAACTTATTTTTATCTATGCAGTCTTGTTTTTTCTCTCTGTCGCTCTCTCCTTCCTAGAAATATTTTGCATATCTCTAACACAATTTTAAGAATTTATGGGTGTTTTTCCAACAAAGACACACTCCACTCTACTTCACTCTGATTGTTGAGGAGAGCAGGAGCGGTGTCAGAAATAGTCCTGGCATGCGGTTGACTTGGTTAGGTATGCGCCTCTTATATCCGCTAAGGATGCTCTGGCTTGAAATGACAGGAAACTTAAATAACATGAGCCGTTTGCCTTGTCTTCCGCTTTGCACTTTCCGCTTGGAACCGTTCTCCATTTCTTCGAGTGGTTGTTCGTTTGTTGCCTTTTGTGGAGTGTCTTTGGCTTTATGCGATTCGATTTTTGTTGTTTATGGAAATGTGGGGTGTGTTTGTGTCGGTGTTGTCTTTGTAATCGAATGCTTTAAAGGTGTGTTCGTCGGTGTTTTTTTAAATTTGTTCTCTTCATTTTCCCATAATATTCGTATTGTGCATTTCGAAAAAAAATATTTTATTTTACTGGGGCGTGGGGATTTCTGTAGTTTTTTTCTTTTGGCTTTGATATTTATGCATTTTTTTGCAATTCGTTAGTGATCTGATATCTGATGGAAACCGGTTTTTAAATTTGAGTTTTGAATATTAGTGGTTTATCCTAGAAATATTTAATAGAACAATAAAAAGGTTTTGAATATACAAAATATTCTGGTAGACTTATAGAAAATCGTTATCAATCGTTAAAGATATATAGGGGACAACCAAAGGAAATCGTGGATTTATGGACAATGCATTAATGATTTTTTTTTTAATTTCAGACTTATTTTATTTTGGGTATACAAACAGGTTACTTTATAAATTAAATAATTATTTTTCTTGGAATCATTGATTGAAAATATTGTGTAATATTTTGGTAGCATTAGGTAATTTTCGGATAAACTAAAACTAAAGAAATATGTTGTATTCGTGTTATTAATCCTGATTTTGGGTTTTGGAGAAAAATTTATTTTTTTAGATCATCTCTAGGAAAATTCATCACAGCTTTTACAGGACATTATTGCAGCGGGAGTCTCGAATCTTGTTAGGGTGCCACGTCCGGTAGGACAAATTATCGAATCACAAATAGGCGGTGCCAGAACGGTGAACGTGGAACTACCGTTTTGTAAATACCATTATTGCAGCGTTCCAACAAAGAGATTTAAATTCAACGAAAATGTCAAAATTTAGGAAATAATCCCAAAAATATGGAAACAAATTAAACCCAATAATAACCTAGTATTCATGTATTTACAGCACCAATTTCTTCAAAATGCCCCCTTACTTTTCCCCCCTCCTCATGACAACCACAAACAACTCTATAGACTAAAGATTTTTCATAGGTATTTTTATGGATTTTTAACATGTTAACAGACACACACAAATTGTATATCACCAAGTCGTTTGTAATAAAGTCTGGCAAAATTTATGGATTTCGCCACCTCTTCCAATCTTGGCTGATTCCATTCTTGCTATGTGATTCAGGTGTGCGTATTTTTGGCGCGTTAACGTGAAGGACATTCACCGGCAATCGCCATAAAAAGGAAGACGTTGTCTCTCCTTAAATAACGTCTTTTATTGGTTATTTGAACGGGCGAAAATTTATGAGATTTTTTTGTTTTGGGAATTGCTTTAAAATGAAGACATTTAATTTGCATAAGAAACCTTTTACAAATATTTAAACGGCGTTATTAAAGTTCTGTGTTTTTTCTATTTCTTTTCAGCCGAAAATGCCATAAGTGAGTACAAGAAAACTATTTTTATTAATTAAGAAAAATTGGCAAACAACTTATATAAGAAATAATGCATTCATTTTGAGGACTTTTTTGCTTTTTATAAAAAAAAATAATTATTTTAACAGATTAACAAGAACAGTCAGTGCTGAAATCACCAACTTTTCTATAAGAAAAGTCAGTGATGATATCAACAACTTTTCTATAAGAAAAGTCAGTGATGATATCACCAACTTTTCTATAAGAAGAGTCAGTGATGATATCACCAACTTTTCTATAAGAAAAGTCAGTGATGATATCACCAACTTTTCTATAAGAAGAGTCAGTGATGATATCACCAACTTTTCTATAAGAAAAGTCAGTGATGATATCACCAACTTTTCTATAAGAAAAGTCAGTGATGATATCACCAACTTTTCTATAAGAAAAGTCAGTGATGATATCACCAACTTTTCTATAAGAAAAGTCAGTGATGATATCACCAACTTTTCTATAAGAAAAGTCAGTGATGATATCACCAACTTTTCTATAAGAAAAGTCAGTGATGATATCACCAACTTTTCTATAAGAAAAGTCAGTGATGATATCACCAACTTTTCTATAAGAAAAGTCAGTGATGATATCACCAACTTTTCTATAAGAAAAGTCAGTGATGATATCACCAACTTTTCTATAAGAAAAGTCAGTGATGATATCACCAACTTTTCTATAAGAAAAGTCGGTGATGATATCACCAACTTTTCTATAAGAAAAGTCAGTGATGATATCACCAACTTTTCTATAAGAAAAGTCAGTGATGATATCACCAACTTTTCTATAAGAAAAGTCAGTGATGATATTACCAATTTTTCTATAAGAAAAGTCAGTGATGATATCACCAACTTTTCTATAAGAAAAGTCAGTGATAAAAGTAAGTGATATTATTACTGAAAATTCCTATAGAAAAGTTGGTGATATTATCACCGACTTTGCCTATAGAAAATTTTGTTCTATTACACTGACTTTTCCTATAGAAAAGTTAGCGATATTATCACTGACTTTTCCTTTAGAAAAGTTTATGATATTATCACTGACTTTTCCTTTAGAAAATTGATGATATTATCACTGACTTTTTCTTCTTATAGAAAAGTTGGCTATATTATCAGTGACTTTTCTTATAGAAAATATAGTGGTATTATCTATGATTTGCTATAGAAATTGTTTTATACAGTTATTGACTTTTCCCGCAGAAAAGTTGGTAATATTATCACCGAGTTTTCCTATAGAAAAGTTGGTGAAATTATCACAGACTTTCCCTACAGAAAAGTTGGTGCTATTATTACTGACTGACTTTTCCTTTAGAAATTTTGCTGGTATTATAACTGTCTGTCTGTCCTATAGAAAATATGTTGATACTATTTCTGACTTTTGGGGATATAATAGGAAAAGTTAGATGATATCACCAATTTGTGTATATGAGAAGTCAGTGATAATATCACCAACTTTTCTGTAGGAAATGTCCCCAATACCCTCTCTTTAACCTCGTCAATCTTTCAGTGCAATCGGTTTGACTGGTAAAGAATTAACAGATACGTTTGACTTTTTTTTTCCAAATTTCCTCACTGTGGACTTGTTTAAATGTGATGCAAAAGAATACAACCATTCAGATTAAACTCAGCACTTCAGGGTCGCCATAATTTGAAAATTTTATAATATTCCATCTTTGGAAGCCTTTTGTTTGGAAAGATAATAAAAAATGTCTTTCAATGTATTTGTTCTCATACGCCCTCGAACACCATTGAAAACACGCATGAATGAATGAGACGATGGCGTTGACGCTGAAGACGTCCACGGAGAATGTCTGAATTTCAAATTCCATTTTGTCATTCATCACATTTCGATCAGACTCGTCCATACATATAATTATTTCCTTTTGAACACACCATATCTTGCAAACGGTCACTCACGCAACAGAGTTTTTGTGCGTCTATTTTCAGTTGTTCGTGTTAAGCCAAACAGCAAATTAAAGAACATTGAAACTAAAAAAAAACAACCACCAATAATAGACTACTCCTCCAGAGGAAACAGACTTTTTTGTGTATTTTGGCCGATGGTAGCCAAAATAGGAAAAGAGTGGCGTGTTTCCGCAGAGCTCTTTTTCCAACAATTTTTTTAGTGGTTTTTTGTTGTATTTTAATTTTTATGGGGTTCTGGTTTTGCAGTTTTGAAACACGTCATTTTGTTTGTGGTAATACCAACAAAAAACCACGAATCAAAATCTACATAAAAAATATTCACGGAACTCCAAAAAGAAACTTGGCCAACCAACAACAAAAACGAAGACATGGGAGCTATTCTAACTAGACAACCATGTTTCGTGTTTTGTTACTTAATTTAATTCAGGTAGAAAAACATTTTATCTTAATCGCCCAAAGCCCCTCAAAGCATTTGTAAAAAAACTTTACCCATAACTACCGAAACATGGGGAAGCATAAGGGCCTATATTCATTCATGGATTGGCATGGAATGGATGTGATATTTGTTGTATGTCTTTCTCTGTGTTTCTTGTGGTCAAAAATGCTGAATGGAAATTTATTTAAAGATAATTTACTCAGTCTAAGATAATTGTTAGACTTACGATTTAAAGCCAAGCTATGCTTGGATTAACCCATTGTGTGCCAAATGATAGATTTTCATCGAATCGAATGAAGGGTAAATGTTGACAAACTGAATTGTTTTATAGCAAAAATATAAAAAATAAAATAATAACAATTAAAATTTAAAATAATTGATTAATTTCTGCAAATAAAGTTTTTCTTTTTGTCCACATCTCGATAGAGTTGCTATACAAACATCTTTTAATAAATATCAAACTAAATATTTTATATATTTTTAAATTGTTGTTATTATATTGTGTAATTCGATCTATGATGAAGGGTATATAAAATAACGGCTTGGCCAAAAAGTTTTTTAAATTTTTTCCTCAATTCGTGTTGTATTTGTTCTAAAATTCCCCCTTTAATATGCATATCTTGTGGTTGACGAATGTGAACAGACACAAACACCAATACCACAAACAACTTTTTTATAATGGCCGAAATGAATGAACAACACGAATCAGCCAACAACAATCTTCTACATTTCCAGGTGGTTTAGCCGTGTTGTTATTCGGATGTATGGATCGTACTCGTACATACATTTATGTGCGGGGATGGGTTTAGCATGTAGCTGTGGCTTTGTTGTTTTTTTATTTATGGTTCCTTTTTTACTTTTTTGGTAAGAACTTGCATGGCACTCTAGAGGTATCACATATAATACACTTCCATTTTCATACTCGTATATGTAAATACATATACATATCAGTATGTTGCATTGTTTACCTTTGAAAGCAATTACTTCCTTTTTTGAGAGAAAATACCGACAAACCAACACTGGAAGGCAAAAATTTAAAGGTGACATGTCTTACAAACACGTAGATATTAAGGTGCGTCGATAGAACAAATTCCATTTCTTCTTGCTTAAAAAGAAAAGCGATTCGACCTAAATCTGCAGAAATTCTAAATTATTTCCTTCATAAGTTCTTCAAATCTCGTCATTAGAAGGGCATATTGACAACAAACCGCTAAGAAAAGGCGGACGGAGCCGACTACATGATACCCTATGTTGAAATAAAATATTCCTTGATTTGATGTAGCATTTTTATTTCAGTGTAAAATTAAAAAAAACAAGTAAGAAAGTTTCAGTCGGGTAAACCGACTAAGGTATACCCTCACTTTGTGAGTAATGTAATATTACTCGAATTATTCTGTCAATTTGTGTGGGAGGTACCAGAAGGGGTTTATCAAATACACATTTTTTTCGCTGAACATTAGATACTTTAAATTCATTGCACTGTACCGACTTATAAGCATTTATGTGCACTGGTATAAACGTTATGAGACATTAAATTGTGGTATGATTTGGGCATTTTGTGTGGGAGGTACAAAAAGGGGCGTGGCAATAACGCCCATTTTTCACAGGGCTATAGAGACTAAAAAAACATTACACTGTATAAAATTTCAAGTATTTTTATACACTGGTTTTAATGTTATAAGTTGTTAACTTTTGGTGCAAAAAGGTACCTTTGTGTAGGAGGTACCAAAAGGGGCGTGGCAACAACACCCATTTTTCCCTGGACTGTAGGCAATATAAAAGCATAATACTGTACAAAATTTCAAGTATTTTTATACACGGTTATTATTGTTATAAGCTGTTAACTTTTGGTGCAAAATGGTGCCTTTGTGTGGGAGGTACCAAAAGGCACGTGGCGACTTCGCCCATTTTTCTCGAGTTGATAGCGACTAATAAGCTAATACTATGTGTGGAATTTCAAAAGATTCGAATAAGTAGTATAGCAGTTATTAAAGAATCAATATTTCACAACATTTTAACCCTTTGTGGGGGAGGTACTAGAAGGAGTGGACCAATATGGCCCATCTTCGAACTTAGCCGGAGATAGAAAAAAATATTACCACATACCAAATTTGAGGTCAATCGGTTACTCCTTTCGAGAGTTATCGTGCGCACCAGCCAGCAGACAGACAGACAGACAGACAGACAGACAGACAGACGGACGGACATTGCTCATTCGACTTAAAATGACCCAAAACGGATTTCCTCCGAACATACTTGGGGTCTTAGGTCACTCCTTCGACGTGTTACACTTTTTTCCGTAGCAAATGATATATACCCTCGTCACACTAAAGTGAGGGTATAAAAATAATTGAGCATAATTATTCCAAAACAACAAAATTGTTTGAAAAATCCGTTTATGTTTTCCTAAAACCTTAAAATACACCTCCGACGACCTTTGAAAACGTTTTGTACATATTTTTGCACTCAAATACTTTATGGACGATTTTATTGTTAGTAACTCTGTCCTACTGTAGATCATTGTACATTGGTACACCAAGGAGAATATTTGTTTAGAATTCAGTTGCCACAAAACATAATTGATCCAGCTAGAAAATTGTTTATTATGAAATAATATTCCAGTGTCTTTATCGAAATACCGTCTAAATGGCCAACAGGGAATGACTATGATCGAATAAAAGTTGTAGTGATTGGAATATTGGTCTTATCTATCGATAGGTGAAAAATATCTTTTATTATCTATCAGATTAAAGTGGCAACTGCAACTTATATGTGAAATGGTACTGTTGAATCAATTAGTGGTTATCATAACAACTAAGTTTTATGAAATTTTTAAATTTGTATAAAATTGCTTTATAATGCAAACCGAACGTCGGCGGATCGGGCGAATGATTGGAGGAATATTTTGTCTGTCTGTCTATCGGAGGGATAAAATATTATATATTGATATTTTGTAATGTACCAGAAATTTTGCAAAAATTTCGCTCAACTATAGTTATTAACGCTGTATTTCACCACACGACTGTATCATAGAAATCTAGTCGAGTTGAATTATCTACTGCTTAGTATAAGACAAGATGGGTTACACACCCCCTAGTAGAGAACCAGTTGTGTTAAGTAATAATTAGTAGACGACCAGTTTGGTTATCGACTACTTAGGGAAATACCAGTTAGTTTATCTACTCATAAGATGACGACCAATTGGGTTATCTACTCCTCAGTTAACGACCAGTCAGTTTACCTACTCATTAGAAGATGACCAGTTAGGTTATCTACTCCTTAGTTGACAACGAGTTAGGTTATCTAGTACTTAGTAAAATTGCAGTTGGCTTATCTACTCCTTAGATGATGATCAATTGTGTTATCTACTATTAGTAAAATACCAGTCGGTGTATCCTTTCATTAGATGACGACCAATCGGTTTATCTACTCCTTAGATATATTATTAGTTGGGTTATCTACTCATTAGATGACAACGAGTTTGGTTATCTAGTATCTATTAAAATTGCAGTTGGGTTATCTACTCCCTAGATGTTGATCAGTTGTGTTATCTACTCATTCGTTGATAACGAGTTAGGTTGTCTAGTAATTTGTAAAATTCCAGTTGGGTTATCTACTCCATAGTTGACAACCAGATAGGTTATACAGTTATTCGTAAAAATGCAGTTGGGTTAACTACTGCTTAGATGATAACCAGTTTGGCCATCTACTTTAGTTGACGACCCGTGTTGATAACCTGCAGGGTTATCTACTTCTACTCCATAGATGACGACCAGGTGGACCCAGTTTTCGATTAAAGGATAAAAAAGTACATATTTATTTAATTGATTTCAAATGTGACTTATGTTGTGTCTGGCACTGAAAGGTCGATCTCTGAGATCTTCCTCTACACTAGATTCGACCTCTGAGGTCTTCCTTTATACTAGAGTCGACCTCTGAGGTCTTCCTCTATACTAGAGTCGACCTCTGAGGCCTTCCTCTATACTACAGTCGACCTCTGAGGCTTTCCTCTATACTAGAGTCGACCTCTGAGGTCTTCCTCTATACTAGAGTCGACCTCTGAGGTCTTCCTCTATACTAGAGTCGACCTCTGAGGTCTTCCTCTATACTAGAGTCGACCTCTGAGGTCTTCCTCTATACTAGAGTCGACCTCTGAGGTCTTCCTCTATACTAGAGTCGACCTCTGAGGTCTTCCTCTATACAAGACTCGACCATGGAGGTCTTCCTCTATACTAGACTCGACCTTTGAGGTCTTCCTCTATACTAGAGTTGACCTCTGAGGTCTTCCTCTATTTTGGAGTCGACCTCTGAGGTCTCCCTCTATACGAGAGTCCACCTATGAGGTATTCCTCTATACTAGAGTCGACCTCTGATGTCTTCCTCTATACAAGACTCGACCATGGAGGTCTTCCTCTATACTAGACTCGACCTTTGAGGTCTTCCTCTATACTAGAGTTGACTTCTGAGGTCTTCCTCTATTTTGGAGTCGACCTCTGAGGTCTCCCTCTATACGAGAGTCCACCTCTGAGGTATTCCCCTATACTAGAGTCGACCTCTGAGGTATTCCCCTATACTAGAGTCGACCTCTGAGGTATTCCTCTATACTAGAGTCGACCTCTGAGGCCTTTCTCTATACTAGAGTCGACCTCTGAGGTCTTCCTCTATACTAGAGTCGACCCCTGAGGTCTTCCTCTATACTAGAGTCGACCCCTGAGGATCTAATGGATTCCTCTATACTAGAGTCGACCCTTGAGGTCTTCCTCTATACTAGAGTCGACTTCTGAGATCTTCTTTTATATTGGGGTCGACCTCTGAGGTCTTCGTCTACACTAGAGTCGCCCTATAAGGTCTTATTCTATACTAGAGGCGACCTCTGATTTTAGTATGTAGTTTACATATCAGGTCTTCCTCTATACTAGAGTCGACCACTAAAATAAATAGTTCAATATACTACAGTCGACATCTAGCTGTATCCAAAGTGTTTTTTGTATATAAAATTCGTCCGTCAAATATATATATTTATGTATATTCCTACCTATTTTATTTACCATGTAAATATTATACTTATTGTACCGTATACTTAACGCAATACATGTACATATGTATATACAAACAGGCTATTATTTTCCACACATACACATGTTTCCAGGACATGACCTCGCTTGAACTATGAGTGGGCGTTGTAATTGTTACCACTACAACCATATATGTATATTTTTGTTAACAGAGTTTAAATACATCAATTTCAGTATATTTTTGTGACATTCTAATGAAAGTTAACTAAGGTCGATCGAATTATTATGATTAGGGAATATATTTGTATATAATCTATAATGATTGGTTTGTTGTTCTCCTGCAACAATAACAACAAACAACCTTTCAAATGAGTATACAACAAAAATAAGTACATACATATATTTATATACTCGTACATCATACGGAAATCAGAAACAAAACAACTGCTGACAGATTTATTAGTATAATAACTCAATCTGAGCAGTAGAATATGACAGAATATTTATAGCCAAATAAGTTTAGCATTTCTAATGTGTTATATTCAACAAAATGGATTTCCTCCAAACGTACATAGGGTTTGTGGTTCAGTACTGCTTCGATGTGTGCTGAAGTTGTGTTTCACTTGAGACATAAAAATATTTAGGTATAAACATTTTAATAAATATTTAAATAAAATTAATTTAAATCCCTTTGGAGTTATATTTCATAAGATAATTGTGTAAAGCGGAATTCACTTTAAAAATATCATTATTTAATCTTTGAAAATGCATATCTTCTTATTTGTTAAATATTGTATCATTTACTCTGGATAAAATATACATATGGTCATTTCCCTGGGATCCTAAAAAAATGTCTTACAATTTTGCAACTCTTTCTTGAGTATTTTTTTTAGCAATGTACTGAAAGTTTCTGCGCTACATTTATCCATTATGTAAATAAAAAACTTAACAATCTTGACATTAAATTATTGCTTTAGAGCTTGACGATCTTTCTACGTTAAAAAAATTGATAAATGTTGTATAATATTGACATATAAAGACTTAAATGTCTATATGTATTTCGTGCCGTCCGGAACATGCCGTCCGGAATTCAATAAAAATCTAAATATCTCAAAAATTTTGCATTATTATTATTTTAAATACGTCAGTCTGTTTTGCTGTTTTCAAGGTTAGAAAAGAATATCGTTTCAGCTCGACCTATACTTTGCGAGCAACCTAATATGAAGAGACAGACGGACGGTTCAGCTAGTGGTTCTTAGTAGAAGCATACTTTAAGGTGGGCCCGGCTTCATTATTTTTATGTACCATCTGCCACGAACAAATCTTAAATTACCTTTTCCACAATGTGGTGTAGGCTTATAAAATTTTAATAAATTTTCTATAAATAAAAAATTCCTAAAAAGTGCTAGCCATTATCCTCCAGAAGCAAAAATAAAGGTTTTCATTATAGAAATTGATCAAAAATTTTAAAATTCAATGAACTTAAATTTTTCCCGAAAAATTATCCCATTTGACATGGAATTCACTGCGTTCCAACACTTTGAATTCTTTCGTAATACAACTGCAAGCGTAATTCGAAATGAAATCATTTAAAATGCAATTAATCACATCACAGGCACAAGTGTTACTGTCTGCAATTTGTGCTAAATATAGAAATACTCTGGAAGGCCAGAAAAAAAGGCTATATTAAAAAAACTCAAAACTCCCCCACTACAACGCGGCGGACACATGTCGCATATAAGCAAAGGACGAACCTGGAAAAAGTCCCAGTGTTTCAACGGGGAAACGTGAAAAGCAAAAAAAACTGTCACCACAATCGCTGTCTGCCTGCCCGGCTGTCCCCTTAAGCCTTTTCATGGCTTATGAAAGTTTAGCGGAGTATAGAACTAGGAGGTTTTTTAATTTGTATCCTTTTTTGTTTTTAATTGCAAACAAATGAAGAAGATTCCTTTGCAGTTAAGCTAATTTAACTGAAATTAAAATAACAAAAAATACCCATTCCATATTCCTGCAGAATTTCCAGAAGCTGAAGAACAAATCAGCATAAACAATTAGACAAGCGCTTTGGGCCGCGATCTAGTCCTTTGTTTGTGGTTGTTTTTATCCTGGCAACTTTTTTGTTAAGCCTTGAAATGTGTTTAAAACACACAGACACTTCGCTCGCTCGCTCACTCACTCACAAAAGCATTTAATCGCTTTCGATATGGCGATTAAAGTCTTTTAATGTATGAATACGATTAAATAGAACGCGAAATGTGTTGTGGATTTCTCGGCTTCATCTGTTTAACGGTGTGTTAAGTAGAATGCGAGCAGGAAAATATGTTGCATACTATTCACCCCTCCCGGAACAAAATCCACCCAAACACCCTGCACAAAATCAAGCTAAGCAATAGAACAAGTCCTTAGTCGTGAGTCCCGAGTCCTGATAGAAAAACGTGTGCGTTTATGTTTTAACATTCCAACAAAACAAAACCGGAAAAGGAAGAAGGCGTGCCAAGTTTTTTTGTTGTAAAATGTTAACAATGTGTGAGTGCTAGACTTTTTCTTCGTTATCTGATAACTCCCCCACACACACACGCTACGGCAGTAAAATACCTTCAACATAACACAACGCTCTACCATCACCACCACCAGCCACAGAGTGCACGCCGGAAGTTGGAAGTTTGTTGTTCCACATTTTCCTTTTACACGTACACACTCTCATAAATAATTTTTTTATGTTTTCGATTTTGTTTTAGAGCTCTTTTTGAGAGTTTTTAAACAAAATTCAATATTTTAAATAAAAAGTCAAAAATTTTAAGGTTATTTATACGGTTAATAGTTTGTGTCAAATTTTGGAGATCAGGCAAAATTATTTTAGATTGTAGTAATCAAAAGGAATAACATGGCTAAATCGTTTTCGAATTTTAAGACAATCCAGAATAAATATAATTTATGAGCTCCCTGATCAATATTTGAGGTGTTACAAACCGAGTGACAAAACGAGCATTCAGCGGGGGAGGGTATAAAAACAATCAATGTTTTCTGCTATAAATAAAAAATGAAAATGTTTAAGAATATTTCTGTAAACAAAAAGCTCTTGGAGATTTTCTTTAAAATTCATTTGAAAACTTATATCAATTAAAGACGTATTAGAAGTTTTCAAAAATCGTAAAAAAAATTTGTAAACCAGATAAATAAATAAAAATTTCTATAAATAAATAGTAATTACATATATATACAATCTACAATATATATTAATGTCAATAAATAAATAATTTCAATAAACATTTCTATAAATAAAAAATTTCCTAATTTTTTTTTTATTGAAGATTTCCTAAAGAAAATTTATGGATTAAATATTTGTAAAAAATTTGCTTTAAATTAAACATTTCATAGAAATTGTCTATAAGTACAAAAACACTTCTAATAACATTTTACTAATAAAAACTATTTGAAAATCCTGTATATAATTCACTAACAGAATGGAACATAAAGTGTATTCTATAAACATAAATTCGTTAAAAGTTTTTGATTAAAAAAAGCTTAAGAAATTTTCTACAGAAATATTTTTTAAAAAAACTTCAAAATATAAAAAAATGTCTAAATAAATGTTTATCAGTTTTCTTAATTAAAAAGAACCTTAAATATATTTTGTAACTAAAAAAGTCATAAGAAATTTTTTTAAAATAAAAATCTTCTGTAAATATAAACTAATAAACGGGTTTTTTATAAATAATAAATATATAACAAATAAACACTAAAATAAACGATATATACCAGTAAACAAATTTAAAAATATTCTACAAATAAATTAATTTCGAATAAGTTGTCATGTATAAACAAAAAATCGAAGAATATTCTATTAAGTAAAATTAAAATTTCCTAAAAAGTTTTCAATAATCGCCAAATTGCTAACAACTTATCTAAGGATTATCTATAGATTTTTGTATAAATAGAAAATGTGGTAAGTAATTTCAGGAAATAAAGAATATCTATGAAATTTTGAAAATTTGTCGATATATAAAGAGAAAGAAATTTTCTATGAATTAAATCTTTCCAAGAAAATATAAAATAAAATTTTTTAAAGAGCTGAAAAAGAATTAATGGAAAAATTATGAAATTCAGAGAAATTTTCTTAGATAAAAAATTCTGAAGGAATTTCCTACTCTTAAAATTAGAAGATAAACATGTAAAAACATAATAACATAATAACATTCACTGTTATACCATAGAGACGGTAGAAATGGCAGATAACATTTCCCTAGTCCCTCCGATTGAACCAATTCCATTATTTTAATATGGCGATTATTTTAATAATTTGACGAATGCTAACATCAGTCAAGTTTGCTAACTCCCTATAAAAATGTCAACCTATTGTAGCCCGCTGCTTCTAGAGAAGGTATCAAATTTTCTGCTGAAAGGAGCCAACTTGATGGTTGTTGGATTTACTTCAAGTGCCTTTCTCACACTGACTTCATAGTAATGTGGAGAACCACCTCAGTAATATACCTGACTATATAAGTACTTGCTACCACCCCTAAAACTGCAATTGTCACATCGTCTGAAGATGCGACAACTTTAACTTGATCCAACGAAAGCTGATTACTGTTCATGGTGAGGTTCCAAAGGTGAGAAGAAGGTACGTACACCTCACTGAGGTGGCCCCCTACATACAAAACTTTTAAACAAGCCAGGATCGTTATTATTCCTCTCGGTTTATGCAATGACACCATCAAGGGAACCTTAAATAAATCTAACCAGATTCTGAAATGCCGTCTCAGTGGACTTATCCTTGCAATATGCATATTGAAGGCAGGACAGAATTATTTTCTCTATATTCATTACACTGTGCAAAAGTGAAAAAATACACGGACTTGACAGTATAGGTTCGATTCCACTATCGAAGTGTAGTATAACCCTATACTCGGTTTGGCTAAATTGGTGACCAATTTTTTTTATGGGCCTCCAAAGATTCTGAAAATCGGTCGGACCCTAGAAAAAACTGTAATCAGCTTTTGTCCAATAACTGATTCAGACTTAGTGATACCGCTTAAGTATATTTGGCAATAATGTTGCTAAGAATATGCTGAACAAAGCCACTTAAAATTTTTTGCGAAAAAAAAAATTTTTCCTGTTTTTTTTTGAAAAAGTGAAGAAAAAAACTTTTTTTTCACTTTTTTCAGCATAACTTCCAGGGACTCGTAATTTTTTAGTAACAATGCTTGGCAAAATTGTAGCCAACGTTAATCTGAACAACTTTTGTGAACATATCAATACAATCAGAACGTGTCTAGGAACCCTAAATAGCTAACTGTAACACATAACTGTAATTTTTGGCCCCATTTTAACAAATCGTAAAAAACACCCCTTAAAATGGGGAGGGCGGGGATGAAATGTTTTACAAAAAAGTTGGCCATAAAATTTATGTGTTAGAACACACCAAAGCTCAAAACTTAACACAAACACCAAATAAACGGTAAAATTCCTTTGGAGGCAGAAACGATGATAGACTGATGGCCTGAAGTCCTGCTGTACCATGTGTGAAGACTTTTCTGATTTATATACTCGTACACATCTAGTTTGTGGGTATACATGAACGGTTAATAGCATCAATTCATAGCTCTTTGAGTCTGAAATTAACCTTATAGCCACCGCATGTATTTCTAAAACACATTTATATAAATCTCATTCACTAAGAAGAATTCTGACTGGGAAATATAAAATTTGATTAAACTACATTTAGGAATTCATTCCACTTTTGTCCTTCATGCGCTTAACTTTATTTAACACACTGCTGCGTATTTTAGGGAAAAACCAGTAAGGAAAGGCAGAAAGTCGGGCGGGGCCGACTATATAATACCCTACACCTCCCTAACAATGCGATAAGGGTTATTGCGATAATAATTTGGAATAATTGGTAAATGGGTAAGAACATATATATGCTGATATATCTAATTCTGAACCGATAATCGCTAATTTAAGCAATATTCGTTCCAAAATTGAGAAACATCTTTCTGGAGAATTTTGTAATGATCGGAAGTAAAGTACAACTTCTATAGCGCTTTGTAACCAAATCAGGAGGAACATATATGTATATGGAGCTTATATATAAATCTGAATCGATTTTCCCTGAATACTCATTCATGTAAAATAGAAACCTCTTTCTGTCGAATTTCGTACTGTTCGGATATAAAATACAGTCTCTACAGCGCTTGAATGTCAAATCGGTGCTAACATATATATGGGGACTATATCTAAATCTGAACCGATTTTCTCCAAATTTGGCAGTATTCCTTCGTGTAATAAGAAACCTCTTTCTGCCGAATTTCGCTGTGATCGGATATAAAATACAGTTTCTACAGCTATTGAATTTCAAATCGGGGGTAACATATATATGGGGGCTATATCTAAGTCTGAACCGATTTTCTCCGAATTTGGCAGTATTCCTTCATGTAATAAGAAACCTCTTTCTGCCGAATTTCGCTGTGATCGGATATAAAATACAGTTTCTACAGCGCTTACATGTCAAATCGGGTGCAACATATATATGGGGGCTATATATAAATCTGAACCGATTTCCCCCAAATTTTGTATTGTATCTAAGTGTATCACGAGACTACTCTCTGTCAATTTTTGTACAAATCGGTTACAAAATGTTGCTTATACAGTGCATATATGCCAAATCGGAGGTACATGTATATGGGACCTATATGTAAATCTGAACCGATTTTAACCGAATTCAATAGGGATCGTCCTTGGGCCTAAGAAACGATATGTGCAAAGTTTCGTTGAGATCGGACCATAATTGCGACCTGTACTTTGATTACAAGAATACGTCTACAGACGGACAGACAGACAGACAGACGGACAGACAGACGGACAGACAGACGGACAGACAGACGGACATAGCTAAATCGACTCAGAAAGTGATTACAAGTCGATCGGTATAATAAACAATGGGTCTATCCCTTCTCCTTTTGGGTGTTACAAACAAATGCACAAAGTCATAATACCCTGTACCACAGTGTGGTGTAGGGTATAAAAATATATAGAAAATCAGTTCAGTCTCAAAATGTGAATTTGATGAGGAGATTAGCATAAATAAAAACAGAAACATTTCATGGCCATAAGTGGTTCACAGACGATGAGGTGGATAGGAAACAGGATACTGTGGCAAAGCAAACTACGCAGGGAGGAAACGGAAATTTATGCTAAATCAATGCACCAAACTTGGTTGATTAAAACAAAGACACTGCATACTAAATATAAACAACGTATGTAACCTAAAACTGTCAGATGTTAGAGTTAAGATAAATCGAATCAAATAAACTCTAAATTATTTATAAGTAATGGTTCTGAAATTAAAACAAGTAAGAAAGTTTCAGTCGGGTAAACCGACTAAGGTATACCCTCACTTTGTGAGTAATGTAATATTGAATATTACACGAATTATTCTGTCAATTTGTGTCACTTTGTGAGTAATGTAATATAGAATATTACACGAATTATTCTGTCAATTTGTGTGGGAGCTACCAGAAGGGGTTTAACAAATACACCTATTTTTCGCTGAACAGTAGATACTTAAAATTCATTGCACTGCGCCGAATTATAAACGTTTATGTGCACTGGTATAAACGTTATGAGATATTAAATTGTGGTATGATTTGGCCATTTTGTGTGGGAGGTACAAAAAGGGGCGTGGCGATAACGCCCATTTTTCACAGAACTATAGGCACTATAAAAACATTACACTGTACAAAATTTCAAGTATTATTATTCACTTGTATTAATGTTATAAGCTGTTAACTTTTGGTGCAAAATGGTACCTTTGTATGGGAGGTACCAAAAGGGGCGTGGCAACAACGCCCATTTTTCTCTGGACTGTAGGCAATATAAAAGCATAACACTGTGCAAAATTTTAAGTATTTTTATAACCCGTTATTAATGTTATAAGCTGTTAATTTTTGGTGCAAAACGGTGCATTTGTGTGGGAGGTACCTAAAGGGACGTGGCAACTTCGCTCATTTTTCTCGAGATGATAGCGACTAATAAACTAGTACTATGTGTGGAATTTCAGAAGATTAGAATAAGTAGTATAGTAGTTATTAAAGAATCAATATTTCACAACATTTTAACCCTTTGTGGGGGAGGTACTAGAAGGAATGGACCAATATGGTCCATCTTCGAACTTAGCCGGAGATAGCAAAAAATATTACCACATACCAAATTTGAAGTCAATCGGTTACTCCTTTCGAGAGTTATCGTGCGCACCAGCCAGCAGACACACAGACAGACAGACGGACGGACATTGCTCATTCGACTTAAAGTGACCCAAAACGGATTTCCTCCGAACATACTTAGGGTCTTAGATCACTCCTTCGATGTGTTACACTTTTTTCCGTAGCAAATGATATATACCCTCGTCACACTAAAGTGAGGGTATAAAAAATAATAGTACTTACAGTCAGAAAAAAATGCCCCAACTGGTACCTCCGACACGTTCACGTTCATGCGTTTCAAAGTAATTAAATTTGACAAAGCAATCTAGATTGTGTAATAATTTAAGTTTGCAAAAGAACGGGTTAAATTGTTCTGGACCTCCTGACCAATTTTCAATTCCATATTATTACTACGGGATAGATTCTATAAGCATTGAGGCAGGACCCCGGCTTGATTGACGTTTTAAGATTGTACATTGACATCCGTAACATATCCAAAACCTTGTTTAAAGGGATCTGTACAGTTGGCCGGGTCAAAGAAATATATCGCGACTGTCCGCATCTAAAATGAAAATATTGTTTTATTTAGTGAATATCCCCAAAATATGTCGGCTATATCTTTATATTACATAACCTCTAAAATTCATGTTTTTCTTGCAAATATCGGGCGCCATGGACTGAAGAGCGACACTTTTCATATGACAGTTAAAACTCGCTATTCTGCTTAAACAGTGCCACTATTGTGATTCTCGCGCTGATAGTACCGAAGTTATTCGCGATTTTAGGGTGTAATGTAGGATGAAATAATCTGTGGTCAGATTATTATATTAAAAATATATAATAGGGAGGTCCACAATCCCCTGACCACAGCAAAGCTGACTTATCTCTTTGGTTATTTTGAAGTGGAAGACTTCGGAATGTACGCTTCAGTCCAAAGATCGAAATAAAGGGAACATTTGGACAATTATTTTTCTCAAAACAGTCGTCCACGCTTCTCACCCCCTTACCCCTGAAAAAGTGCAATGAAATATTATCATATGTTAAAAATCATACATATCGTCAACATTTTTAGTAGGCATCGTTGAGAAAAATATTGTTCGCGAAGAAATACTATAAGTCCTTTCTCAACTTTTTTATGAGAATTATGAAAATTTCGAGTTATTACCTAATTTGTGTATTTTTCTGCTCATAGCAGAAAATATTTGAAATAAAATTTGTTGACTTAAATTTTTGCAAATTATTTTTTCGTTAGTGTTAATGGAAATTTCAAAGGTAACCAACAAAACCTGCTAAATTGTGAAATCTGTTAAAGACACATACTAAAAATGTCGACGATTTGTATGACGTTTGACATATGGTAAGATTTGATTGCACTTTTTCGGGGGTAAAGTGATGAGAAGCGTGGTTGACTATTTTGAGAGAAATAATACTCGAAGGGTTCCCTTTATTTCGTTCTTTGGACTGAAGCGCGTTTTCGGAAGTCTTACACTTCAAAATCACCTTCGAGATAACTAACCTCTCTGATTTTTTTGTAAAACTTTGTGGTCGAATATCGCGAAAACAAGAGCTAACCTAGAAAAACGGTTAGCTCCATTGGCTTCAGCAAGTTTGAAATAGGTATATCCATAGGGTCTCCTTTCTGTTACATTTTTAAGGTGTCCATTTCGAGCACAGTGTAATTAACAATATAAATATATAAATGATATTTTGTTCTTAATTAAAGTTCCTTTATAAAAAAATGAAAAATTTCGTAAAATTACGCCCTCAAATCGTGATGGACCATTTTGCACCAAATCTTAACAGCTTATAACTTTAACACCACTGCATAGAAATTTTGTACAGTGTAGTGCTTTTATAGTGCCTACAGTTCAGTGAAAAATGGGCGTTATTGCCCTGCCCATTTTTGTAACTCCCACACAAATGAACCATTCTGTACCAAAAGCTAACAGCTATTAACTTTAGTTTCCAGTGCATACTTTCAAATTATTAAATGCAATTTAAATTGATAATAATTTAATTTAAAAACAAGAAAATAAATAAATTTAAAATATATTTTTGGGGACTGAAGGTGAGGAGATTCGTAAGCCGGTTAACCCGACTGAACTTTTCTACTTGTTATTATTAGCATTAGGACTTCGAACCGAACTTTCTGTGGAACAGTCATACACAAACAAAATTGAGAATTATTGCTTCCTGAAGAATGAAATAAGTGATATGTCTAGGATCTTTACATGCAGGTAGATTGACACCGCACAGAAACAATTTCAGTTGATCGATGCATCTTTTTATTAATTTAATAACATATTTAATTAGAATGAACAGACGGTTCAAAATTAAATAAAATTCCAATTTAATTCACAAATTCCGTAACTGACTCCAGTTTTTCCATTTTTTTCTGTAATCGATTCCCTAGGGTATTTGTAACAGTTTACCCTACTAAAGTTCTTACTTTTTTGATTTGTTTTCACTCTTTGTCCAACTTTTGCCACAACCCAAATACTCGTATATGAAAACAGGCATTCAAGACTCTAAACTGCACGATGATAAAATCGGTATGTGTAATAAATTGCATAGCGTTCCTATCTCAACTTCCGACACACGACGTAACACTCACTTGGGTACCAGGACACATGAACGTTAGTGGCAACGACGTGTGGAAGAGTGTGTGGATGATATGACGTGCAGGGAAATAACTGCAAAATTTCACGATGACTCTGGCCTTCTGGTCTTCAAGACCATAGGCTCTCAGCTTGGGAGTATTTTCTTTAATGATCTTGCCGAACTTGATATAACATTTTCATCAATGTTAGATAAAAAACATTAAGTCTCGTGGTGACTGGTCCTGACTCTTTTCACCCTGCCACAGTACGAGTGACTATCCAATACATGTATGAATGCACTCAAATAAGTTATTACGTATAATGGAGAAATACAATGTGGTAATAATTCTCGTTCGGTTCATACTTGCCCTCTCTTAAGTATATTTCCGTGCCAATTGAATAACATACCAATATGTGGGCTTGTAATTGACTTATTACAAAAATGTACTAGAATAGTAGTTGTACTCGTATAGAAGCATTCCTAATATTTTAAAGTGGAAAATAAAAGAAGGTGAAATAAAATTATTCGAGATTTATTCATTGATTTCTTCAACTTAATATTCAAATTAGCAATGTTGAAGAATTTTTTATGTACAATTCTTCAAGCCAATTAGATATGTTGTGGGCTCCAAATCGAAAAATTCTTCTTTAGTTCAATGTCAGAATTCATCACTATGATGAAGCTTTAAGATCAGAGAAGTGTACCACAAAACCCTAGTGTATCGATTTATAAAGGTTTTTCCAACAAGAGGTGTTATTTTGGTATTCAAAGAAAAATGTAATTTTTTGAGATAAATGATCGGATGTTTATTTCATAATAAAGAGAAAGGTATGCCGTTAATAATGAAAAACAACATCAGCCAAATGGCCACCACGACCACGCTTACAGGACCATATCCTTTTCATGAAATTTTCCATAACCAAATCGCAAAGTGGCTGCCCTATGTCCTCGATAGCCTCACGAATTCTATCGTTGAGGTCTTGAATCGACGGTGGGCTGTTGGCGTAGAACTTATCTTTCACGTGGCCCCAAAGGATGATGTCGTAAGGAGTTAAATCACAAGATCTCGGTGGCCAATTGTGATCACCTCTTCGAGAGATAACACGGTCCGGAAACTTTTCCCGTAACTGAGCAATGGTTTCGTTGCTTGTGTGGCACGTAGCGCCGTCTTGTTGAAAGTAAACGTTGTCCAGATCAATACCATCCACCTCCGACCATAACAAATCTTTAATCATCTCTCGATAGCGCAATCCATTCACCGTAACTGTTGATCCAACCTCATTTTCGACAAAGTAAGGTCCAATGACGCCGCCGGACCATAAACCGCACCAAACAATCACACGTCGAGGATGGAGAGGCTTCTCAACAATGACTCTTAGGTTTTCCGAGCCCCAGATGCGACAATTTTGCTTGTTGACGTAGCCACCGAGGCGGAAATGGGCCAGTCAGTCAAGATGATTTTTCGAATTTTAATAATTTCATTGCGTTGTTGAATCTTGTATCGTTCCATTTTTAGTAATGGCGTAGTTTCTACTTGTCAAATGTCAAAGAATAAAAGCTTAAAAAGTAACAGCTACCGAAATACCGGGTGATTCAAAATAACACCACTTGTTGGAAAACCCTGTACTAGTGATGATAATTCTATAATTGTTATAGCGCATATACATATTAAAACATGTTGATTTCATTTCAGCTCTTCCAATTGAAAAAATCTCTTTAAATTTGCTAAATTCAAATACTTCCAACATTCCCTCATCCTCCTCTCAAGTCGCTCAATGAAATAGTAGCTGACAGTTGTAACACATGTAAAATTACATCTACAGATCTGAGTTTAAGGATTAATTTGTAATTCTTTGACTAATGTCTGGCAAAATGTGTTTTTGGGTGTTTGGATAGTTGTAATGTTTACATTTGCTCTCGTCCGTCCTTCAACCCCTACCGATTCGGGCAATGATGGTACACGGTTTCATTACACACAGTAAATACATTACACATCATTACCGCGTCTGATGGCCTTCGGCGGACTTTCGTCCTTATCGATTGTGGTCTAATTTACCTTTCCGAGGATGGGAGGAGAGAAATGGGCACAAACAAACGTTTCACTTCCCATCACTCCTCGCTGGCTGACCATAACATGTAATGGTAGGATGGGAGGTAATATATATACATATACATTTTTCTCCTTCATATCCACCGACTGAATGACTGTCGGTCTATCCATTTGTCTCCGTTGCTGTTGTTGCTGTTACACCTCCCTTCCTGTGACCTTTTTTCGGTTTTATTTGGTGTTAAAGACACCCAAGCAAGATATCTAAAGCAATACAACAGCGGCTACGGATTCTTAACTTTAATAAACCGTTTCTCGTCAGACGTTTTTATATTTTCGTATTCGCATTCCTTCTCTTCTTCTTTTTCTTCTGTTTTTCCTGTAGTTTTCTGGGGGCTTTGTTTGTGTTCAGGCCCACATGTTGTTGGCCATCATTAATCATGACGTCTCAAAACTGACACATTCGTCGGTCGATCAGCAGCGCATCACTGAAACTTGTTACCGACAAAAACACACTATAGAAGAGCGAAAGACGCAGACAGAGACGGCTCACTCGAACTCCTGCTCTGGATAGATGGATGAATGGCTGAATGACTGCCTGAGTTTCCAAATGTGGATTTGCTTAGTATTCATTGTTGTTGCCTTGGGATGAAGAATATCCAAATGTTTTTTTTTTTTGTCGGGCAGATATTTCCAATACTAGAGCGAAAATATTGATATTCGACGAGTCTGAATGTCGCAGATTCTTTGAGTGGTATTGACATTTATATTTGACAATCTATGTAAATGTCATTTATTTAAATCATAAATAAATACTTAGGTACGCGCGTAAGTACGTTTACAAAGTGTCTTGAAAATTGTTCAATCATTAATTTTAAAACATCTTCTTTGGGGGAGAACTTGTCTATGACATATTCATATATGTCTATGACATATTCGTATACAGTGAGTTTTAAAGAAAGTCCACAACTATGTATTTTGAATTTGTTATCACTTGTTTCAATTGTTCGATATTTTTTAACGGCTCTGATTGTTTAAGATACTGTCCTAAACCCGCACAGAAAAAGTATTAAATTGAATAAAATATGTTTGTATTAATGTAATCTGAACTGGAACATTTACATATCGATAACTCCATTATAAAACATGCAAAGTCGACTTAGCATGATTTTGGGGAGATTGCATTTTTAACTTCAAAATATTCAGTCAAAATTTGGAGTCTATCCGTCAATCCAATCAAAAGTTATTCACAAACTGTACAGGTCATTCGATTTCCATTACAGAGGAATTCCACACAAATTTTAAAAACTCATCAAACTTTGATCGCCGCTCCTGAAAAACTACTTTTTTGCACTTAGAATAGTTTAGAATGGAGGTATCGATATTAATTTAAAGCTTACTGTATATGCCAATGTTGTAATTGAGGTTATTGCATTTTATTTTATGATGTAAGGCTCATCCTTGGGTTTAGGTTTAGGGTGGCAGCCGGTTTTACCAGCTCACATAGACCAATTTAGGTCCCTAGTGCTACCACGGACTCGATGTCCCTCATCGAAACCAACCTGTTTGATGTACAAAGTCATCGATACTGGATAAGTTATCTGTACCGGAAATATGAGTTAAACTTCCTAGAAAGGCCGACCCCGGTGTATCCAGAATTATTTTACTCAATGAGGGACAGTAGCAAAGCAGACATTTAATGTTCTCCACTTCTTCTTCACAGCTTTTACAGAAGACATCGAAGTAGCCTTCTGGCGTGTTCGCCGATCAGACAATGTGTAGTGCTAGGATATATATTTTGACCTTCTCAGGTTATATCTTAGCCAGATATGTCTAGCTGCCCTGCAAGTGTCGATTTCTGTCCATTTTTTATTGGACTGACTGATTGTCTCTTGCCTAAGCCAAATCTTGCATGTAGATAGTGGAACGCCAATATATCCAAATTCTTCGAGAATTTATAATGTTGTCTATTTCCTAACAAGTTCATCTGCTTTGCCAGGATATTCCTATGCCGGGGTACTCATATGAGGTATATATGTATGTTAATCTACTCTGCCATTTCGTTAAGAGATCTGCAGCAGTAGAGGACTGTTTGTGAATTTAGGGATATGGTCTCCAGAGAATTGATGGCAGCCGGGCTGTACGAGTAAATGACAACTGCAGTGTTTGTCACTATGTAGCGACTCAGTCACTTGGCGACTTTCCATAGTGCCATTTTTCGGCTTGATATACATTGCAGGTGGCTGTTATTCTGTGAGCTTATCAAGACTAAGTTCTCCGTATAGAAGTGGAGCTGGTATCTTATCGTAGTGGTGAAGTTCCTCGAAGGTGTACACAATTGTGACCGTAATTATTGCACTTCCACCTTGATAGACAGTTCAATCTTAATACCGCTCTGGCTGCAACTTCTCTCGCCACATATCAATGGGCAGTAGATGGAGTAGACCTTGTAGAGAATCGGGCGAAAAAACTAACTTTTATTTATTTTATTTATTTATTTATATGAATTACAATACAAAGTAAATTTATATTCTAATTTTTACGGTCCAGGGAAAAGCCGGGTTACAAAGACCATGTGACTAGATTTTGCAGCGACAGACCAGAGCCTCTGGTGGGAATCGAACCCACGACCCCCAAACTCATAGGCGAGTACGCTACCAACTCACCTACTGGGGCGCTCAACGAACTTTTTTTCGGTGCAAATGTATGGAATT
Source organism: Eudasyphora cyanicolor (assembly GCA_963930755.1). Lineage (NCBI taxonomy): Eukaryota > Metazoa > Arthropoda > Insecta > Diptera > Muscidae > Eudasyphora > Eudasyphora cyanicolor. The sequence continues at coordinate 237,541,082 of OZ005734.1, forward strand.
TAGTTTTGGCGCCGATTACGGTGTATGCACGTTCCAGTACATTAAGTAAGAATGGCAATTTGCTATGTAGAATAATTCATAGAAATTTTACACTTTCAGAAAAGACCAGCTCTGTTCTATTTAACCGAGGAGTATCCACATGTGGGACCTTTTACATTCTAGTAAATAGAACTAATTCAGTCTTTTTTGGGTTAATGCCGAAACTGCTGCTCTGGCGCATTTAGCCAATTTTTTTAGAGCCGTTTTCTCTCATAGAACTCTAATTAAACGTTTCATATATTGTATGGGAAATGCCACGCCCACTGATCTATTTCAGCTTAGTTACAATGTGACACCTTGTGTGAAAAATGTCCTCAAGTCTCTCGCTATCAGCATTTGCACAACCGACCCTGTAGACCCTTAACAAAGCGGCTGACCGGTCTTGATTTTGTTTAAACGATACAAATTTCTTTAATTTAAACTACCAAAACTAAATGAAGATACCCTGCACTTCTCCAAGGGGAAAAGTACTTGGGTGTAGTCCTCTATTCTAAGCTTTCTTGTAAACGGAATACCGAAGAACGAGAAAAGAAAGCACTCTGCGCCTTCTAGACATGCAGGCAGATGGAGTCGGGAGCAGGTTCAGGAGTCTTTTCTGAGACTCTATGCCTCAGAATCTTGGAACGATTATCAACGTACTGCACGGTTATCCAGGCAGAGATATACTCGTATGTCGTACAAATAGTCGTGAAGGAAGTCCTAAAACGGGACATCGCCCCTTGAAAATCCGAATTTATGAGGATAGTATGGCTCCCCTCAAAGCACTTAAACCCAATATAGTCAAATCAAGATGTGTCCATTGTTCAAATCCAAGCACACGACATAAATCTAACTTGAGTGCCTGGACATAATAACATCATTGGTAAAGAGATTGCGGACATGTGTGCCAGGACTGGCTCAGAAGCAGTGAACATTTGTTGAATGATTATACCCTATAGATACCATGTCAAACATGGAGACGAGATCAAAATGGGAAGCGATTATTTTCACCAGAAATCTATGACCAAACATAAGTCAGAAGAAAACAAATCAGGTGCTAGTTTTCGGCAACAAGTAACTAAGCAGCCTTACAGGGGTCCTATCCGGACATTGACGTTCGGCAAGATGGCCTAACATCTTGACATTCCGCACGAGGACCAATATACGACTTTTTTATACGAAGTCGAAGAAAAATCGATTGTGAACTTGCTCTATCTAAGAAGTTGCAAGCCTTGTCGGCTTAGCTAACATTTCTCTATTCAACTTTAACACAATGGCGACTATTGAAAGAAATGCAGCGTTTCTAGTGGAGGCTACATATTAACAACAACATCGTACCAGAACCAGAGTTCAGAAAAAACACCAAGAACGCGTTAGCGTTCTGTACGGTTCTTTCGCCGCGAACAATACACTAACACAACACTTACAAAAGAACGCTGCGGTTCTTAAAACACGGCGAACGCTACACTGAAAAAAATTTTGTCATAAAATTAAAGAAATGCTCCAAAGACGTCCGTAGTCTTCAAAATAAGTACATTTTGTACTTCTTTTAAAAACTTATGACGTCTTTGAAACATTTCTTTAATTTTATGACAATTTTTTTTTCAGTGTACCATTACGATAACGTACGGTGCTTCGAACACTATCACACGTCGTAGTGTTAGTGTTCTTTTGAACAGAATACACTACGTTTAGCGTTCTGTTCTTTTTCATATTCGACATCAGAAGTCGCAAATATGAAGCAACTTTAATGAAAATGGGTACAGAAGCATTTCTTAACCTAGGGACGATCTCTATTTAAAATGGTCGGTTCGTAATTTAATATAGCCTCCATTCAAAAGTCCCTTCCAATAAGACATATTAAGCTCTAGATGGCGATTTTTTAACTGATCATGCTGAAATTTAATATTTGTACTTTGTATTACATTCAATCGTACCTAATGAAAATGAGCCTACCGGTCCATATTTTGATATAGCCCCCATAAAAAGCTCCCTTTCGACAAGACATATTTACCTTCTAGCGAGCGCATTTTTTAACCGATCATGCCGAAATTTAAATATGTGTGCTTTCTATTACATTGAATCATACCTAGTGAAAATGAGGCATATCGGTCCATATTTTGATATAGCCCCCACACAAAGGTTCATTTTGGTAAGACATATTTACGCTGTAGAAGGCGCATTTTTTAACCGATCATGTTGAAATTTATTATGTACCTTCCGTTCAGATCAAAATGGATGAGTTTGTCAAGACCCTCCTGGCACTCCTTTACAAATTCATACGAAAATAATAGATCTACAAGTTATCAAGGAAGTATTTAAATGTCTTCACATTCTACATTTTAGACTATGTTGCCAATGACAAAAGTCTGACAATGAATGAGCAAAGTTTTTCCATCATTGCAGCATCTGCAAATCCATATTATAATTCTACCAAAGTGAGAGTATACTTTAGTCGGTTCAGTAGACAGAAGTGTTCTTAATAGTTTTTGCAAACTATTGCAAATCATTTGTTACAGGTATTTATTTATATACATACATACCTGCTCATATTTATTTACTTATTTTTTGTTCACATACATAGGTAATTATATGGTGGAATTTATTTTTGTAATGTGTTAATATCTTGTTTTGTCAGTAAAGCCTTTAGCAGAGGTTGCTATGTATAAATAAATTACTAGAATTTGAATTTATGAATTATTTGAAAGGCACATACAAATAGAAAAAGTAAAATTAATCAAATCTTAAATTGCATTAAATGAACACAGTCAGAGTTATCTCGTGAATTGCTTGGAGTAAATGATTGAAATGTTAAATCAACCATTTCCGAATTGAAAATAATAAGAATGCTAAGTTTTTTTTAAAAACGGTAAAGCAAATACGAAAAACAAATAGAATATAAGAAGACATTCCTTCAGGCCGAAACGTCAAAATCTATCAGTTACGAACGAATAGGAATGAATTGTAACACGCGAAAAAACAGTATTCCGCGAACATTGATTGAACTTTTTTTGCACTTATTGATTAATATTAATTTTTTAATTGTGACAATTACATAAAATTCGGGAAAAACGGTCTGAAAATCGGCGAAAAACCTCACTCGTTGGAATCTAATTCCTATTCGTTCGTAACTGACAATTACTCGCTACAGGAAGCAATGTCTTCTTAAATTATATTGTTTTTGGCAAATACAATTACTTGACAGCTCAGCTCCTCATATACCTATTTCAGCTGAGCTGTGCTGTAAAGTAATTGTATTTGCTTCACCGATTTTAAAAAAAACTTTGTATTCTATAATACATAATAGAGGCATAGATGGTCTATTGCCAGGAGAATATCCTAGTGACAAATCAATAACGATTTAAAGACCGAAATAAAATACAATAATAAGATTATATCTTTTATGCAGCATATTTTAATCTCGAAAAATTAGCATTCTCTTTTTATAGTGACATTTGCAGTTTTCTTCTCAGTCATTTCTTAGCATTCTGACAATATTATTGTGGAGATAAACATAAACGGTTCTCAATTTACTAAACCGTATACTTTAAATATACTTTCCACGCCGTTTACTTTATAACAAAGAAGTACATTTATAAAACTCATATATAAGCTTTTACCAGTTTTCTTGTGCAATTTTACATGCCGATTGATGTACAGACCTACATTTCATATAAAACATATAATTTGACACACGAGGTGAGGTAAACTGCATAGGATGGAGATGATTTTTACATGTGACGACATGTAAATCTTTGGCATGAAAGTCGTGTTGAACATGTTTTTGGTCGCCTGGTCGGTTGTTGTCACAGTTCACAGGAACACACATAGCACATAGCAGAGAGTGTTCACATTCACTTAAGCAGCATCAGAGCCAAGCGCTAACAGTTGGAGAACCCCTCGAGTCACAAGATCTTTGGACATAAATCATTTAAATCACTTAAACATGCAGCCATGGCATATGCCTCGCGCTAAGACATTAAATAAATCGCTTCGCTTTGTTGCCAATGTTGTTGCCAGTTCCAGCTTTCTGTTAGCCACAAACTTCAGCAGCTTCATGCATTGAATATTGCAAATACATACTCGTATCCAAACAACATATATGTATTCTCAGACAACCAACCATACTGGGTGAGATACTTTCTTAAGAAATAAACCAAATTCTAAACTATTACCAAACCAGACAGTGGTTCTGACTGATAACAAAATATATTCAGAATGGTGTTACTTAATTTTAGAGGGAAAAAATCTAGTTGGGCCATTTAAAACTGTAATCGGCTATAAAAAAAACTGATAATTTTTTCAAATTTCTGTTTTTATTGGAAAGGTTGAACTTTGTTATTTAATAATGGAACACAATATTATTCATATGACTACCATGACTAGCTCGCCAATTGAGAGTTTTAGGGATGGACTCAGGTACGGGTGGGCCATTTAAAATGTTTCTGGTTTTATTGGAAAGGTTGAACATTGTCATTTAATAATGGAACACAATATCATTCCGATCAACCCAATTTTTCAGTAAATGTTCGATTGTTTCGGACGGAATCTCTTCGATCGCTACATCGATTTCAAGTTTCAACGCTTCAATTGTTTCTGGATGCTTTGCGTAACATTTATCCTTTATGGCTCCCCACAGAAATAATCCAAAGGGCCCTAATCACAAGTCAAAGTAATCGGTAGTTAAAATTTATAATTTTAAATTGCCCACCCTTTGAAATATCCCCTACGTAGATGTCTCTTGCGATTTCACTTCTTGACGCTCGATGGGCCACATCATTCAACCGATCTGGAGTGAACTGTATATTTTACTTTGACCATTTTTAAAATATATAACGGATTTTCAAATAGGGATGATATGATTTTGAAGTGAAGTTTCGGCCATTTGTAATATGTCTTGATCTGTCATTTGTTTTTCATTGTATCCAGTAGTGTTTACAATTTCATCATGGAGAAATACCCAAGAACAACGTTTACAAATTATTCAGTTTTATTATCAAAATAATCGTTCTCCAATTGCAACTTTTCGTGAGATAAGTCCATTTTTTTAAAAATCAAAAATCGACCTACGACCTTGACACCCATGAGCAATATTTTAGCTCTCGTTAAGAGCTATCTTTTTGCCATTGACCGATTACCTATCCGAAGTCCCGTTAAGGAGCTAGAGCGAAAATAAACTTTCCGTTCAAATTTGAAAATGATGCTGTCCATTTTTTTTAAATATAAAAAACTTTCCAGTCGACCTACGACCTTGACACCCATGAGCAATATTTTAGCTCTCGTTAAGAGCTATCCTTTTGCCATTGGTCGATTGTGGCTACGTGCCACACAGCAAATGAAACAATTGAATTGTTGCGAGAAAAGTTTGGAGATTCGATTATTTTAAGAAATTGTGATATTGAATGGCCTCCAAAATTGTGATTTAACACCATTAGACTATTTCTTGTGGGGTTATTAGAAGTCATTGGTCTTTCGAAATAAACCAGACTTTAAGCTTTACAAGTCAATATTGAACGTGCTATTCATGACATACGACTAGATTTAGTGGAAAATGTGCTCGAAAACTGGGTTCATCGAATTCATTCCTGCAGAAGAAGTCGTGGAGGCCATTTGAATGACGTTTTATTTAGAACTTAATTGTATCGATTGTATAGGGTGATCCAAGTAGATATACTTTTTTCAATAGCCTTTTTTGACAGATCACGTGTGAGTCATGTCATGCTGTCATGTTATTTTTGTTAAGTATTGTTTGGCATTTCATCATGGAGAGACTTACGCCTGAGCAACGTTTACAACGTTTTGACAACAAATTGACAGATTAATTAGTGTAATGTTATAACGGGTGATCCAAGTAGAGATACTTTTTTCAATAGCCTTTTTTTGACAGATCACGTGTGAGTCGTCTCATGCTGTCATGTTATTATTGTTAAGTATTGTTTGGCATTTTATCATGGAAAGACTTACGCCTGAACAACGTTTACGCGTGTAATTCGCCAGTTACCAGTCGAAATGCTCGAACAAGTCATCGAAAGTTGGACTCAACGGATGGACCATCTGAGATGTAGCCGCTGCCAACATTTGATAGACATAATCTTCAAAAAACAAATGCCAAAGAATGTTCTTTCAAATGATAATAAACTAAAAAAATAAAATTCCCCATTCAATTTGAATTTTCTGTGTTTTTTCTTAAAAAAAGTAGGGAACCTCGAAATGGATCACCCTATACTTCACATTAAATAAAAAACTTTTGAATTTCCTTAACAATAAGTATTTTTTTTCAAAGAAATCATATCACTCTTATTGGAAAACCCTGTATAGATCCTAAGACCTTGACACCCATACTGGAAAGATCATAGAAAAATAAGACATTTATTTAAATTTATATCCTAATTATAAGGTCCAGGGAAAGGCCGGGTTACAATCGGATCCTTAGCCAACGTTGAAATAACTATGTAATTTCGTAAATGCCAAAAAGCTCAATTTATGTTCAAAATTAGTACGTTCTTGAAAAAAAAGCCAAGATATGGTAGTTTATCTCAAATTTCAAATAATATAAATGAGGTCAGAAATGGTCCAAATATTGTGCAATCTATCAAATATGAAATACTAATGCAATTTTAAAATTTGGACTCTTTTGAAGAAGTTATATTCGTTTCAAACTATAAAAAAAAACACTAAAATAATTTTAGCCAAATCGGGTTATATATATCATATTTTTGTTATGAATGTGGCAAAAATATATTTAATATATGATTTTCATATTTCGTACCTTATGTTGTATAAAGAAGATAAATAGGAAAACAATTTGGTATTTCTTAGAGATACAGAAATAACGAATTTTATTTTGAGCCCAAAAGTAACAACTGTTGATTGTAATAAGTGATAAACACAAATAAAAATTAGAAATTTTTTGCAGATAAAATGATAAAAGATTTTAAACTGTGGGTAAAATAAGAATTTTTGTAATTTATTAATATAGTAAAGGATATTAATAAAAAAATACTATAAATTTATTTATTTTGACAGAAAAAACAGAAATATGTCTATTTACAAGGAAAACGAAGTTTACCCGGCCTCGATTCCTGAATAAGACAATTGCTATAACTAAAAAGGTAAAATACTTGGGAGTAATCTTAGATCAGAAACTGTACTGGAAAGATCATCTTGAAGAAAGAGTTACAAAGGCCCACAGATGATGGTCGTTGTGCAGTAGAGCTAAGGGTTCAAAATGGGGACTACGTCCAAATATGACTCTCTGGCTTTACATGAGCGTGATGAAATCACCTACGCCTGTGTAGTGTGGTGGACATCAATGGACAAGAAGTACAACATAATACCTTTGCAATAAATTCAACGAATGTGCCGTCTAGGCATAAGCGAGCCATTTAGAATTACACCAACAAAAGCGTTGGAGACTATACTACACATCCAACCAATAGCTATCCGTATAAAGTATGAGGCAGCCCTCACAGCAAAACGTCTACAAGTGATGGTTGAAAGGATAAATCTAGACCACAAGTCGTACCATCAGAAGCTTTTAGAATCTCTAGTTGGTCACATTCAAACGCCAGAAATCTCCGACCGTATTCCTGCAGTGCGGATTACAGCTACCTGTGATTCGTTTGTGCCAGGGAAAATGGCACAAGATGGGAAAATGGAACTTTGGCCCATGTGCCAGTGGGAACCAGCTTTTATTGATGAACTAGAAGTCGAACTTTACTTCCGCCTCCCTGACCATAACACGGTATTTTAAGCATAAGTTCGAGCAATCACGGAGTGTGTGAACTGGCTCAGTAACACCGCAAAGCCTAAATATGCCAACATCTTCACAGATAGCCAAATGGCGATTAAAGCAATAATATCGGCAAGGGTCAAATCCAGAACTGTGTTGGAATGTAAAAGAACGACAAATGCCCATGCATGGTCAATTGCGTTTTTGCTGGGTACCAGGACACAACGGAGTGATTGGAAATGAACGGGCAAACAGCTTAGCTTCAAAGGGCAGAGAACTTCGAGTAATAAACTTGGAAAATTTGGAAACTTTTCGAAGCCACGAAGATTGAGTTGAAGCACTGGGCAGTGATGGCTCACAAAACTGTGTGGAATAGCGTAGGAGCAACTGCAAAGATACTGTGGGGTGACCCAAATGAAAAGACAACAAGAAGTTTTCTGAAACTAAACAAGATCGAGATTAGTAAGATGATGAGTGTTCTAACGGGACACTCAAGCTTACAAGCACATCTTCATTGCATAGGACTAGCAGGAAATGATGAATGCAGGGCATGCAGGGAAAACTTCGAAACGATGAAACATTTTCTGTGCCACTGCCCGGTTTTCACACATGCAATATTCAAACATTTCGTGACCGACATATTACCAGACTTGACCCATCTCAGAGGATATGACTGGAAGATACTGAGAAAATTCGTGTCTAGTACCGATTTTCTGTAACTCGTGAGGTATAAAAAGATCATAAATAAGGAGCGCACATCAGGCCGAGTGTATGTCCATGGATATGAGACGTTCTTCAACCTAACCTAAGCTATTTATTTTTATGAATTACAATACAAAGTAAATTTATATTTTAATGCTACAATCCAGGGATTGCCGGGTGACAAAGACCATGTTGCTTATTACATTTTTGTAGCAACAGGCCAGAGCCTCTGGTGGGAATCGAGCCCACGACCTTCAAACTCATAGTCTACCAACTCACCTATTGTGGCGCTCATAAGATTATATATATTAATAATCAAATATAATAATCCTTCTGGGAATTAGAGGAAACCAAATTAGTTTTTCCAATTTTTGAATAAAAAAAAAAATTTCCTGAAACCACAGTGCAACAGAGAAAACAAAAATCACAAACTTGTAATGTTTGACAAACATACCGCACATGTACACAAATACGCGTACATATATACACTCATGTTCTGTTGTTTTACATGTAAGTTGTCTTCCTTAGATTTCAAGGAAGTAAAATACTCGTATGTGTGTGTGCAAGTGTGTAAAGGATGTTCAGATGTGAAATTCGATTTGCCACATTCATCCCACTCGTACAACATGCCCACCAAAAAAAAAACATGATACCAACCCACAATAACACACCCCACCGCCATCACCAACCCGGTGGGGATTTCCTGTTCACACTCTCATATCCTTTAGTCATCTTCCTGCTGCACGTGTGTGCGAAAATGCCCTTTTCACATGGGCATGGGTGCTTCAATGGGTTGGCTTTCTCCAAACTGAAATTTCGGTTGAATTTTCCAAAACAGATTTGAAAGCATAAAACTACAATAAATTTTGGCTTTATTGCCCTAAACTTCTTTAGGTGAATCTAAACGCAAGAGAACGAAAAGTTTTGCATGATTTGTGTAGTCAAAACAGGTGGTAACAACCATGTGTTGTCACCCATCCCAACCATCGAGAAAGGTTGTCGAAAGAGCAATTTTTCGTTGATGACAAAAAGTGGCAATAATAAACTTTTTTCTGCAGTAGAGGAATCAGTGACAAGTGCTTAGGAGGATGAATGGTTCTGAGGAAATTGAAGTATGTCGATAATGTTGGGTAGAGATATTCAAGCCAATGGACACTCATGTCTGCCGTAAGACATTAACTCTAAATCTCAAACCATTCCATTTCACATTGAACTTACTGTCCTCGAACCCTACTTTCGCCTATAAGAACGACTTTTCTGTCGTCTATAAAAAAATCCTTACTGTCGCCTACAATGACGACATTCCTGTCGTTTATAAAGACGACATTCCTGTCGTCTATAAATACGACATTCCTGTCGTCTATAAATACGACCTGTCGTCTATAAAGACGCCTTTCCTGTCGTCTATAAAGACGACATTCCTGTCGTCTATAAAGACGACATTCCTGTCGTCTATAAAGACGACATTTCTGTCGTCTATAAAGACGACATTCTTGTCGTCTATAAGGACGCCTTTCCTGTCGTCTATAAGGACCACTTTCCTGTCGTCTATAAAGACGACTTTCCTGTCGTCTATGAATACGACTTTACTGTCGTCTATAAAGACGACTTTCCTGTCGTTTATAAATACGACTTTACTGTCGTTTATAAAGACGACATTCCTGTCGTTTATAAAGACGACATTCCTGTCATCTATAAATACGACATTCCTGTCGTCTATAAATACGACATTCTTGTCGTCTATAAATACGACATTCTTGTCGTCTATAAATACAACATTCCTGTCGTCTATAAAGACGACATGCCTGTCGTCCATAAAGACGACATTCCTGTCGTGTATAAATACGCCTTTCCTGTCGTCTATAAAGACGACTTTCCTGTCGTCTACAAAGACGACTTTCCTGTCGTCTACAAAGACGACTTTCCTGTCGTCTATAAAGACGACTTTCCTGTCGTCTATAAAGACGACTTTCCTGTCGTCTATAAAGACGACTTTCCTGTCGTCTATAAAGACGACTTTCCTGTCGTCTATAAAGACGACTTTCCTGTCGTCTATAAAGACGACTTTCCTGTCGTATATAAAGACGACTTTCCTGTCGTATATAAAGACGACTTTCCTATCGTCTATAAAGACGACTTTCCTGTCGTCTATAAAGACGACTTTCCTGTCGTCTATAAAGACGACTTTCCTGTCGTCTATAAAGACGACTTTCCTGTCGTCTATAAAGACGACATTCCTGTCGTCTATAAAGACGACATTCCTTTCGTCTATAAAGACGAATTTCCTGTCGTCTATAAAGACGACTTTCCTGTCGTCTATAAAGACGACATTCCTGTCGTCTATAAAGACGACATTCCTGTCGTCTATAAAGACGACTTTCCTGTCGTCTATAAAGACGACTTTCCTGTCGTCTATAAAGACGACATTCCTGTCGTCTATAAAGACGACATTCCTGTCGTCTATAAAGACGACATTCCTGTCGTCTATAAAGACGACTTTCCTGTCGTCTATAAAGACGACTTTCCTGTCGTCTATAAAGGCGCCTTTCCTGTCGTCTATAAAGACGACTTTCCTGTCGTCTACAAAGACGACTTTCCTTTCGTCTATAAAGACGACTTTCCTGTCGTCTATAAAGACGAATTTCCTGTCGTCTATGAAGATGACATTCCTTTATAGAGACGACTTTCCTGTCATCTATATATACGACTTTTTGTCAAATTATATTTGTTAACTAATATTTGTTATCTTCAAAAACTACTATCTATTTTATAAGTAATATTAAGCCGATTTTGTGCGTCTTTTTATCATCTATAAATATTATTTCCGTGTCTTTTATAACACATACTTATTTCTACCATCTGTAAATATTTTTTTTTGTCTCTACAATCACCATTCGCACTGCGAATGGTACCTGCCACTGTTTTGTTTTTTTTCTCTTTTTCAAAACATATTCTTTCCTAGACGATTAAAAATGAAACTTTTAACATTTCTGAAAAAAAACCCTATTTATAAATAACATTTCTGTTTCTCAGGCGATATGCAAAACTTAGAGAGAAAAAGATTTGCCGGAAGTGACTCTCAGTTTTTCCAGCGATAAATTCCACTTTCCACAACCGTTGGCATAACAACAGTTTTTCTTTTTCTTTATACACACACACATACATCCTTCCCAATACGGAGACAGCAAAGAAAATTAAAATAATCGCTTAAAACCACACCATCTAAAAAAAAGTGGACAAATCAAAGTAGCGAAAGAGAAAAAGAACAAAAAAAAATATACAAATCATACAAATGTTTTTGTTTCTTTTGGTAATTTTGTAACATTTAAAATGTCTTAAGTTTTCATCTTATCCTAGACATCACTCTTGCTGCCCCTTGAGCAGTGACTCTGCCCTCCTCTAGTTTACCGAGTAATAATAGACCGCAATGGTTGAGTTGTGCCCCATACTCTGCGACTACTATGGACGGTACATTTGAAAATGCAAACATTTTCTTGGACGAGGTGACGTCGTGGATATTTATTTACGTTTGTAAATTTATATCATGATGTCATGTCCACGCTGGGTGGTCACCGAGACATTGAAGCTTCCCATTTTGTTGTGTTATCCCCTCCCTCTTTCACAACCTTTAAGTCTTTGCGATATGAATGAGCCGCGATGATACGGTTTCGCACAAAGCAAAAATACGGTAACATCTACAGTGTAGTCCGTCATACCCGTAGTTCCATTTGTTGTTATACTCGTATATTTAGCCATTCGTGAATTATGTACATTAAGGTGGAGGTGAAAAACGTATACATTTTATTTTTTTTATAAGACAATAAACAATTTTAACTTTATTAGATTTTTGTTTGAATTTTGTACAACAGCTTTTTAGATCAGAACTATTTCTTGTAAAAGATATCTTTTTGAGATGAATTGAAAATCAAAAGCTAAGACACTATGCTCGGGAAGCCATGTAAACACTTCCGAAAACTGATAGATGTAAATAATGCGTTTTTAGTGTATGTATATGTAACATTTCGGAAGGAAAATATATATTTGGAAGACCTAATTAAATCTAACAAGATTTTCACTAATTTTAACACAGGTCATCCTTGGGCCAAGAAAGGGGTCTGTGTCTAATTCTATTGATATATGACTTATATTTCGACGTGTATATCTATTGAGGAAGACGCAAACAATGTTTTTAAATACATAAATAAGGGATGCTTTTTTGTTGCCATTTTGTTTTTCAGTGTTAAATTTTTACCAGATCACGCGCGGTTCGTGACTTTGTTAAAAGAAAAATTTTCAATTTGCCTTGCCATTTCGTAATTTGTAGATCTACAAACGAACTACGTTTGTAAATTATCTTCCAGGAGAATATCTTAAGCCAGGGGAATATCTTAGTTACAAATCAATAACGCTTTAAAGACCAAAATAAAACAAACCAAAATATAATTTTTGAGTTTTGTTATCAAAATTCATGCTCTATGAAAATGTGTTTTGATTGAAAAATTGTCTTTAGCGACAAGGCTTATTTTTGTCTCGATGGGTACGTTAATAAACATAATTAAAGAACGTATCACTATTTGGTTTTTAACCCATTTGAAGAAAAATTTTGCTTCTGCTTTTCATTCACAATTTTATTATGCTTATAATATAAGTCTGGTACATGAGCTATATCAGCTCAGATTTACATTTTGACATCTTTTATGTATGGTTTTCTGGAATAACAGCACATCTCAAATTTAAAATGTTATGGAGAGTCATAATACGGATCAGAAATATTAATATTAACATATGAAATTTATTTTTGCCTAAAATACTAAATGGAAAAATATGATAACGCTATCATTTATTTTTTTGAAAAAAAAAGTTGCCGAATTTGACGGGGAATTAAAATTTTAAAAAATTGAGAAAAATGGATTTGCATTTTAAATTGTTTATGGATTTAAAAAATTATCGGGTGTGTTCTCTGTTAAACGACGAAAATTGAGAAAAATGGATTTTCATTTTAAATTGTTTATGGATTTAAAAAATTATCGGGTGTGTTCTCTTTTAAACGACGAAAAGTTTGTAAAAATTGGTTCAGCAGTTCAAGATCAATACAAATTTCTTAAAACCCAAAAATGCATTATGTCTGGCAATTGTGGATTTTTTCCTTCTGTTTCCTCACATATAAATTTAAAAAATCCCTTTGTATGAAATTTTACTCCCATTGTTTTGCAGAAACAGAAGAACAATTTCAAAATTGACTGAACTATCTTAGTATTTTGTCCATAACCTTTACAAATATTGAGTCTCCAAAAATCCAATTACTGTTTTAAATTTGTGGAAGTCTGGGGATAGCATTTTTTAAAAGTAAAGTTTAAAAAAATATAATAAAATTAAAAAAAGCTTATCGAAATTTGCAAAATACCATTTGGGGTTTTCTGCTATATCTACTAACCGATGTGAATTTTGTTTTATGTTCCTCATTATAAATGTAGGTATAGGTTAGAAGAAAAAACATGTAAAACAAACTAATTTGAAAATACAGCATCTATTGCTATAAAATCGCAAAATTGTCAATTTGTTAAGACATTCCTGTATATTTATAATTTATCATAACTCGGAAACGACTTGTCTGATTTAGTTGAAATAAATTTAGGAAAATGTAGTCTTACATTACTTTTAACCGAAGCCTACACACATTTTTGATCTGATCAATAGTTTCAGAGGTAGCTCCCCCACACAACCATAATTTTGGACAATATTTAAACAAATAATAAAAAACACCCCTGCAATTGTTGAGGGCGGGAATGAAATGTTCTGCAAAAATGTTAACCCAGGCCAAAACCTACTAGAAACATCAAATACAAAACAATCTTTTGCCTGTTCGTGCAGCAATGATATCTACACGGCCACTATGTTGTATAAATAACATTAATTATACGTACTAGCGGTTGAAGCCATAACGATACTGGTAAAGAGGTCTCTGACAGGAATTTGACTGTTTTGGTGTTTGTGTTAATTTTTGGACTTTAGTGTGTTTTGACATACCCGTATATAGTAAAATTTCATGGTTAAGATTTGTTTACATATTTATTTTTCACTTTCTCCTACAATTATGCTGAGGGCCGTAAAACAAAATTCCCATCGGTTAACTCAGAAAAAATGTTAAAAATCAAGTTTGAGCACAATTTTATTCAACATAAGTGATCGCAGTATTTTCGGCTCATGCCTCGGATTTTAGTGAAACTCGATTATATCGATTATAATAAGTGTTGTCAACATAAAATTGCGAATTTTGAGAATAAAAACTATATGTTTTCACCGGTAAAAGCTACCTATCGGGTCTGTTCTGTAGCAAGGTGATTTGAAATCACGGTGATTTTAAAATCACCGGCGACTTACAATCACTGTTGGAGTTCGAAATCGCCCGGTTTATTATTCATAGCCTCCCAAAAAAGATTTTTCGAAATATGTTCGGGTGATTTCGAACTCCAAAAGTGATGTTAAGTCGCCGGTGATTTTAAAATCACCGTGATATCAAATCGCCGTGATTACAGAACAGACCCGTATATGGGACTTTTTGCAAAATGTTAGTAAATATGTGCACTCCTAAGGAAAAATAAAAAAAAGTAGAATAGATATATAAAAAGTAAAAATTTTCTTAGATCGTCATTTTTTCTTTTTTTCATAAAAAATTGTATTATTTGCTAACATGTTGCAAAAAGTCACATATTGATACACCCAGGAAAATAATTGGTTGGAATTCGACTGTAACAATAAAAAAATAGTACTAGCAACTAAAAGTATATTGCCTACACCGTATGTCGGTTGTATTTATTCATAAATAGTTGAAACAACAATAATAACATAGTTACGAGCAAATGAAAATGCTTGCAACTAAATCGATGGTTGCATCAATCGATTTAAGATTGTTTTTTTTTTTCATTGACACTCGCTTAGTTGTGGTAACCAATTTTAAACTTTCATTGTAAAGGGTGTCCCAAGAAGAACGCAATTTTTAAATCTCGCAACATTCGAAGTGTCATTGTTTGACATTTGAATAATTGTTATTGTTTGTTAGTAGAAGGTACGAGGTTAGTAAAAATGGAGCGCTACGAATGAACAACGCATTCTCATTGTGAAATTGTTTTACCAAAATGGTGAAAGTTTTGCGGCTACAGTTCGCAAATTGCGATCAATTTGGGGTCACAATAATGCTCCAAAAGAGTCAACTGTAAAGAGATTAATGGATAAATTTGCCGAAACTGGGTCTGTTAGTGATGTAAAGACAACAACGCGCCATCGACCAGGTCGATCGACCGGTTTTTGGGTGGTTTTTGGGCTGGAGGAATCATTGGACCTTTTTTTTATGAAAATGAGGCAGGTCAAGCGCAAACAGTCAATGGTGTTCGGTATCGTGAAATGATAACCAGTTTTTTCTTGACTAGAATTGAAGAAATGAATGTGGAGGGCATGTGGTTCCAACAAGACGGCGCCACATGTCATACAGCCAGAGAAACAATTCAATTGCTGCATCAGTCATTTCCCGGTCGTGTTATTTCGCGTTTTGGAGATCAGAATTGGCCGCCTAGATCGTGCGATTTAACACCATTAGATTTTTTTCTTTGGGGTTTTTTGAAGTCGATGGTTTACGCGAATAAGCCGACGACGACTCAAGCCTTAAAAGACGAAATTGGACGCTGCATTAATGAAATACCGCAGCATTCATGCAAAACGGTCATTGCAAATTTCATTAAAAGATCGCGTGCATGCCAGCAAAGCCGCGGCGGCCATCTGCACGATATATTGTTCCATACATAACCTCATTCTGTCTACTTTACGATATAATAAAGTTTCACGATTTTTTCTTAAATATCTGTGTTTTATTTAAAATTAAAAAATTGCGCTCTTCTTGGGACACCCTTTAGTACCATATGATCGATTTTTGGCTGTGACAACAAATGTTTTATTCTTGACAACATTAATTGTATCAATAGACCAAAGATTATTATTGCAACGAATAATTGATTACTACAATAGAAAAAATATTAATAAATAATCGTTTTGATCCCAATAATTTTCCAAATTTAGAATAATTAAATGTATTTTGGGAAATACAACCGAAAGATTGGTTGCTGTTCTTATGCTAATACATGACAAACTAAAAATAAAATTACTTTACATAAATAAATTTTTAACATTTTGTTCAAGAGCGGTATATGTAGTCATAAATAATCTCGTGTGGATAATAATGTGGGGAATGGAGAATATGTTGTGCAAAATGTTTTACCTAAATAAAAAATTAAAGCAACAATCATGAAATTGAATGCACAGGGTTAAGCGATATTTGCATAAAAGTTTTGTGTTCTTTTTTCGTGTACTAAAATGTGTGTCAAATATATCCAGATCTCATAATGGTGATGAATTTGTAATATGGGATTTTTAATTTTGTTATGAATTGTTTGGATTTTTGTTCAATAAATAAAACAAAAATTAATGAAAACTGTTTTTAATTAATTGTCGGTAGTATACGACTGACAAATTGTCAGAACAACCAATTTTTTAAAACTGTTGGTTGTGGCAACATACAACAGATAATTTTAACCACCATTTTAGTAGTTGGCGCAAGCAGAAGTGTACCATAACCAAAATGTTGGTTGTCCTAATGGAATCGCGTGATAGTAGACGAACTACCAAAATTCGGTTTATAAATAATTCGGTTGAGGCAACCAAACTGAATTCTGTGTGTAGCTTTTATCGTTAAAAAGATTTATAAATCCAGTATTTATTTTAAAATCTTGTTTTTTATTTGTTTTCAAAGTAATATGCATGGGTTTGTAACAACACATAATATAACACAACATTATACCAAGTTTAACAAACATCCATGACATGCTGCAAAAATACTGTGATCATTTAACATGAAAAGGTTCACATGTAAATCTACAAATTGAGAGAAGTTGTGTATCATGTTTAATTACCAATTTTAAACAAATTTATTTTCACAAATAAGCATGCTTCATAACAAATATGGTTATGACCACTTGGGCGCATTTTAATGCGGATTGTTTTATGCCGAATTCTTCTGAATGTCTCAGAAACATTTCTCTCACCTGAATAAGCTCAAAGTAAGTGGTAGAAGACGTAGATAAGTTATGCTGACGATTTCAAATTGTGATTTTGACGATTCTTGTGCCTTTATCTTGACGACTTTTGGTAGTAAGTCAACTCTGGACTGCTTAAGATAAATATTAGCTGCGAAATTTAACGATTAATCCGGAGATCGATACCTATTATTATGGGTCATGCGTTTGTTTTTGTATCGGTCTAATTTTAATTTTGCAAAATAAATTGTAATTACGATTATGCACATCAGTGGAATATAAGCTTTAAAATTATGTTAAGTTGTTGGCAGTTATGGGACACTTAAATACTTAAAGTTTACCACAAAAAGTCGAATATATGAGATTTTGCAGAGCGATGCTGTGTGTTATAAATTATCCACTTCACCCTAATGTACAATACTCATGTACATTACATTCGTTCACAATTCCATGAAGGTTTGCTGATTCCATTGCTGGCACGGTGCTGAATGACATGACATTGCATGAACTTGTACATGTTCATGTCCATGTTCGTGTTGTTTTCGTTGTTGCTGCCGCCGTCTTTCCCACCTCTCTCTGGCCTTTGTTTTCTGCAAATTATTGTATATCTTCTCATTTACGTGTGACTGTTCAAAGGTTGGAGCTGTCCATTTTGGCGGTTTCATCTGAAGGCGATTCTCAGAGATTTTAGGGTTGCACGAGATATATTTATTTCGAGGGGGGTATGTATGGCATTTGCCATACTTTATTACTGGCGGGGCGATAATATGAAACTCCCAATTCACTGTTGCGAATAATAGTGTAGAAAAAGGAGGAAATGAAAATCTGTTCCAAAAAAATATTTAAGAAAGGAAAATTTAAATTTTTTGCAGAATTGCTTATCAAATTTTCAAACTCTTAAAGAACTTAAATAGAATCACGATAATGATACATGGAATGAAATCTTTAGATTCATATACAAAGAAGTTTGTCCTAATACTTCAAAAAACTTTTATATTCCGCTTATAAATTAGTCTTGATCCTTCTTTTATGGATTGCAGACAAATTGCATCAATTTCATTTGGGTCTTCCCGACTTTTGATATTATAGAATTGCATACATTAATAAATCATGATTTTAAAGATTTCCATGTCTCAAATATAGCAATTTTTTTATATAATTTTTCAAATATCGTTTTGAATTAGGATATTGACCAAAAATTAATCTGTCAGAAAAAGATAGAGCTAACTGCAGTCGACTACAGGCAGTTTGTTACATCCATATAACAAACTGCCTGTATTCATCTACAGGTCGGATCAGTAGTCATGTGGTTTATTCTACCCGCTTATTTTATTCCTTATTCCCATGTTTCCCTCCCTTTAGATTTTGGAGTAGACGCAGTAGCAGCCAAAGCTTTTTTTCATCTTCAGCATTTATTTGAGGCTTTACATTGTGACTTTGCATTTTGTTATCCCTGATGAAAATCTCAAATATTTTTTTCTGAGGATTTCCTTTACAATTACAAACATTTTTTCCCCAAGTTATTTTTTTTTCTTTTAGGTGTATTACTTGCAGGTTGAAAAAGAAATGAAATAAAATGTTTTTAATGCCAACGTAATGGAGCAGAAAAATGAACATTCTTTTAAAGGACTATTCATTTCATGAAATTTTGTTGTGGGTAAAAAAATTAAAGTTAAGAGGTGTTTGGGTTTTAATAAAGAACTAAAGTAACCTTTTTTGTTAAATTCTAGAATTTAGTATATCCTCTCCATGGAGTAAAATGTAATAGTTAATATGCTGAATACTTTCAAATTCCAATAATATGTATTAAAATACTTGAAATCCTGTTTGTTTTAAAATAGGGAAAACTGGAATAATGCTACTTCCATAATGTATTTTAAAGCCCAAACTTAAAAGATCTTTAATATTTTTTATTGTTGTCGGTAACCGAAAATAGTTAACTTTACCAGAAAATCATATCTATCTTGAACAAAGCAGTTGTCTTTTCCCTCGAATACTTTCTTTAGTGTCCAGAATTTCGTTACGTGGAACGAAAATAAAACATTGTGTGTACAATTTCACATATATGGACCCGGATCTATCGAGATCATCGTTATTTACTTATTTTTCAGCTTATTTTTTTAAGGAGCTCTAAGGAATATATGTGATTTTCTAAGACGACAGCCGAAGACAACATTTTTCGATTTGGAGGATTTTGTATAGATGGATTGTGGTACACCCAGGAAAATAATTGGTTGGAATTCGATTGTAACAATAAAAAAATAGTTCTAGCAACAAAAAGTATATTGCCTACACCGTGTGTCGGTTGTGTTTATATATAAATAGTTGAAACAACAACAATAAATAAATCGATGGTTGTGTCAATCAATTTAAGATTGTTTTTTCATTGACACTCGGTTAGTTGTGGTAACTACTTTTAAATTTTCATTATAGTGCCATATGATCGATTTTTGTTTGTGACAACCAATGTTTTATTCTTGACAACAGAAATTCTATCAATAGACCAAAGATTATTATTGCAACGAATAATTGGTTACTACAACAGAAAACATATTAATAAATAATCGTTTTTTGGTTATCCCAATAATTTCCAAAATTTAGAATAATTAAATGTATTTTGGGAAATAAAACCGAAAAATTGGTTGCTGTTCTTTTGCTGATACATGTCAAACAAAAAATAAAATTACTCGACATAAATAGTAAATCTTCAACATTTTGTTCAAGAACGGTATACTCGTATGTAGTCAAAAATAATCTCGTGTGGAGAATAATGTGTGGAATGCAGAATATGTTATGCAAAATGTAATGTACATAAATAAAAAATAAAAGCAACAATCATGAAATTTAAAGCACAGGTTTAAGCGATATTTTCATAAAAGTTTTGTGTTTTTTTTTCGTGTACTATAATCTGTGTCAAATATTTCCACATCTCATAATAGTGATGAATTTGTAATATGGGATTTTTAATTTTGTTATGAATTGTTTGGTTTTTTGTTCAATAAATAAAATAAAAATTAATGAAAACTGTTTTTAATTAATTGTTGGTAGTATACGACTGACAAATTGTCAGAACAACCAATTTTTTAAAACAGTTTGTTGTAGCCACATACAACAGATAATTTTAGCCACCATTTTCGTAGTTAGCGCAACAAAGTATGATTGTTGTCAACATGGAAGCAGTAGTATACCACAACCAAAATGTTGGTTGTCCTAATGGAATCACATGATAGTAGACAGAACTACCAAAATTCGGTTGGCAAATAATTCGATTGAGGCAACCAAACTGTATTCTGTGTGAAGTCATTGCCTATCGAAATTTTTATTTTTTAGATATGAGATTATTCAAAAAAAAACACAAATATATTATATAATTCTTCTTGTTCTTTGGAATTTATAAATTTATAAACGACTTTCCTAAGACAACAAATTAAAGCTGTGGGCTAGGCTACACTCTGGGAAATATCTCCACAATAAATAACGGGTGTTTTTTAGAATTGCAGAACTTTACATTAAAATAAAACAAAGAAAAAAATAAATTAATGTCATTATAGTTGACACATTATTTGGGCCATGTGAACGCCATAGCTGGCGCGTAATTGGTGCAATCTGGAACTCCAAATTTCACACACGTTTCGCAGCGTTTGTAGCCGTATTTCGCCAACAACTTGTCGAATGTTGATTTCCACGTGATCATTTGTCTCTGATATATCGGCTTAGACGATTGACTTTACCTAACCACAAAGAAAATAATCCAATTATCCAATCACACTTGTCGATTATCTTCACTCCAAATGCGATAATTTTGCTTAGTTACATAGCCATTCAACCAAAAATGAGCTTCATCGCTGAAGTTTGAAAAACAGAACCATTATTTTGGTGGAAAATTTCAACAATGGCAAACCAAACTAAACAAAAGCAACCATCTACTGTTAAATTGGCTTATCGAACAAAGCAGTGTTACCAACATAAATTTGTGAACCTGAAAAACACCATTTTATACTTTATTATAATTCAATCGTTCGGAGATAAGATGGGTGTCAAACTATAAAGCGCTATATAAGTCAGTTCAGATTGTCTATTAGGAATCGAACCACCAACCTTTTAGCTGATTGTTAACAACGATAATTGTTACGATAGTCAACAATATTCAATATATTATAATATAATATATATATATAATAGGAAAATAAACTTTTTATATATCATAATATTTTCGTATTTTTAGAAGTTTGAATGGAAATGGGACAAAGAGAGATAAATGTGGAACTTCCACCAAATTCATATAACTAGCTAGAATCCTCAATCCGCGAAAAAATGAAGCCAAATATATCACTCCTGAGTTCAAATAATTATCGATTTTAGAAATCCCTACTTTTAAGGATTTTATTCTTTGCGGTAAAAATTTTAAAATACGGATTCAAAACTTTCCTTAAGATGAAATACAAATGAGTTTTCGAAATTCATATTTTTGCCTTAATAAAAGACTAAATATACCAAAAAACCTTGTGCACAATTGTGGTTCAAAGATAAGAAAACTATTTATAACACGAAAGTATAAAAAATATTATTGTTTCCAATGAGAATTAAAAAATTTGTTTTTATTACAAAATTGAAAAGAATGATATTTAAAAGATTCCGCATGGAAAGCAACTTGCATTTACAAGGATATTATAAATGTATGATCTCTCGATGACTTTAACAAGTTTCCTTACTATTTTCTTTCTATGACGGCAACAAAGTTGCTACCGTCCATTTTATTAATACCTAAAAGTTCTCCATTATCCAGTATCAAACAAAACTTGTGGCGGCCTTTAAACAGAAGCTAAAAACCCCCAGACAATTGGATTGGTTTTGCTTCATGACCCATCCCCCCATCTCTTTCAATGAGTGGTTCTCGTATCATTTTATCCATTTCACAATGACGGATTAAAGAAGAAAACGCAACCATTTTGAAATGCTCCACCAGCCATCATTGATCATGGTTGGACAGAGTGGACCAAACAGAAGCTTTTCAAATTAATGGAGACACAGACGGACGGACGGACGAACAATAAGTGAATTCATGGGGAGCGTTAACACGTTCACAGTTAAAAAGATATAGACAGGCCTACTCGTTTATTGCGCACTGAACATGATGACTGGTCACAATTGAAATAAGCCATGAAGCATGAAATGTTCGAAAATAGCCAAAAAAGAAACTACCTGCAAATGTATAAATGGAAATGGTTGGACGGACATCGAAAAGTGCCACAGAGGTCCAAAAATACCAACAATACCACAGTGTGCACATCCAGACCAGATCAGTGAAATCAAAGCGATCTTAAGTAGTCGAGGGAGATAAAGAAAAGTACATTCACACTTTGAAGACAAACAAAAATAAGGATCATTAATAATGCTCAACATTTCACAATGCGCCCAACATTAACATAGGCATAACTCAATACCTCAATGGATAAATAGATTCACACTACTATAGAAATCGGTGTTTGGGGGGAACATTTTGTAAAGAGTGTTAAACAACAAACAACGCGATGACTGCCTGACAGACTAACCCGACCTGTCAACATGACATACGTTCGGCCAACTGTCAAAGAAGCTTATTTTCACACTTGAAAAGAAAACGTCGGCAATGCAGTCATACTTGCATATGTATTGGGAAGCCACTCAATTGTCTAAAATAATACATGAGACCTTGCCTTTGGATCTTGAAAATAATGCTATTAAGATATAAAGGTGAAATGTTATATTAAATTATTAATTAATAAAAAATCAATGATTTTTTTATTTGATTCAATTAAGGTTTACTTTGATTTAAATATTAATTTGATTGAATATGTTCTTAATTAATTGATTGAACTAAATGTGATTGAGTATTAAGATTTATATGTTTTTAACTGAATCACAATTTTGATTGACATAATTAATAAAATGATTTTACTGCTGTTTTGTATGTGGCTATAGGCTAAAAAGGACAAACGAGAAATTCGAAATTCCAAATTAATTACAAATTAGGTGAATATGACGCCAGGAAAAACAGAACTAGAGCTTCAGGTTTATACATTATCATTGTGAGGGAGTCTATATTTCGTCGAATATTGATCGCTCGCTCCCAAATGAACGATTTCCATTCTCACATAATTGTGCTGATCTCACAATTTTACACCATTTTTGTCGAATTTTTATATTTGTGTTTCTTTTGTTTCCATCAAAGTTGTTTCTAGTATTGGGACTATAATTTGGAAAAAAAATAACGGGGCTCTGATAATGGATTTTGGTAGACGGGCCTAAGTCAATTTTTTTTTTAAATCCAAAAAAAAACACTTTCCGGTCGACCTACTACCTTGACACCCAAGAGCAACATTTTAGCTCTTGTTAAGAGCTATCTTTTTGCCATTGACCGATTGTGGCTACGTGCCACACAGCAAATTAAACACTTGAATTGTTGCCAGAAAAGTTTGGTGGTTCGATTATTTCAAGAAATTGTGATATTGAATGGCCTCCAAGAAGTTGTGATTTAACACCATTAGACTATTTCTTGTGGGGTTATTTGAAGTCATTGGTCTTTCGAAATAAACCAGACTCTCTTCAAGCTTTGGAAGTCAATATTGAACGTGCCATTCATGACATACGACTTGATTTAGTGGAAAAAGTGCTCGAAAATTGGGTTCATCGAATTCGTTCCTGCAGAAGAAGTCGTGGAGGCCATTTGAAGTACGTTTTATTTAGAACTTAATTGTATCGATTGTACTTCACACTAAATAAAAACTTTTGAATTTCCTTAACAAGAAGTGTTTTTTTTTTTTCAAAGAAATCATATCACTTTTATTGGAAAAACCAGTATTTATGTTGGCTATTTTCTGAAACATATTAATCCTCTATTTCCCCATATAACGATATTTTTATACCCTCGCTACGGACTAAAGTGGAACACATCGAAGGAGTAACCTAACCCCTCAAGTATGTTCGGCGGAAATTTAGGACATTTTAAGTCGTTTGAGCACTGTCCGTCCGTCTGTCTGGCTAGCTGAATTTTGTGCAGTGTAAAGCTTTTATAGTAGCTATAGTCCGGAAAAAAGTGGGCATTATTGCCACGCCCATACCTCCCACACAAAATAGGCAAATTATAACAGAAATACCAGCGCACATAAACGCTAACAACTCGGTACAGTGCAATGTCTTTGAAGTATCTACTGTTCTGCGCAAAATAGGCATATTCGTCCAGACATTTCTGGTACCCCTCACACAAATAGACTGATTCATTCTGGCACCTCCCAGCCATTATACCATATTACATTACTCACAAAGTGAGGATAACCTCACCTTAGTCGGTTCACCCGATTTAAATTTCCTTACTTGTTTGGCTCTATTTTAATCGTAAGAAACATCGCTGCAAATGGGGAAGACGGGGATGAAATGTTCTACAAAAATGTTGACCATAACATTTTTCTATATACATATATCAGAACACACTAAAGCCAAAACTTAGCAGAAACAACAAAAACAGGCAAATCCCAGTCAAAAACACCCTTTTGGAATATTCGTGCAGCCATGTTATTCATACGACCCAGTTGTCGAAGCAATAACTATATAAGTGAAGAGAGGTTGAGTTGGAATTTGACTGTCTTTTGGGGTTTGCGCTAAGTTTTGCTATTTGGTGTGTTCTGACATATACAGTAAAATTTAATGACCAAAATTTTTGTAAAACATTTCATCATTTATGGTGGTGCTTTTACGTTAGGTCCAAAAACCAGACGGAGTGGAGCAACATGGCCCATCTTTTATCTTAGCCTGTGATAGAAACAAAATATTAACACGTACCAAATTTGAAAACAATCGGTTACTCCTTTCGAAACTTATCGTGCACACATCCAGACAGACTCGAGGACGGACATTGTTCATATGACTTAAATGGCCCAAAACGAATTTCCGCCAAATATTGTTGGGATCTCTTCTTCGATGTGTTACACTTGTGGCCCGCAGCAACTGATATGTACCCTCATTCACAATAGGGGTATAAAAACAGGATTTTGTTGAAATTCTCTTACTTCTACCAGAAAGGACTATAATTTCTACATTTTCCATAGGTTGTTGTTAAATAGGAATTGTTTTCTTCGTTGTTTTCTATGTTAGCTTTCAAAAATTGGAACAAACTTTTTTTTTGTTTTTTTATATTTTTTTTTGTTTTTTTTTTGAGCCACCAAAATCGAAGTCATTTTGTTGTAATTTTTTAACGAAACTTCTGTTCCTACTTAAAAGTACTTTTATTCCGTTAAAGTGCATTCCGTTTTTATCCAGAATATATTTCAAAAATATGGTCCAAATACTAAAGGTAACTTCCAAGAAAATCGTTTTTTTTTAATTTAAATGACTATCTTCACAATTTACCGAAAAATTATCGCTTCGGTAATATATAGTCCCAAACATATTCTGCTTTAAATATATAAATGTTTAGGGTACACTCGAAATATATTATATTTCGCACACACAAATATTATATATTTGGGAAGATGTTGTTCTCAACAGATCTTTCTTTCCGTCCTAATATTTTTTAATTTGGACTATTATTTACGCAATAAATACTTATTTGCAGTTCAGTATTCAGAAAATATATCAGTTCCTTAATTTTAAGACATATTTTAATGTTTTTCAGTAATTCAACGTTAAGTGTAAATGTTCGTAAAATTCCTTTATAATTGAAATGAGATATTGCTTGATGAATTGACAACAAATGGCGACTTGGAATAAATAGATATTAAAAATTAATGATTTAAGGTATAACTCTTAATCAAAATTAAAAATTAAATGAAGAATCTGCAACATTTTGAAGAGTTTTTTTAAAGAAAATGTATTTGGAGAAATTCCTAAACAATAATTTTATTTGTAAATCAAAACATATTTTTTTGAGAAAATTAGTTTGCAAATATATTTTTTTGTAATATATTAGAATATACGTTCCAAATACATTTTATTGATTTTTAAATAAAATTTATTTGCTCAGAAATATATAACGATTAAAAATTTGTGTTCTAAATATATTTACTTTCGATTCAAACATATCAAAAAAGGCGATTTTGTCCCATGTTTAATAAAAGTAGTTTGCGCAAAAACACACAATAGGCTTTTGCAGAATACACTAGCCAACAGTCGTTTTGTTATTTGGTTCTAGCATAGTTTTTCTCATTGATTTTGACCTACTGAACACGAAAATGAGTTTTAAAAATTTTTCTGACGATTGGTTTTCGAAATACAAATTTTTGAACTTTTTTTTTTAAATTTTTGGAGGTACACTTACAATTTTGAGCATATCTTTCGTCTTCTTTGACGTATTTGATCCTACTACTACTCAAATTAAAGCAAATTGAGCCGTCTACAACTCATTCTCAGAAAATTTTCAAATCGGGTGAGTAGTTTTGATGTTGGCGGCTTAAAAAGGTTAAAAAACTGCGTTTTTTTAGTAAAAATGTGGCAGAAAAATTCATATAAAACTTCATATAAAATATAAAACGCGATGCTAACAGCGATTTTGGTTTTTTTACGTATATGGTCCAGGGTTTGTAACACCCAGAAGGAGAATAGATAGACCCATCGTTTATTATACCGATCGACTTGGAATCACTTCCTGAGTCGATTTAACCATGTCCGTCTATCCGTCCGTCTGTAGATGTATCGTTGTAATCAAAGTGCAGGTCGTATTTATAGTCCGATTGTGATGAAATTTAGCACAGCGCTCTTTTTTGGCCCAAGGACGATACCTATAGAATAGAATCGGTTCAGATTTATATATAGCCACTATATATGTATGTATATGTTACCCGGATTTGACATGTAAGCGCTGTAGAAACTGTATTTTATATCCGATCAGTACGAAATTCGGCAGAAAGAGGTTTCTTATTACATGAAGGAATACTGCCAAATTCGGAGAAAATCAGTTTAGATTTAGATATAGCCCCCATATATATGTTACCCCCCGATTTGAAATTCAAGCGCTGTATAAACTGTATTTTATATCCGATCACAGCGAAATTCGTCAGAAAGAGGTTTCTTATTACATGAAGGAATAATGCCAAATTCGGAGAAAATCGGTTCAGATTTAGATATAGCCCCCATATATATGTTACCCGCGATTTGAAATTCAAGCGCTGTAGAAACTGTATTTTATATCAGATCAATACGAAATTTTGCAGAGAGAGTTCTCTTATTACATGAATGAACACTACCAAATTCGGGGAAAATCCTTTCAGATTAAGATATAGCCCCCATATATATGTTTCTCCCGATTTGACATGTAAGCGCTGTAGAAACCGTGTTTTATATTAGATCAGTACGAAATTTGGCAGAGAAAGTTTTCTTTTTACATGTATGAAAACTTCCCAATTCTTATCGCAATGCCCATTTTTGCATTGTTAGGGAGGTGTGGGGTATTATATAGTCGGCCCTGCACAATTTTCTGTTATTCCTTACTTGTTCATTTTGGCATTGGTTTCTTCGTTACGATGCTGACTATTGAAAAATGGAATACAACTTTTTTTGCGATTTTTCTGTATTTTGTATGTTCTGCTCTAGCCCTCATAACTGAAACGTTGTGAAAATATTAAATGTACTCTCCACGAAAATTGGAATATTAAAAATAAAAAATTTTGGTTTTCATGTTGTGAAATAATATCACTCAAAAAACAATTTTTTTGTTGCACAGTGTACCGTAATAGTATGCATTATGCATTTGAAAAAAATATAAAATAATTCTCTTTTGTTCTAAAGAGTAAGAAGGAATGAATTAATTCAATATTAACTCAATTTCGAGAAATTTCAATATTTACAGATTTTACAATAATTTAAATCATCACTTTTTCCAAACAAAACCCCTTAGGAAAGAAAATCTGAACCTACTACATATATCAATTGGGGATTCTAAAAATCCACATAGTATGCTAACTTGTATTGTTCGTTGAACAAAGAGTCTGTGCAGAGTTAGCCTACTGAAAATTTCAACCTGAAAAATGGAAGTGATCGCACATTCATCAAGTGTGGCTAACAGACTTTGTAGCTAGATGCTTGTCTGCTCCAAAGAAGAAAAAAAGAAGTAAGCAGCTTTTCATTTCTTAAGCTTTTTGTTTTTTCTTCGTCGCCGTCTCCCTCTTCTCCCTCCAGTTAATTTTCCTCCGTAACAATGGTATTCATATAAAACACAAAACCATCATCCGTGACTTTTGTGTGTGATGTGATGATATATCACATCTCATCCCGAAAACTTGTACACTTCACTCACTACAGTTGTCACTGTCTGTTGGTCCGTCCGTCCGTCCGTCCGTCCGTCCGTCCGTCCGTCCGTCTATCCCTCGGTACGAGGTCTGTCTGTCGGTTTTGAACGGTTGCATGTATTTTACAATAGTTTCTTGCAAAATGTTCAAATGATTGATTGTTTTCCACCAGTCAGCGATATTTGTTGTCGTTGGTTATGTTCGTCTGCTGCACAGTGGGGCAAAGATATATCTAATTAATACATTAAATGGTTTCATTTGACATTATGTCTGATGTTGTAGTGTTTTTAACTAAAATCGGAGGTAATAAAAAATCGGAAAAATACCCAAGTTTTTGACCCTACACAACCATGCTAATACAGAATTAATCTGAACCGATGGTCACCAGATTAGAAATAGTCACAATTTAAAGATTAACTCCATCTCTAGTAAAATACCTAAGTATTTTGCGCTTTTAGATAAAAGTATTTAAAAACCCCCAAGGAGACATGTACAACAGTTGGTAACTTATATCTTCTGCAGAAAAGAATAAATTCTGCCTTGATCGGGTTCACATTTCATTTTGAAATGCCATCTTGAAGGATTCATGACCGTCGAACTTACGTCTTTTTCTTGTTTTAAATCAATTTGCTAACATAATCATTCGTTTATGAATACTCCGCCCCACTGTGCCTCTTTGTCTGATCCATGTCTCGGTTTGAGATGTCTGATGAGTTATTCCCTCTCTTCTGAGTTGGTTTTGTATAAAAGGATTGATTGTAAATTATGTGGAAATTGGTTACTGTTGTTCTCGACTGCCGCCGCTGAAGCTGCTTCTTTTTCCTTCTCTCCCCTGGCACCAACAAAGCCCTCCTTTTCTCCAGTGTTTCTTTGTTTCCCAAAAGAAGCGTTGAAATTTGAAAATGTTATATAATGTGTAATACGAGAATGTGTTACGATGACGAAAACCAGAAAGAAAAAACTGAAATGCAAGATTGTCGATTGTCCGACATTTGACAAATTAGCGGTTTCGTTACGTTATTTGTTTTCGGTCAACATCAATTGGTTCCACTTTAGTTGAGCGCGGTGGCATTCGAGGTTTTGTGTCGGTTGGTTAGGCGACCTATGAAAATAGGATTTCAAGGTACGAATAAGTTACCCATTTTTCCATTGAGATGGGAGCTTTTTCTTCTTCAGCGTCCGTGAAATATTACTGTAGTTATTTTATTGGTTTGAAATTTCGCCTACATTTCGTTTCGGACTTTGGTTTATTTCATTTAAAACGGTTGTTTTTGTTTCTCGTAAACTGTGGAAATTAATTACTTGTACACGTTAAGTGACTAAATATTATCGCGTGCCAAATTTGTGCTGAAACGAAAAAAAATTTGAAACTATAAAAAATTATAGTAAGTTTGGTTGTTTTTTAATGGTTTGATAATAGGAATTAAAACAAGTAAAAGCGTTAAGTTCGGCCATGCCGAATCTTATATACCCTCCACCATGGATAGATAGCATGTGACCTCACAAAATAACTCAACCCAAAGAAAATAACACCAATAAACACAAAAAAATATAGTAGATGAGAACAGTAGGAATCACAACAAGTTGGATGCTATATATGGGAGCTATATCTAAATATGGACCGATATGGCCCATTTGCAATCGCAAACAACCTGCAACTATAAGAAGTATTTGTACCAAATTTGATCAACCTAGCTCTATTATTGCGGACTGTAGCGTGATTACCACAGACGGACGGACGTACAGACGGACATGGCTAAATCGTCTTAGAATTTTACGACGATTAAGAATATATATACTTTATGGGGTCTCCGATCAATATTTAGAGGTGTTACAAACGGAGTGACTAAATGAATGTACCCCCTAACCTATGGTGGAGGGTATAAAAAGAGTGTTTATATTGAATTAACTTAGGGCTATTGAGCCCATAAACGGTTGGGTTCACGACAACTAAAAATGGGGGAAATTTTATTAAGAAGGTCTAAAGTTACTTCTTTGATGTATTATACCTTTCATATACAAAATATGCAAGATTTCTCAGAGCAGTTCACAACTCTTGATGCGGGAAATACAACATCAAGAGTGACATAACTCAACATTTTAAAATTTTTGAGGTTGCCTTACAGCAATGCGAAGTTGACAAAATTCCATAAATAAATCCCCACGAATTTTAGTTTTATACACGCTGAAAAAAAATCGTTTCAGTAGTATATTGTCCCAAATATATTCTGCTTGAAACATACATATGATTAGCGTACGCACCAAATGTATAAAATTTGACACACGCAAATATAGTTTGGGAGGATGTTGTTCTAAACAAAAGTGTGTTTTCATCCAAATATTTTTTTATTTGGAACTAATATTTTCGAAATAAAAGATTAATTTGTATTTAAGTATTAAGCAAGGTGTACACTTTCAAGGTGCATTTTTTTTTTTAAAAATGTTATAAGTCTGTGAAATTCGATTAAAATTTAAATCGCATAATCTGACGTAATAATAAACGAACTAGTGGTTTGGCAAACAGTAATGAATTAGAATACATATTTATAAGTTACTAATTAGTTCCGTAAAACAAAAGCAAATGCTACTTATAACATATTTATCTATAAAGTATAACACGAAATCTAGGAAAAATTTTAAAAAGTCAGCAAGGGTGTTATGACTTCGTGCATTTGTTTGCCACGCACAAAACGAGAAGAAATAGAACCATAGTTTATTATATCGATCGACATAGAATCACTTTTTGAGGATATTTTATATATTTTTGGATATAGCCCCCATATACATATATATTACCCCCGATTTGACGCGCTCAGAAACTGTATTATATATCAGATCAGTACGAAATTTGGCAGATAGAGTTTCTTATTACATGAATGAACAATGCCAAATTCGAAGACCATCGGTTCAGATTTAGATATAGTCTCCACATATATATTACACCCGATTTGGCATGTAATCGGTGTAGAAACCGTTTTTTGGATCCGATCAGTACGAAATTTGGCAGAGAGAACTTTCTTATTACATGAATGAAAACTACCAAATTCTGGGAAAATCCTTTCAGATTTAGATATAGCCCCCATTTATATGTTTCACCCGATTTGACATGTAAGCGCTTTAGAAAATCGGTAAAAAGGGTTTTCTTATTACCACCAAATTCGGAGCAAATTCGTTCAGATTTAGATATAGCCCCCATATATATGTTTCACCTGATTTGATATTCAAGCGCTGTAGAAGCCGTATTTTATATCCGATCAGTAAGAAATTCAACAGAGACAGTTTTCTTATTATATCAATGAAAACTACCAAATTCGGAGAAATTCTGTTCAGATTAAGATACAGCCCCCATTTAGATATGTTTCACCCAATTTGGTCAGTACGAAATTCGTCAGAGAGAGTTTTCTTATTACATATATGAACACTGCAAAATTCTTATCGCAATGCCAATTTTCGCATTGTTAGGGAGGGTATTATATAGTCGGCCCTGAGCGATTTTCTGTCTCTTGGAACTATTATTATTTTCCAAACAAAGATTTATTTGGAAGAAAATATATTGATAGCTTAATTGTTTTAAGTTTTCAGCATTAGAAAGTTAATTTTTGGAATAGTTAGAAATTAAAAAGAAATGCCTAAAAACATAAGTTAATGTGCTGCATATGGGCATTTCCGCCGAATGGTCAACCAGGGCCGAAAAATAAAATGTTGGTAATCATCGTATTTTACTGTGAATAATTTTTAAACAAATGAATACAAAATGTCTAAATTTTTTTAATATAATGGTTTCATAGCATATCTCAGTTGTTTTCATGAGAAAATTTGCCTGAAAACTGGAAAATTTTATTTTTCCATTTTAAGCTACTTTTACAGGCAATTTTATATTTAATTATTTGACATATAAAAACATATGTTATGCTTCACTCTTTCTACAAAATTTCTCTATTACAATCAATTAAGAAGAAAAAAATGCAAGGATACGAAAAAAAAAGTTCGATTAACGATTAATTTAACGGTTAAAAGAGATGAAAAAATCGTACGTTCGCGACCGGCACCTAAGCCAATTAGAAAAAAAAACCAATAGAGATAATTTATTGTGTAAATACTCGATAGAAAGCTACATTAATCCTCTTTTAAAATAAATTAATAGCTTTAGAATATTCCGTTCTTTTTCACGGATTTTAGCATGTTACTAGATTCAG
Organism: Eudasyphora cyanicolor; assembly: GCA_963930755.1. Taxonomy (NCBI): domain Eukaryota; kingdom Metazoa; phylum Arthropoda; class Insecta; order Diptera; family Muscidae; genus Eudasyphora; species Eudasyphora cyanicolor. The sequence goes on from OZ005734.1 coordinate 237,574,071, forward strand.
CCAAAGTTGATTTCTATTTCGCGTACGTTCGTGACCACATGTTTATTTGAACATGTTTCATTATGAAAACTAAAACTCGATGAAACCCATCTTTTGCACGTAACATAGAGCTAACAATATGCTATCAAATCACCAAAAAAAAAATGCGGGGAAAATTTTTGTTTTCTATATTTTTTGTATATCAAAAGCGTACGTACGTTCGCACGCCCCGCGGAAATGCCCATATGTCATTTTTAACTGGAATGTATAATTCGAAAAGAAGGAAAAATTAAAACTGAAGTTCGAAAAATTCAACAATGTTTTGAAAATATTTTTTTTAATAAAATATATTTTGTCATATTCCTAAAAAAGAATTTTATTTGTAACGGGTGATCCAAGTAGAGATACTTTTTCAATAGCCTTTTTTGACAGATCACGTGTGAGTCGTGTCATGTTGTCATGTTATTTTTGTTAAGTACTGTTTGGCATTTCATCATGGAAACTTACGCCTGAACAACGTTTACGCGTGTCATTCGCCAGTTACCAGTCGAAATGCTCCAACGAGTCATCGAAAATTGGCCTCAACGGATGGACCATCTGAGACGTAGCTGCGGCGAACATTTGATAGACATAATCTTCAAAAAATAAATGCCAAAGAAATGATAATAAACATTCCCCATTCAATTTGAATTTTCTGTGTTTTTTTAAATATATATACACGCTGAAAAAAAATCGCTTCTGTAGTATATTGTCCCAAACATATTCGGCTTGAAACATATATATATTCAGGGTACGCTCTAAACATATAGTATTTGGTATATACAAAAATTATATACTTGGGAAGATGTCGTTCTAAACAAATCTTTGTTTACATCCCAATATGTTATTATTTGGGACTATTATTTCCGAAACAAATATTTATTTGCATTTAAGTATTCGGAAAATACATAAATTGTGTTAAATTTTTCAGTAATTCAAAGTTAATTTTTTAGAAATGTTAAATGTTCGTAAAATAATAATAATTGAAATCGTATAATCTTGGATTAAAATAAATTACTTAGAGGATTGACAACTAATGATGGCTTGGAATACTCAGAAAATTTAAATGATCGATTTAAAACGGAAGTTAATATGGTATCACAACTGGGAGTTCTAAAAAGGAAAAATTAAAACTGAATTTCGAAAAAGTCAGTAAATGTTTTAAACATTTTTTTAAATAAAATATATTTGGAAAAATTCCTAAGCAATAATTTTATTTGTATTTAAACACATATTTTATTTGAGAAATTTAGTTTGCAAATGAATTTTGTTGTAATATATTAATATATGCGTTCCAAATACATTTTATTGATTTTCAAATAAAATTTTTTTGCTCAGAAATATATAATATTTAAAAATTTGTGTTCCAAATATATTTTCTTTCGATTCAAACATATCAAAAAAGGTGATTTTGCCCCGTGTATATACTTAAAAGCATATTTTTAGCATAAAATATTAAGGGCCTTATTCATAAAATGTTAATGAAGGTTTGAAGAACACTTTAACACTGCTAAAACGTTCTTCAAACCTTCATTAACTTTTTATGAATAAGGACCTAAATATTTAAGAATTTGTGTTGCAAATATATACTTTTTTAATTTTAAACATATCATAAATGGCTATTTTATTTAACAGCAGATATTTGCTTATTGTTGAGTCTGGTTTGCCATTTCATCATGAATAGACCTACAAGAGAACAACGCTTGCAAATTGTTGAAATTTTATATCAAAATAATGCTTCTGTTCATCAAAATTACAATACAGCGATGAAGCTCATTTCTGGTCGAATTCAAAACGATGACGGGCTGACATTAATCTTGCTGACATGTGGTTCCCACAGGACGGAGCCACACAGCGCAAGCTACATATAATTTACTCAAAGAAACTTTTGATGAAAGTATTATTTAATGTAATGGTTCTGTTAATTTGCCACAAAGATTTTGTGATTTGACACCTTTCTTTGGAATTAGGTAAAGTCACTTGTCTACGATGAAACACCTGATAAACTGAACACCTAGAAATCAACATTTGAGCGATTATTGGCGACATACGGGCAGCGCTGCCAGTTTAGGGGATTTATCCCCAATTTGGGGATTTTACTTCGCGAATGGGGATATATTTTTTGGTTTGGGGATCCGGGGATTTGGCGGGGATTGCATTTTTTTATAATTACATGTCTTTATTTATATTAAAATTAGTATTTTCTGTTAAATCTATATTTTTCTAGAAAATGCGTCCGTAAAAATTGTGTCAAAAGTTCCTACAAAAAGTAGCTTGACTTGCAGTGTATTAGAGTACGACTTAAATAGACAACCTGTAGTAATTGCCAATACGTATTTCTATAGATATTTATAAATCAATTGAAGCCAAATGCGGTTTATAAAATTCTTCCCAGACGACATTAAGAACAATTTAAGCTAATTTTGGAGTAAAGTTTACTAGTAACAGGATTCTGCTGGTCTAACTCGATTTTAAAGAACTTGAATCGCTGGTATTAACTCTTTGATGTACTTTATCAATTATTTAGTCCATTGGCAGAAATGATCAAACTTTTAATACCACAAACGTGTACAAAAAAATTAGATGATGTAGATGAGATGGAAGATTTTGAATCAGATATATTTGTGTTCAAACAAAATGAATTTTAGTACATTGAATTGTAAAATACATCATTCACATATGTTAAAATATTTTCTGGGGATTTTTTTGGGGATGAGAAATCTTCTTTTGGGGATTTAGGGGATAAAAAAATTAAAATTTGGGGATTCGGCACTAAAAAAAACTGGCAAGCCTGCATACGGGCGCAAATTCTTCGAAAAGCGCGCCTCTCGTAGGGGCCACATGGCCCAATCAAACTTAAACATTATTGGCATAAAACTATCTATCCAATAAAGCGTTTAATTCATACTAAAAATATTTTAATTTGCTTTATTTTAATTTCACGTTCTACAACTCTAAAAAACGCCCGCTACATTCCTTTCTACACTGTAGGGTAAAATTTTTTATTTTCTCGCATCTACTTATAGAAGAGCAAAAAACATGGTTACCGCCTTAGACTGCAATTGCTGTATTATAGTTTAATTGTTGCTGACATCATCATGTCCACACATAGCTTTTTTATTTTTTTAATTACAATTACAGAAATAAAAAGAGTTAAAATTGCAGTTTTTATAATCGCCAAAGTGTTGACCTCCCACCAATTAAATCTTACAAATTGTAACCCCATTATTGTTTCATGCTCTTAATTTGCCCTCATCATTTTCTCAAAGTATGAGTATTTCATTTGGTTATACGTCGTCACCACCATCACCTCCGCCGCCATATACAATATGCAAAAATTGTTAATGCAAATTACATAAAATTATATGTTATGATTTTGTCGGTTTAAAGCACGCAAGGCCTTAATATAATAAACCGTTCCATTTCAAACAAAATTTTCTGCAGCAGAATTTGTTCGTTGGTTTGATTTATTGTTGAGTTCTTATAAACAATTAAGAGAGAATGGCGGTTACGCCAACTGTGATTTGATTTGGAGGATAATTATCCTCATTGCAATTGGGGTACTTTAGGTGGAGAAATAGGATACGAAAATTATTGGAGGAGGCTTCGGTTAATACAGGTTGTCTCAAAATAATGTTAATATTTAGTGGATCATATGAAAAAAACAAGTCGTATTTCGAATAAATATTTCTTAATTATTAATATTGGCAATTTTGGCATTTATTTCCTTAAAATAATATCGTCCATATGTATCACCTCCGGGCAATAATGTAGACATTATTTGGATTCTAAAATGCCTAGAACATTTAGGGGAATATGAATACTTATTTAAAGTATTCCAGGGGATTTTGAAGTACGATGTGGTAATATAATGGGTGAATTCCCAGCCAACGAAATCTCCGATTTTAAAAATGTTGTATTCATTCAAAAAGCCAATTGAGTACCATCTTAATTATATGTATCTTGAATACCCAAGGGTATACGATTACACTACACATGAAGTACCAAGCCTTCATCCCTAAAGCATTAAAGATGGAATCCTTTCATTCATACATTCACCTCAACAATGTAAACATTAAAGTGTTATAAGTATCCTTTTTAAAGAGAAAATACTTACATCCCTCAAATATTTATCCACCAATTACTACCACTATTCTTCATTTGGAAATAATGGCATTTGTTGATTCATTGTCCTTCATCACACAACTCACTCAACTAAACAGGCAAAAAGTAGGGTTAAATGAAAAGGGTTTCAACTTTTGTGGGCCGAATACAGGAAAATTAGATTGATAGAAGATTCAGGGGAAGAAACTCAGAAGCTAGAAGAAAAAAAGAGTCTTCAATCATTTTTCGCTGTCTATGATCCTTTTGTTTCATCTGCTGTTCCTTATGCTGCTGGGCCAGTCACTGAGATGGCCTGACCGAGCGCCATGACATTTATGTGAAAAGTATTTTGTCGCAACACATTTTGTCATATTAGTTTTAATTAGAGTTTCGAAAGGAAAAAAAACAGAAGTCTACTACGGCAATAATGAATAAAAGTGCAGCCAAGATATGAACAATCACTTGTTTCGGAAAGGGTTACAAAGCCTTTTGTTATTTGTCTCATAATTAAGGAGACAGGTTGGTCGCTTGGTTGGGGGAGAAGATGAGGCGAGTTGTGGGCTAGCAGAAAAGGAAATGATAAGATATCATTAATTAAATGTTTAACGATTATTTTCTTTTAGAATGGTGAGACAAATATCTCTATATTTCTCTATGAAAAGGAGCTGACTTTTTATCAAAAAAATATGTTTAGAGTCATCTAATGATGGGCGAAGGAACATTAATCAATGGCCTATGAAGACAATGTGGTGTTTTTTCAATCGTAAGTTAATCTCTGTACATTTGTAGCTTAGGTTTAACGGGAAAAACAAGTAAAATCTGCGCTAATTTCGGCCATGCCGAATCTTATATACCCTCCTCCATGGATCATAAATAATAATGAATTATTATGTTGAGAGGGACCTTTGTATGGTCCCTCTCAACATAATAATCAAAACATGACCTATCACGACCAATGTTCCAGTGAATGGTTTCAGGTGGTCATTAAATTCATTCATTCATTGAATTTTTTGGTTTCTAATGCGTTAAGAATTCCACTCAGAAGATACCATTTTATGGGAGCAATATTTTATATATGTGGAATAAGAAGACAAATTCCATTTTTCAATTCCAACAAAATTCCATTTTTTATCTTTCTCATATTTTTTTAGTACACCTGAAGAAACGCTTCATTGAATTTTTTTAAAATTTTTCGATAATTCGTTCAGAAGTTATCAATATTTAAAAAATCCTTAAAATATCACGCTGTATCGGATTTTTGGTCATAACTTCTTCAGTTATGGTCGGATATGAAAAAAATTTTTTGGGATGTATATACCAAAAGGAGTGACCTAAGACCCCAAGTATGTTCGGAGGAAATCCGTTTTGGGTCATTTTAAGTCGAATGAGCAATGTCCGTCCGTCTGTCTGTCTGTCTGTCTGTCTGTCTGTGTGTCTGACTGTCTGCTGGCAGGTGCGCACGATAACTCTCGAAAGGAGTAACCGATTGACCTCAAATTTGGTATGTGGTAATATTTTTTTCTATCTCCGGCTAAGTTCGAAGACGGGCCATATTGGTCCACTCCTTCTAGTACCTCCCCCACAAAATGTTAAAATGTTGTGAAATATTGATTCTTTAATAACTGCTATACTACTTATTCGAATCTTTTGAAATTCCACACATAGTATTAGCTTATTAGTCGTTATCAACTCGAGAAAAATGGGCAAAGTCGGCACGTCCCTTTTGGTACCTCCCACCCAAATGCACCATTTTGCACCAAAAGTTAACAGCTTATAACATTAATAACAGTGTATAAAAATACTTGAAATTTTGTACAGTATTATGCTTTTATATTGGCTACAGTCCAGGGAAAAATGGGTGTTGTTGTCACGCCCCTTTTGGTACCTCCCACACAAAGGTACCTTTTTGCACCAAAAGTTAACAGCTTATAACATTAAAACCAGTGTATAAAAATACTTGAAATTTTGTACAGTGTAATGTTTTTATAGTGTCTATAGCCCTTTGAAAAATGGGCGTTATTGCCACGCCCCTCTTTGTACCTCCCACACAAAATGCCCAAATCATACCACAATTTAATGTCTCATAACGTTTATTCCAGTGCACATAAATGCTTATAAGTCGGCACAGTGCAATGAAGTTAAAGTATCTAATGTCCAGCAAAAAAAAGGTGTATTTGATAAACCCCTTCTGGTACCTCCCAGACAAATTGACAGAATAATTCGAGTAATATTCAATATTACATTACTCGCAAAGTGAGGGTATACCTTAGTCGGTTTACCCGACTGAAACTTTCTTACTTATTTTCCTTACTTTTCAGAAAAAAATATAAAAAAAAATATTAAAAAAATTTGTGTGTAAAATCCGATTTTCGTGAATTTTTTTATATTTTAAACTTCTATTAATTCTAATTATTTATATATTATTTTATTTTTTTAAAATGTTGTAAAAAAATGTCTTCTGCAAACCACTGTACTTGTGGCTTGAAGACTTCGGAATAGGAGTTCCACGTCAAAGATCAAAAATAAGTAGACACTTCAGGAAGTATTTCTCACAAAACACTCGACACATTCGCTCATCCCCTTACCCCTGATAATTTCCCAACAAAAAAACGTATATCAAAAGTCGTAGAAATCGATGGATTTTTTTGGTTATGTACTCTGCAAAAAAATTCTTGTAAAAAATCACTGTAGGTGCCCACAGTTCACTTTTATACACCCAGAAAAATAATTGGTTGGAATTCGATTTTAACAATAAAAAAATAGTACTAGGAACAAAAAGTATATTGCCTACACCGTGTGTCGGTTGTATTTATATATAAATAGTTGAAACAATAATAATAACATGGATACGATCAAATGAAAATGCTTGCAACTAAATCGATGGTTGCATCAATCGATTTAAGATTGTTTTTTTTCATTGACACTCGGTTAGTTGTGGTAACCAATTTTAAACTTTCATTATAGTACCATATGATCGATTTTTGGTTCTGACAACCAATGTTTTATTCTTGACAACAGAAATTGTATCAATAGACCAAAGATTATTATTGCAACGAATAAATGGTTACTACAAAAGAAAAAAAATTAATAAATAATCGTTTTTTGGTTACCCCAATAATTTCCCAAATTTAGAATAAATAAATGTATCTTGGGAAATACAACCGAAAGATTGGTTGCTGTTCTTTTGCTGATACATGACAAACAAAAAATAAAATTACTCGACATAAATTTTTTTCAAGAACGGTAAATATAGTCAAAAATAATCTTGTGTGGATAATAACGTGTGGAATGCAGAATATGTTGTGCAAAATGTTTTACATAAATAAAAAATAAAAGCAACAATCATGAAATTAAAAGCACAGGTTTAAGCGATATTTGCATAAAAGTTTAGTGTTTTTTTCGTGTACTAAAATGTGTGTCAAATATTTCCACATCTCATAATAGTGATGAATTTGTAATATGGGATTTTTAAATTAGTTATGAATTGTTTGGTTTTTTGTTCAATAAATGAAATAAAAATTAATGAATTTAATTAATTGTCGGTAGTATATGACTGACAAATTGTCAGAACAACCAATTTTTTAAAACAGTTGGTTGCGGCAACATACAACAGATAATTTTCGTAGTTGGCGCAACCAAATATGATTGTTGTCAAGATGGAAGCAGAAGTATACCACAACCAAAATGTTGGTTGTCCCGATGGAATCGCATGATAGTAGACATAACTACCACAATTCGGGTGGCAAATAATTCGGTTGAGGCAACCAATCCACCAATCCAATGCGTAGCAATCCACCGGGGTTTTAAATATACCCACTGAACTGGTCTCACATCTTTTAATTATTAGTTTTAGACACACTGTGTATGTGTTTACCTTAGCTTTATTTAGTTCAGTTTTTTTGCTTTCCGTATTTTCCATAGATACTTTTATATTTAAATATTTATAATCAATAACTTTAAATCTCTATTCAAATTGAAAAACTTTAACGCACTTCCACTCCCTCCAACCACTTATTCTTCTTGCATAAAAGTTAAACAAAACAGTGAAAAAGAAAATCCCTCTGAAAACTTAAAATAATGTCATACTTTGGAAAACTTCATTCATTCCTTCCTTCGTTCCATCCCCCACTAAATGAAATCCATGGACATCACACAGCTATGCTTAAGTATAAAAAAGCCCCAACCATATACGTTTCAAGGAGAGAGGAGGGAATTTGAAAGTTCATATCTGGATACGATTTCGTGAATCGGTTTTTGTTGTGATGTTGCCAATCATTTGAAATCCATCCTCCCATAATGCCATTGGATGAATGAATGGATTGTTGGAATGGGTTGGTTTTGTTGGATGGCTGCCTGTCACTTTGGTGTGTGGCGATGATGACGACCACGACGACGGCGACAACGACAACGATGCTGAGGATGCTCTCAAATATGAAATCCATCAGGGATGCACTAAAGCCAACAGCACAAGAGCTGTCAATCAAAGGCAAGGGAAACTTTTCGGATTTTTTTTTCCTTATTTTCCGACTTATTGTTGACTGGGAAAATTTACATTTTATACAAAACATTTTACGCTGATTTTTTCTCTTTCATTGGGAGTTTTTCGTTTTGGGTGAAAATTATTATTTGAACAGTTTGAAGGAAGGATTATAGGGTGGAGTGGACAAGTGCGAGGTTCAAGAACAATATTTAAATATGGTACGATATATCTAGAAAATGGCGGCAGTCGAATTCGAATTTTAAATGGAACTGTGTTAAAAGAATCGTGTGCGTCAGAACGGTCATTATTTCCTACATTTCCGATCATCATCAGAAGAATATTTCAGTTCATATCATAAAAATTACAGACAGAATTTTTTTATTTCCTATTTCAAATACATAAACATCACAAAAAGTATAAATAGATTTATCAGATCCTAGTTTTGATGCTATCTTAAGATGATTTATTAAAATTCGGAAATTTTACCTTTATTAAAATAGTGGGATACAAATTACAAATATACATTTTGTTTTAAGAAAATCCGTCCGTCTGTCCTTTCATGTATGTATTCTTGTAATCAAAGTACAGTTGGCAATATTACACCCAGAGAAGAAACAACTTAAAATCAATAAAAACCATGTTGAATCAATAAGAGACACTAACGAAATTCTAGTAATGTTCACAAATTTTATTTCGATATGGAACAATATTAATTTAAATTTGCCCTATTTTGATCATTTTAATATGAAAACAATATATATAAAATAATAATTTTCGGTATTGAATTAATATTGTAGATGAGTTCATCCCGATCACAGTTCTGGAAGCCCTGCTTAGTAGCATAAACGTCTAATAGCGTTCTTCCCTTAGAAGTTTCTGCCAGCAAAGTTGGAAAATCCTAAATAACATAGTAAATAGATTTTTTTTAAATATGGTTTTAATGGTTTTTGTAGTATATTGTCACAAACATATTCGACTTGAAACATATATATGTTTAGGGTACACTCTTAACAAGTAATATTTGGTACACACAAAACTTATATATTTGGGAATGTGTTCTTTTAAACAAATCTTTGCTTACTTCCCAATATGTTTTTATTGGGGCTATTTTTTCCGAAACAAATATTTATTTGCATTTAAGCATTTAGAAAATACCTACATTGAGTTAAATTTGTCAGTTAATTTTTTAGAAATTTTTAATGTTCGTAAAAATAATAATAAATGAAATCGTATAATCTTCAAGCAAAATAAATTACTTGGAGGATTGACAACCAATGATAGTTTGGAATACTCAGAAATATTAAATGATTGAATTAAAACAGAAGTTAATGCTGCATATGATATCATAACTGGGAGGTACAATTCAAAACCAAGGAAAAATTAAAACTGAAAATTTTTAAAGTCAGCAAAAGTTGTGGAAAATTGTTTAAATAAAATATATTTGCAGAAATTCCTAAATAATAATTTTATTTGTACTTAAACACATATTTTATTTGCAAATGTTATATGTTGTAACATATTAATATACGAGTTCCAAATATATTTTATTGATTTTCAAATAAAATTTATTTGCTCAGAAATATATAATATTTAAAATTTTCTGTTCCGAATATATTTTCTTTCGATTCGAACATATCAAAAAAGGCGATTTTGCCCCGAGTACCTTTTTGAGACTGCCATTGGAATACGATATTTGGACTACAGGGGATGCTGTCTGCTCTTCTTATTTCATACTTGAGTGAGTCTGCGTCATCTCCAATTTTAAATTAAAAAAAAAAAAATACAAAAAACAATTATTTTACATCAAGATCGATTAGGTAGATTAAAGGAAAACACCCACCTTTTCCTTTCTCCAGTTCGTTTTGTCTCAGAGTTGTCGCATCTACTAAATTAAATGTCAAGGAGTATAGGGCTAATATTCCTGGTTCAGATGCCAAGGCGTATTTTAGGACAACATTGTTCATACCATATCTGGACGAAGTAATATCACATTTAAATAATAGATTTTCCGAACATGAAGCTATAATTACAAGTCTGTTTAATATCGTTCCGATACGAGTTGTAAATCTAATAAAGGAAGATTTCGCAGAAGCCACTCTTTTAAACAAAAACGATTTAAAAAATTCAGCAAAATCTGTTTTAGCTGAAATAAGTATATGTATTGATTATTGGAAGCAGAAGAATGATAAGCCATCAAATGCATTAGATGCTATTTCAGTTTGTGATGAGGACATGTTCCCAAGCGTTTTTACCCTTTTGCAGATACTGGCCACAATACCTGTGACAACGGCATCTGCTGAGCGAAGTTTCTCGACATTAAGAAGAATAAAAACTTATCTCCGGAACAGTATGGAAGGAGAAAGGCTATCTTATCTGGCTTTGATGTCTATATACAAAGATGAAGTCAAAATCGATGAAAAATTGATATATTTCTTTCAAAAAAATCGAAGATTACATTTTTAACTCTTACGTATTTTATTATAAAAAGTTTTACTGATCTCGTACTAAAGTACACATTTACATTTAGGAATAAAAAACTAAGGAACTTAACTTCCATTACCTACACAATAAACGCAATTTTTTAATTGTTTATCTTTGTTATGGAAAAAAAGGTTGGGCCCCACCGAACCAAATTCCTGGATACGTCCCTGGATTTAAAGTGTTGCCATTAAAATGTTTGTTATTGATTCAATATTTGGCAATGTAAATTTCAACATAATTAACAAATTTATGAAATAAAAATCTTAAAATAATACGTTTCAACTTTAAAACAATGCTGATTCAATGTATCCCATGAAATTAATAGAAACTACATTAATTTAAAGTTTAAAATTATTGATTTTATGTATATCAATAAAATTTTTCTATTATATTAAAAGCACTGTGCTTGAAATGGACACTTCAAAAATGTAACAGAAATGAGACCCTATGGATATACCAATTTCGACATTGCTTAATCCAGTAGTTCCAGCCGTTTTTCAAAGTTAGCTCTTGTTTTCGCGATATTGGACCTCAAAGTTTGCAAGAAAATCATAGAGATAAGTTATCTTGAAGGTGATTTTGAAGTGGAAGGCTTCGGAAAACACGATTCATTACAAAGAACGAAATTATTTTTCTAAGGAATATTTCTCGAGGAATATTTTTCTCAACGATGCCTACTAAAAATGTCGACGATATATATGATTTTTAACGTATGATAAGATTTTATTGCGCTTTTTCAGGGGTAAGGGTGTGAGAAGCGTGGACGACAGTTTTGAGAGAAATAATTCTCCAAATGTACCCATTATTTTGTTCTTTGGACTGAAGCGTATATTCCGAAGTCATCTACTTCAAAATCCCCAAAGAGATATGTATGTAACCTCTCTGATTTCCCAACAAACTTTGTGGTAGAATATCGCGAAATCAAGAGCTAACATAGAAAAACGGCTAATGCCGGAGGTACCAAAAGGGATAGAAGATATTAAAGAGTCAATATTTCACTAAATGTTAACCCTTTGTGGGGGAGGTACTAGAAGGAGTGGACCAGTGTGACCCATCTTCGAATTTAGCCGGAGATAGAGACAAACATAACAGCATACCAAATTTGAAGTCAATCGGTTAATCCTTTCGAGAATTTTTTTGAGCACCAGCCAGCAGACAGACAATCAGACCGACAGGTAGACGTATGGAAGAACATTGCTCAAATGACTTAAAATGACACAAATCGAATTTCCGCCAAACATACTTGGGGCCTTAGGTCACTCCTTCGATGTGTACACTTTTGGCTCGTAACAAATGATATATACTCTCCTCTCTAAGGTGAGTGGATACAGATAAGTAACATGAAATAAATGTTTAAAAACGCTGAAATGATCCGTAATATGTAATTAATTAATGTACATTTACATCATTGGCATTTCTGTAAGACAACCATTTATATGTTAAATTTTGAGTTATGTCTCTCTTGAAGTAAATGAGCGATATATTCTGTCAAAGTTTTACCATCAATTTACATCTTTAGACGCCTCTCTGGAATACCTACCATTTTGGAAAACTTTTTGGAATGGATGTATACAAATATGGAATGTTCAAACAGCGATTTTTATACCCTCCGCCATAGGATGGGGGTATAATAACTTTGTCATTCCGTTGAAATATTGATCTGTGACCCCATAAAGTATACGAGTATATATTCATGATCGTCGTGAAATTTCAAGACGATTTAGCCATGTCCGTCTGTCTGTCTATCTGTTGAAATCACGCTACCGTCCGTAATAATAGAGCTAGGTTGATCAAAATTGGTTTGGGATTGCAAGTGGGCCATATCGGTCAATGTTTTGATATAGCTCCCCTATAGAGGTCGCTCCAAAATACGGGTTTTAAGCCATATATTCCACATTTTTAAAGCAATTTTGCTGAAACTTTGCAGTTTATATTCTATTTTGAATAGAAATCATCGCAGCAAAATTTTTGCAAATCGGCTCATATTTTGTTATAGTCACCCTATAGAGGTCGCTCCAAAATAGGATTATTTAAATCATAAATACCAAATTTCCTAAGCATTTTAAGCGAATCATTGCAGTTTTTTTATTAGTCCCCGTAAGCCATAAACACCACATTTTTCAGATGAAGATATTGGCTAAAGAATTTGGGACCTAAAATTTGGCTAAAAATTCCATCGTTATTATACCCTCACTTTAGTGTGACGAGGGTATATATTATTTGCTACGGAAAAAAGTGTAACACATCGAATGAGTGACCTAAGACCCCTAGTATGTTCGGAGGAAAACCGTTTTGGGTAAATTTAAGTCGAATGAGCAATGTCCGTCCGTCTGTCTGTCTGCTGGCTGGTGCGCACGATAACTCTCGAAAGGAGTAACCGATTGACTTAAAATTTGGTATGTGGTAATATTTTTTTCTATCTCCGGCTAAGTTCGAAGATGGGCCATATTGGTCCACTCCTTCTAGTACCTCCCCCACAAAGGGTTAAAATGTTGTGAACAATTGATTCTGTAATAACTGCTATACAGCTTATTCGAATCTTCTGAAATTCCACACATAGTATTAGCTTATTAGTCGCTATCAACTCGAGAAAAATGGTCGAAGTTGCCAGGTCCCAAATGCACCGTTTTGCACCAAAAGTTAACAGCTTATAACATTAATAACAGTGTATAAAAAAGCTTGAAATTTTGTACAGTGTTATGCATTTATATTGCCTACAGTCAAGGGAAAAATTGGCGTTGTTGCCACGCCCTTTTTTGTACCTCCCACACAAAGGTACCTTTTTGCACCAAAAGTTAACAGCTTATAACATTAAAACCAGGGTATAAAAATACTTGAAATTTTGTACAGTGTAATGTTTTTATAGTGTCTATAGCCCTGCGAAAAATGGGCGTTATCGCCACTCCCCTTTTTGTACCTCCCACACAAAATGCCCAAATCATACCACAATTTAATATCTCATAACGTTTTTACCAGTGCACATAAATACGGCACAGTGCAATGAATTTAGAGTATCTAATGTTCAGCGAAAAATAGGTGTATTTGATAAACTCCTTCTGGTACCTCCCACACAAATTGACAGAATAATTCGACTAATATTCAATATTACATTACTCACAAAGTGAGGGTATACCTTGGTCGGTTTACCCGACTGAAACTTTCTTACTTGTTTTTTTTTAATATTTGCTTATAGATTTCCTCTATATCCAAAGATTTTCCAGTAATAGAATTGAATGCAATCCATGGTGGAGGGTATACAAGATTCGGCATGGCCGAACTTAACGTTTTTTTATTTGTTTTTTTTTTAAATTAGAAGCGGAAATCGGCCCTATCTGAGATTTTGTAAAAACTTAAATTTTCTTTTATTGTAAATCAATTGTTTTTTCGTTTCTGTCAAATATAACTATTATATCTTATTGTTTGGAAATCTTTCAACTTTCACTATTTGATTTCAAATGTTTTTGAGTTAACTCAAAATTGTGAGCACAATTCAAGTGCATTTCTTTTAACCCCACACAATATTATATTGAAGTCATAATATTCGAAAAACACCCGATTCACTATAATTTATAATGATTATGTTTGGCATCATAATATCGTATTATTCTGGATTTCTATTGTCAAAACAAACTGCCACAGACTGTTGTTGTTCATTGCAACGAATCGGGGGGAAATTCATCTGATTTAGTTTTTATTCCTTGTGTTGTGTTTTTTTTTCTTCTGTTTTTCAAATCAAATCGGATTTGATGCGTTGTCCCTCCCGTCAAACAGACCGTCAGTCAGTAGCAGAGCACATCGGTCGCATTTGCAACACATCGAAATGAGGAAGAAACAACGAAATCTGGAATATTTGCCTCCGCCTCCCCATCATCTTCATCGCATCCGCAGGCATTGATATTTCCATGAGAAATTGACTTTTTTCCGAGTTTACGGTTCGAGCGAAAAAACAGTATCGGATGATTAATGATAGTTTCGTTACTAAACAAACCGAGGGGATGGGAGCAGAAAGATGCGATATGCTTGGAAATGATTTCATTTGTATGCATTTCTCCCGGTGTATGAGTGCGTGTTAGTGTATGTGTATTCGAACAATTGCTTGTGTATGGCTTTTCATCACATCCATATCGCTATAAATGAGTCCTTGATACGGAATTTCAAATGCAACAAACCATATTTGGATTTGAAATGAGTTTAATTCGACTATCGAATACAGAGATGGGATGTCGATAGTTTTTATGTCGTTTGGGATGGGATGTCATATAATAATAGATTGCAGTTTGGACGATTATTTTACATATAGAATAGGTCCCAAACTAATAGCAATAAGATAAGACAGAAAAAGCTAAATTTCAATAAAATATTCAAATATATAAACACATTATTCAGAAAGTGATTATAGTAGTTTTACGGCAAATATTTTTGTAGAACATTTTGACCCGTTAAACACCTGTTATTTCCAAAACGCCCCTAGATTGAGGAGCTACTATGTATAAGTCTCTGAATACACCACAACTTGAAACCCAACTTAAATGCCACAAATAAGTCAAAACATTAGATCCATTTTAAGGTTAATATCGTACTTTTTTGAATTGGTGCTACACCTAAAAATTGATTATACCCTAAGAAAAAAAATTGCTTCTGTAGTATATTTTCTGGAAACATATTATAACTATATTATTGATTTTCAAATAAAATTTATTTGCTAAGAAATATATTATAATATTTGAAAATTAGTATTCGAAATATATTTTCTTTCGATTCAAACATATCAAAAAAGGCGATTTTGCCCCGTGTTCTAAAGGGGCCAGAAAGACCCCCACATTGAGGAGCTAGTGGGTTAAAATGTTCAACAAAAATGTTCCTCATAGTGTGTTAAGGTTGCTGAACACATTCTATACCTAAAATATAAGGATCACACGATTTTTTATGCCGATTCATCATAAAAATGTGCAAAAGGGGGAAATATTGATACCCCACTAAACTGACCTCCATACGGAAACTTTCAACAGACCGATACACTTTTTTTACCCCCTCTATCAGAATCCGTTATCAGAACCTTGTTATTTTTTTAATGGTCCACAGTTTCTAGTTTATAAACTAGACTATTGTTACTAGTGAACTTTGATATAAAATATGTAAATATAAAATCATTTAATTGAAATTTTCCAAATAAAATACACTATTCCCATCTCTGGCGTTTAGTAAGCAACGACGCGTATGGCAAGAAAAACATTAGCATTGACAATGGCAACAGCCGTTGTCGATCCGGGTAAAGTAGGCTGGATATGAGCTGATGTATCTCCGGCGTTAGAGATGTACGAATATATTGCAACAAGAAACATGTAGAGGATTCTTGCTACTCCTATAGTCATCGTGGTCCTTTTTGTCCTGACAATGTTGAGATTCCTTGGCAATAAACAACAACCATCCTTTAGAGGAATTTTTGTAATGCCTCATTTCTATTTTTTTGTTTGTTTGTGAAAATTTGTTATGCCACTTGTGAAGTGAATTGTATTGAATGAATGACGTATTGAATGTCTATTTGCGTGGTTGTTGCTATTTTCAATTGAAATTGGAATTTTATCAATTGTTCTTTTTTTTGCACTGCATCTATCTGTCTGAATTTTACAATCTACGATAGAATTTATACGAAAATATGTGCATGTCTATGTGATGATGGAAATATTATTTCAATGATAAATTGATTTCATGTGAATAAATTTTAACTAAAATTGTTTGTATCCCATTCTCTTTAGAAGTGATATGCCTAGTACATACCACATATATAAGAGTTAAATAAACTTTAAATGTATTTTGCTTAAATTGAAAATTATTTTTGCTGAAAAGAGTTTTCTTCTTGAATAATAGCAGTATCCAGTTGTAGAGAATGAGAACAAATGTGCATTTATCAAATTTTCAGTCCCATGTAAAATATTTTTTAACCTCCAACTCAACCTTAGAACAAATTGGGGTTATTTACCAAGTACTCCTGTGTGTCCAAAGAGTCAGAAGGTGTTGTCATCTGTTAGTTTAACATCACTTATCTTGAATTTGTCCACATTTGTTTTTTTTTGTGTTCTCTGTGTCCTCTGTCTTTTGGTGGACCTTGTTGACCACTTAACCAGAAAACGTCCAAGTGGTCAGCAATTTAACCAACCACACCGGGAGGGAACATACATACATATCCAAACATGTGTAGCTAATGTGAAATGTGGTGATCCTTTGCTTGCCTCTGTGAAGGAGTATATCCAAGGATATAGTTTTAACAGTTTTATTTTATGGCTATAAATTTTAAACCTTTTTTATGTGGCATCTATTTAATGAAAAGGGAAAAAACCATTTCAACAAATTGTTATCCTTTACAGGACACAATTTCTATGTGTTAAAATTATGCGAGTTTTTGTAAAGTTTTATTTCTTGTACAGTGCATTTTAACTGAAAGTGGAAAGGAACAAGAAATTGGCACTGACTGTTAGAAAGATTATATATTGTTGTTATATATTAAAAGAGGTACACAAATTTTTGTGGCACAGTATTTGTTCCTTCAAAGCTCTTTTTAGAGCCTCAAATAGTAGATAATATAGCATAAAAAGGTTCTGTTTTCAAAACACATTTTTTGCTTCAAATGAAACCATCCTCTCGTTACACAGATTTTAATCCATTGCTTCAAAAGCTTAATGATTTTATATCGATGGTAAGCTATTTGTCCCAAGATGTGTAGTATTCTTTTATTTTAATGTTGGTCCCAAATGGGTAAATGCGAATTAATTGCCATAAATATAATCCTATACGCATTATTTTAAACTCAAAAAGCTGAAATATTGTAAATTTTTCTATAAAATTCCTCAAATTCAAGTGAAAATAAAAATTCTAAGTCGAAAAATATAGATTTGGACACATATTTCGAATAAAATTTACAAAATGGCTATTTTCGTGATACCATCTGCCTTTGAGGTTGAAATAATGCTTGTAGGATCATTTTTATTGTAATTAATTCGTTTTAACCCATTTGGAACAAACAATCAAATAAAAAGCTTACGGCCTTGAAAGGCTTAATTTTTTATAAAAATTAAACCTAGAGGTCAGTAGTGCTATAAAGAGCAACGAAAAGAGAAAATCGGACCAAATTTTTAGAAGTTATTTCCGATTTTGTAAAAAATCATTAAAAATTGCTGTAAAATTGTGACTTTATATTGCAATTTAAAAAAAAAAGTCACGTCGTCCTCTAAGTAATGGTCCAGATTTTAATGTCCAGTGATCAGTTCTTAAAAGTACAAAAATGAAAATTTTATTAAGGGACAATCTGATTTTCAGAAGTTATTTAAATCGCAATTATCCCCTAATTTCGCGATCGCAAAAACTAATTGTTTTGCTAATATACCTAAAATAAGCTATACTTTCATATAAGCTTTGAACAACGCGAACTTTTTTTCGTCCTCACAAATGCAGCCGCTCTAATAATGTACGAGTATGTATGGGGGCTATATGTAAGCCAGGGACAAATTTCTTCAAATTCGTCAATTTTTTTCAAACCCTGTATCAAGAACTCCGCCCTGCTAAATTTGTGAATTGAAATACAGCGTCTGTAGCGCTAATAGGTCAAATCGGAAGGAAAATATATATAGGGGCTATATATAAATCTGAACCGATTTTCATCAAATTCGGCAGTGTGGATCCTTGGATGACTCTACCCTGCTAAATTTCAAATTGATTAGATGTTAAATATCGGTTCCGTCAATAAGAGCGCTACAAAAGTTTTTTTTTAAATAAAACAAAAACGGTTTTGGATATCAATGAAATTCTTTATTCCTGTGAAAGTACGTTCGATGCCATTATGTATGGAATTCGATTTCTTTTGCATGGCCACCACGGGCACGCTTGCAGAAGTCCAGACGCTGAACCCAATTTTCGACGGTTTTCAAGCATAAATCGGCCGATACTGCTGCAATTTCACGTTCGGTATTCGTACGAAGTTCATCAATCGTCGCTGGCTTGTTGGCATAGACCATAGACTTGGTTTCCAATAAATTGATTGTGGCATTCGCTGTGTGGCTTGTGGCGCCGTCCTGTTGGAACCACATGTCCTCCAAGTCCATATCATCTAATTGGGGCCAAAAATATTCGGTTATCAACGGTAGCGATTCCCATTCACAGTAACGTGCCGGTCTTGATCATCACGGAAGAAGTACGGCCCAATGACGCCGCACAATGGGAAAAAAGGGGTAAATACGCGCGCATAGCAGTATTTTCTATCTCATGACTATACCATTAGAGATAAAGTCTTACGGTTTGGACCATCTTTAAGATAATTCTTTGGAGAAGAAATTGGTGTACCCAGATTTTATTTTACTGTTACCTTGTATCGCACAGTGGGGCTACAAAAGCGACTTTGTGGAAATTAGTGTGAAAATCAGAATATCGTACCAACTTCATTTATCTTGATTTTATATTAAAGCTGACAAAATTTAGTTCAAAATCTATTTCAGTTACTTAATTGTGTGTTGCTGCGTTTTAAATATATAGGCCATTGAAGTTCAAATATATTTTTGTGAAATGTGCATTAAATGTCTACAAAACCGGGCAATGTTTTTGAAATTGAAACCAAAACAACATAAAAGAATAAAATTGCAGTCTGCAATATTTTTGAAAGCTAAAGTTTTGCACTAATGCAATTACACAATGGGTCGTCGACTGTTAATAAGAAAAAAGTTAAATTAAAAACAAAAAAATAATCGGTCCACCCTAATATACATACATAAACTGCAGAAGCGTTTAACTATATTTTATAGTTTTTGTAGAAGCAGTAAACTATAAAAATTACACATATAATCATAATAATATTAATAAGATCGACAATTTTAATCGTAGAACTCTACAAACTTGCAACCGGACTTGTACCGGTCCTATTTATTATCCGATTTTGCCGAAATTTTGTAGAAGTTATTTTTTTGAACCAAGAAAATAGGTCCATATGTTTCGGGAAAATCGGTTCATAGATAAATGAAGCTCCCACACATATTTTCTTTATTTAAAGTAAAAAAAAGCACATATTTAAAGTACATAATCGCAAAAAGTCGCAGATAAACTAGGTACTGTTGGATTCACCACTAAGTCACCTCTCTTCTCTATGTCATATCGTAGTGATCCCACGTGATCCAAAAAAGTTATATTCCATTTACTGCGAATAATTTTTTTGAAAAACAAAAAAAAGTGGTATTTTTACTTTGAAATATCTCTTCATTTAAAGACGTTAAAAATACGTTTTATACACAAAAATTTAGATGAATATAATCTTATTATATGTTACAAGTCCGGTCGCATTTCTCCAAGAAACGATAATTCTACAGGCATTTTAGTATATACATTTTATCATCGCAATTTTATTTGCATTTATTAGTAAAAAAGACAAAATTTGAAAGGTCATAACTCGGAATCGCCCAGAGATATTTTCATAAAATTTGAAGGTATTTTCATTAAATGTTATCCACCATAAAACAACATTCCCAAAAAACTGATTTTCGAAAGTTGTTTTCATAGTCCTATGCGCGCATATTTCATAATATTTTCCCATCGTGCGCCGCCGGCCCATAAACCGCACCAAACCGTAATTTTTTCAGGATGCAATGATGACTCAAGGTGTACGTGTGGATTGCTGTCTGACCAATAACGCATATTTTGGTTATTGACGAAGCCATTCAGCCTGATGAGCCTCATCGCTGAAGATGATTTTTCGCGCTCTTAACGTTGAGGCCACTGACTCCGAATTTCGGTAGTAAATTTTAATAATTTCGACTCGTTGTTGGCTCGTATATCTTTCCATCATGAAATGGCAAACCTTACTGAAGAGAAATGTCAAAAGAGCGGCAAAAAATATGAAGTCTGATCTGGATCGACACAACGATCTGGTTCTCATAAAAACGGAATCATTCAAACTGATTTCTCAAGTTGAAAAAAATATTTTTCGTGGTTTAATGATATAAAATTATAACGTCAATAATAATTCAGGCGATGAACTGACCAAACCGATGGACCAAAATTATTCCATAGCTAAGATGTTGTGAAATATTTTAATAAAAGTTAGTATTTTTAATAAATATAAATTATAATACATATTTTGTTTTTGCACTCAGGCTCAAGATCGTTATTGATGTTTTCAGTATATGAAAACCATTACAACCGCCCCCAATACATGTCACTTACTTCTTCTTTAAGTTTTAACAAAGTTGTTTTCATATACTGAAAACAGCAATAACGATCTTGAGCCTGAGTGCAAAAACAAAATATGTACTATGAATGCAGATCGAATAAAACTAAAACAAAAAACAAAAACAAGATAAATTATAATTATAAATGATGCTTAGTTGTTTTTATCCTTATTCAAATTAAATTCAAATTGAACTAAAATGTTTGTATTTCATTTCGAAATATCACATTATTAAGAATGAAAAATCCCGATTTATCCCGATTTATCCCTAAAATCCCGGGATTTATGAAAACCAATCCCGTTTGACATCTCCCAAAATTCAGCTTATATAGAAAAAATACTAAAAGACAAAATCGGAAGGAACTTACATATATATATATATGTATATCTTAGATAAAGAAACTCTACCCTGTTAAATTTCAAAAAAAGTGGATGTAAAATATAGCTTCTATAGCGCTAAAAGGCAAAATCGGAAGGAAAATATATAAGAATAAGGGGGCTATATCTAAATCAGAACCGATTTTGACCCATTTCAATAGGGTTCTTCCCAGATGCGAATTAGTCCTAGCTGCCAAATCTCAGCAAGATCGGAGTGAAATTGCGACTTGTATTTAACGAACAACTTAAAATGGACAGACACCGTTAAATCAACTCAGCTAGTGATTCTGAGTCGATCGGTATACATTAATGTGGACCTAGCTGTAGTATTTCGTCTAGTGGTTTCTTTCTTGGTCACCTCGTGGGGTACCGTGAAGGATTGATATTTTGAGAACAATCCTTTGACGATTCAGGCCCTTAAGGTGACTATAGAAAGCCAGAAACTGTCACCAGTGTCTTCGAGAATTGGTTTGACAGGGTGCGCTACTGGGAAGCTGAGGCCGCCACATAAATGCAGTCGTGTTCCATAAATGATGGGAATTTTTGCTATTCCGAATAAATCAGTAATATATAAAATGCCGATTTGTATTCCTAAAAGAGTGAATATTTTTGTCCATCACTATTCAATTATCCCATACTATTATTCAGATTACATGCGACATGATGTTTCTATCTTATTAACATAAAAACTGAACATCTCTGAATAAAATTCCGATTTGTATTCCTAAAAGAGTGAATATTTTTGTCCATCACTATTCAATTATTCCATACTATTATTCAGATTACATGCGAAATGATGTTTCTATCTTATTAACATAAAAACTCTTACACCATGAGATAAACGGATAAAAATATATTTTGCATTTGTTGCAAAATTTATTCTCATATTTTAATTTTTGCACACTTTTCTGACCACCACTTTTTTGGGGGCCACAAGGCAAAACCTTTAATTTAGTCCTCTCTCTCATAAAGGTAGATTTCCACAAAAGTGGCCATAATTCAACATTTTCCGCACACATGGGATACTCACTAACAACATTTAGCTCATGTCAGTGGTGGGAGCCCCAAAACATAGGTCCTTGCCTCTGGGAACATAGACAAAGATAGGCCAACCCATAGACAACGAGTTGGGCTTAGGACATTGGACGCAAGTGCTTTTAAGTGTTAACAAGTAAATTATAATGTTAAGTGTTGGACGAATTTACATTAAGGTGTACCGAAACTTCATTTTTAACGAAGGAGAGGTGGTGTGTATTTAGTTAGTATTTTTGTGAATTTTGACCAGAACACATCTCTCCTTAAAAAGGAGCCCTCGAGCTGAAGAGATGTTATGTTCGGATCGCCCATCCTTCTGTTTTACATAGAAACTTCTGTTTTACATTGAGATAACGCAGGAGGTGTTGTTATTCTAAAAAAAATTGATAAAATGTATCCGTTTACTTAAGAGGAATAAATCTGGGTAGCACCAATAAAGCGTAAAGGACGCCATTTTGGGCCAACATTTTAAATCTTTAAATGGCTATAACAACTTAAATAATAAAAAATAACGTTATTTTAGGATCACCCATTTTTAGGGCCCACATTTAAATTTGTTTTCAAAACTTTAAATGGCCATAACTCCTAAGTTTATGGAAAATAAAAAATATATTTCTAAACCAACCTAATATCCACTTATCTATCTTCGCACGAGAATATATTCGAGTTTGAGTAGCCTAAAGAGCATCCTTTGTCCTACACATAGATATTATGATTTTGAGCTATATGTACGAGTACTTGACTTGACCACAAAATTATGAAAAACACATAAATATTCGTAGACTGAAGCAACCTTAAAAGTTTAAATCAATTTTCCTGAATTCTAGCGGAAACATGAGACCATTAGATTGCAATTCGTTTGGAAAATGTTCTTCCAACGGATACTGTTCCTACACATGTTCGAACTCTTGAAGTCATATATCACATAATTGAAAAGTTCTTTCAATATTCGTGTCGTTTGCCAATGGAAATTGAATAAAAACGGAACCGTTTGTATATACTCGGCAAGGGGTCAAAGTGAAGCCGCCACCACACAGTCAGGACTTCACCAGAAGCAGCTCCTATGCGCCTCCGAGAGAATCGATAATACTGTACTATACATTGGTAAAGAACAAACAAAGTGAATATGGGAGTGGAGCAGCAGCCCAGCAAGAATTGTGATAGACCACTCGAGAAGCAAAACATACGAAAGTGTAGATAAAGTTTTGTGACTTCGGATTTTCCGGTATTTCTTCAGTGACACAATGATGATGACAACCGAGTTGCGTTGAGGTAATGCTATTGACGTTGGCCATGATGATGGTGATGTGGATGATAGTGACGACGACGATGACATTACCATTGAACTGTAGCTATTCATTCATTGTTTGCCTTGATGATGACAAACCAAAAATTCTCGAACTGCAGAAAATTTACATGTTATACACACAAACCCCTGAGAGTGTGTAGTTACGTAGGTAGCAGTACAACGAGGGTTACCACAACAGGATTTGAAAAAGGAAAATGTAATAATTACCATAGCTCAAATGTGCTAATCGGATATTCTAATATAAGACGGCCTTTGCCCCGAATTTCTGACTATGTTATATACAGTACACCATAGCGTCAGAGCAAAACAGCAACACGCTCATAATATGTCTTTAAATTCGGATGCAAAGTACAGTTCCTATAGCTTTTAGACGTCAAATTGAAAGGAACATATTATACGGGAGATATGTACTAAATGTAAATCTCTATTTTCACCAATTTCATTAGGGCTGACATTGAGGCACAAAAATAATTTCATGACAAATTTCGTAAGGGTCGGAACATAATTGCGATTTATACTTTGGTTAGAAGAATACATTTACATACAGACGTTCGAACATAACTAAACCGACTCAAGAAAGGTTTTCTATGTTGATCGGCATAATAATCGTGGGAAATTTCTATGACATATGATTTCTGAAACTTGACGAGTAAACCGAGTGAAGTAAATCCACATCTTCAGAGAATTTATGGAAAAAATCTGCTCATTCTTTGCCAGGCTACAGTCATTACCGAATTCGAAGATACTCAGATAACTAATTCAGTTATGGGGAATTGATTTCCTTGTGAATTTGTGTGGGAGGTCCCTAAGGGGCGTGGATAATATTTTTGTTTTCAAATATTATCTTTATGGTATGATTTGGAACTTGGGAGGTTCCGCATAGGTAGAACAAAAAATACGATATTTCTACACTAAAAAATTGTCATAAAATTAAATAAATGCTCCAAAGACGTCATTAGTTTTTAAAATAAGTAAATTTTGTACTTAAAATATCGATAAATTCAATAATATTAAGTAATTTACTTAATTTTAAGTAAATTTTCTTAAGTTTAAGTACAAAATGTACTTATTTCGAAGACTAAGGACGTCTTTGGAGCATTTCTTTAATTTTATGACAATTTTTTTTTCAGTGTAGTATGTTAATTATACCCAAGAGACAAGAGCGATGAGGGAGGAAATTCGAAAAATACTCCTCCAGATAACACTGGTGTAGTATCTAATGAAGAACCTCCCTCTTCGCAAGTATCAGAGCAGCATCTGGCGCAATCCATTCCCCGTAACTGTTGATCCAACCACATTTTCGAAAAAGTAAGGTCCAATGACCCCGCCGGACCATAAACCGCACCACAAAGTCACACGTTGAGGATGGAGAGGCTTCTCAATAATAACTCTTGGTTTTTCCGAGCCCCAGATGCGACAAGTTTGCTTGTTGACGTAGCCACTGAGGTGGAAATGGGCCTCATCAGTCAAGATGATTTTGTATCGTTCGTATCGTTTTTTTGTTCGATCGTTTTGTATCGTTCGATGATCGTGTATCGTTCCATTTTTATTAATGGCGTAGTTTCTACTTGTCAAATGTCAAAAAATAAAAGCTTCAAAAGTGACAGCTACCGAAATACCGGGTGATTCAAAATAACACCTCTTGTTGAAAAACCCTGTATAACGGTCGTGGCGACATCTGACAATAGTCCGATTCCTGCAGATAAAACTCCACCACTCTAAGGAAGCACCAGCTGCCTTAAAAGACCTCCTGATGCAAGGAGGGGCTGACCTGGTTCTAAACCAGGAACCATGTTTGAATGGAGGTATTGTTTTGTGGGCTCAGGACGCCAGGATTTAAGCTGCTTCAAGGTAGAGGTAATGGAAGACGTAGAGTCTGTATGCTTGCCAAGAACGACCTTAATACACCCCTCTTCCTTCTTTTAGTAGTGAAGTCATAGTATCAGCCCGCCTCGAGTTAGAAAACTCTCATGTTTGGTTGGAACATAACACTGAGACGCCACCCTGTGCATTGAAATCACTGGTAGGAGCGGCAAACGAGAAAAACACACCATCATGTGGGGTAGTTCCGACATCAACGACAGGGGCAAATTACGATATATAATATTAATCGAATACATTATAAGTAAAAACCTTGTGATTTTTAAAAGAGGGCATGGACCTACCTTTATTACCAGAAACATACAGGAGGTGCTCGATGTCACCTTTGTCTTCGAGAATTTAAGTGGAAGGATTTCTGATTGGAAAGTTTTGGACACTCATAGCTTTTACGACCATAGATATATTAGCTTCTGCTTGAATGCGAAGCCTCCTTCCCACCCAATATTAAGAAAGCTAATTGGGAAAAACTTAGGCACATATTCAACAGGTCTATTCCAAAAAGTCCTGAAATTAAAATGCAAACTATGTGGGATATCGATTAAAAGGTGTAACGAGTCGTTAAGAGTTGCAGTAACTCGTTAGAAGCCGCATGTGGTCGTTAGCTCATCCGAAGCCTCGAGGTTACGGAATATTTTAGTCTCAACACCTTGTACTATTTGGTACATCAAGAAATATGATAGTTCCTGGACTACGTCCAGTGAGGAATCGCTGGGAGTGGTCCTGAAAACAAATTTCCCGGGTAACTTCGAAGAGGCATTGAATACTTCAGTTGGAGAATCCTTTGAAGTACTGGCATCAGAGGTTGGCAACAAGATTGTAACCAAATCTAGAATTATTTGGGCTATCAAAAGCTTTAAACCTTTTAAGTCGCCAGGACCAGACAAAGTCTCGCCGGCGGAGCTATAGGCAGTGGCTGATACAATTGCTCTCTGGCTCAGAGAGATATACACATGTTGTATAAATCAGGCATACATACAAACAAAATGGAGAGAAACCATGGTTGTTTTCATCCCAAAAGCGGGAAAGCCGCCCACACTGGAGCTAAGGATTTCCAAACCAACTGGTCTATCGTCATTTCTCCACAAAACTCTGGAGAGATTAATAGATAGTAACCTTAGGACTAAGGACTTAGGACTTTTTTAGATATAGAGGGGGTCTCAATAACATAAATCCAGCCGCTATAATTACGGAGTTAGAAACCCTGGGGGTTGACAGCAGTATACGTAGGTTCACTCATAACCTTCTAACTAAGAGACGCATTTCAGCTAGATTAGGGTCAACTGACCTCCATCCAGCGGTTGTATGAAGGGCCTGCTGTGAATGTCTCTGGGTTCTTTTCACCAGGAGAAAAAGGTGCCACAAGATACAACTGTCTCCTTTGGGAGTACTGCCATTTCTATCTCAAAAAACACAAAATATTTAGATATTTTACTAGACCGGAAGTTACACTACAAAACCAACATTTTGGAAAGAGCAAATAACGCTGTGATAGCGCTATATACCTGTAAAAGGGCAATAGGAAAACGCTGAGGTCTGAACCCGCGTACAGTTTATTGGTTGTATACGGCAGTAGTCGGACCGATAATGATGTACGGCATTGTCGTCTGGTATACAGCTCTGCATAAATCTACCTTCCGTGCGATACTAAACAAGGTTCTGCGAATGGCTGATATATGTATCAGTGGTGCGCTAAGAACGACACCAACTGCGGCACTAAATGTTTTAGTATATTAATGCGGCCAGATATTATAGCAGTGCAATATGCCGCATGTACTGCGATTAGACCTGACCTTCCGGGCACTGTAGACTAGGGATGTAACGAATATTCCATATGCGAACGCGAAATATTCGCATCATTTTAACATTCGCATTCGAAAAAACCATCTTTGGATTATTCACTTTCGCAAAGATATATTTCAGTATTCGCTTCCATCTGTTAAAAGTGTTATATCTTCTTAGTCGCTTCAAACATTTTGAAGATATTAATACCAATGAAAACCTCTGCCACTTCTCTTCAAAACAGTTGAAAAAATATGTTTGTCCTTGTGGTAACAGGAAGTCAAAATATGAAAAACATTCTTAATACTTGAATTTCCTGGAAATGTATCAATTCAGTTCCTTAATTTTGTTGGTACTAAAGGGTCAAATTATTATTCGCTTTCGCAAAAATGCATATTTCACTATTCGCTTTCGCATTCGCAAGAAATATATTTCAATATTCGCTTTCGCTAAAGTCACTTTCGTTACATCCCTACTGTAGACTACACTATGACTGAACCACTTTTGACAAGAAGTATCTCACTCTTATACCTAATAGATCAGAATGGAATGCCCAGGGCAGAGAAGATTCATTAACGTCCATTGGTGTCTTTTTTGAGGAGCTTCAGCTATCAATTGCAAAAACACTTCCTGATCACTGTAGTGTTTACCAGGCAGAAATCTTAGCTATTAAAGAGGTAGCCGAATGGCTGAAAATTAATGTGGCGACCAAAGTCGGTACAAATATCTGGCTGCTATTAAGTCCCTGGAAACTATATTCCTGTCGGGCCACAGGGATGTACCAGGGAACTGCAGAGCAGATGAACTTGTAAGATTAGGAACTACTTTACACGCTACAGGGGACCTGAACATGTGGACTTGCCTCTAGCAACCTGCAAGCTCATCTTGAGAGATAGTGCGCTTAAGGCAACAAATGACAGGTGGTCACTTGTCAGGAACTGCATACATTCCAGGCTTTTGTGGCCCGGTTTAGACTTAAAACGCACTACACGCAAACACTGCTGTCGTTGTCGAGAACGGACGTCTCACTTATTGTGTCTGTCATTACAGGTCACTGTCTTATTGGACGGCGAGCAGTGAGAAAGTTCTTGCTTAATGACTTTTGTAGGAGCTGTGGAGACGAAGAGGAGGACAGAACACCTTAAGTGTCTATGCCCCGCGCTCTCTAGAAGGCGGCACACAGCCTTGGGCTCCTATTTCTGTGAGGAGTTAGCTAACTTGGTTGAAGTTCAACTTCAATCAAATTGGTTCACAGGGAAGGGCTAGGGATAACTTATGTTTTCCCTTACGTCCCTGTGGTAACACAATAGACTGGACAGTCTATGTGAGTCTGTTTTACAGGCTGCCACTCTTAACCTAACCTAACCTCGGTCCAGTCTTATGACCTCTAAATTCAGACTTATTGGCAATAAATTTCCAACAGAAACACAGGGAAAAAAATCTACATATAAAAAATAAAAAATCCAAACAAAAAATTATTCAAAAATTGAGTGACGAAGAAATTCAGTGATTCGATTCACAAATTTGTAAACCATTTGTTTATTGAGATTTTTTTCCATATTCACTCGATGTAAAATTTCATATATTAACTAAGATATTTTTTTAAACCATTTATTGAGAATATTTTCGCTAGATGTAGAATTTATCATGCCAACAAAAAAATTGTTCGGAGTGGTTTGTAGGTTCTTTTAAAAAATATGTATATATATTGTACGCAGAGAGCGATTTAACCGGCGACCTACTGTTTTTATGAAACATATTTTACTAATTTCTAAAAACTTTGTTTTTATTTGGTAAAACTTGTATTTTAACATTTTATTGAATGTTAGTTTTGAAGTCATGATTTTGGGACTCAATTCTGAGAATTGGACGATAAAGTAGCCCCAAAAATAAGAACTTCTGCATCATTCCTTTAGTCAAGTCCGCTCAATTAATAATTTAATGGCCATACGATTTTTTTTTCACTTTTTCTATATTTTTTTCTTGGTATACCGTACGGAATACCTCTTTTGTGTCTGAAGCAAAGTTGTAGATATTGTATAGGAGAAAAAAATGCGGAACAAACCTTCCCAAAAAAATGCATCCAGTGCCTTAAAAATCGCAAAAATGCCCAAAAAGTCATAAAATATCAGTCAGTAAAATATTCAAAAAAGGAAACATTATATGTACGTATAAAACAGATCAGAACATTTTTTGCAATTTTTAAGGCACTGGATGCACTTTTTCGGGTAAGTTTGTGCCCCATTTTTTTCTCCTATTCAATATCTACAACTTTGCTTCAGACACAAAAGAGACATTCCGTACGGTATACCGAGAAATAATATAGAAAAAGTGTAAAAAATACAACTTGAGCAAGAAAAATCGTATGGCGATTAAATTATTAATTTAGCCAACTTGACTAAACGAATGATGCAGAGGTTCTTATTATTGCGGCAACTTTCACGTCCAATTCTCAGAATTGAGACCAAAATCAATGAGCTGAAAAATGATGTACTGCGTTATTGAAACATTTTATTGACTTAATTTATTCCTGACACATTTTATTGTTACATTTTTCTGCTAATATTTGTTCCTGTGTAGAGTACTCAGCAGGCGTCGTCATTTTTTACCATTAAACAGTACGTGAAGAGTACGTAGGTGAATTGTTTTTTTGCGAACAACTCATGCCGATTTTTAGTTATCACAAAACTCATGCAGAGTTTTAGCAATGCCGGTTTCACTTCATCTCTGACTAACTAACTGGTCGACACTACTTCCAAAATCTTGCATTTTTTTGCTGAGAACTTTGACAGCATCCCTCGTATTTCTCATATTACATGACATGATATTAGCATTGATTGCATTTGTGTCGTATGCAGTTTTTCCATTGACAGCCCACATCTGTGCCATGAGTTGTGTTCTGTTGTTTCCTTATGGATTCCGTTCTAGCAAAATGAACAATCTATGCAAAAACTTGCTTCAATACGAATCCAGTCATTGCCAGATAGATGCACAGATGCATTCAACTCCTTTGGCCTTAAATGCCAAATACTTGGAATAGAAGGCAACAGAATGTAAAGTGTTACATCCTTGTTGGAGATAAAATTTGAAAGCAAAATGTTTACAAAACTTCATTTCCATAGATTTTCAATAGAATATCCTTTTGTGCTCAATTCGAAATGGCAAGATATCCGTATATAAGATTTGCTTGCCATTTGCTACTGTCAAACATTATCTAGTGGGCCAAGAGGTGTTTGTTCATTTTGTTTGTGGTTTGCCAAAAAGGAAATCATATTTTTCACCTGAAGTGTTAGAACTGGTATCTTTGGTATTGGTATTATGTAGCAGTTGTTAGTGAGCATTTTCGGCTACTTATTTATGACGGAAGGGTTTATGTTAGTTACACCTTCTGCAGCACACTTTCCATATCCGATACGATAATCATGATATATAACCAAACGTTATGTTTGATATAGAAGACTTTGACTTTGAATTAAAGATGCATATTGAAAATACATTTAAATGTATTTCCATCACACATATGAAAACGCTATGTAACACAGACAAAATTTAGTTCGCTGATTTCAATGTGAGAGTACGTTAATAATAAAATTTTTTCGTTAAGGAAAAGTTGTTATGTTTTTCTTCTTCTCTCTTCTTTTGTGGAATAAATTCCCTCATAGAACAGTGTCATATATTTAATTAATCTATATATTTCCCCTTCCATAAATTTCCTCCTTGGAGACTTAATTAAAGTCTCCACTCCAATTTTTCCGTCACATCGACTGACTATTCATTACCGCGCAATTTTAAATTTCTATTCGAAAAGTTTCCAAAAACAGTAGCTTCCATCAGCGAAAGCAACAACATCAACAATGGTCTTTGAGTATCGTGTGTCGACGAGTCTCAGAGTAAATATGGCACCGCATACTTTTAAATGGAACTTAATTGATTGATTTGAATTTTTTGTAATTTTCCTCGTGTTCTAGAGTTTTTTCTTAATTACTTAACGTATTTTTTGTTAACATCTTAGTTAAAAAGCCGCCAACAACTAACGCTAGCAACAGGAAGATTGAGGGGGAAATTAAAGGGAAGTTGAAAAAACGCACCATTTTCGCAACTACTTCAAGTGGTTGGTTTCTATTGGGGGTTGCGGGAAGAGAGTGTGTTACGACTCAAAAACTTGAATGATTTCATTAGACAGGCATCAGCTGAAAAAATCTCAATAGAAGAAATTATATGTTTGAATGACTGTGTTGTTCTTTCCGCCTCAGTGAAAGTACCTTTTCCGTGTAAAGGGTGGGATTTTTGGTGTAATGTTAGAATAACGAAATGAATGTTAGTTACTTATTATCGTCCTTGGAAAAGGTTTTTAAAAGAACCATTTCATTTCAAAACAGTAGAGTAAACCACCTGAGATATACCCTCAGTTTGTGCGAAATCCAATACGCAATTTGTTTTGCAGAAATGTGGGTCTTTTTTTATTCTACTTATACAAAAATGTTGGCCATACAATTTTACTAACTTATCACAAACACAAAAAATCAGTCAAATTCCAGTTAAACCCCTTTTACTGGTAACTCTATTGCTTCGACCACTGGGTCGTATGCATAACATTGCTTCAAGAATATTCCAAAAGTTTGTTTTTTACTGAAATTTGACTGTTTTATGTTGTTAGTGATAAGTTTTGGGCTTTGGTATGTTCTGACGTATATAGTAAAATTATATGATCAACATTTTTGTAGAATATTTCATCCCTGCCCTCCCCATTTTTGGGGATGTTTTTTGCGATTCATTAGAATATAGCCAAAAATTACCGTTATGTAGGGGAGCTAGATGGTTAATATGTTGCACAAAAATATTGGCCTTATTGTTTTCCACAAAGTTGCCGAACATACTCCACACCTCAGATTTAAAGAACATTAGTTTCATATACCGAAATTCAGCATTAACGGGCAAAAGGTAGGAAACTTTAATCACCCATAAAAAAAATTCCGGTATGATCTTTCAAAACGCCGATACACATATATTTTTTTTACCTCCTCTTCCAGAATCCATTGTCGGAACCCCGTCATTTTGCAAAAATTTGAAATTGTTGTATGTACAGTGTTATTATACCTTCACTTTACTGATGGAAGGTATATATCATTTGCCATGGATCAAATATGTAACATATCATAGGAGTGATCTAAGACCCGATGTATGGTTGGGACATGGTTGTATGGACATTTCATGTCGTTTGAGCAATGTCCGTGAGTCTGTTTTTCGCGAAATGAGAGACCGACATCAAACATAAATGATCGCAGTGAATTTGTAAGCATGGAAAAACTAGGTCACCGATATGTAATTCAATACTTACATTTGAAGGGTCTCAGTACAACCAATATTAAAGCTGATCTAGTTTCTACTCTGATGGAATCTACTTCTTCGTTTACCACTATAAAATATAGCGTGGTATAGTTTAAACCGCAGTGGTCGACTATTGAGGTGTCCACGCTAGAAACGCTTAAGAAAATCTACAAAATGGTATATAGCGTAAGTTAGCTGAAATGAGAGGCATTTAAAAAAGTGCTATACATCACATATAGACCGAAAATTTTAAGATGGGAAAGCTTTGAGCAAGATGGGTGCCCCTTTTGCTCACGTTAGAACAAAACCAACGTCGTGAAGATATTTCAATAGAGTGTTTGGTGATGTATCCTCCGCAATAAAGCCGGATTTATGCGTCGATTCGTAAACACAAATGAGACATGGGTCCACCACTTAACACCTGATACAATGGAACAGTCAACGCAGTCGACTTGAATGGGAGAATCGTGTCTAAAGAAGACGAAGACAGTTCCATTTAAAGGCAAGGTCATGGCGTCCCCTCACCTTACAGGGAGAAGGGTATACATTAGGCCGGGTCGATTCGTGGGGAGGCCAAAAAAGTCTCCATTGCTCAGTGAAAATCGTATTCTTGGGATCAAAATAAGAAACTTTGCCGAAGGAACCATACCTCTAAAACGAATTCTGATTTCCCGGAATTTGGGTCGAACTTTTGGGTAGGGGCAAATTTTGAAAAATCCCACTTTGACCCATTTAGAGTGCTCCAATCGCGTCCAAATGTATGACCGACCCCCACTAACTTTGGAGGCCCGACCCACCCATGCCAGTGGCACACCCCCTGGAACCCCCTGGGGTGCCATACATTTGGACTCGATTGGAGCACTCTAAATGGGTCAAAGTGGGATTTTTTCCGGGACATCAGAATTCGTTTTAGAGGTATGGTTCCTTCGGCAAAGTTTCTTATTTTGATCCCTAGAATACGACTTTCACTGAGCAATATGCGATTTTTAAATCGACCCGCCCTAGTATACATATATAATTTTCGACGAGCCAAAAGTGTAACACATCAAAGGGGTGACTTACGACCATAAGTATGTTCGGCGAAAATCCGTTTTAGGACATTTTAAGTTATTTGAGCAATGTCCCTCCGTCCCTCCGTCTGTCTGCCTGGCTGGAGCGCAACATAACTGTCTTAAAATACTTTAACGCGTTGCTCGATTGTGTATATTTCCATGGTTCAAATTGAGTTAGTCTGAAATTGAGAAATGTCAAATGAAATGCAGAAAAAACTTGACGTTGAGGTGTGGTTCATATTCAACATCAGCCCTTACAATTTATCCTACTTTACGGCCCATCTTCGAACTTAGCCTGAGGTAGAAACAAATAAAGGGTGGTTAAATTGTAAGAGCTGATGTTCAATGTGAACCACACCTAAACGCCAAGTTTTTTCGGCATTTCATCTAAATTTGAACCATGGAAAGACACAATCGAGCAACGCGTTAAAGATTTTTAAGCCTTTTACGAAAATGTGCGTTCAAATCAAAATGCATTTCGTGCACTTGTGCATGCTCGTCCAGTTCGTTTGGTGCGGCTTATGGGCTGGCGACGTCGGGCCATACTTCTTCGAAATGAGGCAGGTCAGGCAGTTACTGTGAATGGCTGTTGCTATCGTGAGATGATAACGAACTTTTTATGACCCGGATTGGAAGATATGGATGTGGACAATATGTGATTTCAACAGGACGGTGCCACTTGCCACACAGCTAACGAAACAATGGCTCTTTAGCGCAACAAATTCAATGGCCGTGTTATCTCACGTTGTGGCGATGTCAATTGGCCACCAAGATCATGTGATTTGACACCGTTGGACTTCTTTCTTTGGGGTTATTTGAAAGAAAAGGTGTACGTCAAGAGCTACAGGATGAGATAATTCGGCACATTAACGGCATAGAACCTGAATTATGCCTCAGCGTCATCGAAAAGTTGGACCATCGGATGGAGGTGTGCCGCCGAGGTCGCTGCGACCATTTGGCCGATATTTGGTACCATACATAATTGAGCCATACCAATATTATCATAATAAAAATAAATGACAATAATTTCCTAAATAATTTGTGTTTTATTCAAAATCAACATCGGCCCTTAAAATTTACCCACCCTTTACATACTTATTTCCAAACTTGAAAAATGATCGGTGATAAAAGACAATAAAGAGGTGGAGTCTGCGGATGTAGGTGTATCGAGCTAAATGGAGATTATGTTGAGAAATAAAGAAAATATTTCTCAATTATTTCTTTTTGTTTTCTTTGTTAGGTCAGCCGTGGAATATCAAATTTAAACATCGAACTAATTTCTGTTGAGACATAGTGATATTTGTTTTAAGAAATCTAACACAATATTTTTCAAAATTTGGCTGAAAATACAAATCAAGCTAGTCATAGCATAAATGTATATTAGAGAGAACATATGACAAAATTCAGTTATAACATTTGTCATCCTGTGTACGCTAGTTTTTGTTCCATATATGTCGCCTGTCAAGGTTATAATGTCAACGTGCCATCAACGCACTGACGATGTGATAAAATAAAACAATTACGAAAATTTATTTTTTCCTTTCGTATCACTCTAAAACAAAACACCCTTTACTCTGGCCAGTAATCAGGATTCATAAGACACAGAGAGGGCGGGGTAAGCGTATATCATCGCGTCTACTTATCTTTCATTTCTAATTTGCAATGCATAGTGAGGGAATGAGTGACATGCTGATGGATTACCTGGAATGAAAACTACTAAAATTTACTAACATCACAGTTCAGAAGAGTCCCTTAATTTAGAAATGTATATTTTCAAGCACCAAACCTAAACCTATAAATATGGGCTACAGAAGATGTTCACTCAATTTAATTAGATTGTGTAGATTTATGCGCATGTTTTTGCTATGCATTATTTAGTTTTGCAAATATGTATATTTTAAGGTAAATTTAAAAGCAACTAATATAAATAAATAAATAAGAAACCACAAAATGAATGCAATATTTCTTAGCAACACCACACCAAATGCCAAGCCTTTCTCTCCTCCGATGCCATCCAAACTCTTTCGTTACTTGAGTCACATGCCTTACAAAACGACCTGTGATGGCCCATTTTTTGCATAGGTAACCATTGCAAAAATAATTGCCCGAAGAATAATTCCTTTTGTGTGTGGCATGTTGCATGTTCAAAGTAATCAAAAGAGGAGAAGATGGCTGGCGCCCCCTGCCACTATGCAACCCTGCATGGCTACCTCAAGGTAGAGCGTCTGGTAGACAAAGACTGGCAATTTATTTTGGTTCGGGGTGTTATATTCAAAATCCCATTTATTCGTAAATCAAGAGAATGCAATTTTCAATTGCAGCTGAATTCGTTCCAGAGAATGGCCTGCCACGACGTTTACGCACCGCTTACACAAACACTCAATTGCTGGAATTGGAAAAGGAATTCCATTTCAATAAATATTTATGTCGTCCACGGCGCATAGAAATTGCCGCCAGTTTAGATTTGACCGAAAGACAGGTGAGTTTCATTGTCCTCCATCCACAGGGCCAGAGGCAAGCAAGAGCATCATTAATGAAAATTGCATTTGCCCAAAGGGTGGGCAAATAGAGGGTAATTTTAGCACAAAAGTGTTTTAATTTTTTCCTTCTTTTTGTTTGTGAACCAACGTTTATTTGCCTGCTCGCATTTAGAGTAATTGTTGCTGATTTTAATGATTGTGCATTTTTTTCTTGTTGCCGCCGTTTTACAGGTAAAAGTTTGGTTTCAAAATCGCCGCATGAAACACAAGCGTCAAACTCTTTCGAAAACGGATGATGAGGACAACAAGGATAGCCTAAAAGGTGATGATGATCACTCCGACAGTAGTAAGTGCCAATTGTTTTTTTTTCGATTCGTTTTTCTTTCATTGTTATTTTAATCAGGGGATTTATACGATTTTCACAGAGTTCGAATGCAATTAAAACTAAAAACAAATTTATTTCGATTTATAAAAATAACATCAATCGTTCAAGCCGTTTAGAACTTACACTAGACCAACCGTAGAATCTAAAATTCTATATAAAAATAAACAAGAAAAATTCTAATATTGACGCAATAACATTGCTATACGTTGTAGGTCCTCCAAGACTCCATTTAGAGTTGTTCAGTTGCGTTCATAATTTGACCCTTGAGAACCAACAAAAATTAAGCATTTGAAAGTATACTTTTTCAGAATATTCAAGGACTAAATATGTTTTCTATATGTTTACCTCCTGTTACCACAAGGTCATACATATCTACTGTCCACTGTCGTACACGCAAAGAAAAAATTCGTTTCTGCGAAACGAAATATTAGGCAACTACAATTCTCGTTTGTTGGAACTAAAATTTCGTTTGTTGTGACAGAAACATATTCTGACCAAAAGAAATTTCAGTCGTCGTAAATGAGAATTGTAGTTGTCTAATATTTCGTTTCGCAGAAACGAATTTTTTCTTTGCGTGTACCTACCTTCGTTCTTGGAATGAATAATGTCCTTGTGGAAATTTCCGTGAAGACCGGTACATATGTTTAAAACTGTGAATTGCACTTCCAAAACTTAAAATGGCTATAACTTCTTAACTATACAATCTAGAGCAGAAAAGAACATCATTTTCGCAATCACTTATTTTTGTTCAAAATTTCGAATTACACTCCCAAAACTTAAAATGGTTACAACTCCTTAAATATGCGTCCTATAGCACAGAATGGTTATAATTCGTTAAATTGCGAGGAAATGTAAATTTTCATTTCGTATGACTTTGCCTACCTCGTAAGCATTCCCCATGTCACATGTAACGGGTGATCCACTTTACCTCATGCTGCCACAAGTTCATACATATTTTATTCCACTGCTTTCGAGGGTAGTAGCAAAGCTTTTCATTGGTATAAATATCTTCAAAATATGCGAAGCGGTTACGAATATATGACAATTTTAACATATGCTAATTTTGAGAAAAATCCTTGAGATAGGTAGCTTTGAAAGTCTGTAGCTCAAAATAACTACAACGAATTTTGAAAAAATTAAAACGCCATAATATTCCCACCTACTAGAAGAATTATTGTGGTAAATTGTTAAAATAGAACAGGTAATTTTAGAGTTGTTCGAACTGCTTTGAAATTACCTAGCGCCAATTTTCTTAAAATTAAAACATATATAGTAAATTTGGATGAATTTAAGTCTCGCTAGGAGGAGTGGACCTGTAAGCTTTTATCGTATGTGTATAATTCGCATATGCAATTTAAAAACTCGAACAATCGAACTGACTTTTTCCCACGAATTATCTTCCATTGTGACTATGCTAAACTACATTTATCGAATATTTAATACTAATTTGAAATTTCCCCCAAAGCAATTTCCTCTAAATCTGCGCTCTAACAAAAATCAAACAAAATGCTCAAGTGATTGTGATTTTGGCCAAAAAAGACATAGTATAAATTTCGTAAGACTTTGGAAAAAACTTTGCATTGTGTTTTTTTTTTAGTTAGTCATAAATACAATTTGTTATTGGGGCGAGAACAAAAACGAAACGAAAAACTCAAAGTTACCACCTTTAATTTAACAAAAATTTCAAGAAACGCAAGAGACCGAAAACGAGACATACGAAGGGACGGACAAACAAGCAAAAAATGCCAAAGCAACGATACTCTGAAACTTATCAATCATTGTCAGTGAAAAAAGAGCGTATCTTTGATGTTAATTTTTTGCATTATATTTTTTTAGTCTCTGTCTTGACGGAAATCGTATAAATCCAGGGATACCCTTTTGTGGAAGTGGTTTAGATGTGAGTGAGTGAGTTCGAAATATGTCGAAAATTCACACACAAAAACTTTTCGAAAGAGGGTCGGATTGTTTATTTATTTTTTATTTCTTTCTATGTTTTAGAACAAATCATATTAATGATTTGTTTTTATTTCTCCCTTATGTCTTGGGTTCTTTTTCCGTGATATAGATTCGAATTCAAAGAAATCATGTCAAGGCTGCGAACTACCCTCCGATGATATACCCGACTCGACATCGAATTCTCGAGGTCACAATAATAATACACCGAGTGCTACCAATAATAATGCCAGTGCCGGAAGTTGTAAGTATATATGGACTATATAATTTAATCGGTGGTTACACAGAAGAATTTGTAATTTGAACAACAAATATTATAACATTCATACTAATATTAAGGGCAATAATAGTTATAATTGAATAAATACCAGGCATTTTTCAAATGAATAAAACAAAAACTACAAATAAATTACTCTATATCAGGGCTTCTCAGCAGTATTTGCTCTGCGGAATTTGAGAAACCCGGCCCTAAATAATGTACCAAGCTACATCACTGTGATGCCTATTTCTGTTGTGAATTGTACTTGCCAAAAAATTAAACATACATTTTCTACTGAACCAGTTATGTTCTGTGAAATCTAGTACAAGAAGACATAAAGTTAGCGTGATCCTATATATAGGGGATTATAATCGAATCAAAATAAAACATTGATTCGATTCTCAGAAATAATTTAAGGCAAAAGAAATGGTACTAACTGTCGAATACTAGTCGGATCGATTGTAAAATATGGCTTCTAAAACTCGAAGAATTTAAATCGGAAATTACTCTTATATGTTGGTTATATCAAAAATTAACCAAATTAATCAATTTTGTAGGAATCGTATATATAATGTGGAAACAAATCGAATGGATATGCGGACAATATAAATACATTGAACGATGTGCATGGTTCATTCTTGGAATGAGTATACTTTTTCAGAATACTCAAGGATTATATATGTTTTCTATATTTAATGTTTTTTGTTTTATTCGACCTTTTTCATTATTAATTTTTCCTTTAATTATTTCAAAACTTAACTAACAACTTAATATCTAACTACACACCCAAACATAGAGACGAAATTGATAATAAGAATCCCAAAATTTTCAAATCACTGATATACGTAGAAGATATATCGGAAAGGATTATGAATTCACATATATTTGAAAGAATGTCATATGATATAGCCCATAAAACAAATAACACAGTAAAACAATTATTCAGTAACACTAAGAG
Source organism: Eudasyphora cyanicolor (assembly GCA_963930755.1). Taxonomy (NCBI): domain Eukaryota; kingdom Metazoa; phylum Arthropoda; class Insecta; order Diptera; family Muscidae; genus Eudasyphora; species Eudasyphora cyanicolor. The sequence goes on from OZ005734.1 coordinate 237,614,155, forward strand.
CAAAATACCCATTATGGAGACTCCAAATGTTGTATATGAAATACCATGTGGAGGTAACAATACAGAAAAATGTGAAAAAGTTTATGTTGGCACAACCAAAAAAAAAACTAAAGACAAGAATATCAGGACACAAATCAGATCTAAAAATTCGTAACAGTCACAGCACACAACAAAAAAACAGCATTATCAACACATTGCGCCAGTACCAGCCACCAACCAAACTTCGACAATGTTAGAGTACTGCAAAGAGAGGATAACTACAACAAACGTTTCACTCTAGAGATGTTGCACATTAATAACGTACCAACAAAAAAGAGAGTCAACTACAAAACAGATACAGAGAACATCGCCCACATATACAAACATCTAATAAGAAGAACAAGACAACGAGAGGCCATCGATCATCGTGCAATATTAGTATAATAACCAGTGCAATATTTACATCTGACGAAAGTAGTAACACTACAGTAGTTTTAAGTATTGTTTGTTGTTGTATTTTACATTTACACGTAAGTTGGTCGATAAATACCTTTCTGTATTTCCTGTTCTCCTGGTGCGAGCAAAATTGTGATCGTAGTTATTTTGGTCCTTTTATTATTATTGTTTAATTAATTTATATATAATTGTTTAATTATTATTGTAGAACATTCATCCCTGATGACGGAATTCAATATCTTATATCATATCTTATTCCACCATCGTACATCCCTTCGTTCTGTGAATGAATAATGTCCTTGTAGAAATTTCCTTGAAGACCGGTACATATGTGGAAAGTTGTGAAATACACTTCAAAAACTTAAAATGGTTATAGCTTCTTAAATAGGCGATGTAGAGTGGAAAATATGCAATTTTGTGATCACTTATTATTGTTTAAAATATTGAATCCATCTTCCAAAACTTAAAATGGCTATAACTCCCTAAATATGCGCCCTAGAGCGGAAGAGCGGATAATAATTCTAATTCGTTTCGTATAATAAATGGCGTGCCTCCTCTTCATTAAAAGTGTTGCAAACATCAAAGGTCATTATACAATGACTAATTTTACAAGAGCCTCTGCGTTTTTAGCTTCAGTAACCGGGGGACAATTTTATATTCAGATTTAGATATAACCCCCCTATTATATCCCATCAGTACGAAATTCAGCAGAAAGAGTATTCTTATCATTTGAATGAACACTGCCAAATTTGGGGAAAGTCGGTTCATATTTAAATATAGCCCCAATATATATGTTGCTCTCGATTTGGTATCAAAGCGGTATTTACAAAATTTGGCAGAAAAAAGTTTCTTAATTTTTTCGGGAACGTCGGTTCAGATTTAGATATAGCCACCTATATCTGCCTATTTAGTATTTAAGAATGTATTTTTCGTCCGAACTTTATATAACTTGGCAGTTTTTTGATCCAAGCTGATGAAAATCCTTTTGTATTATTTATAGTCCCATCTATTTGTTCCTTCCGATACTTGATATATGAATGAAAGCTGCACATTTAAAGGTTATCGTTTCGGATCTAGTTTATTATGAACACTATTTTCAAATTCTCTTCGGTATAAACCTTGATGAGGTGGTGCAGCTAAGTACTTTGTTAACTGAAACAAACTCAATTATTTCAAATTATTATCGCAATGTTTCTTTGATCATTGCTATGGAGGCGTATGGTATTATAGAGTCGGCTCTGCCCGATTTTCTGTCTTTCCTTACTGGTTTTATTCCACGGACCGCACGTGACTAGCATTATACGGTCATCTTAATTTATTCAGTATTGTTTGAAAATTCATCATTCAAAGACTCATACATTGATAACGAATTAGAGTTGTGGGCCCACTGCTCTGTAACCTAATGTACGATGAAATACTTTAACTTCCCCTTCCAAATGGGGGCTTCGCGGATGACATAGTCATTATCACGGTCGCAAATCACATTCAACAGATTAAAACGGCCTCTGATACGACTATTGCAAACATGGCTGTAGTGGGCCACTTACAACTTTCTCCCATTACAAGGCTGACGTATTTGGTCGTCATCTTCGTCAAAAGGTTGATATTTAGGGGTCACATAGAGTATATCAGCGAGAAAGCTATAAAATATAGAGCTTCCTGACAAGGATTCGTCCTAACATAGGAGGCCCAAGATTCGAGAGACGCAAACTACCAGCAACAATAGTCAACTCTGTGATCCTCTATTCATCTTCCGTGTGGGTGCAATGGACCAAAACTCATTCAGGAAGACTACATACATTTGTGGGTGGAATATTGTAGGAAAAAGCAGCTATGATTGCAGGACTGTTGCCTATAGGTATACTAGCGTCAAAACCGGAGGATAAAAGATAGTGGCCTGCTCACTATAGTATTTAGGCGTCATGATGGACAATAGCTTTCAGCTATAAAAATCTGTAAATACACAGCGCTTCCTGACAAGGATGCCTTAAACAAAAATACTAGCAACAATAGTCAACTCTGTGATCATCTATGCATTTCCCGTTTGGGCGGATGCAATACATCTAACGTCATTCAGGAAATGCCAGCATCTATGCACAGAGAAAGCTGTCTTCGTACGATTTGTGGGTAGAACATTGAAGGAAGCTGCATGACTAATGCCTATAGACATAATATGCTGATATTTAAGGATAGCGTAGAGTATATCAGCGATAAAAATACAAACACAGCGCTTCCTGACAAGGATGCTGCCCTACCTAGCAACAATAGTCAATGGACATAAACTCATACACGCAAAGAAAAAAATCGTTACTCCCAAACGAAAAATTAGACAAACGAATTTCGTTTGTGGTGTATGTTTGTCGCAAACGATTTATGTTTATCCCAAAACTCAAGGAAACGTTTATAGCAAACGGTTAGTGTACTTATCGCAAATGATTTATATTTATTACGAACCCTGTGAAACGTTTGATGCAAACGGTTATTGTGTTTGTCACAAGCAATGCCTGTTTATACTAAACCCTGTTAAACGTTTGTTGCAAACGGTCATTGCCTTTGTCATAAGCAATGCCAGTTTAACAATAAATGAGAAAACGATTGTCGCAAAAGAATAATTTGATTGAATTATGATATTTAATATGTTTTATAAAATTATGTTTATAATTAAAAATGTCATAATTTTTAGTAAAATGAACCCTGGAGCTCCCCGACAAACACCTCTGCTATTATTTGGCTGCCATCTTCTAATTGAGTTGTAGACAAACTAAATAAGAAAGCATGTATGTTAGAACATATTAAAAATGTAGTAGTCCATTGTACGGAACGAAGCGAGATGTTATCTTACCATATATCAAACTTTTTAGTCAAATGTAAATTTTAAGGTCAATATTCTGACCCAAATGCTGACATTTCAAAAGTTTCCACGTCCATGTATAGAATACTAAGCTACATCAGAAAATAACATGAAAAACTTCGGGTGAAAAAACGCATAGTGTCATTAAAAAACAAAGTTTAACTGTTTAGTGTTGAAAATATCAGCAGTTTCCAGAAGTATCCAGTTGTATTGTGCCTGAATAAATTAATTGCACAATTACCATTAGCAGCTTCAGTACCTAAACGTGTGATGATTGATTGTTAATGATTTGAAGTTGCTTATTCACAACTTAAGGCGTGTGGAAAAATAATCAGTTAGTCGTTAACAAAAGCAATAGATGGTCTCAGTTTCTGTTAAAATCTAATGTTTTTGTTATTCCGGCTTTCCACAAAATATTCAATATTTTCATGCAGTGCTCGATCCATTTTTTGCTATAAACTATCTGGTTATTTTCCCACATGTCTTCACTTCATTTACCATTTACCTATAACATTAAATTGGAGTCCGCATTATATTTGCGAGATATCGCACCTCCGATAATTTAATGAATTCTTTGAATGAAATCATTTTGAGTTCACTGATAAAAATATTTTTAATTTTGCCACACACGCGCACAAATACCGAACACCACAAGCGCCTGTACAAAACTAAAGGCCCACTAGCATACGACTCTACACATGCTGAGTACGATTGCAAATGTTATGAAATTCTATAACAGTGCGGAGGGAGGGGTGTAGATAAATAAATATCCACCACCGTGTGTTAATAAAGCAACGCGGCCAAACATGTATGCAACGTTGCAACGTTTCTTTTTGTGTTTTGTACACACACATCTCCATCTTTTTGCAGAAAAGTTGCAACGTCGCTTTTTGTGTTGTATACACACACAACTGCATCTTTTGAGTTCTGTACACATACATCTGCACATATTATTCCGTCATATAAATAATAAAAAAGTTATAAAACCGCACTCTCACAAAATGAAAACAAGTTTAGCTCTTTGTTCTCTCAACTCTCTTTAAAATATTCAATCATGTTTAAATACAATATTCTTCCGTAAACGTTTTTCGTTTACCATAAAATAAATTACGAAAATTTTGGAATAAAATAATGTTCGTTTACAGCAATAGAAACTACGTTTACGATAAACTTTTGCATTCACCGCAAATATTTCAACCGTTACGGGAAAAGTAGAGCGTTTGAGACAAAGAAAAATGTTTGCGAAAAACGACGCCCAAACGTTTTTTTTCTTTGCGTGTAGAGGATAAAACTAACGTCTGTACACAGACAAAGATGTCTTCGTACGATTGGTGAGAAGAATATTGGAGGACGCAGCAGATATGATTACAGGACAAGTGCCGAAAAAGATGATATATGACAGAAAACCGTAGGATAAAATACAGAGGATCAAAGTATCAAAGAACAATCTGTATCGATCGTCACTTGGCAGGGTCGGTGGTACTTGTCAACAAAAAGAAGGATGACTCACGTCATCATCCCAAACATATCTACTCGTATATGGCTGGTCATGGAGGCATGGCGATACAAAGTATTACCTGACAAGGTATCTTGTCTTCCGGAAGAAGGTTCGAAACTTGATGAGATGGTTGACTTCGGATTAAACTGTAAATAACTTGTTATAGCTCATAGACTACCAGATACTTGCAGTGTCTATCAAGACGAAATAAAGACAATAAGGGATGTGGCCAAGTAGCTGAATCACAACATAGTTACCAATACTGGCGTCGACATTACTGGCGTTGCCCATTTAGATTGGGACGGCATTACAAACTCTGGAAGAGCTTTGGCTTAGGCAAAATGAAGTCAAGTTTTCCAATGAGAAATGGACAGCAATTGACACATGTAGGGTAGCTAGACAAATCTTTCTACGATATGACCAGAGAATGTCAACATATCTCTTCAGGAAAATGTCTAACTTTGTGTCAGTTCTAACGGGACACTACCTGATCGACGGACACGTCAGGAGTTGGGGTATTGCATCCAATGACTTCTGCGGAGGCTGTGGAGATGAGGAACAAGTGGAGAGTATTGAACACCTACTTTGTTACAGTTCCGCATTGAGTAAACGTCGTCAGGGTATACTGCGGTCGGCCTTTTTGGTGAGCTTCGTAATTTACTCGGACAGCCAGGCTACCATTATATCTCTGGATGTTACATGCCTAAATTCACAAACATCCATCGACTGTTGTAGATCTCTTAACGAGAGCGGTTTAACATATCCCGGGGAACTGTAATGAACTTGTTAAGAAAGAAACGACGTTACAAATTCTCAATGATCGATCGTTGGCTAAGACAAGAGGTAGTCAAGTTGTCCCATGAGAGCTGGACAGAAATTGACACTTGTAGGGTAGCTAGACATATCTGCCCACCATAAGACCTGAGAAGGTCAAAATAAGTATCTACTCACACTAGAGAGGAAAAAGCTGTCTACGTCTGTGTCAATTCTGAGGGGACACTTCCTGATCAGCGAACACGCCAGTAGGTTGGGAATTGAGTCCAATGACTTCTGCAGAAGCTGTGAGGATAAGGAGGAAGCGGGAAGCATTGAACACCTGCTGAAAATCAAAAAAGAAATATTGTTCGTAGGTTTTCTTGGTTTCAATAAAACTCTATTAATGTTCTCTAGTATAAACAAATCTATGTAGAATGTTTAATATAACATTTGTGGATTTAATCTTTTTAGCCTTTATAACCAATTAGGCTAAACGCTAATAATTTTTTGTTTACTTTTGCAAAATCCATAGCTAATTCGACCATTTCTATTACAAATGGGAACAATCAGACAGATCACTAAATTACTTAGACTAATGATATTAAAATAAGCAAAAAAAAATTGTAATATTTTTTTGCTTATTTAATATCTATAATCAGATGTATTTTTCATGTTCTGATTATTGATTGCCCTTTGCCCGATTGTCGGTATACGTAAATGATCAATTAACTTTGGCAAACATACTTCAAAATGTATTTTTTATTATCATTTTTCAATCTGTTTTAGGTTGAATGCGGAAATGTATGTGTATACAAATCTATGAATAGTCAAATATACACAATATAAAAAATTCGTCAATTAAAATGATGCTCAATTTTTTTTAAGCTTATAAAGCTGAAAATTGGAGAGCATTTTAGGTACTTAAATACTTTAAAATATGAGCTTTTTCATCGTAGTTCTGGAGAAAATTCTAAACGTATTTTTAAAGCCCTGATCTATGTCATCTTAAAAGATATATTCGTTGCTTTGTATTGAAAAAATCTTTTTTAAATATAATTGCAATTCGTTCTGTGTACACCGCTGGCTCCTATATTAATACTACTTAAACGACACTTTTATATACCTAAATTCTCCTTTTTTTCTTTAGTGACACCAAATTCTACCTTAGAATCGGGTATATCTTCCAATCTATTGGGCAGTACCACAGTGTCGGCCTCGAATATGGTCAGTGCCGATTCTAGCGTGGCCTCCAGCGGTAGTTTGGATGATGACCTGGAAGAAGGCCCCATTAAAGTGAAGAAGAAAGATGATCAACACATCAAAAAAGAATCAGTGGTTTCAACTTCCACCCAAAAGATCTCACAATTCTCCGGTTATGATACTCCCATTTCCATAGGCGGTATTGGTTCTGGTTATCGTCGCGATTCTGATACTTCATCGCAACACAGTCAGGCGACGGCAAATAGTAGTAGCGGCGGTGGCGGTATAGTCGGTGCCAAGAGACGTTATCCAAATTCTTCGAATGCTTCTACAAATGCCGCTAATATGGCGGCGGCGGCGGTGGCGACATCAGCAGCAGATGGCAGCGGCCAGTTCTATCCGGGCTACTATGGCAAACAGCAATTACAACAGTCACCACAGCAACAACAATTACACGCCCAACAACCACCCCAGCCAACCGGCCAGGATTATTATGGCAAATATGATATTGAATTCGCCGCTGCAGGTTCGCCACAGCATTTGAATCATCGCCTGCAGCAGCAGCAATTGGCACAACAGGTAATAAGGGAGATTTATTATTTTATAGAATTTTCACAATTTTTGGGAATGGGACGAGAAGGGCTCAGACAATGTGGTCTTTCCTCGGAGTTATTTAACTTATCGAACTTATTTAAAATTTGATCAAAGAAGCATTACAGAACTTAACCTACCCTGAAACTAATTTTAATTTGGCATGGAATAAGTCAATTTTATAATTAGATTTAATACAATATTAAACAGTGGAATACAAATAAAAATAAAGAAGTTATGACAACGGATTCTGATACAGGGGTTAAACACATGGAGTCTGTTTTAAAGGATTGTCAATATTTCCGCCATTTTCACATTCTTTGAGGAATCGGCATAGGTAACTTTGTTATCCTTACATTTTATGTATAGGATATGTTCTGCAACATTACTTAAAACACTACGAGCAACATTTTAACCTTCTAGCTCTTCCACATATCGATCATTTTTGGATCTATTTTAATAAATTATAAAAAAATCCCTAAACGTGGGGACCGCGGGTATGAAATGTTCTACAAAAATGTTGGGCATACAATTTTACTTACCGAAACATAACAAAAACTCCAAAAATAGTCAAATTACAGTAAAAACCATCTTTGTGTCTCGAACACACTAGGCTGAATGAATAACATTACTTATACGACATGGTATTCGAAGCACTAAAGATACGAATAAAGAAGACTTTGACTAGAATTTGATTATTTTTTGGCGTTTGTGTTAAATTTTGGACTTTGGTGTTTTCTGACACATATAGTAAAATTTTATGACCAACATTTTGGGAGTGTTTTTAACGATTTATTAAAATAGATCCCAAAATGTTCCTCGTAGTGTTTTAAATAACATTGCTGAACATATTCTATACACAAAATGTAAGGATCACAAGGTTTCTAATGCCGATTGATCATAAGAATTAGGTAATTATAGTTAAGATACTATTATTAGTATTAATAAATTGCCTTCAGCTTGCGTTCGGCATAACCATATACACCAGTTAAGCCCATTCCTTCATATTGCGTTCGAAAGCAGATGGCACCGAAAGACAGACATACAGTGGACGTCAATTGCTCAAGTGTTTTTGACAAACCAAACTAAACAAAAAGCAACTTTCAGCTTTTAATTCGATTGTCTTATAAAGCAATGATACCAACTCAAATTGTGATCTTTTAAAAAACACCCTATGCTATTGTATTTTTGTTCCGATGTTTTTCTTTTGCTTGGCTAATTTTAAGGGAAACTTATCGTACTATTAAAACTATTAATCTTACTGTCTTATGCAAATATGTGCTTTAAATCGATAACTGGATAGAATGACAGAATTTGAAAACTCCTCTAAATATCCGATGTTAGAGATAGCTTATTCTCAAATCAAGGCATCATTATTAAACACACCACATTCATTAATGTATTCTTTTAAATTTAGCAGCAGCAGCAACTTCACATACCAAATGGTGGTGAATATCTAAGTCCCAAACCGGATTTCATGGCCTCTGCTCAGAGTTCACCACACATGAAAGGTGGCAACGATGTAGCGGCCACAAAAATGCACCAAGGCGCCGCCAATGTGTTCCACACGCCACCTCATCAACAAGCACAGCACATACAACAACCATTCTATAATCACCATGGCGGCGGTGGTGGTGAGGCCATGCAATTCCAAGCTGGCCACCATGCCTACAATCATCATCCACATAATCCACATGCCTATGGCCCACATAACCAACATCAAATTCCAAATGATTTTGATGGTTCTGGAAATTACTACGATTCAAAGGTGCAGGGCACCAATGGTGGTGGTGTAGGTGGCGCTGGCGTCTACTACGACCAAATGAACTTCCAACAACAAACGGGTGACTTTAATCACCATGCACAACACCATCACATGTCCCACATCAATTCGGCAACAGCTTCTGCTCTGGGTATACATATGGAAGGCACTGGTCCACCACCGCCATTGCCACCGGGTGGACAACATAATCAAATTCAACAACAGTTTTATAACAATCGCCATCATCACCATCATGGTAATTCTTAAACAGCTTATTTTTATAAAACATCAACATTCATCAAACTTTTTAACCGTTTATCTCTTTTTGTCTAAACAGATAATCACGTTGGGCCTCCCATGCCTGGAGTGGTGGACCAGCAATATAATCCACAAGGCTATAATCACCATGGACATGGCCACCACTTTAGTCACCATCATCAGCATCAACAACCTCTAAGTGGTAAGTTTCAGGGGGTTGGTGGTGAAATTATTGATGTTTAGCCGAATCTGAGATTCGGTGAATTTTTCTATGCTTATTATACGGTCTATATGTATTTTTTATTGACAAACTAAAAAAATTGTAACAAATGAAATAAATTTTGCGCCTAAAAGTCGGAAAATTAAATTGAATGCAACAGTATTAAGCGAACAAAAATGTTAAAAATTACCAAAAATACTAGCATGTCAGATAAAAAACATTGTAAAATCCATAAAAAAAAATATTTTTATTTAGCTCATAATAAAGAGTTCTTAAAGTCCAGATTCACACGAGACAATTTTTTCAAGCAAGTGTCAAAGTTAATAGGATAGAGTGACAGGCGGAAAGAGCTGTCTGCCTCTCCCTCCTACAAACTTTGACACTTGCTTGGAAAAAATTGTCTCGTATGAATTTGGATAAAGGGCATAATCTCAAATATTCTGAAGGGTTCCAAACTGCCGGTCATTTGTAGTCCTGACATTTGCTCCTGTTTATTGGTTTGCAATTTTCAAGATCTAATGAAGTGTAATGTCATTGAAGACCCTTATTCCACTATCCTGTATGATTTCTAAAAGGAGGATATGGGAAGCCAGTAGCAAAGAGTGGACAACTATTTTGTTCCATACGCCATTTTGTATGATCGGAGAAAAACGCAATTTATTGTTTGAGTAAAAACGGGACCACAAAACCACAAAAAGGTTTGGTATGGAAGGACACTAATTTACATATTGTGATCGAAAGAACGTAAAATACTGAATGAAAAATATAGGGCGATAGAAAAATAGAGACATAGAACAAAAATATGGAAATTATTTCCCGTTATTCAGAGTAAAACAAATTTACCCTACCAATATCTCGAAAACTAGGCGAGATAGGAAAAAAATGATTCTGAAAGAGCATTCTTGGAACCCTTATTATCAACTCCTAACTTAAAAAACACAAAAATGGCGTATGGATCAAAATAGCATTAAGCCGACGAAATGTCGCTAAATTGTTTATCGATAAATCTAGACTAAGCTAACCGATTAACAGCTTTAAGCCGTTCAAATCACCTGGTCCAAATGGTATTTCTCCAATCGAAATGCAGAACATGATGGCTTCCCTGGCTGGAGAAGATATATAGATGGAGGGTATCATACCCAATACCAAGGTGGTATTCATACGCAATGCGATTCATACCAAAAATATATCACACACTAAGCCAAAGGACTTAGTTTATTATCCAATTAGTTTATTATCGTCCCTAATAAAAGGTCTAGAACGGCTCATAGAAACTTTCATTAGAAAAAAACTGGATGCAAACCTCTTGTCGTGAAACCAACATACATACAACAAGGGCAAGTCTACAAAATCGGACCTGCATGAACTGGTGGGTACTATCGAATCCTCCCTACATTTCAATGAATTCGATATGATGACCTTTCTTGACATTGACACTCATTAACACTCAGTTGCGGAAATTGTGGCGCTATCGCATCTAAGGGTGAACTATATCATGATTAGAATAATTCATCGTTTGCTCGCTAGAAGATGCATAAGAGCAAATCTCGGGGCCACAACTCTAGCGAGATTTTTAAAAAGAAGAAGTCCACAGATAGGAGTTCTGCACCTACTAATTTGGAATCTAGCGGAATCATATTGTTTTAGATATCTCGCATGGTGTAAATTCAAAACCTCCAATGACAAAGCCATTTTAAAGTTAAAGTGGCCAATATGAGGACTGCTCCCTATTCTAAAGGGTATTATCATTAATCTGGTTTGTAGCGGTACAATGAGCTTTAGCAGTGATCAAGGTCTTCCTCAATATAAGACTCTAACACTAAGGTCTTCACTTATGTTAGAGCCGACTACTGATGCCTTTCTTCATATTAGAAATAATCTATACTGGGAGCTTTGTCTATATTAGAGTTGTCCGTTAAGGGCTACCTCGGTATTTGACGGTTACATCTGTATTAGAAGATTACCCCTATGCCTTCATTCTAAAGTCGACCGTTGAGGCCTTTCTTTCTCCATTCAAGAGAAATGCGCTGAAATATTTTGCTATAACAGAGTCGACAAATGGGGCTCCATATAAGGATGCTCCTCTATACTAAATTAAACAAATCCAATATTTCTTCAATTATACTTAGGTCGACCCTGAGATATTATACCTGTACGAGGTATGTTCCAAAAATAATGTGACTCTTTATATTCCTCGAAAATAATATATATATTCATTTATATCAATTTCGTACCTCTTCAAATTCCCTACAGATAGGTTAGGTTAAGAGTGTCAGCCTGTTAAAACAAACTCATTTATACTATACAGACCATTGTGTAAAACACGTACGTACAGGGAAACATATGTTATACCTAGCCCCTCCTGTTGAACCAATTTAATTTCTTTCAAAAGTTGGCAGATTCCAACTTCAGCCAAGTTGCCTACCAACTAAGGTTGCATGCCGCCTTCTAGAGAGAGCGTGGCACAGATGCTTTAGGTGTCCTATTGATTCCTCCTCATCTTCGTCTCCACAGCTTCTGCAAAAGTCATTATGCAAGACCTTCAATCTCTCTGCGTGCCGTCCAATAAGATAGTGAACCGTTTGGAACCGCCAGTATAGAAGTTAACGAATTTCCTTCGTCCTGGGATACGACCATACTATTCTGATCTATGATCTGATATGCGAGTGGGATACTTTTTGCCAAAAAGTGGTTCAGTCAAAGTGTAATCACCAGTGCCTGGAAGGTCAGGCGTTTTGTCTACAATGCCACTATGTCCGTAGCCACTTCCTGACCATAGTGACAGTTCCCTGAGTATTCGCAGTACCTGCGGCATATTGCACTGCTATAATATCTAGCGTCATCAAATGTAGTTTAACATTTAGTGTCATTCTTTGCGCACCAGTGATATATATAGCAGCTATTCGCTGATCCTTGTTTAGTATCGCACAGAAGGTGGATTTCTGCAGAGCTGCCCACCAGACGACAATGCCGTAC